>ML675629.1:24359328-24701120 GCA_007922155.1 Mesoclemmys tuberculata | reverse complement strand
ATCTGAGTCTGCAGTCTGCTGACACATTCAGTGCAATACTTCTGCATTGGTTACACAATTTCTCCAATGAATTCCCAAGATTCTTCTTAAACAATGCTGGAGAAGTGTGTTCAGCTTATTGTTGTGTATTTCCACTCTCGGCCATGTTTCCAAGGAATATAGTAGTGTTGGGAGGACAATAACATTGTACAATCTCATTTTAGTGTCTGGCTATGTCTTAATCTTCCAGATATTTGACAAATGGGAAAATGATTCACTTTGCCTTCACTTCTTTAGTGAGATGGCCATTAGCAGATATTGTACTTCCAGGATAGACAGATTCATTACCTCTTCATGCTCTAAGCTTCATGCTTAGAGTTGGAAGAGACCTCAGGAGGTCATCTAGTCCAACCACCTGCTCAAAGCAGGACTATCCTCAGCTAAATCATCCCGGCAAGGGTTTTGTCAAGCCTCAGCTTAAAAACCTCTAAAGATGGAGATGCCACCACCTCCCTAGGTAACCCATTCCAATGCTTCACCACCCTCCTAGTGAAAAACTTTTCCTAATGTCCAACCTAGACCACCCCCACTGCAACTTGAGACTGTTGCTCCTTCTTCTGTCATCTGCCACCACTGAAAACAACCTAGCTCCATCCTCCCTGGAACCCCCTTTCAGGTAGTTAAAGGCTGCTATCAAATCCCCCCTCATTCTTCTCTTCTGCAGACTAAACAGTCCTAGTTCTTTCAGCCTCTCCTCATAAGTCTTGTGCTCCAGCCCCCTTATCATTTTTGTTGCCCTCCGCTGGACTCTCTCCAACTTGTCCACATCCTTTTTGTAGTGGGGGACCCAAAACTGGACACAATACTCCAAATGCGGCCTCACTAATGCCAAATAGAGGGGAATAATCACTTCCTGCGATCTGTTGGCAATGCTCTTCCTAATGCAGACCAATATGCCATTAGCCTTCTTGGCAACCAGGGCACACTGCTGACTCATATCCAGCTTCTTATCCACTGTAACCCCCAAATCCTTTTCTGTTGAACTGCTGTCAATGCTGCTGCTATCCATCAGCATTGACAGCATTGTCTCCTGCCTCCAGGGTGTTGGTCTTCTGTGTACTGATATTTTGGACACTTCTGCTTTTATGCTCATAAAGAGCCTTTTCATTCCATGCAAGTTGGTAACCAGTATGACTATGTTATCTGTAAAATCTATGTCTCAGTTATCTCTCGCCCAACCAATACCAGTGTCCTCTGTAGCCACGATGACTTTTCTTATTACAAAGTCTATGATAATGTAGAAGAGAAGTAGATACTGTGCAACCTTGTCTTACTCCAGTAACAATCTTAACCCACTCTCTCTGCTCTTTCTCCTGATGCAGCACACCAACAGGTCATACAAAGCTTTTATCAATTTAATGGTCTCTTCTGGAATTCCATAGTGTTTCAGGACTGTGGACACTATCAAATGCTTCTGTAAAATCAAGGAAGATTAAAAATCATCTTCTGCTGATGTTCTAAGCCTTTCTCAATACGTCTTCTCAAGGTGAAAATCTGGTCTGAATGTGACCTAACACATTGGAATCCAACCTGTTCTTCCCTGAGAACTTTATCAATATCTGTTTTCATCCTATTCCAAATGGTAATGCAAAACACTTCTCCAGGTATACATAGGAGTGTCACCACCTGTCCAGTTATCCAAATAAAGATGATCCTCTTCTCTAGGGATTTTTCAGGCAATACCTCTTCACCAATCTTTAAATCAGATCTCCTTTTTTCAAACAATTCTATATAATCTGCATGTGTAATTAAACATCACTTCCTCCCCAGCTTTTAACATTTCTGTATCTATTTTATCATAATCTGTTGCTTTACCACTCTTCATTTGGTTTATGGCCTTAGTTACTTCCTCAAAGGTGATTAATTCTAGTAAATAAGTATGTCCACTATTTCTTCACACCTCTCAATGTGCTAGTGGTTCTGGCTGATTAAGCACAGCCTGGAAATGTTCCATTTAACAGGCTTACTGTCCTTCCTCTGTAAAACTGTACCATCACAGCCTTTCACAATGGTTAAAGAATTGGGATGCCATTTATTTAGACACTAGAAAAAAATTATAATCCCCTTTCTTATATGTTTACTCAGCTTCTCTTGCTTTTCTTTCCATCCACTCTTGCTTCTCTTCTGGCAGATCGTTTAACTTCCTTGTCTGTCCACATTCTTGTTGCAGAATAGGTCTCTTACTGCTGGCTTGTTGCTGAATTGACGTCTTTAATTCTTTCCTCTCTTCAACAAGCCTCCATCTATTTACTTGGAGCCATTCTTCTTTCTAAAGTTTTCTTGCCCCCACTGTAGTCTTGGCTGAACCCACACTTGCTTCTTTGGAAAAACTGGCATTGTTCCTCTGGTATCCATCAGTGTCTTTCAACTTTTCAAATCTATGGCTAAGTTGCATCTTAAAACATGCCTGCACTGCTGGATCTACTGACTTTCTAGTGTCAGACATACCCACTGCCTTGTGCTCTGTTAGCTCCTTTGGTTTGATTTTGATTGTCCCAATAACAAAATGGTGGTCATGTCCAACATCCTCTAGTGATCTTCTACAACACCTACTAAAGGGAATAAGGTCTAGCTGTTTCTGCGTGAAGCCATCATTTGATCTCCATGTCAGTTTGTTCTTCCTTGTGTAGAAATAGTGTACCCCCATGTGAAAATTGCATAGACTGCAGAGTTCAGCAAAACATTCTTCATTGTCTGTCTGTCCTGGGATGTCACATGTGCCTTGAAAGTGTTCATATCCAGTATTGTCATCAGCCTGTGCATCTGCATCTCCCATGAGGATAATGTCATATTTATTGATCTTGCTAAGGACGCTCTACAATATTTCATAGCAACAAACAGTTCCAAACCGCTTCTGTCACTTCGTTGGTGCATAACACTGAACTGTTTTCTTGGTTTTGGTTTGGTTTTGTTGTTGTCTGGACGTCATAAAGCAACCAGTCCGTATTCTTGAGTTTAGAATATTTTTGCAGAAATCATAGTGACAATTTTCATTTGCTTTCATCCAAATAATAGCAGCATTACCCAGTCTCCAATTCTGCAAATAATGATGCATATGTGTAACTGTATATGTATGAATCATCCCATTGACTTCAATTGGATTGCTCACATGTGAAAAGTGAAGCACATAAATGTATAAATGTTACCAGGACCAGTCCCTCAACTGTTATGGCTTCAGAAGAGATGGGTGGAGAATAAATAACGTTTTTCTCAGCCTAAATCTTTATTTTTTTTACCATTTTCTACAGTGATCACTTTTTAAACACCTACATTTTTAATTTATCTTGAGAAAGAAGTTCTTGCCACTTGCGGTTCAAGTCATCCTTGCATTACTCTGGCATACAGCCAAATTTTTATACTCTCTATAGCACCACATCCAGAATGATTCATTGTACCTTTTAGAAGGCCTCACTTTTCGTTGTTTTATCCTTCTGCTTTATGCTAATTACAAATCAGCCATTTATTTACTTTATTTACTACAACGGTGACAATCCGACAGCGTGTCGTGGCAGCTTGTTTTACTTTCCATGGATAGTTTTTTAAAAGATGCACCAGATGATAGCATTAGAAATCAGAGTGTTTCTGCTGGTACAATGTAGGCAGCAGTGGTGCAAGTTTCCCCACAGTATCCATCAGACAGTGTACTTTACAAAGCAAGGAGCACTGGTTTGTAACAGGACTGTAATCTCTGCTAAGATTGACACTTGCATGTCAGTGCCAGTTATTGTCCCCTGTGAGAATGGCCTTATGTGCCATTGACACCTGTTCTCTAAGAACTATGCTGACAAGGGAGCTCCTTTCACCCAGGACACCAAGTGTAATGAGACAACATTAGTCAGATCTCGGTGCCACTGTGACCCACTGTCTCTTCGCTCCTTTGCTGCTCTCTTCAGAGGTTTTCAAATGTGATGAGATTGTGTCTTGAGGCTGCTGGCTTCCTTACAAACAAACATGTTGAATAACACAGTATTTACTCCATACTGCAAGAAGGACCTTAGTGACCTCCTATGGTCCTATTTCAGAACACTGCACTCTCTTCCAGCTTGCCTATTGTTTTTGATTGTCTCAGTTCTGCCTGATGCTGTGTATGGCCTAGAGGAAAGTTCTTTCCAGCACGGCCACATGCTAACTCCTTTGCCTCCCAGAAATTTCTGTCTTTGAGCCATCTAGGCCAGATTCTGATCACACACTGTTTTTACACCACTGTAACTCCACTGACTTCAATGGAGTCACCCTGATTTACATTAATGTGAGCTCAGAATCAATCTCCCTCTTTCTGTTTCCTCCCAGCCCTTTTTAGCTCTGTTGCTGGTATATTCTAGGGATGGAACATTTTTAAGAAAAAAAATTCATGACCTATTTTTCTTAAGGCCTACTATTTACTTGAGCCTCTGAACACTGTTCTTGAAAACAAAATAAAACCTGTCTCACTTGTAATTATAGTCAATGTCTTGGCCAAACAGTTGCTGCACAGATACAGTTTCTTTTTATTGAGTCACTGAGGCAGGATTTAAGTAATACATTAGTGGAAGAAAAAAATTCATAATGTGCATATTTGATATAGCAATCCTTTGGTAATTATATCAGATGGAAATAAAATCCTTGTGAGCAAAGGACAGCTGTGATTTAAAAAAACAACAACAAATGGAGTCCTGCTCTTAATAAAAGCAATTTCTATGCTGTTTCTGATCAAGTTCAACATCAGGGTGAAAAGTAAATTTTCATGCTGCATTTAATTTTCAGATGCGGAGCATGAAATCCTCAGCCACCAAAGAATGTAAGAATGAAACTGTTTTCCTCTGCAATGTCTTAAGAGAAAAAGTGAGCCCAAGAATAGAAAGAGAAAGAGAGATGAAAGTTTCTGGGGGAAGAGGGGGATTATTAGCACTAGGCCTGCACTGCTGTAGCTAACCTGACCTACTCCCCACCAAAGGAGCTGGTAAAGGAATAAGTGAACCCTGATAAGTCTAAAGGAAGTCTAAGGCATCGTACCACATTGTGCTGTGGTGCTTTCAAATGTCACAAAACTAAGCAGGATCCAGTTAGGTCAGACCACTTAGGTAGTGCTGCAGTGTTGTGATTCAGTAAGAGGCACTCTTCCTTCTCAGTGAGGGGTGAACCCAGGCCCCAGCATAGTGTTAGAAGGCACTGGGCTGCTGGTGGTGTCATCTTCCAGATAATATGTAAAACCAAGGTGGTGTCACTAAAGACCTCATGGCATTTTTGGTAAAATTAGTGATTTAGCCCTAGTGTCCTGGCCCCATGGAAGGTCAGGTAATGATATCTTGTGCCTATCTATATTTCCCACTGTAGTTTCAATTGGATACAGCATTGTTCATTTCTTCTCCTAATTCATAGTCATGGCGTTTAAGGCAAGACATGCCGGTTAGATCATCTAATCTGATCTCCTGTATACCACAGGCCATTACATTTCACCCAGTTACCCCTGATCTGAGCCGAATAACTTGTTTGGCTAAACAATATCTTCCAGAAAGGCATCCAGTCTTGATCTGAAGACATAAATAGAGAAACCACCACTTCCCTTGGGAGTTTGTTCCGATGGTTAATTGCCCTTATTGTTAAAAATGTATGCCTTAATTCTAATTTGAATTTGTTTGTCTGGCTTCAGCTTTCAGCCACTGGTCCTTGTTATGCCTAATCTATTACATAATAGTGTTTTGTATTGTTCATCAAACAACTGATGTATCTTGTCTCATACCCTGGTAGTGGCTGCATTTTAGCATATTAGCCCACAGGATCACTTTGTCCACCAGCCTTAGAATAAACTATAGTTTTCTCATCCAGTTTAAAATAAAAAGGGTCCTCGGCCCAACTGAAGATATTTACCGTATGTGTCCATATATATATGTGAATCCAGGGACAGAAAAAACCATGAAAACACATCTAATATACAGTATTCCAGATAAGATGGTCACCAGGAACCTGAGCATGTTCCAAAAAGAGCTATAGAGTTCTTCTAAACCTTTTAGGAGAGCCCACACAATTCACTATCCCAGGAGATTTCAATATGCACGTAGCTGCCTCCCCTGACAAAATACCTCAGAGCCTCCTAGCCATCACAATGTCTCATAGGCTTCTGCCAGGGCATCTGACCACACCCATGCCATTGGACACATACTAGACCTTATCTTTGGTGTAAGGTTAGACCTAAAAAGCATGGGCAAACCAAAACCACCACCTCAAAACAGAAGTAAAAAGGATTTATTTCCATATTTTTAGTGAAACACCAAGCTAGTTCACCTCTGGAAAATGCTTCATCCTGAAAAGCTTCAAGACATCATGGAAGAGAAAACACCTACTTTGAAGAACAGGACATTGACAAGCTAGAGGAATACTGCATATTCTGAAGGCACTATAGAAGTGTTAAGTACTACAATTACACTGCATTGTCGTTATCTATTATTATTATTATTATTTTATTATATAAGGGACTGAAAGACTGTTAAAAGGTTTGTAGGTTAAACATTTCTTCATTTAGACTTATTTGTGTCAGTTAATACTATTTATTACTTAAGTCTTAAGTGCTGATGGTATGCTTTTTACAAAAGTGGAGCTCATTCCTGCACTGCATATATACCTGATCGAAACTGGACTGTTTGTTTGAAGAGGAGCCATGACGATGCACAGAGGTACCGTGATGGGGTGAATTACTCCTTTTAGAGTAGTAGTATCTAGTGGTCAATTCATCCCCATCACGTGGCATGGTCCCTTTAAGTGTTTGGGGTGGTCTGATGCACAAAGGCTAAGGAGAGAGGAAATGGCCCCAGGAATAAATAGTGCTTGGAAAGAATCTGTTATTGTAACTTTTAGGGGCTCTGTACCTGGAGCATTGCAGGGTGGGTGAGGCAAGGCTCCCATCTCCCAGCCGAAGCTTTGAGAAGGGTACCAGCATATATGCTTTCTCCTCTCTCATAGCAAGACAGACATCAGCTGCATCCTCCACGCTGGAGGACTAATTGGGAAAAGGTGCCTAGCTGAAGGTGAAACTAGATAAAGCCCTTCAGCTGGCTTGAACCATAAAGCCAACTCCATGGAGGAGAGCTGGGGAGGGTTCTAGTCCAAGGAAGGAGACACCGCAAGCTTGAGCCTCATCCTCAGCTCTGTGAAGGAGGATTAGGGGACCATCTTCTTCAAAGAGAAGGTTATTAGTAGGCTAAACCATAACCTGAGCTCCAGGAAAACCGCTGGGGGAAACTCCCACCACAGGAAAGGAACCAGAAGGCCAGTCTGGAGTATAGCCTGGTGTGTGTGAAGGAGCTGAGGAGCTACAAAACCAGGATCTTGGAGGAGAGGAGCATAAGACTGAACCAGAGGCACAGTCCACAAGGTGAACATGGTAGGAAGCAGGCCTGGGAGGCACTGAAGGGTTGGGATTGGGAAGAGACTAGCCTGGAACCTTGAGAGTGGGCGGGCCTGGGTTCCCCAACCAGCTGAACAAGGAGAACTTTGCTAAGGCCTTGAATAAGCGGGCCATGCTTAAAAGGAACATACACTGTATGCCCCTCAGCTAGAGTGATTGGCTTCCTGAATCACTGAACTTATTAGTGCCCCAAAGGAGAAAGGACTATCACTAACTCACCTAGAGAGTGGAGGTCAGAGCAAAAGACAAATAAGTGAGCTAGATGGTGAAGGGGATCCATCAGAGGAGGGAAACTGAGGCTGCAAGGGTGCACTTAAGACAGAGAAATCAACCAATTAACAGGCACCAAACCTTTCCAGTCATTATACCATTCCATGCCTACACCAAACCAATATTCAAAGTTTCCTACTGGTCTTAGAAAGTCTATCAGGTGTAAAAAATAAAATCTCTTCTTGTCAGCTGGCTCATCCAGTACCAACACGATCAGGGCATACCACCAGGACCTGTGAGTGGTGAAGCACTAGTGCTCACTGTACCCCCCTCAGTTCTTCAGAGCAGGCAACAGTTGTGGCACATTTGCCAGTCGCACATAATAGTCTAGTCACTTGAGGGCTATAATATTTTGGTCTAAATTTGCTTGTGGGTTTAGTGTGTGGGTGCTGGATGATGTTGATGGCCTGTGACAATCTGAATAGATGATCCGATGGTCCCTTCTGGCCTTAAACTCTATGATTTTATTTGAAATGTACAAGAATCCTGCTCTCAGCAGGGTCTGTCACACATAGACCTGGTCTTCTCGTAGGAATGGAAAAAGGAAAGCGAGCCAAGGGCGGATGCGTCAGGCTGCACAGATAACTGATGGCCAATTTATATCTGTTTGTTTTTCTGTCCACATTGGTGCTTAACTTAACTTAAATAACTCCTCTTGAAATTATATGAAGGTTTCTAACCATCAGAGGAATAAAGATCTGGAACAGCCTTCCAAGGGGAGCAGTGACCGCAAAAAACCTAGCTGGTTTCGAGACTGAGCTTGTTAAGTTTATGGAAGGGATGGTATGATGAGACTGCCTTACAATGGCAGATAGCTGATCTGCAACTGCTAGCAGGAAATATCTCCAATGACTGGTGATAGGACACTAGATAGGGAGGGCTCTGAGTTACTACAGTGAATTCTTTCCCAGGGGTCTGGCTGGTGGGTCTTGTCCACATGCCCAGGGTCTAACTGATCACCATATTTAGAACCAGGAAGGAATTTTTCCCAGATCAGTTTGGCAGAGGCCCTGAGGGTTTTTCGCCTTCCTCTGCAGTATGGGGCATGGGTCACTTTCAGGTTTAACCTAGTGTTAATGGTGGATTCTTTGTAACTTTATGTCTTTAAATCATGATTTGAGGACTTTAGTAACACAGCCAGAAGTTAGGAGTGTATTATAGGAGTGGCTGGGTGAGGTACTGTGGCCTGCAATGTGCAGCAGGTCAGACTCGATGATCATGATGGTCCCTTCTGGCCTTAGTCTATGAGGAGAGAAAAATGATCAAGTGTGAAATGTTAGTTTGCCTCAGGAGGAGTTATCTCCTATGCAACAAGAGAAGGCCCATAGACACCAGATGAATCATTGTGAAACATCAGAGGACAAAAGACTGTGTTGATTGCTTCCCCCCTCCACACCCATGAAGAGGAGACATGCAGTGAACTCATCCCATCATCTTGAACTTTGGGGGAAGGGAATAAAAAGCACAAACATGAAGAAACTGCATCTTTTTGGCTGTTTGAACTCTGAAGGGCCAGAGATTCTAAAACTGAAGCCAGCGATCCCCAGGGGCTGCCTCCTGGGTCTGCGCTGAGAGATACTCTGAATAGACTGAACTCTGTCGTTCTTAGGGTGTAGATGGTAACTCATTGGTGTGTATATGTTTGCTTGCTTTAACATGTAAATATCTCTCATTCCTTTTTCCTAGTTAATAAACCTTTAGCTAGTTTATTACAGGATCGGCTACAGGTGTTGTCTTTGGAGTAGGATCTAGTGTACCAATTGATCTGGGGTAAGTGACTGGTCTCTTGGATCTGGAAGCAACCTGAATGTGGTGTGATTTTTTTTTTCCTTTCATGAAAATGATCAATGGATCACTCAATAAATTGCCCTGTTCTGTTCACTGCCTCTGAAGCATCTGGCCCTGGCCACCATCAGAAGACAGGATACTGGGCTAGATGAACCATTAGTCTGACCCACTATGGTCATTCTTATGCACTTGAGCGGCTAGCCCAAGCTGCTGCCCATGCCACCTTAGCTACATTGCTGTTTTTAGCATTCTAGCTTGACCCAAACTGACCCAAACATGTAGCACATGTAATTCCCAACTCAGGGAACAGAGAGATTGGGGCAGAGAGCTGCTCGCTATGAGGGCTTTCTCTCCCATTGTTGTCCTGGGGATTTATGGTTACTGCTCCCATTGATATGAATGTCAGTTACTCTTGCATGTATGGTTATGTCTACATTGCAAGTGAAGATGTGCTTGTCACATGGATAGTCATGCCAGTGCTAGTTTTAATCTAGCTGGCACGAGTAACAATAGCAGTGTAGATATGGTGTCATAGGCTGAAAACCACAGTAGGTACCCAAGGTCCCTTATGGGTTTGTTCTTGGGCAGCTAACCAGTGCTAAAGTCCTTGTTGTTGCCACATCTACACTACTAATGTTAGCCACACTAGCTAGACTAAAACTACCACTGGAGTACCTACCTATGCTACAATCTCACATTCACTTGCAATGTAGACACACCCTATGTGAGAACAAACCCTTTTTGGCAGACGAAGGGAATAGACCCAATTCCTTCTCAAATTCAGATTCATTGTCACTTTTGTGATTTGTTCTGACTGCTGTTTTTAAGTCAATTTGGTCAACAGTTTTACTCTTTTGGATATTAATGGATATGTTATAACTCTGGGCAAGTGTTTACAGATCATCACAGACACAAGGTGTGACTATGAAATCAAAGAAGAGTTACTCACTGAAGGTAGCTCAGTGTGATTATGACATGAATGGAATGTTCAGGGATTCTACCCAAACAATCTAATACACGTAGCCTTCTCTTCACTGTAAAAACTATAACCGCATCAGCCAATAAAAATATACAGTCTATAAACCTAAAGGTTTGTTTTCATCTTCAGATGATTATCTGAAATCTGGCCAGCTCTACCGACCAGCTTCCATCCAGTCTCTTCTGCTGTTAGAAAGCTCCAGTTACGGATCTGAGAAGTGCTGCTCAAGTCAAACTGCACAGCAGACCTCTTGTATCTTCACCGTTCCTCAGGAAGAGTTTAGGTTTGGGTGTTGATACTGAGCTCAAAGGGAGTCAAGAGTGTTGTAACAGACTTCTGTAGAGCCTGTAATGTATATGTGCCCTGAAGTCATTTTTGAGTAATTGCATACCAACATAGAGGATGCTCAAGTAACAATGGCAAATGTCACAAAAAACAAGCTGTTTCCGAAAGTTTGGTGATCAGGAAGTCAAAACTGGTTAACAGGATGAGGCCTGTTGACAGTCAAGAAACAGAGAATCTGTCCAGCAACAGTGGGCACCCCAAGGCTTGTAACTAGCCACTGGAGGGCAAAAAGTTCCTTCACAGGCGTGGGACTTGCTGGTTGGACAATAGCCAAAACGTCACAATTGATTTAAGCAAGCAATACGCTGGGGTGGAGAGATATATAAGGTTGTCAGGAGAGAGGCAAATTGGACGAGCCACGCATCACAAGGGGTGCACCAGAATCGCACCGCAAAGATGGCCTGATCAACCATCATTGCCTCTCCCCAGCTCGCTGCTCAAGAAAGTATAGGGCATTAGAGCTGGTAACCTGGGTGTGAATGCGATAGAGGTTCCACCTGGAAGAAAACCAGTAACCAGGGTGTGAATGCGATAGAGGTTTCACCTGGAGGAAAACCCAGAAATGTAACATAAAGAGTAAGGAAATTTGGCCATAAACTTTTATTGTTTTTGTTGCAACTGAGTTCATCCATCTGTGTGGTAAGTATTAATCAAATGTTGTTTAGTTGTAAGTAAGTCTTTAAGTATCTGTTAGTATATTTGTGTTAGTATGATTAGTTGTCTAAATTATAAGTTTTAAGTGTTAAGTTTTAAGTTTAAGGAATTGTAAAAGGATAAGGGAAAACAACTTGTGATGGAGAGAAAAAACCCTCAATAAATAGTGATTTTGAATTGAACAGAGAGTGCGTGTTGTTGAATGATGAATGATAGATTTATGAGCCATTGACCAAGTCTTGGACTAAGACAGGTTTCAGCTGCTCTCATCCGTCCACAAGTTGGTCGGGTGAATACTAAGGAGCGCCTGTCTAAACCTAGTAACTCAATGGATAGGCAAAGTAACTGCAGCCACAAGGCTACCCTTTTCCCTTCCCTAGCTCATGAGCCTTTGTAGCTCCGTTGCTCAATAGAGCTCTTGTAACTTCAAAGAATTCCCTCTTTGTCTGTCTGTCTGCCTTTCCTCCCCCTTCCGCTAAATAAGCGTTCCGTTATCGGATTCATTCACCCCATCAGTATCACGGGCTGAATAGAAACGGTGCGGACCCCTCAATCAGTCAAACCTGAGTAAGTTGTATGACTGTATGTGTAAGTGTGTTTTAAGAAATTGATCCCTTTAGGAAAATCCAACTGTCTCAAGCAAGGGATAAAAAGAAAAAGGAAAAAAAAAACCCACAGTAAGCCATAAAACTGTCACCGGGGCCGTAAATGGAAGTGGACCTGATAAAAAATCCTTCCTCCCTCCTTCACCCTCTCTTCTCCACCCCCCCCATCTGAAGTGAGGAATACAAACGAACCAAGACAGGAGTTTTTTAACCCCTTGTCACCACAAAGAGCAGAACTGGGATATCAGTAACTTGTATTTTCTAATGATTTCTTCCAAGTATCCTGATTTCCTGTGATTTCCACCTTAGCATAGAGTTGACATGGTTGCTTTACCACACTTTGTAAAAGTATGTTACTGAGGGGAATCAAGCCATTGTAATCTGCCTAAAATACTGTGGATGACATCTTTGATACCACCCTTTGGCTGCTCAGCATGGCTGTATGGTAGGATAGTTTCAGGAAGTGGGCACAAAGCTGGGCTTAAGACACTTTTGCAGCTCCCTAATCCTTGCTCACTGGCTATCATATCAGCCCCAAAGCACAATTTATACTAGTCTCAGGGCTAAATTATACCATAGCACCAAGCTTTGCCAGCTGCCGATGAAGGCTTTAAAATTAAGTCTTATGCTTAATAATGAAACACTCAGTCAATGAGGTATCTACATAGATTCCAAGGCCAGAAGTTACCACTGTGATCATCTAGTCTGATCTGTATAACACGGGGCATAGAACTTCCCTGAATTAATTCCTGTTTGAACTAAAGCCTGTGGAGGGAAACTAATATGGCGTCTCTCTGCCTTTCTGGGGGAAAAGATGGACTCTCTTTCTATTCTGATTTCTAGTCTGTGAGGATAGCTGTCAAGGCCTAAGATGGAATGTGCTTTGCTAGCAGATGTTTAGACTTAGAATCTATTACCATAACAAGATAGTTATGAGAGCTGGGCGCCAGTAGGTATGGAATGTGGAGGAAGACCTTGCTGTTCAGATAGAGGGGGTGAGAAGTGCTGGGCCCAAATATTCTTAAATAACGAGCCCTTTGCCTTTCCTCTTGTCTTAGCCTCTGCCTTTGTCATGGAAACTGTGACGTATAAGACTTGTTTGTGTCAGGTTATATGAGCTTTAAGAAACGTATGCTGAGGGTCGCCCCGACCACCGGGCCACCTCCTTACGTAAGGATAATAAACTTTGACTTTGCTAACCTGCTATCTGGCTAATTTGGACCATCCACTGGGCAACGGACGTGTAAGTTAGGACCCCTGAGTTTGGGTTCCTCGACAAGCCTAACTTTTACCCAAAAACATTTGGTATATATTAAAATTATATAACATAAATATTAAGATATTAAATTATTGTATTTTTAAACATTTTAAATATTAAGTCCTGGGCCATTGCAGTCAGTGGCAAAAGATCCTAATGCTTTCACAAGGGCCAAGATTTCATCAAGCAGTTTTAACCTTCCCAGCTATTTTAACTGAAACTAGTCATATGGTAAGTATATTCAAGCCTGCATTCAGACTAGAGTGTGGGCTCTTTACTGTTTTTTTTATCAGGGAAAAGCCCCCTGTGAGACTTACTCACAATTTCAATATTTCTTGTCCAGCATATCTATTTGAATGTGACAAGGACTGCAAGCATTGGGTGTAAGTATAAGATTTTAAAGGAATCATTCAATTCAGGTCTGGTTTGTAATATTAGCATTGCGCTCTCTTTTTAGAATCCTTTTAGAGACTGCAGTCTTGGAATGGAATCACTCTAGCCTGTCCATATGGTAATCGAATGCACAATCTATGTGATCAGCAATATCAGAGACTATAGCAAAAATGTTTTTCTCTGAGAGTTGGGTTTTGCAACTTGCTCTGGCTCTCATCAAGGTAAATGGCAAGACTTTGATTCAGAAGGGCAGATTCACGCTCATATACCTTTTCTTCATATATGTTCATCTAAAATAGTGACAAGTTATTTATAGATTTTTCCTATATTTAAGAGGTATGAACAGCTTCTCATCTTGTTTATAGCTACTCTGTCTCTTTTTTTAAAAAAGTTGATTTTTTTCATATAAAGTTGTGTTTATCCAACAGTCTCTTTCTTGTATCCAGGTGTTTTAACTTGTGTAATATCTGAGTGTTGATTGCCATGCATAGGTACAATAGAACTGGTACACTTAAACCATCAGAGTCAGGTAACCATTTCTTCTCATATGATTGAATCAACTCAAATGCTATCTGTCATCGCTCTGCGAATTCTGCTATGCATTTCTGCTCTCTGCTAATCTCCCACATGCATGATGTCCATCTGTATACCTGCTCCTGCTGATGTCATCAGCTGCCACTGCCTCTGTGCTATGCAAAATAGAATTATTTTCACATCTGAGCTGATTGTTGAGGTTATGAGCAATGTCATGTGCACGTCCCTCTAGGAGCCATAACTGATGGTACTTTGGCAATGTTTAGGGAAACTATGTCACAGATAAAAAGGCTACTTTCTCCTAATTGTTTTTCTTCCTATAGTTTGTGGAACATTAAGTGTCCCTTGGGTTGCTGCCCATCTAACCGTAGAGCATGTCTTTGCTCTCTGTGCACTAGCAAACACAAAGACGCAGGCTAAATTAAAATGCAATACGTGTGAGCCTAAACAGTAATCTGCTGTGTGAATATTTCCACCAGTTGACATACTGGTATTACCCAGGGAAGGGGAGAGGGTTGCTATTGCTTTTTGCAATAATTTTCTGTAAAATAACTGATATAAATGGAACTGAGATGAATAGTAAGGGTGACTTAATGTGGAGAGACGGGGTCTGCTCACTAATTAAGCAATTCTAGCCAAATTTTGTTTTAGTAACCTTGGTGCAGCTCTCATTCACTCTGAGCTATGTACAGATAAATGAAAGCAGATTTGGGCTTATTATTACTATGGATGTAAATAGTCATGTTGCTCTAGTACATAAGGCATGGTCCTGAACAGCACAGGGACAGAGTATTGCATATGCAAGTGGTAGCTAAAAGTGAGAGGAAGAAAAGGAAGAGAAGGGGAACCCAAATCTGCATTAGTGTGCATAGTACAGCAAGATTACCAAGTTAGTGCTGCCTAGTAGCAAGAATGAGGTCAGAGAGGGAACTAGGCTTCTGAGTTACAAACTAAGGTCCTGAATTTTCTGATATTCTCTGTCTAACTCTTGTTGCCCCTTTTTAACTCTGCAATCCTGAGTCAGTAAACAGAAACTTAAGGAGCTTGAAACTTACTTTTCTTTAACAAGGAGGACAATGTCACATGCTTAATCTTATTTGGGACCACCTGTATCCTCTGCTAACACCTTGTGCACTATAACCTGCTGGAGGCCTCAGGGTCGTGCCACACTTACCCCAGGAAAGGAGCAGCGGAGAGGTCCTCCAAGTGGGCTTGAGTGGCTTCAGGGGAAACAGCCAATCAGAACCCAGGAGGGCCCTATAAAAAAAGCTGCAGCATGAGAGCAACAGGCACTTCCTTGCTGACGTTAGAGGAGAGCAAAAGGTGCTCCTTGCTGGCCAAAGGTAATTGCAGCACAATGGACAGCTCAGTGCTAGTAGGGATCAGGAAAGCAAGGAAGAGCTCTTGGCTGGCTGCTGGAACTCAGAGAAAGATAAGGGCTGTGCAGAGGTAGCCCAGGGAAATGCAGTTAGTTAGAGGGACATGGTTGCTACTTAGAGGGTCCCTCAGTTAGGACCCAGAGTAGTGGGCAGGCCTGGATTTCCTCCCGACAGCCACTGGGGAAGTGGATACACCCTGGGGAAGTGAGTTTAAACAGGCCCAGGGAAGGGCTGCATCTGGAACTGTTACGTCCCCAGAAGGGGGCTCAACTGAGACTGGCTCAGCGGGAGAGTCAGGGTTAGAGGACCAGAGGACAGGTGAAGAGTGTCCCAGAAAGAAGGCAGAGGGTACTGCTCTATCCAAGAGCAAGAACCATTGCACGGTAGCCAGACCCCAACTTAAGGTACCATGATGGGCCCTGTTGGAGGGCTGCAGGCCAATACCGAGGGCTTTGAGATAGGCCTGACTGGACTGTATGCCCCAGGAGGGGTTTGTCTTGTTTCGCACATGGACTGTATATGACTCAGCCCCCTGGCAAGTGCAGTGGCCTCTGTGAATAGAGTGAACAGAAAAAGTACAGACACACACTTGACTAAGGGGTCTTGAGAGGCAGGTGCCACGCCATTATATACACCTTATGAAGACTTGCAAGATCATGGCGTGAGTGTATTAGTCCGGATCCTAATGGCAGTTTACAGCATTCGCTCATTGTCTATAATACCAGTGGAGGGTCTGCTTCCTCATTACCTTGTGCTTTATACCTTATGCTTTACCTGTGCACCAAAGTGTAAAATGACTACCCAAGGTGCAAGCCAGGAAAGAATCTGGCCCATTGTGTTTAATGTGTGTTGTATGTAATACATGAACAGGGGCCTGGAGGGAATTTGCCGTGGCTTAGTAATGTGATGTCCTAAAGTGACTACAAATGTGTGTAAATGAGGGAAGGGAGGGATCAAGAGGATGTGTTAGGCACATTTGGACCAAAAAAGGTTTTTAACCTGTGTGCTGCAGTGGGGTTACTTCAGCCCGAATTTTATGTCCCGTTGCTCTGCAGTCAGCTCTCTTACCACGTTAGTAAAGGTATCTCGCACACTGACAACAGAACTAATTTTAAGGTGAAAAACTAATGAACAGGAGTGAAAATGGCTAAGAAAAAACTAAGGAAAGGGCAGACAAATAATTGCAGTGAATGAAGTAGCAGGAAGTTTTGGATGAAACCAGGTAAATGTTGCAATCCAAACACTGTTAGCAGTGGCAGGAGTGGTGGCTAGTTAGTAAAGCACTGTTTATGATTAGCACTTACTTATTTTCTGGCATTCTCTGACAATCATTCTATATTCGGAGGGCAAGAAGTGAGTGATGTAGAACCAATACTCCGGGGTGTATTAACAGGGGTAAATGTCCTGCTCTACTGAGCACTGGTGAGGCCTTAGCTGGAGTACTGTGTCCAGTTCTGGGATCCAGATGTTAGAAAAGATGTGCACAAATCAGAGTTCCAAAGAGAGCAACAAAAATGATAAAATTTTTAGAAAACCTGACTTATAAGGAAAGCTTAAAAAAACTGAGTATGTTTAGTTTTGTGAAAAGACTGAGGGTGAATCTGATAAGTTTTCACATAAAGGAGTCAGGACAAGAAGTAATTACCTTAATCTGCAAAAAGTGAGAATTAGGGTAGATATTAGGAACCATAAGAATAGTTACACTCCGGAATAGGTAATGGAATCACCACCATCGGAGCTTTTTAAGAATGAGTTGTTAGACAAACACAAGTTGGGGATGGTCAAGGCTTACTTGATCCTGCCTCAGTGCCAGGGCCTAGACTTGATATCCTCTCCCAGTCCCTTTCAGCCCTCCATTTCTATGATTAATGCTGCTTTTACACCCTCAAGTTATTCTCCTACTCCAGGAAAATCCTCTGTGTGGCAGTGGAGCTGTGCAAAGGGTTGTAGCATGTGCCAACCATGAACCCTGGAAACTGAGCTGCCATAGGGACTCTTACAAGCAGTTGCCAGTCCAGTGGATTAGAATGGGTTGAATAAAGAGAAATGAAGAAAATATTCACAGTACCATTTATGCCCACAAAACCAGAACAAAAGGGGGGAAAAATAAACAAATGAAAAACTACACACGTTTTAAGTGAACTGTATTTTTCCCTATTTGCAGGAATTTAAAAAGCTGTGGCTTGATGATGTGAAGTAAGACTAGATAACAAGAACTCTTCACTTCCTTTCTTTGGTGATGCTAAATGTTCTCCAGTTCAATTGTTGTAATACGTTCTAGCCCTCTTTCATTTGTCACTGTCAAGGGACAGAATTGCAAGGCATTCTAAAACTCCCTGTCTGTGTGATTAACAATAGCCAGCTTTTTTCTTTGTGTGTGGGCACTGAGAATCTCTTGCAAATATTAAGCACAGCTATAAGGTCACCAAATTTCAAATCAAGAAAATGCTGAAGTATTAACGTGGCATTAAAATACAAAGGAGGAGGAACCTGAGCTAATAACTTTTTAAAACTAAAAATCCTATTAAAGCAGCATAGAACTCCGCTAAGCAGAAGTCTCCTATGCAGCTGAGCTATTGTATGTGTACTGGAAGATCACATATGACAAGCATTTGAATACATTTCTATACTACTGCTATCTAGATGGTCTTACCAGTCATCGCCTTGGTATCTAAGTGCCTGTGAAATGGGATAGTAAGGTTAGGGCCTTACTTACATCTACTAACTGGTGCCTGGATACTAGTGACTGACGTTTTATAGATACTTAAGACAGTCAGAAGTTGGGTCCTTCTGACAGATACCTTGAGCCACATTGTCTTCTCAGGGTCCTACTTTGACAAAGGGCAAAATTCTGCTCTCAGTTATAGTGATGTAAATCCCGTGCAACAGCTGACTTGAGCATAACACTTGTAAAAGAAATTAAAGGTAAGTTGGGGTCCTATACAGTGGCTACCAGCAGCACCAGAAGGAAGAAGCCTAGCTGATTTTCCTTCTGCCTCTTTCTCTTGAGCTGTACAATCAGGACTTTGAGGATAAAAAGACCCTGTGGCCCCATCCCAGCCTCTGGGCTGGAGCCCTCCATGGAGGGTCCTGGGAAAGCAGCTCAGAGCCAGCTACCTAGTGGATAGGCTCCCCTAATCACTGAGATACATGAAAATTAAAAAAAAATCCTTTCCATTTTGAGATTGCTTACTGTTAATTCAGTAACATTTAATCTGATCCCTTAGTGCTAGAGAAAGACAAAAGCAAAGATACAGTAGTTTGAGTAACTCCTTTAAGAGGCACATTTCAGATTGAAGAGTGTCATATAGAATATGATTTACCATGTCACATAAGTTCTGCTAACTCTTTTATTGCAAAAAGATTAGTTACCACTTAGCAAGAAGGTTAATACTTGGGCTTAAGGCACTAGTAAGACATTGTGCTAAATCACTGATAGTGATTGGCTGCAAGAGATGAGGCTCTTCATATAAATAAAATATACTATTAATTTAAGAAAAGTAGCATGTATGTAAATCCTGGAGAGAAGGACCAAAAAAAAAAAAAAAACAAAGAAAAGAAAATAACCTTTTATATAGAAAGGTGCTGTAGAGATATTTGGGAGGTATAAAATTTAAAATCTGAAGAAAGGAAGCTGAGATTCTTGGATAGTTTGGCCAAATTGTGAAGTCCTAATTCATTTATAGTCACATTTATGTCAAAACTCCCACAAAGTTTGGGATGTGGGGGTTGATTAAGTAAGGACTAAGTTTAAAAGCGTGCAAGGATTCAACATTTGGCCTAGAGTCTTTATAGATGCAAAGATTTAAATCCGATGAAATGGGAAGTTGGTTAGACCTTATACTATGTGCAGTATTGATCTCCATACATTAGACCTAGACATCATACATGACCTCCATATCTTAGGGACCATGAGCACATTGAATTGGTAGCACCAGATTCATTCAGCAGATGAGCACAGGGGCCATCTTTACATTTTCTTGGCCCTGCCTGGATCTTGCACAGCCCCTGATGTAAGCTTGAGCAATGAGTGACTGCAATGGCCATAAGGTGCTATTCTTGCAGCCAAAAATAGCTCAGTACCCAACCATCTCTTGAAGTCTTCAAATCAACACTGACTTTCAGTCAGACACAAGTTACTGGGCTCAGTACAGGAATAACAATGACATTTTATGGCCTGTGTTGTACACAGACTAGAATATCTAATGCTACCTTCTGGCCGTACAAAATCTGTGAATCTATGCATTAACATGGTGGATCAGGTTTTGCTCAGTTTCATTGGTGTCTACCTAGAATAACTCCACTGACTTCACTGCAGTGGTTCTGGATTTACAGTGGTGTACCTGCAAGCAGAATATCTTCCAGGGATATTAGAGAGACTTGAAGGGAAAATAGCTAACGGTAGGGTTAGTAAATAATAACTGTGAATCATGGGTTCAGATATCTTTTGCATTTCCTGGGATCTCTTACATTATACAGTCTATCTAGTCTTTTGATTTCTGGAACCAAATGCTAATCCGTGATGCACAACAAGTATGGTATTGCTAATTCTAAGCTATGCAGCAATGCGTGGTGTACTTCAGGGGATAGGTTAAAGCAGTAGGTTGTAACAAACATAACAGCATTTTGATCTTGATATTAGAATGTAAAATGTTACACACTAACAGATTCCTGCAATTCTTCTGTTTAGCTAACCTGTTCTTGTTTCCATCATAAGACGTTTTTGCACAAACAGTGCCCCCTTGTCATTCAAAATCCATACTGTCCTGGGCCATGCTGTGTATCACAGAATGCATTCTATCAGGTATTGCGCTATCCCTCAAGCTCCCAAAGGTTAAATAAGCGAGAGAGGAAATATCCCACTGTCTACGTATTTGCCCACGTTTCTTTCCAGCAAGTTATGTTTGACTTCAGGTCGAATGAACTCACAAGCTAAGGAAAACTGTGTCATCAATGAAATTAGCAAAATCTAAATAGGACAAAAACAGGCATGCAGAGGCCATATACATAGGCCCAAAAGAGATACGGTCAAGTTGACTCATTTATCTGTGTATTTATATTACATTACTTAAACTGACAGACAGCACTATCTTAAACTGTGTCATAGGGTGGATCACCTCTTCATAGAGAGACCCTTTCATGGATCTGCCTCTTATAGAAAAGTCCAACAGAATTTAGTACAGGAGAAAGTAACTGGGTTCTATGGAAAGTACTCTGAAATCCATTTGTTCTATGCGTATTTTAAACTGTCCTCTAGAATTCTAGATTCAGTTATCATTCTCTTAAATTCTACAAGATGGTTAAAAAAATTATTTAACGATTCTCACTTTTTATTACATTCCATGGATCTTTCCAATGAGGAAGCTTCCCTCCCAAGTATTGTCCCATTTATGATTGCACATCATCCCCATGGCAACTGCAGTAGCTGCTTAAATGAGTACAGTGGATGTCCTTAAATAGTTCATTCTGGTTGTAGGAGTACTATGGGTTTTAAGCAAGAGAATGAATCCACTATGTGTATTTTAAGCTGTCTTCAATGCAGTCTTTTCTCTTTATGGGGGGGAAGCCAACCATGCTGTTTCATTTAGCTCTTCCTTTCATCACCGCCCTCCCATCTGTCCTGTTTCACTCTCTGTCCCCCTGATCCGCATCACATCCTTCCCTGCCACCAGCCTCCTCCTCTTCTGTCCCTGCTGCTGGCTTGTCCTTTCCACTCCATGTTTCCTTTCCACTTGGTCCCTGCACTTGCTCCTTGGCTGTTTGTTTCTCATCTGTTCAGTTCCCCAGGAAATGCTGGCTAGCCACCCTGAGTCCCTTCTTTTTTGCTCATCGGGAGATTTCTCTTCAGCAGCCATCGGCAGCTCCTGGCGCCTCTCCTGCTAGCTGTTGCAGTCCCACTGGTAGCTCCTGTTTCTCTTTTCTTCCTCCTCCGATGCAGCAGCGTCCTCTGGGAGAGAACTGGAACTTTGAATATGGTGTTGTGTTACTTTCTTATGGCGTTTTTGGCAAGCATTATAACGTAATGAGCCTGCAAGCTCATTGCTGGGTGCTGTTGCCACCCTGTTCAACATCCAGCCAGGAGAGGGCTCCGTAATCTCTCCAGCCCAGGACAGGGCAGTAATATCTAGAGGTCAACGGAGGGAGACCAGGCTCAGGAGAGAGCCAGAGACAGTATGAGAGCAGGAGCAGCAGGCTGGCGGCCGCAGTCTGAGTGCTGGAGTTGGGTGTGGGGCCTGGAAGGTAGCACAGGAGATCTGAAGAGCTAGTGCTGCAAGGACCCAGTGCCTGGCAGACTCTCACCCTATTGCTGGCAGAGATCAGCTGCAGCAGAGGATATAGAGCAGCCCGCAGGAGTGTGGGCATGGAGAGGGATTCTTTCCATCACAGCCTTGTACTGGCCTGTCCTTAGGGCTGAATGAGGGACTACTGTCTTGACCGTTATATCTAACAGAAATTGCGCCTAGGCTATTTGCACTGTTTCTGGAAGCTCTAGCAAAGAAATGTTTTCTCCTATTTGAAGTGTGTGTTTGTGGTAGGAATCACACCCATCCCTCGTTTTAAGGGATTGCCCTTTATTTCATTGGTTTGTTCCTTCTGTGAAGATGTATTGAAATGTACCCAAGCAGATCACAAATGCCATTTTAAACATTAAATTGACGCTTATGATAATTGCATGGCATGCCTGAGGGCAGTAGAAATCTACACTACCGAGTGTGGTTCCCAACTTGCCTGTGGCCATAGAGAGCTAGTTATTTTAATGTCCTATGTCCAATGCTGCACACTTATGGCTAGATACTATACACTATGCTCCTGAAGGATTTCAATCTCAATGAGCCTGCTTATAGCAAACGCAAGCCATAGCGATCTACAGCACTTAGCCACCATGCCACAGCTCCCCCAGGACCTTACCCAAAGCCCACTGATGTCAAAGGAAGCCTTTCCATTTGGCCCCAAATCAGGAGACCAAAGCTCCTGGTTGGGAGTGGCACAGAAAGCATTGAAAAGTGGGAGTCTCCCATCCATTCCAGGAGACTCAACAGGCTACATCCCCCATCCGCTGCCATATACTGGCTGGCCACCTAAGCCTCGTGGTGGTGTGGGGGTGAAGGAGATCATGCTGCATCTCCAAAAAGAACTTGTAGCTGTTGCTCCCACGTGTGATACCCCCAGGCAGAGTGCTGCTGAGGATGACCAGCGTGCGTGCACACACCCTGCCCTTCCCACAACCCAATCACAGCAGTCACAAACTGATTGTGTATTTTCCTGTGTGGTAAAGCCAGGCCAGATGGCTACAAAAGAGTATACCTGCGTCGGTATGAGGCCCCGAAAGGGTTAAAAACCCTCTGCCTCTATTTGAGGCAGAGGGGAGAGCGCAGCAGGGCAATTAATGTCACCTGGACCCAATGAAGGGCCAGGCCAGGGGTATTTAAACCCTGCCTTCCCTAGAGGAAGGGGAGGGAACACCTGCAGGAAAAGCTTCCAGAAGATCTGGGGCAGCTGCAGAAGAAGGTTCTCTCCGGGTCAGGAGACAGAGCTCTGCTACAGCCAGAGGAGACGAGGTAGCTGGGGGCGTCCCGACCGCAAATGGAAGAGGTAAAGCATGAGACCCACCAGGGGGAAGTTGGCAGTTTGCCACACCTGACACAGGTCATTGCAATTTTTATTTTATTTAATTTAAATAATTAATTGTAGAGTAGCTTAAAATGCAAAGTGCAATCCCAGAGGTGGCTGGAAAATCATTATTGTCCTTCACCTGGAGCATAATAACATGCAATATTTTCCAGAGGAAAAAGGACAAATTGTTCCCTTTTCAGTTCAAACTCCACAGCGGAAAGCAACATTTTACCAATGTTGTAAAAATAAACCATTGCTGAGAGAGGTAAGACATAACTTTGCATTTACCTTTGGTAGTGCTGCAACATGTCTGAAAATGTTCTTTAAAGTAATGGTAATGTTCATGTGTTTGAGGAGGTGAGGTTGGCATTTATTTATTTGCCATATTTAGAATGAACAAGAAGACAAAAACCTACCTTTTGAGCTCTGCAAAAAAAAAAAAAAAAAAGTTTGTAAACAGCATGTAAAAGAAGCCTGAGAAACTTCCAGCTTTTTTTAAAATGAGAAATATCAGGCCTGGAATTTTATTTATTTATTTATTTATTTATTTATTTTTAAATCTGTAGAGAACTAGTGGGATTATGAAATCACAAGCAACTGAAACCTGTGGAGGCTATATTTAGCCAGACTGTTTTCAGGTCTCAAATCCCACTTAATTCCTTTTTAAAACTTTATGTAAGTGCTCCATGGGCCTTTTGCCCTTAATAAATAAATGTATTTTATTGCACTGTCAGATCTTGCTAGAATATCTCACAAGGAAGACATCAGAAAAATGGCCAAGTAACCATAATCTGTTTACTCAGTTACAAATTTCAATTGATTTAATTTGTTAAATGAAAAATGCTTGTAACTGGAAAGGTAAAATATTTTCTTTTGAAAGAAAGCAATTTTATTGACTGGGCTGAGAATAAAAGCAGCAGCTGAGTACAATTCTTCCACTGAGAAATCAAATAGAAAATTATGTCTGCATATGTTAAAGCATAGACAAATAGGCTAGTTTGGTGTTCTTACGGTGACTGTTAATCAGTTATGTGGAATCATAGAGCTGGCAGCTATTAACGTTATAGTGCTGCTCAGGGAAACTTTAAATAGAATCGCTGTGATTCTTTACTGGTTGAAGCCCCACTTGAGACCTTGTTTTTAAAGAAATGGCTTACCTGGGTCCACAAGAAAAAGGCAGACTCTTCTCACAGATGGGTTTTTCATATGGATTGTGTAGGTGGAGCTTTAGGGCTATTCCACTTAAAATAATCCCAAAGAGAAGCCTAATAGTGTAGGCTACTAATAAGGTAGTTTTTTCATGTCCATATTTTAAGTCGTCGTCTTTCAGTCACATAAGATGGAGAAAAATTTTCAGAAAAGAAAGAGAACATGCATGGCGTCCAGGGGAAGTCACAAAAGAGAGAGAGCTCATGGGCAGACAAGAAAAAAGCCACAAAAAGATTAATGAAGCCACCGCGGTACCTCACTGCTCCTGGAACAGATGTCTTGGGGCTTTAGTGTTCAGTCTCAGAAATGCCACGTACAGCTATTTTATAGCCAACTTTCCATTTCTAGATCAAGAGAAAGAGGAGACTGTAGGATTTAAGGCTACCAGAAGCAAAAGAGCAGATTCTTCAAAGGCTATAGCAACATGGTACATTGTTGCTGTTTTATTCAGGGGTGTAATAGGCTACTCCGCTAACATTAATTTACATATACCCATTGAGCTGGAATATGAAGGTTTGTTACACTCATTCATTGTGGGCCACTTAAAAGGGTCCTATTTCTAGACATTTTTATCATGAGTCACCACTCATTTGCATGGGATTTTAACTCTTCAAGTGGTCTTACATGTGTTTGAGAGAAACAATTTAATATATGTGATTTCTTCCATGGGCTGGTCATGTCGTGTGTGAGGCCTCCAATTTGCCAAGATTAAGATTATCTGGCATCAGTTCTACTGATCAGATTTTAGCTAAAATAACTTCCATAAATGTTTGTTTGGTAGGTGATTATTTTAGAAAAATCATTCATTCAGTGTTATGAGATGAACTTTTTCACGTGGTTGCATGCTGTACAATGGTATGTTTGTTTATAGATTAGTATCAGAGTGTTAATGCAGAATACTGGTGTAAAGACAGTGACTTCTTCCATCTAGTTGCCAAAAACTTGTAAACCAGCATATCCAATAATGATCCGATTCACCACTGAATTTCTTCAACTGGATTAAAACTGGAGTAATCCAGAAGTGAATAAATCCCATTCTTGTGTTACTATAATCTAACAATTGTTTTATTTTTAACACATTGGAAAAACATAAGCAGTGAAAAGCTGCATATTTATGGATAGGAGCCAAAAGATTAAGCTAAAACCTTCCCTTTACCAATCACAGGCTGCTTTCTTTGATTAAAATAATAAACTCATGACACTTAAAGTCAGAGCTTGCCAAGGGTAAGCAAATGCGTAACAGGCATAAATACTGGTAACAAAATGGGGACTGATACCATGTAATATAGCAACACTTTGTAGTCTTAAAACACCTTAATGCAAGGATTTCAAAGTAGCCTGTAAGGAAAGTAATATTATAATGAAGGGGTATTGGCACAGAGTTAAGATGTTTTAGAGATCTTGTTTTACTATTCCAAACCTAAAGAATGAGGTTCAGGGGTTCCATAAATTGCACTGGCTTATTCCCATTGTCAATGACCACCATCTTTCTTTAAATACACAAATAAAAACCTTTTATTAAATACACATACAAATGGAAGGCAAACAGATAAAGCTTTTGAAACTCTAAAAGTAAAGCTTCATTTTAAAATTTTCTCTGATTTTTGCATGGCAGTTCTTTAGATGCTATTAAGTCCTTTATTGAGAAAAAGCCACTTTTAGGTGATAGCACTTGAAATGTTAAAGTCTGGTCACGTTTCTCTCTCAGACAAAATAAAGCTAGCTCACTCACAGGGAGAGCTGAATATTGAAGGAAATAATAAAATAATTAACTCTTTGCTTGTGTTAATTGTGACATAGGGTCTGATTCTCCTCATAAATTAGTTTTACACCAGTGCAACTCATAAGAACATACAAATGGCCATACTGGGTCAGACCAATGGTCTGTCTAGCCCAGTATTCTGTCATCCAACAGTGGCAGATGCCAGAGGTTTCAGGGGGAATGAAAAGAACAGGGCAATTGAGTGATCCCATCCCCTGTCATCCAAGCCCAACATCTCCTAGTCAGAGGCTTAGAGACATCCAGAGCATGGGGTTGTGTCCTTGACCATCTTGGTTAATAGCCATTGATGGAGTGATTCTCCAAAATGATAACTGGGTTAAAAAAATTAGATAAATTCATGGTCTTCCGAACATCTCCTGGCAATAAGATATGCAGGTTGACTCTGTGTTATGTGAAGAAGTACTTTGGGGGGTGTGTGTGTGTGTGTGTGTGTGTGTTAAACCTGCTGCCTATTACTTTCATCAGGTGACATCTAGTTCTTGTGCTATGTGAAGGGGTAAATAAGGCTTCTTTATTTACTTCATTCATGATTTTATAGACCACTATCATATCCTGCCTTAGTCATCTCTTTTCCAAGTTGAAAAGTCCGAGTTTTATTAATCTCTCCTCATATGGAAGCTTTTCCACACCCCCAATTTCCATACTTTTTTCCAATTCTCATATCTTTTTTGAGATGGAGTGACCAGAACTGCACATAGTATTCAAGCTATGAGCTTACCATGGATTTATATACTGGCATATATTTACTGTCTTATTATCTATCACTTTCTTAATGGTTCCTAACATTCTGTTAGGTTTTTTGACTGCCACTGCACATTGAGTGGATGTTTTCAGAGAACTATCCATAGTGAGTCCAAGATCTGAGTGCTAACAGCTAATTTAGACCCCTTCATTTTGTATGTATAGTTGGGATTGTTTTCCAATGTGCATTACTTTGCATTTATCAACATTGAATTTCATCTGCCATTTTGCTGCTCAGTCACCCAGTTTTGTAAGATTCTTTTGTAACTCTTTGCAGTGTGCTGAGGACTTAACTATCTTGAGTAATTTTGTATCATCTGCAAACTTTGCAATCTTGTTTACCCCTTTTCCCAGGTCATTAATGAATATGTTGAACAGCATTAGTCCCAGAACAGATCTTTGGTAGACACCACTCTTTACCTCTCTCCATTCTGAAAACCAACAGTTTATTCCTATCTTTTAACTTGTTACTGATCCATGAGAGGACCACCTCTTATCCCGTTGGTTTGGTGGAGTTTTCCTGATTTACATTGGTGTAAGGATGAAGACAGTCCATTTTTTGTTTTGTTTTTTCTTCCCATGAAGTGTTAATCAGGAATCATTCATTAGTATCAAGTGGGTACATGCAAAATTTTCTTCCCTTGTAGGGGGAGGCACTAAGGATCCCCTTTTTTTTTTTTTTTTTAAATATAATTCTTTACCTACTGGAGACTGGCACAATGTACATCATTACAGGAATCTGGAGATAGACCAAGTTATAAAGTGTGTTCAGAATTCATATTTAGCAAGATACAAAGGCAAGTTCCTAAGTTTAAGCATATGAGTAGTCCCATTGACTTTAAGGGGACTGTTCCCATGCTTAAAATTATGCATATAGGGCCTGATCCAAAGCTCACTGAAACTGATCAAATGCTTAAGTATTTTGCTGTATCAGGGCCTCAGATCTGAACATACTCAGAGGTTGAGAGATTAGCATCTGGTGTTGGCCTTGGACCGAATTTTGTGTGTAATCTTGGTAGAAACTGAACACGCTGCAGGCCCTGTATTTGTGCAAAAAAAGTTGTAAGGTGACAGCTTCTGAAGACTTCTGCTTTTGAAGACATGTTTTCCCTATAGATACTCCTAAACGGTCAGATCTAAGCTTCAGAATCTGAATGTCCTCTTCAAACATCTCATGGTTCCAGGATGTCAAATTCCAGCCCATTATAGAGATGTCAGGGGCCATGTGCAAAAATGTGGCTGTGGAGCACTTGGTTCCAAAATTTTGGATCAACCCTGTCTGTTTTTTCAACAGCAGATGTATAAAGACATACCACAATGAAAAATATTTTCAGGAAATGTCTTCAATATTTTTTTTAAAAAAATCATGTTTCCTATGAAAGGATGAGAATTCCAGCAGCTAAGTTAAAATTTTTTTTAGTGAGAACACTCTCTCAGAAAAGTTCTTCAAGAGAGAAATGAAGCAACGAGAGACGTTCATTTGGGGGAAAACCAGTGATGATTGTTAAGGGAAAATACACAATGAAGTACCTTTTTTTACAATAAGCATCCAGTGATAATTTTTTCCAAGGACTAACCTGTAGTGGTGAAAGTGATGCAATGGGTCGGGAGGTGTATAACTACTCAACAAGAGTACAAAATCCAAGTGATTTGAAAATCTTTGCAAAGAAGTGGGAGGAGACAAGTCTGCTACTGTGCAAATTTATTTAAAGATATCCCACAAAGAAGACTCCTGTGTAGAAAAGCCATTTAAATAGAACCCACAGCAGTGGAAAGTTGAAAACTCAGAAGTGTTGGTAAACACAACCATGCCTACGAAGATGTACAGTGGTTAGCTAGGATGGAATAAGATGAATACAGATGACTCAGTAATGTAAATGTAATTCTAAGTACCTGGCTTTTTGCAGACCTCCAAAAAAAATCTAAACTGGCATTGCAGTAAAAGAACAGACCTATTCCCACCTAAAGGGAAGAATATTATAATAATGGAAAGAATGACTTTACAGCTAAGGTAAATGTGTTCTGACTTGCACATTTTGAATAAAGATTCTGACAAAGGAACTCTTTGATTTTAAACAATTGACTGAACCTCGTCTTTTTTAGGTGTTCTAATAAAATGCTTTCCTCATGACTACTTTCTGCTGAGATGTTTCCTCTAGACATAAAGCCTTGTCAGAGCAGCAGCATTTCGGGTGGAAGGTCATAGCCTCCTGCAGTCAACACTGTAATGTTTAAAATTAGTCTTTGAATGACAATGAATTTAAAGAAAGAGATTCTGCAAATTAAAAATGATGGCAGCAGCAAAGAGCAGGAGAGAGAGATGATATACAGGACTAATATAATTCCCATTATTGAGGTAAATTAATTTCTTGAGTCACTGTTCCTTAATAATTGATATGTTTGGGCTGGTAATACTGATTCTGAGAGAACACTTCCCCGAACTGCTCATTTCATGTAGTGCAAGCTCCTTCAGAGCCAGATAGAACCATGTAGAAACTGGCCTGAAGTTTCCTCCTGGAGCTTCCCAGCTGTCCGTTCCATGAAGGGCACTTGGCCTGCTCCATGGGCTGGGGAATGTGGGCAGCATGGGATCGTGCCTCCTGACTCTCTTGCATCCACAGGAGTTATTTCTGTCTGCACGAGTGAAAGCAGAGAGCAGTCCCTGTATTCTCCCAACTGCTGTGGAGGGAGAGACCAGGTGGAGCAAGGGTCCTTGTGTCTCCACATCTTACAACACAAAATATACCTTGTGAAGTATCATCTGAAAACTAATAATTCACTGTTAATTAATATTGTTGCTGATGTATGTACACAGAGTATAGGAAGCGTTATGGATTTATTACTCAAGTGTGTTTAAACCAGGCGTGTCAGGCCTGCCCTAAACAAAGGAATGTGTATTAGCTTCTTGGACAAGCCCGGTCATCAGGCAGAGACAATGAAGGTCCATTTTTTACATATCAGCTAAACAAAGCTATCTTTCAAACAAGTGGGGCAGAAGACAGCATGGCATTTACACCCAGCAGGAGAGAGAAGCTTGGTCTGGGTTTTACTTTTCAAAGAATACAATGCAACTATTTACTGGCCTAGAAAGACAGGGAGACTGAACCTCAACTGATTGTATACAATATTTAAAAATGTATCAAGCAATGGCTTTTTTCTGAAAGCTAATGACACACTGGTGATGAATATCATTGTGGAGAGTATATGTATTAACACTATATGAGGATACTTAGTGATATTATACTTTAAAATCTGGATCAAACAGAGAGAAATAGGTTCCTTCCCAGGCAGGAGAGATGGTAGCTATTTACCTGCTTCTTATATAAATTAAGCCTGATGGAATCAAAACTCTGGAAACCCCATTCCCATAAAAGGGAATGGGAAGCCCACAGAAAGGGAAAAACCACGAGATCATCCTGCCTCTTGAAACAAGTAATTGAACTTTGGAAGATACTGTATAAGCAAAGACAGAAGCCATCTTTAACCTCTGTCACTAGCAGACACAAGGGACTCACCCAAACTTGAGAAAGATGGGCCCTTTAACCGGGGGGGGGGCAGCTGAAATCTCTAAGAACTGAATATAGATGAGAAACCTGCTTAGACAAAGACAAGGGAAGCCAGTTCCTGGTGCTTCTGTAGAAGTCTTGACAGATAGAAAGTCAGCAATGGCTGGAAAGAAGACTGTCCAGTGAGAAACCATCTTGAGAGAACCAATATCTTGCTAGATTAAGTTTTAGAATTTTAGGAGTGTTTTGACTTTCTTTCTCTCTTAAACCTCCATTCAGCTAAAATCCTATAATCTTTTTGTTAATAAACTTGTTTTACTATTATTTCAATGCTGTGTTTAAATGGAAGGCTGTATTTACCTCAATTAAGCTGTGATGTGCTTTTTGTGTCTTTAGAGGAGCAAATGAACCTCTTTATCTGAATTGTCCAGGAGAGGGCTAGATATTGGAGGGCATACAGCAACCTGTGTACAGTCCCATTCTGGCTTCCACCAGCCTTGGGTGCGATTTGCAGGTTACCCCCCCCCCCTTCAATCTGTCCCAGATTTTCCAAAACTGTGTGCCCTGGGGCTGCTGCTGGTCATCTGCCCTAGGAAGATGTAGGACACCTATAGCATGGAAGTACCAAATCCAAGGGATGTAGGAAGTAGCCAGGGGAACCGGACTATAATCTGGTTGAGTTGTGGCCTGGAGATGTCAGTGTGTTTTTTTTTTTTTTTTTTTTTTTTTTTTTTTTTTTGTCTGGGCCCACTGACTCAGAGGTAGAATCCTCTGCCACTGATAGGGCCCTGGGCTTGGACCCAGTGGAGTAGAGTGGGCCTAGATCCCACTGCCATCCCATCCCTATGATGGCAGCATCCCAACTTTAGGCGAGGAGGACTGTTTGGTGTCCCACCCTGCCTGGATGCTTAGACTTTTGACTGCTCGACCCTGGTTATAGGCCAGAGCCCTCTAACAGGTGCCCCACCCTGCCTAAGGGCCTGGGTACCTCAACTCCCAGACTGCTTTATTGCTCTGCCCAGCTGAAAGGTCAGAGACTCTAGACTGCTTGCTGGCTCCATCCTACCAGAAGGCCAAAGCCCTTTAGTCTGTTTGCTTGCCCTGCCCTGCCTGAGAGGCCCTAGATCCTTTGTTTGCTGTTTTCTGAGGGCTGGAGCCCTAGACTGCTTTATAGCTCTGCCCTGCTACAAGACCAGAACCTCTAGACTGTTTGCTGACTCTGCCCTACCATACCTGGGAGGTAGACCCTTCTAGACTACTTGCTAGCTCTGCCCCTGCCTGAGGGCCGGGACCTGATTGTCAGCTTATTGTCCTGCCCTGGGTGGAGGGCCAGGGCTTCAGAGACAGCTAATTCCCTTATTTGAGCCTGCCATGGCAGGCGTGACAGTGACGGGGCATGGTCTCCCTCCGAGACGGAGCAAGAGGGATGGCCATGCACTCCTACAGAGATCCACATTCAATTCCCCTCTTTACCTGATGGAGAGAGAGGGTTTGACCAGAGGTCTCCCACCATTTAGAAGCAGGCCCTACCACTGGCCTATGGGCTATTCTGAGGTGGAGTCCCTTTATTTTCTCCTGTTGCAGCTGTTCCATTTTGAAGTAAATGAATAGAGCCAAGGGCACTGGATGCTGGGGCGCCCACCTCCCAAGTAGTTGCCCTAGCCACCCAGCTATAGACTCATTTTTTTTTTTTCTCTCTCTGGCCCAATGACTCTGTATTTTTTATCCAGAGGAGAAAAGCTTCAACAGGACAGACTGAGAGGACTCTACATTATAATGGTCCATAGCCCAGAAGTAGGATTTGAACAGGGTTCTCCCTTCTTCCCCATCAGGCAGAGGGGGGATTTACATCTCCCAGCTCATGGGTGAGTGCCCTAACCACTAGGCTAAAAGTTATAAGGTGGGTACCACCTCCAGCTTTTAACTGATCCTTGCAAGAAGTGGCTTAGATGCTTAAACTGCCTGACTCCAGAAGGCGGGTTATGGCCTGCTGGTCACAAGCAGGGATAGGTGCCTAACACTATGAAAGGGTGAGGCTCAGCACACAATACTCTTGCTGGCATTTCCTAGTGGCTAATTTAGGTGCTCCTGCACAGCATGCAGATTTTCATGGATCCCATTCTTGAGCACAGCTCACTCCACATTCACTGTACAGGGAGCCCAGGTGCCTAACTCAGGATTTATGGAACTCACTGTTCTGGTAATGTGCTGGGTGTTGCAATGCTCAGAGTTCCAACACCAAGTGCCTTTTGTGAATCTGGGATTTTGTAACTGTAAGTTAGTGTGGGCTGTAATATTTTGATACCATGTAATGTTTTGTTTGCTTGTGTGGGTATAATCTGCAGGCAACAGTTCTGTATCCAAAAATGATTGTTAGGGCATGTTTATGAACACTTAGTTCATAGCAAGCTGGGGTGCAAATCTAACCCACACGGGCATACTGCACATTGTGTACAGGTGGACCCTTCTGTTGCGCACTTAAAAGTTCCCTAGTAAACTCCAATCTACTCCCATTTCAAAGTGCACCAAGTGCAGTAGCAGTGTCCACATAGACACTGAGGCTGGGTCCACACTGACGGTGGCAAATTCACCGTGGTCAGATCAATTGCTCTGAATTGACTGAGCAGTCTGTGTAGACCCATTCAGTCGATCCATCACTCGATGCAGGAAAACCACCCCGGTAAGTGGCGTAGCACTGCATCTAAAGGAACACTGTTCTCTTCAACACAGCACACTGGATGGCGTGCAGAGGAGACGCCATGAAGTCGATGGGAGGTACATAAGTGATTTACGTCATTTGTGTGTCGACTGCTGCCAATGTAACCTGTCCGTCCCAGGGTAGCCCACTGATAATGCCAGGGTCAGGGCAGGCTGTAAAAGGAGAGCGAATTCTCCCAGCACTGATGGGTGACACTGCAGTCAGACTTCCCAACCAGCCACAAACAATGCTTCTGATTCCCCCACTGAGGTTATCAAGAAGCCACTGTGCAAATACACACAGCCCCCTTTACTACATTTCAGTCTCTGGCTCCCCAAACTGACACTAGGTCCAGTAAAGAGACCAGTTTAAACTCTATGCTCTTTACTAAAAGATTCCCTCTGATCCCAAAGGATCTGCCACAGTACCAGTTCACTATGAGTTTGGATCTTACCCAAAATACCACGCTGCCAGTCAATCCTTTAGTAACTAAAACTAAAGGTTTATTAATAAAAGAAAAAACAAACAATAAGAGAAGTGTTAAAGGTGTAAAGCAATCAGATCATACAAATGATTTAAAAGTTCATATACATCAGGTTTCTAGAACAATTGTGGAGTTATATAGTTCCTCTGGTATACATCCAGTACCTGAATGGGTCTAAGTCCTTCAGTTCAGTTGCAAAGTGTGTTGAGCCAGAGGTGTGTCCGCAGCTGGACAGGAACAGGGAAGAAGACAAAGACAAAATGGTTTCTGTGGTTTGATCTTGTATACCCTCTGTTACTGGCCATGGGGCTTGTGGAAGCTTACAGGAACTCAAATGGAGTCCAGAGTCACATGGGCCAATCCTGGTAACTCTTCAGGCATGCCTTTCGTTTCTTCCTGGGCCTTTGGCTTCTGTAAAGGTCTTGATGGGCCATTAAGTGGGCTATTGTCTTGTGGCCTCTCTGTCTGGAGTGTGTCTTCTACAGCACAGTTTGAAATATAGGTATATCAAAGATCTCCGTAACTTTCCTCCCACATATCACACATGAACACAAATATTATCTTCTTGCTCAGCACATTATAACCTTTCTAACAGTACCTGACATGGCATGTCTGACATGAATTATTATGATTTTGACATATTAATGTCAAATGACACAAATGCCCCCCCTTCCCAATCCAGTCTGCACGACAGCCAAATCCCGAAGATAAGTGTAGACCGGGCCTTAGTGTGCAGTATGCTAGTCAAGCTTGCCATGAACTAAGTGTTCACTTGTGACTTAGCCAAGCCCTTGGACAAAAAAAGAATAGACTTTGGCACTGAGATGCTCAGCTTCTAAAGTTAATTGCACCACAACTAACACTAAACATTTCTCCAAGAACCAGTTTGTTTCTGCTGTCCTTTAAACAAACTTGTGCTACTATCTCTAGTAGCACCATCTGGCAACCCTCAATGTTGTAGTTGCCATTAGAAACCCAACATTTTCAACACTGATATGAGCTGCAAAAGTAAATCTCACTTAGAATTGGAAATGTGTGCTATCTCACATATGTAGTATAGCAAATGTTGGTAAATGAAGACTTTTTAATGGTGAACCGTTACTGAAATTACTCTCTGATGTGACACTAGTCCTCTTTTTCACATGCAGGTTTATTGTTCAGATGAATTATGAATTATTGTTCAGATGAACCCGTGATATCACCTTGTGAGTCAGGACGGAGTGTAGGCAAGTAGTAACTCAGATCTGCATGTTTCAGCTAAGTGCTGCCTGGTTGACTTTAAAGTGGTTTTTGTTTTGTTTTGTTTTTTTTTGTTTTTTTTTCTTCAGAGATGGAGTGTTTGGCAGACTAAATTGAGGTATTTATACTATCTGAATTTCATTTTCATCTCTTGCTTTTTTTAGATTTGTTTCTTGTTTGATGCCCTTTGTATTTTTGTTCCAGTGCCTTTCCTCAACCACATCCACACACAACAGTTGGTTTTACAGTTTAGTTTTTTACCTAAAGACAGTGGTTGGGAGGCATGGTATTATAAATCACACCTGATTCTGTTGCTAAGGAAATAAGGACAACTTCCTGCTTTTTCCTTCAGGCTTTGTAATAATAGAGAGAAACAAAGTGTTTTGTACTCAGGATATTTAAAATATTGATTTAATTTAACAGACGTGGAAATGAAGTTACATTATGTACATCTGTTAGAGCTTTTCTGTGGAACAAATGCTGCAGTCCCGTCCTTCTAAGGATGATTGAAAGCATACTATTACTGCATGTTGCGTGAGAGAGAACAATTAGGCAAAGTATAGAGTTAAGGACATGACAGTTCAAATTTTTTTAGCAGAACATGTGGGGCAGTGCCTAGTGCTCACCCTCAACGTTCATGGAGCTCTAAAGGGAATGTATTCTAAAAATTATTCTAAAAATAAGTATTTTTGCTACGCAAAGCTCTTCTGTAACAATGAGAATTGGGCTTGAAGCAAAGAGACTTTATCAGTCCCACTGAAACTAGATCTCCAGTAAAACGTAGAAGAGTTTAACTTCTTCAGTGGATTTATTCTTCAGTGGTGTGGGTAGAATCACAGCACACACACTTCAGTGACTTTCAAAATTTCCTTCCAGCAGCAGGTCTCTTGTTGTCTGTCCTTGTAGAACTCCATGCTGGCCCAACAGCTGGCATTGCTTGCTGGGTCTTTGTCTCAGTCAGCGTTGGAAACAAAGTACAAGGAAGTGTGTGGGGGGGGGGGGAGGGAGGGAGAACTTTCTTCACAAATTTCACTCCCGAGGGGTGTTTCCTAAATTTCAGAGTCCATTAATATTTTATCTGGTACAATAGCTGATTTACAGGTCTAATAAGTGATCTAACTTATTTTTGATTTATAAATCGAAATAAATAAAGAGCATCTATCACAGACCCCTAGGCACTCCTGATATATTAAATAATACAGTCCTAAAATGACTATCTTTTACCCTTCAGCCAACAATAGCCCTGGCAACAAAAAAGAAGCCATACATATTTTTAGGGCTGTCAAACAATTTTTAAAAAGTCACAATTCATCATGACAATTAAAAAAAAATCACAATTACGTGCAGTCTTAATTGCACTTTTAAACAATACCGGTTTGTTTTCCTATATTTTCAAATATATTGATTTCAATTACAATACAGAATAAAAAGTGTACAGTGCTCACTTTATATTTTTATTTGAAATATTGAGTGCAAATATTTCTGTTCACCTCATACAAGTACAATCTCTTTATCATGAGAGGACAACTTACAAAAGTAGATTTTTTTTTTCCATAACTACATTCAATAAAAAAACAATGCAAAACTTTAGAGCCCAGCTGAAGCATGAAGGGGCATTTGAATGTTCAGCATATCTGGCATGTAAATACCTTGCAATGTTAGCTACAACAGTGCTATGCAAACGCTTTCAGGTGACTTTATAAATAAGAAGCGGGAAGCATTATCGCCCAAAAAACAAACTTATCTGTCTTAGCGATTGGCTGAACAAGAAGTAGGACTGAGAGGGCTTGTATGAGGTGAATTAAAAAATGCTATTTCTTTGATCTTTTTTTACAGTGTGATGAATCACAACTTTTTTTAATATAGTTAATTTGTTTTGCATTAATTGCATGCTTTAACTGTGATTGATTGACAGCCCCACATATTTTTAAAAACCACTTCCAAATTCCTACCATTACAGCTAGCTACCTGCTCTCATGAGACTTCACCCTCTCAAACACCAGGGAGAAGAGATGGCCTTTGCAGTATGACTAGAAGGTCAACAGATTGGAACTTGCTCACCCCACAACATCCTCAAAACAAAGGGAACCCTGTGGAGAATGTTCTGCTGTCAGTTCCGGCTCTATTGTATTGAAGGAATTCCAGCTCAAGTGCTTTATCTATAGCTGCAGCAGTATTATTGCATGGGGAGAAGTGTAATCTCTCAGCTAGGTAGGTCCCAGGCTATTTAGGATATATTAACTAAGGTGAAATCCTGGTCTCTGAAGTCAGTAGCAAAAATCCCGTTGATTTCAGTAGGGCCAGGATTTCACCCCTAGATTTTACTACCCAGAAAACTATAGGTACAATTATTATTAATTCTTATTTGTATTACAGTAGCACTTAGAGGTTTCCAATCAGGACCCTATTGTGCTATGCATTGAACATACATATAATGAAAAGTCCCAGCCCCAAAGAGTTTACACGATTCAGCATAGGACAAGAGACAACTGATAAATGTAAGAGACAAGGAGAGAATAAGGTAACAATGAGACATATATGATTACTAATGCTCACAACACAACAGCTGCCTGACCATTGTCATATGTTTGGTAGGTATGGCATAGGTAGATCAAAAAAGATTTTAAAGGCGGTTACTCCATTGTCTTTCTCTTGCTCTGATCAATACTTATGGGTTTAGCAAAGAATGCACAGTCGTACTTTTCCTTTTACATTTTAAAACATTTCTTTAATGAATTGAATATACAAGGAGCATCAGAAATTCCTTCTTCTGCTAGCAGGACTTCCATTTTACCAAATATTTGATGCTCAATGAAAGGAATAGTCTGCTTAATCCTACCACATTTAACCAAGGATTTCATTTTTTTTTCTAAAGGTCTTGTAATTACTTCTGTCTATTTTTTTTAAAAAAAAATAGTGTTCCAGTGGTAGCATACTATGCAACTTTGCAAAGCCATTGCTTTCACATTTTTCTAGTTTTTTCTTGTTTGTCCTGAAATAGTTTTCCTGCCTAAGGTCTTGAGAGAGAGAGAGAAGGTGCTGTTCCAAAAAGCTGGACTTTTCTGCCTGGTTGATTTTCAGGGTTGGCTAATAAGTCAACGAAAGGCCCAGTTCCGCAAGATTCTTAAGTCTGTCTTTGTATGCAAATAGTTCCACTCAAGTCAAGGGGACTACTCAGATGCTTGCATCTAGGTATCTGCTTAAGTACCTTGCAGAACTGAGAACTAAGTGGCTGCTCACTGAGTCAGTTACCTTGTAATGGAGTTTACAAACCTCATATGAGTCTAGACAGAAGGAAAAGGAGATTCTTCCCTGCCTTCCAGGAAACCGGCTACTACACCTCAGCACAGCTGCCAGAATCATGGAGGCAAGTACCCACAATGGGGACCAATAAGGAAAATGAGCCCAGTTATAAAGGAAGAAGAGCAGACAGAGATGGGGATGCAAAAAGGCCTGGGATAATGGAGGGGCAACAGTCCCACATCAGGCTGCCTCAGGTATGTCTACACTGCGGGCTCCTCAGTGATTGATGCAGCATGATCGATTGAGTGGGTCATGTAGACCCACTTAATCAATGGGAGCTGGATTCTCTGGTCGACACCATTAGTCCATCTCCCCAAAAGGAGTAAGGCTGCATTGACAGGTGGGAAATTTAACTCCAGCAGAGGTGAATGGCCAAGGAACACTGGCCCCTGTGGACTCAGAGTGTGACCAGACATTTTTCTGGGGGTGGGTAATGGGAACAGAAGGGAAACTGGCAGAGGGGGATATCCCCATTAAATGCATCCATGGAGATATTGTACAGTACCCCAGCATGCTAGTAAAATTGACTTTTGTTGGCAACCAAGGCTGGATGAAGGTATGCATGTTTCTGGATCTCACCTATCCAGGGATATTAAGCCAAGATTGGACACATTTCCCTGAACCCTTACAGAAGCTTCCCTTTGTGCAAGAGCCTGAGGAAGGCACTCCAGAAGAAATGTTAGAGGTACCGTTCCTTTTTAAGGACCTCAATTTACTTACTCCTTGGCCTAGAAAGGAACTGGATAGAAAGGAAAGAGTGGATAGTGGTGAGAGAGGCATCCCCTCCATAGGCATAATAGAGACTAAAGACTCCATAGTTGATCCAAGCAATGCAGAAGATGCAGGGAAGGGCCTTCCCTGGATCCAAATGTGATGCCTGTTCTGCAACTGGACCCAGAGTGGTTAACAGGCTTCTGAGATTTCCACTTGGAGCAAAGAACAACAGCACTTTGAGCCAGGCCTTTGAACAAGTAGCAGTGGTAGACAACAAGGAGTTGGACCCCCTGAGGGCATGACAGTACCCTCCTTTTGTCTATTATATCATGTAAGCAAATTCAGGAAAAACAGACGTAATTCCTAGTGCCCCAGGTATATTGTCAAAAGCTACTACGTGTAGCATATGCAATCCCAGGTGTGGGACACCTTGGGAAGGATAAGATAGTGTGGAATCCTGGCCCAGTACTTCTGGCCAGGGGTCCTTAAAGTTGAGAATTTCTATGCAATCATACCATGAACACCAATTAGTGGCCCCCAAGGCAGTCCCACAGCCTCTGCTAGTACCCCTTTACTTGGTGGAGACCTCCTTTGAATGAATACGAATTGACCTTACTGAAACTCACCCACCAGCCGATACAAGAGTAGTGTTTAAGGGTTTCCCACCGTATCTATCACTGGTCCCTGAGATTTGGAGATAAATCAGGAAAGCTATGTAAAGTAAACCAAAACAAACTTATTGTAGGCTAAATGAACAGTAATAGGGGATCACTTGGAGGGGTTATAATACAGCAGAGGTATACCCCAGGTTCTACCCAAAACTCAATATACCCAGGCCAAGTCCAGTGTAATGCTTAGGATTCGTTCTCCCTTTCACAGGGTGCTGACTTTGACTGTCCGGAATGAAGAGATGTCCTTGGCTTCAAGGCTCCGGCGCTGGAACAGGAATGTCCTCGTATGAAGGTAAGTAGTTGCGTCCACATGGGGGCTGCCCTCAGTCTGATCCCAGAGTCCATCTGTGTTCTTTTGGGTTGTTGTCGCAACTCACACTGCCACTTGAATGGGCAGTGTGCATGCGTGTACGTCTGTCTCTGGGATGGACAGCCCTGAGCTATCTCTCACTTTCATTTATATCCTAGTGGTCTTGGGCAGATTTCAGTTGTTCCCTCACTTTCTTTCCTGCCCTCTACTTGAAAAGGTGGGAAAGCCCATAAAGAATGCTTCCCAAAATGGAGTCCTCACTGTCCTTTTAATAATCCAATGGGGCAATGGGCCTGTATTCCCAACTTAAAACCACCCTGAGGGGATATGACAAGTAACACTATACCCAGCGTTACAGGCCACCTAGAGAACAGTGCCTCCGGACACCAGCATATTGTTGTTGTGAACCACCTCACCCAATACCCAGAAGCTATACCATTCTGGTCAACAAATGCTGATACTATCTTTAATGAGCTACTGAAGATCTTTTTGGGGGTAGGGATACCCAAAGAAACCCTGACAAACCAGAGAACAAATTTTACATCCCAGCTGATCAGAGGCCTGTGGCCTACTGAAAGTCAAAGCATTACACACATCTGTGTACCATCCACAGACAGATGGCCCAGTAGAAAGATTTAATCAGACACTAAAGGGAATGCTCAAGAAATTTGGTACCTGGGACCCATGACATTGGGAACTACTGCTCTTGATCCTACCCTGTCATTAGGGGAAGTATCTCAAGCTTCAACAGGGTTTTCACCATTCAAACTGGTGTACTGATGACAGCTAATAGGCATACCTGACCTGGTGCAGGAGACATGGGAAAGTCAGGCTCCAAGAGTTGAAAACTTTGTACAATATGTTTTAAAGTTACATGAGAAACTGGAAGCTATGGAGGCCTGCACTAGAAATATAGGAATGACAACAGCAACATTATAAAAAAGGGCATGACTGCACACCTCCCAACTGTTGGTTTGTCAGAGTTCTGCTGCTTTTTCCGAGCTCTGAATCAAAGCTGATAGCCAAAGGTGGTAAAGAAGGTAGGAACTCTGGACTATTAATCAGACAACTGGCAGGGGTCAGGGGGACCGAACAACCAGTTTACCAGGCAAATATTCTGGAGCCAGGGAAACCTTCATTATACTGTATCCTAAGGAACCAGAACTGGGACCCCAAATTAGTGACTTTGGCAGGCTGCCAAAATTTCCCAGAAGCAGCTAAGTGAAAGAGGAAATTACAATTTTTCCCAATTTACAGCTCAGCTAAATCTGAATGTAATTTCATGGGACAAAGAAAAGGCCCTTTTCTACCTTGAAGGGGGATGCCACTGGCCCAAGGCTTGCTGCAAACAATGGTGGTGCAAGAGCTTCTCACAGAGTTGCAAGAGTATGTTTTAATGGGAAGCAGTAGGGAAACTAAATAGCAAGGTCCTTACCAGATATTCTTCTTTAAGAGAGCCTAAACTCCCTCTAATATGAATATTCATCCAAAACATTCACCATATCCACCATTGCAAATAATGAGAAATTCTAAAAAATGGGACCAAAATGTTGGATTTTTCAGTGTATCTGCCTAATGATACGACGTTGTCATTTCTGCTTCAGATGGCATATTTTTAATAGTGCTAAAACTAGATCAGTCTATATTTGTAATCTAGTGGCTGATGAAGTTGCCCATATCCATTTTGATCCAGGGATTTTAACAAAAAGTTTATGATCTCAAGTCAGTATCAATGATCTCCCATTCTGAAATGTATGATACCTGATCCCTATCCTACAGCTGGCTGTACACACTTAAAGATCTATTACCTTTTATGGAGTCACTCCTGACTCTATCAAAGTAAGATTTGAACTGAGCCCTCTTTTTCTGCCTGAGCATTTTTTTTTCCCTGATTAAATTTCTAGAAACAAACAAGGATAACCTTGTGGTCCCTTTTAACACTGTGTCTAATGTAACCATACTTACACTTAAATTTGAGAGATTTCAGGATCTCACCCACCAAAAATCACCAGAATTCCCAAAATGGGGCAATGGGTACTAGAATGATTTCACTTGCGTGCTTCATACCACTTTAACTCCATTGCCTTTAAGAGAATTATTCCTATTCCAGGAGTGTTAGTGAAATTAAAATCAAGCCCAGGAACTGCAGGCTCACCCATGTGAGATAATTAACCATTTAGTTACTGAACAAACATACTGTTCAACATTAAATATTTAACATTCAGCAAATTCTGAGTGTTGGGACAGTCTCAGATTTCCTTTAATCCTGAACTTGTCATGTTCCTTTTAAAATATTATACCTGACAGTTCCAGAATTAAATTTAGTATGGCAGAAAACCATTAATGAATATGCCTCAACTAGCTACACACAATAGTTGGCTCTTCACCCAACAGAGGTGGAGAATGACGGGTCATGACTGATAGAGGAAGATGTCCCAGAGTGCGATCAGAAAGAATTACAGGGGGAATGCAGAAACCAGACCAGTGACACTGCCAGAGGAACCAAAACCGGGTAGGAAGTGGACCTGGGAACAGGTATAAGGGTGCCTGCCCCTTGTCCACATATCTAAGCTGCTATTCAGAGTCCAGGGTTGGAACCCAGTCGAGCAGAGAGGGCCTAGGTTCCCTACCATTGGCTCTTGCCATGGGGTGATATGGCCAGGGCCCAAGTGTAATTTTTTTGGACCCAGTATAAACTTGTAACACGGGCTCCCTCCCACACACATACCACAATCCCTCATTCCATACATACAATCTCAAGAGCCATGAAAACTGTTTTCCTCATGGTAATGGGGTTGCAGCCTGGGCCGAGCACCCTCTCTTCCCCCCCAGGCCTCTGGGCCCTGGTAAAGTGTTCTCTTTCCTACCGCTCATGTGCAGGCCCAGTGGGCGGCGCTGCCAGGTTCAGACTTAACTCCCAACAGTAGCTCTGAGTTTCATTTTCTCTTATGAACTACAATTTCAGCAACACATACTGTTCTTGATGTAGCTCACACTGTCACCCAAAATCTTCCAGATAGCAGCTGTAAGAAGTATCCCTTCCCAGTGCTCAGAATAAAAAAATAGGGCAAAAAAGGGAAATGTAACTATGGGAGTGAGATTTCTAAAACTAATGTATTGGGGTTGTAATTCTCAGCAGGAGACAGAGCCGCCAATTTCAGTAACCTTGTCTTGGCTATTAATTAACAAGGCTGAACAATGGCTGAAACAAGAAAAGATAGATCCTCTATGTAAAAGGAAATCAGCTGATCTTTTATCACAGGAAAGGAAAGCGTATGGGGAGTCATGCCCAATAAGTTGTTGTGGTGTATGTCCATGAACAAAAACCAATTGGGTATGTTACAACAGTGCTATGTTAATCTAACGCTGCACTGAAGAGATTCTTTTGAGACTTCCATTTTGCTGAAACATGAGGAAGCTGGTACATATTGATTTATTAATAAAGATCTCTGAAAATACATCTTTTGCACTACAGAAAAGTATACTTCATTTAACTGTCTGCTTTAAATAACAGCTAAGAGGGAAGAATTTAACCTAGTCATAAAACCTGATAATATATCCCTTTGTAAATAAACTACCTATTTATATTTCAAGACTGCCATGGGGTCCCAATAAATTGTGCTCTCTGTTTTTAAGCAGAACTCAGCATTGAAATCAATAGGGAGTTTTGTTTGAACATTGGCATGATAAAGTGTAAAACTGAACTGTAGAATTAGGATTATCATACCAGAGACATTAAAATATCATACAATGCATCTGGAAGACACCAGTTATACATACTGTGGAAAAGGATTATGGCAGAATGAGAAATATTTCAAAACTATTACCAGTATTTAGGTAAAGTGTGTATATTTTGTTATACAATCTAATGGTGTTTAACTCCCACGTTATAAAATACCTGGAGTGCTAAAGCAGATAAGAGCCCTGAAATAGTACATATAGTCTTGGAACTTAAATGGATACTGTCAACTTGATTTTTTTTAAATTGACTACCGGTAATTTAAAAAACTTCAGTTATCTGACAGGACTGTTGAAACAGTACATCCTGAAATATTTTTAAAGCCTTAAACTTAAATGTATTTTTTTTTCTCCTGCCATGCTTCTAAAGGTAGATTAGAAAGCAATAATACCAAACTTGCTCAGGCCGTATCTTTCTCCCATTCCTCTTCTGTTTACATATCTGCTTGCTGTCTCTTCAGTTTCAGATTTGCTGTATCTCTTACAGAGCCCTCTTGCAGATCCTAAAGAAGACAGAATGTCACAAAATTAATGCACAAGTGTGATGTTGAAGTGAGATGGGACATGCTAAGGACCATCAACAATTAACTAAAATAGAATTACATGCTGGAGTTAACACTACTCTGAATGAGTAACTGCTACAGAATTGGGGTCAGAATCAGGAATAGATTTGGTTGGTCTGTAGGCTAACTTCTAAATCACCCAGAAATATGCTTTCCAATTAATATCCAACATGTTTGCATTCAATCCTTAGCTAACTGAGATTTACAGATGTATCTGAATGTAAACATGACTGACTAAACAGGAAACACCAAGAAACAGCTATTAGTCTGAAGTATAACACAGCTAGCCTGATCAAATTTGAGCTTTCTGTAACAATTGGAACGGAGATTTTTATTGCTTTCTACAAACAAGACACGGTTTAATTAAAGATGGTATTTTTCATAAATCGTAACCATTGACAATGGAAATGCGTTTTAGTGGCTAAATTCTATGTACTTAAGAAGTCTTCATTGTCTATGCTTCCTCAAGTAGGCTTGGAAGGATTAAACTTTTATCAGTAAATGTTAGTTAAAGTCAATTTCATTGTACACACACAAACAGGCAAATATTTTCATTGATAAAAATCTAAATTTACAGAGTAAAGCAAAGTAAATAAAATGCTGCTTGTGAAGTTATAGTTTGAATTAAGGATAGTTACTTTGTATATTTTGACACAGGATGTTCACAATTTGTTTTCATGGTTATAAAGCTTTACATTTATTTAATCTCAATTTCTCTTATCATTCAATTATTGTCTGTCCCCCCTCAACAGTTTCCTGCAACTGTGAAAATTTAAATTGATAAATAAAAAAATGATTAAAAATAAACTTTGATATTATCCATTGAAATTATTATTTTTTTAAATTAATTCTGCTAAGCCTCGCTATATGTTTGACCTTTGCAGAACCTGGAGTTGACATGATAAAAATTACAGAGTGGCACAGTATAGTACTATCATGGGTCAATCTGCTAAACATTTAAGAAAATAACTTATCAAAGGCAGCTGTACAATTTAAAGGCAGCTTTATCCGTTCAATCTTTGTGGTGTTGGGCCCTGATTCAGCAAAGTTTTCATGTGTATGAGTAACTTTAAACACATGCTTAAGTCCCACTGTTGGATTAAAGACCATCTAAAGTGCTTTGCTGCCCTTGGATCTTTATCCTGCCTAAGGATTAGTGCATCTAATGAGGGCAGATTTAAATACATCTAAAACTATTAAAGTTCAAGAGAATGGCAAACTGATTGTTTGATAGTCTGCAACTCCTGATTAAAGTTAACTTATTATTGATTCAGGAGCCCAATGACAGTTCCATGCAAGGAATACTTCCAGTACTGGGCTCTAAGGGTGAAATTCACAAGGCCTATGACTTCAGTGGAAGCGGCAGGTGCTCAATCAGCTGAAAATCAGGCCATTTTATGCTATACATAGGCAATATGACTTCCACCAAAAATAGTTAGCAAATTAAATTTACTGTGACTTGAGGAAATGCTGAAGGTATCTAGACCCTGGCATGAACTGGGAACAGGCTTTGGGCCTCTTCACACAATTAAGAGTTGCATGGTCAGGCCCTTTGTTTCAACTCAATAGCTTTGGTATTTTGATTCTCTTCTTTTATATTCTGAATTGGTTTCTAATGCTTGCAGAAAACATGAGAAGTCTCCTATGGCTTATTTAACCCCTGACTTTCCAATGGGTGGTTGACAAGTCTGCGCAGTACACTAGCTGAAGTATCTAGCTTTTATTGCCATAATAATGAGTTCAAATCTATAGGGATTGTATTTTTATTAGAAATTCTTCATATCTTTTATTATCTTGATTTAGATGAATTACTACATTTTCAACACTTAATTATCTTTACAATCCAAAACTATTCTGCATTTAATGAAAAAATTTTACCAGCTTTTCCCCTTCAAGGAATAAGGCATGAGATGCAGCATATTTACAGTCCTGTTCTGCAGGCAAAAATTCCTCTGAAACCAATGTTTGGTTTGCATTAGGGCTACAGAATTTTAATTAAAATGGTCATGAACTTTGGGAGTGTGCATACAGGTCACTATGAACCAATTCTGTTGTTATGGTTACTAATTAGGCTGTTAAACGTATCTTAATCTATAGTATGGACCAATGGTTAGCCAGCGGCTCACATCAGAGGTGGAGTAAAGCTGTATTCTACTATGGGAATCTTGGAGAGGGGATGCATCTCGGAGAAGCACAACCTTTGTGAGAGAGTGGAAAGCCAGTCTCCTCCTGTGTGCCCATCTGCTAACCAATCCAGGGTCGACCTTCCCAGCACTACCGCTGACATGTGGCATGAGGAAGGGCTTCCACACCATTTCTGGAGCATTGCAGTACAGAGTTGGACTAAGGAGTTTGCACCTTCCTTTGTAGCTGGCCTGCTCTGTCATGGACACACTTTCCTGCTAGCCTCCTTAAGGTGCCCCTGTGAGCAAACTGAGAGAGCAGGCTTAATTATGCTTCCTTAGGTTGCAGAGGGTCAGATTATATCTTCCTAGGAAAAACCATGTGGAAAGGACACTGGTTAGGGAAGAAAACAGTGAGGCCCCCCACTTGTGGAGTTTTCCCAAAATCAGACTAGCCATTCACTTCTAAATAAACTTATCTGTTTTTGAAGTATCACAGCTTATGTATTCTATCTTGATTGGAGGGCTGTATCCGTGTCCTTTCAAGGGAAGATGGTCTCCCTGGAAATTCCAATAGAGCGAACTACCATACCAGTAGTTTTTAGGGGTAATCTTGTATTCTAAAGTTCTCTCAGTAATAACAAATTGGCTTCCCTAAATTCTTCATGGTAACAAGACGACAGGGATTCTTTCCCAGAAACTTACAAATCGCCCCTAATCTGTGCTGATCCCAGGGGATCTGCAGAAGACCAGAACCTTCTGTGTGTGTAGGACCTGAGCTTCCTCATTAGATCAGAGGCCCTCTGAAACCATTCTGACTTCCTGGCAGCATTGCTCAAACTCACATTGCCAGGGTGTCCTCTCCCACAGATGCCCCTGGTAGAGGGAATTCCCCAGAACAAAGGGGAACTCATCATTTCAGTTATTACATCCTGAGGCTATGTGAACTCTTCATCAGATTTGCCACCAGCTGTGGGATGATACACGTCCCTTGCCAGTTCATATCGCATCCCTAAATCCCTGTTGGTCTCCTTTACGCACAGGGCATCCTGCATGAGAGACGTCTCAGTGAAAAAAAGCAGTTGCTCAGTGCTGCCCATTAAGACCTTTCAGAGAAGAAGAGCAGAGTAATTCAAAGAACTCCATCCAGCCCTCTTAATGGTCTGCAGGCATGTTAAGAACACCAGCTGGCAGATCCAAAAGAATCAGCATGGCCATCAGCTTTCTCCATTGCCATGAGAGATGTTCTTCCTCTCTGTTCCCTCCCAAAGTCTGTTCTGCCGTGTTCTTCCTTTGTTTGTTCTAGCTCACTTGCTTTCCCACTCAGTTCCCCTTGGCTATAATAGCAAATTTTTGCCGTTCCAGTTAGCACACTGATGCAGAAGGCTTCGCTGTTTAGCCCAACCTTTGCAATACTTCTCATAGGAGAGAGAGACAGCACAAGGATGGAGCGCGGTGGGGGAGAAAGACTGCAAAACTAACCAGAGAAGCAACAGTTGATTCCTGTGGCCCCTGTTGTGATGGGGTGACCCCACACTGGACAAACAGGAGTTAAGGAGCTGCTCTTGGCTCCATCCCACCACACCTGCAAGACATGCAAAGCTCACCGGTGGGCACAGTAGGGAAGAGAACAGACCTGCAACCCTCAGCTCCTGAGGAAAGGCCAAGTGAAGGCAGGAACTGCCCTGACGACAGCTGCCTCAAGGACCCTCTCTTCGGGAAGGGAGGGTCTGATCCTGATACTCCCTGAGAGAGAGGCATTCCTCTCCCCCATACTAACTCAGTCTGTTGTGTTAACTCCCCTGGCTCTTTCTGTTCACAGACTAGCCTGGAAGAGGAGAGATTTTGAAGTGGCCTGACTGGAGAGGAAGGAGGAAGAGGTGGAGCAGCCCATGGCAACAGCTCTCAGTTGAGAGAAAGCTGCCACGCCATGTCCAGCCACAAGAAGGCACCAGTGGTGAGCTGACACATTCACGATGTCTTCTCAGATATTTTCCCCTCTGTCTCCCAGGCAGCCACATTTATAGCCCTTCTGAGTCATTCCTGGGGGCACCTTGCTGCCACCTGCCCTTAGTGTGAGGAAACCTTGTCTGCACCTGCCAGGGGCCAGCTCCCCAACGCCACCAGCCTCTTGCAATACAAACACACCTCTCCAGACCTCCGCAGGCCCTGCTCTCTGTACACGTTGGCAGTCCGTACACTCCAACCTCCGAGCGTCCCCCTGGAGTATCCAGGCCTCGGTCCACTGGACACTCAGAGTCTCACCTTCCACAGGAATCGTACACCCCAGCTTACCACTTACACCTCAGGCTCACTGCTCCACGCAACACGCAGGACAAGAGGAAGTTTATTTAACAAAGAACAAAGATTCAAGAAGAAACAAGCAACTGGAAGTATTGGAAACAAAGGGTGACATATAAAATAAAATCATAACATTCATTCCAGAACCTACGATTGCTCACCAGCATTTTTCAGCCAGGTAGGCTGTGGTCCTTTTTTCATGAAACAAGCCACACCTTCAGCTTGTCTCCTCCATAAAGGATCCAGAGTGTGGCTCTGTACCTACAGCTATAATCTAAAAACCACTCTCTTCCCTTGTCAACAGGACTCCCTCCTTACCTGATTTATATCTTCTCGTAAATTCCCTCTCTGGAAGTTCTAGCAATCCCTTCATAGCATTCAACTCTGACTGTAAATGGGTGTTCATGGTGAACCATACTCTCAGTGTTACATGTAGCCAGATATATAAACATTACTTGCCTCCTCTAATGCCACCTCAATCTGAGACAGTTCCTCAGATTTGTCACCTAAAAAGAATGGCTCAGGTTTGGGAATCTCCCTCACATCTGCAGCCTTGAACTCCGATGCAAAGAATTAATTTAGTTTCCCTGCAGTAGTTTCATCTTCCTTGAGTGTTCATTTAGCATCTCAATTGTCTGGATGGTCCCACTGGTTGTTTAGCAGGCTTCCTGCTTCTGAAGTACTTTAAAAAAATTTTGCTATTATTTTTTAGTTTTTGGCTAGCTGTTCTTCAGAATTATTTTTTGTCCTTTGTAATTATATTTTTCATTTCACTTGCCAAAGTTTTTCTCCTTTCTATTTTCCTCCATAGGATTTAAATTCTACTTTTTAAAGGATGCCTTTTTGCCTCTTCTTCTTTTACTTTATTGTTTAGCCATGGTGGCACTTTTTTGGTCCTCTATGTTTTTTAATTTGGGGCATACATTTAAATTAATCCTCTATTATAGTGTCTTTAAAAAGTTTCCAGGCAGCTTGAAGGGATTTCACTTTTGGCCCTGTATCTTTTAATTCTCTTTAACTAACTTCTTTATCTGTGTAGTTCACCTTTCTGAAATTAAATGCTAATGTGGTGGGCTGCTTTGGTGTCCCCCCTCCCACACAGGGATGTTAAATTGGATTATGTTATACCCACTATTACCAAGCAATTCAGCTACAATCACCTCTTGGACCAGATTCTGTGCTCTACTTAGGGCAAAAATCTAAAATTGCCTCTTCTCTTGTGCGTCCAAGACTAGCTGGTCCAAGAAGCAGACATTTAAGGTGTCAAGAAACTCTCTCTGCATCCCGTCCTGAGGTGACATGTACCCAGTCAATATGGGGATGGTTGAAATCCCCCATTATTATTGAGTTTATTTTTATAGCCTCTCTAATCTCCCTGAGCATTTTACAGTCACTATCACCATCCTGGTCAGGTGGTCAGTAATATATCCCTACTGCTTTCTTCTTATTAGTCAAGCGTGGAATTACTCTCCGTAGTGATTCTATGGTACAGTTTGGTTCATTTAAGATTTTTATTTCATTTGACTCTGTGGTTTCTAGCACATGTAATGCCACTCCCCCACCAGTACGACCTATTCTGTCTTTCCGATATATTTTGTACCCTGGTTTTACTGTGTCCCATTGATTATCCTCACTTCTCAAAGCCTTTTATTTTCCAATCTGACACATCAGATGTCAGCCTTGGAGCTGTACTGTCACAAGAGGTGGGGGAAGAGAAACATCCTGTCCTCTGTCTTAGCAGAAAGCCATTTCCTTGGGCAGTTTCCAATTTGGCATTTGAGAAAGAGGCCATAGCAGTAAAATGGGCTGTGGATGCCTTATACTTCTAACTGTAGGGCCACCCATGCTGGCTGGTGACTGGCCACGCACCCCTATGATGGCTATAATCTACCAAGGACCACAATGCCAAGTCATGTGGTGAAGTTTGTCTCTGTAACCATACCGCTTCAACGTGCTACATAAAGCTGGCAAAGACCACAAAAATGCAGGCTACTTTTCACAAGAAGAGGGAGAACTGGCAGCACAAGTCTGCCCAGCGACTCTCAAGCTGAATGGGAAGGTGTCTGATGTGGTTTACAGACACCACATTAAACCAGGCAGAGAGCAGTAAACAAAGGAGGCTTTGTCCCACAGCAGTTTCAGGGTATGCTCAAGGTGGAAGAATAGTTTAAAAGGGCACTGGTAGCCCAGGGGAAGTGGGGAAGGAACTACAGTCTGACCAGGAATTGAGGCTGATGCCTGAAGCAGTGAGAGGCATGGCTATAGCATTCTTAAGGCTACTTTGGAGGCAGTGATCCAGATTACCCCCACCTCCCTGGGAGCTGGAAAAAACCAAGAGATTGCAAAGAATAAGACACGGTCCCACTGGCAGATGAAGAGGATACTCCTAAATCTGTGACCACAGCCCAAAGGGAGCCACAGCCTGACCCATGGACCCTGTAGATGGTAGACTGTTGCTGCATCCCCTCCAAATCTTTCCCTGGGCTACTTCCCTGCAGCCGCAGCACCCTCTTCAACCTTGTGTCAGGGCCTTAGCCTGCAAGTCTCCACCACCAGCCAGGAAATGTCTTTAGTTTCCCCATTCCCTGTCTGCAGCACAGCTCCGTGTCCAGGCTGCTAGCTGCCCTCGGCCTACAAGGCAGCAGTCCTCTCTCTTCAAGCGCCAGGGGATGACTCCATCTGCTCTGCCCTGCAGCTTTTCTTATATGGGCCTGCCTGGCCCTGACTGGCTGCTCATCTCAGGCCATCTGTAATTGGCTGCCTCTTGTGCAGCCTTTCTTGAGCTCTGTTAGCCCTTTAGCATCCTGAGGGCAGATGCCTCATCTCACAGCTATTAAATTGATGCCTGCCCTTAGCATCTGGATAGCTTAATCCAGGATACAGAAATACAGCTGTCATGAAACATAATTATAGGACACTAAGAATGAAACTGACCAATATTAATACAGCAGGTACTGTACAATTCATATCTGATATGCTGGGCATCCATCAGGCTCCTTAATTTCGGAGCCAGCACTAGAAAGGATAAATCAAATTGTCAATTCCATTCCTTGAAAGCTTAGGATATAGATAAAGGAGATTTGGTAGCTATTAAACTAATATCCGCTCTGAGGAACTCATATGTGCTCTTCACTAAGGGACGGATCCAAATCCCATTGAAGTCAATGGAAACATTTTTATTGGCTTAACTGACTTTGCCCCAAAAGACAAAGAAGAAGTGATAATCAACTATCCCATTCATTGTTTAAGCAGTCATTAAGTATCTCTTTGTTTTCAATAATCTTTTGCAATTTCTATTCAAGTCTCCTTTAAAGCTCTCTTCTATTAGCCATTTGCTGGACATATAGGCCTATAGTCATGTACACACAGAGTATAAACTTTAATTGGCTATATTTTAATAAGTGTATGTTAATAGACTTAATAAATAGCTTTGCAGCAGACTGACTTTGAGCCTTAATAGAGTCAGTTAACCTTTAACCCAGTGCTTAATGAAAGAGGTGCTGGGGCTCAAGACATTTTTTTATTTTCATAACTAGTGCAGCAAGCTCAGAGGTGCTGGGGCTCAGCCCTGGCAAGCCCTCACACAAATTAAACACTTAATTTATTAATTTAATTTAAATTTAATTAAATTAATTAATTAATTAATTAATTAAGCGATTAATTCACCCAGTCTCCCAGATGTGGTGACAGTTCTGCCCATTCTTATTTTATTTATGAGGTCTTCTACATCTTGAGGAAGTGAAGCACGAGATGTGTGAGTGGTAAGGAACTACTTTTATATTTTTGTAAGGCGAAGGGCAATGGTTCGTAAATGATGACCAGGAAGACAACAGGTTTGTAGTCAAGAGACCATTTAAAAGTCTCAGCTGTTCACCTAAACACAGGGGACTGAGGTCATATTAATATTCATCACCTCCTATCATTCCCTCAATGTTGCTTATTTGGGACAAACACAGAGTGATGGATGTGACTAAGAAGTAGTGCTTTAAAAGGAGAACCCCCAAAGTGGACCAAGAGTCAGAATGACATCATCTAATCAGGACTGGACAGTGCAGTTGAGATGAGAAACTTGTGATCCTCTGATTCAAAGGGGAGGTCTTTGGAATGATACTAGCCTGCCTTTCACCTATATAAGACTAGGTAAATGAGGAGAAAATGTCACCATAATGACAAGTTGGCTGATGCTCCTTCTTCTACCAAGGAGAGTAGAGGCCAAGATATCATTGACCACACAGCTGACCCGAGAATGATGCCCACTAGCGTGTCGGTACCTGAGCCCAAAAACATTGCCTGGTTCTCCAAACTGCAGTTACTGGTTGACTTTGAAGTTCCAAGAGAAGCAACTTAAGGAACAGATACTTTTTCTAAGTAACTTTATTCTTTTTGTCCCCTTAACAGGACAAACCTCTTCAGGGACACCTACCAGAAGACACCTGTGCTAGCCTTTTTTCGAGTGTGTGTGTGTGTGTGTGTCCATAATAGTAATCACATGTGAATATAAGACCATAGCCTAAGCTACCATTGGGTATTAACTAGCATAGGTTCAAAGTAAATCTTATCATAGATCTTTAAGAGTCATATGGGATACAATACAGATTTAAACCTTAACCTATCCTTTCCACAAAGGAAAGTATAAGATGATAAATAAACCATGTAGAAATAGGAAGATTAAATAAATCGTGTAATTATTTGTATTAAGTAACTTTGTGATTTGATTGCTGATTGTGCTCACGCAATAACTTCACTACTTGTTGGTCTTAAATTGTTTTTTTAATAATTATCCAATTTTAAGTAGTATTATTGTTAACTCCTTGATTGGACTAACTCAGTTTTATTGTAATATCAATATTAATAATCACATAGTTTAATAATTTAGGGAAGTATAAGAATTTTTTTAACTTTGTAGGTATTCGTGCTCTTGAATAAAAATTGTAATAATGTAGCAAACTGGTTTTCTTTGATCAACTAGCAGTGAGGTAAAAACAGCCCTAAATTAAGATGACTTTAATTAAATATTCATAGAATATTCGACTCAAATCCTAAGAAAACTCTTATTATCATTACACATTATAGGCCATGCCTTGGTAATCCTACCTCTTGGCTCATATCTACAAAACCCACGAAAATTTTTACTATTTAATATTTTTGCAATGATCCTACACTTAAGCAATCAGAACCCTATAAATAATCATAATATTGAATATCTGATATTCAGTCAAAATTAAGATTAATTACAAGGTGTTATGCAGAATGTCTTGATGGTAAAAAAGAAAACCACACCACCTGTCATACATCAAAGAGTTGCATTTTTATAATAGTGCAGAATGTTTGTACAGTTTTCCTACTTTAACTAAATTGCTTATACAGAAAATAATTTCTCTATTATTAAGAAGTCTATGCAGAATGAACATTTTTTCACTATTGCCTAACATTCTGTAGGTATCTAAAATGACTGAGCAATATCTTAAACTGATGACATTTACAAATTGATTGCTCATCATTCATTTCTGCTATCTTTGCTATCCATGTCTAATAACCTTCTGCATCTCAGCCCTACTCTTCTCATTGATTTATCTGCAGATAGCATCGACTTTTTTCTAACCACAATGAGATAACAAAGTAAATATTGTGAAATGAGAATCCCTTTGTTCTTGACCTGGTGCTGTCTTCTCACTTTTTCAACACTTTTAAACGTGTTCCTATCTTTCCCACTCTCTCTGCTGCTAGATAAAATCCACAGTGGTAGGATCCCAGCAGGTGATAATAGCAGCTAGAGAATTTTTGTTTCACATCCTTAATTTTTAAGAAGTTGTTAAAATTGACATGCTTTAAAACAAGGTTGTGGACAAGTTCTTTAACCAAGCCACACATGGGGCTTTTTAGTCATTGATGCTCTTATTTATGAGAAAATGTATTTGCTGGTATTACACTAAATTTCGGGATGATGGGTCACATAGCAAACTTCCAAAACTTCTCTCTTCTGCTAAAAAAACTCCAAATCCATGCTTTAATGTGACCTTATAAAAAATTTATTGGAAAACAGGGCTGAGTGGTTTGCTATCTTGCAGTGAATAATTCAGTTATATTATTGCATAATATAATAATAATAATAATAATAATAATATAATAATACATAATACTGATTTCTCTTTTCCCAATAGAAAACAAAGAAAAATATCATCGTTCTGCAGCAGTGCCACATTCCCAGTCATCAATTTAGGTAATACATTTTTAGGTAATAATTGAAACTCCTTCATCTTTTAATTTTAAAACATTTAATATTTGTGCCCTTTTCTTGCTCTAAGAGGACTTTCCCAAAATACCAAATAATTCAGACTAATGTCAGAATTCAGGAAAAGAGCAATAATTCATGATGATGTTCACCAGAAAATAGCAAAAGTGTTTATTTCCAAGACAGTACTGAGTTTTATCATTTCTGACCTTCTATGTCAGGATTCTGGATATCAGTTACTCCATTATAAAATCCATCTTTCAATCCATTTTAATAATTTTATTATATTTTGGCAGTGGATATTCTGTGTATTCTGTTATATATTTTTGGCCCTGATTCTCATTTACACTTCAGGACCCTTTTCTACAATGTATTCCTCACTTAAGACTTCTTTACACTGATACAGTGTTCTATCTTAGGTACTAAAGCTGTAAAGTGGCATAATGGAAATGAGAATCAGGAACTTTATATTTAACTGTTCTGATACATAGTTTATGTGTAACGTGGTGAAACCCCATCATGGGTTAGAAATGGGTAAAAAGCCGATGAGTCGTTTTTATTACACCTGTAATTAATTAGTTGTTTTTCAATCAGGGTGAGGGGTGGGGTGTAGAACTAGGAGGTATTTGGTAATAACTTAATAGACACCTGGGCCCCATTAAAGGTTGAGAGAATTCCATCTAGGTAAGGAATCAGAGAGATTTCACACTGAAGAGATTTGAGCAAGCGGTTGCAGAACAGAAACTTAGGGAGATTTTGTCCGAGGAGAAAGTGCTCCTTCTTGGAGCTAGGGAGAAGACTCCAGAGTAGCTGAGAAAGGGGAATGAAGACAGGAGTGATTTGCTTAGGGACTTTTGGATATTACTTTGATCTTTTGTTACCCTGAAAGGGATCTGAACTAGATGTTTCTTAGCCAGTGCCGAATTGTGCACAAAGACCAATGGCTTACAGGGGGTGCTAGAGTGAGAATCTCTGCAGTGAGAAGCTCTGATGATAGGGTGCTAGGGCTGTGAGTGCAACTGCTTTCAGCATGGTTTGCAATAATTATGAGACAGAAACAACCTTAAAAAATCATAGCCTGCTCTGTTACATGTGTAGCACAGGTACTAGAGAGTGGGTGAGGTAATATCTTCTTATTGGACCAACTTCTGTTGGTGAGAGAGATACTATTACCTCCTTATGGCGACTGTCAAAATGGCACCATCTTACTCAGCAGATCTGCTTCCTGTGACTATATTCAGAACTAGATTTGCTCACTTTGGGGATGAAAACAGCATTTTACTGCTGTTTGCTGTGCAGATCAGGGCAGCTGACGGATGGTGACTTTGATTTGTGTGTGTCTGGGTGAACAACATAACTGATAATTAAGTTTCAATTACTATGCAATGGTATTACATAGGCGTCAGTCAGAGAATAATTTGAAGACAGTGGGGTACACAGGAACCCCAGGATGGCATAGTTTGTTCTGCAGGGCCTTTATTAATAGAAATGAGGTGTGAGGAGAAAACAGTTTGATTCTCGGAATTAGAGTCAGAAAATTTCAAACACTGAAATTCCAATGAAAAGTAGAAAAAAGTCAAAATGTTCACTTTTTTTCTGATCAGTGGTGCTCAGAACACACAGTTTGAGTTTGTAGAACTGGCTTTTAAAGAATTTTTTTCATTTGTAAATTGAGCACATTTAATTTGGCAAATGAGAGCCAAAGTCCCACAAGGCCTTTTATCCAGAGTCACTTTTCAGAGTAAAACTGTACTTCAAGGTGGCTAAAGTGAAGGATCTTGTTACTTCTGTTTTTCAGAGACTAAAATAGAAGCCATTTCCTAACCCCAAGGACATGTGAAAAGACAGTCTCTGATAGTTAAAATAACCAAGTTTAACAATGAAGTTTTATCATAAAATTCTACTTTTACTAGAACTAAAACTACAGGAAACATTTTCATTCAATGAATCTATTACTAATAAAAAGTGCTAACCTGAAATTTTACTGCTTCAAATATTCTGTTTTTCTACAGAACTGCCCCCAAAATAGGCAGTGGCACTTACTACTAAATGCTACTCACCCATGTGCTTACAGCCCTGTTTTGGAGGGAACATTACTAGCAGTGGAAGGATAGTTCCGTCTTCATGTTCATTGATTCCTTGGCATCTCTGAGCCTAATACAGTTGGCATTAACTGTCTAGGGATTGTATTTCTAGACATGCGGATACTCTCTCTAATTTGTATTTTTTCACAATCACCCTCACTATTTTATATGTCTCTCCTTGAATCCACCTCCTGTGAGACCGAAGGCTTATTGCATGCAGAGTTTTTACCTGTTTGACTGAAAGTTTGATTTAAAAAAAACAAAACAATTTAGTTAAACAGATGCAATATCACAGGGTGCTCCTTCCCCTACATAGTCTGCCACGCTGCCTGGCCCATTTGCATGGTGTCTTATTCACAATGTACACACAATCCATCTCTCTTCCCCATGTGTACCTATATTCTTTAGATTCCAATCATTACAGAACATAGCACAGGCATGTGTCAGAAGGAGCATTCCACCCAGCTTTTTCTATCACATCCACTCACTCTCTGAGCTTCCCCTTACTGAACTAATTACCCCATTAGTCCAACCATAGCCACCAAACATCAATAACCTCCACCATAACAGGTTAATTGCTTTCAATTAAGTCTGTAATCTTCTTTGTTTCACAATTACCTAAGTGATCAGCGTGCTACAGCTAGCACTTTGTCACATGCAAAATACTATGTGCACACTAATTTTGATTTAAACCAGGCTTATTTCAGTTTATTTTAAATTAGGTATAGACTTAGGCAAAACCAAAATAAGTCACTCTTAAACTGAAATAAGAATGTCTGCACAGGACTTTGCTTTGATGTTACTACACTGGTGCAAATTAGTGGGTGGAGAAATCCAAACCTCTGAGCAGCTTCATATAGGCATTATTTTATTTTAAATCAACTTTCCACCAAAATATTTCTTCAAGCTACCAGAGAAATAATTACTTTCTATCGTAAGTGGAATTCCTCTCCTTCTCCCCTCGTCCAAATTACACTGATCTGTGATGCAGGTCAAGAAATATTCAGTCCTGAAACACTGACAGATTTAAATCTAATATCTTATGAGTTGCAGTGTACTAGAAAAAGGGGCAAAGATTTTTAGGGGCCTGATTTTTAGGGGCCTGATTTTTAGAATGTGCTGAGCACTGATGGTTTGAAAACGAGACCCCTTTAAGATGTCTCAAGTTGGGCATCCAAAAATTGAGGCACTCAAATCACTAATTGCTTGTGAAAGCTTTAGCCAGCAACTTTACACCACTGCAAAGAAGGAGATTCACACTTCTCCAATGACAGAGAAAACATTGACTTCCAGCCCTGGAAAGTCCAAAATAACAGACAAATCCTGTCATTTCTAGATATAGTAAAAAGCTATTTAAAGTAGGGGGTTTTTGTTTTTTTTGTTTTTGCCCTAAGTCTTATGAAGTTAGACTCATGGTCTCCTGGGTTTTACAGGTGGAAAGGTACAAGAAATCATGCCAATAGTATGTTTAACTTTTCTAAAACCTTTATAAAATCATTTTTCTATAAGAAAATGCCATCTGAAGAATTCATGGTGGAGTGGTATAAAGATTTATGAGAACTTTTTGGGTTGACCAGCACAATTCATTTGTAACTTCACCAGTCTTGAGTAATATCACCAAACTTGTGTTGATAAAAACTTTACTTCTCATCCCTCTGTCATGGATTCTTTCTCTCTGCATTGATTCTAAAATGTAAAGCACTTGTTTGAAAATGTGTAGTATAATTTTGTATATTCTTTTATGTCACTCTAAGATGATGGAAAATAATACCTTGTCTTTAGCTCTAGAATGCAGTTTGTTCTTTTGCTTCACAGCATGAACCTTATGGACTTTTGTGTTAATTTCTGGTGTATTTATAATGTCAGTTACTTTGGAAGGAATGGATTTGCACTCTGACAGGCAGGGAGATAGAGAATTGCTATATTGGAGAAAAGCATGCCACGTTTGTCCACTCATCCCACAAATGTCTCTACATTTTTTTTCTATACTACTCACTACAGATTAAACATCTCTCCTGTGGTGGAATATCAGTTCAATACTTCCTCTGTATTCAAATCCCTCCTTAAGACCTACTTCTATTGAATAATTTCTTGTTACAACAAATACATCCATTTATTTTTATTTAAATGTTTTTTTTTAATTAACCATATTCCAAGAAACTGTTTTTGGGCTAGGGAGAAGGTTGTCTTATGTGTGTTGTGAATCTCACTTAAACAAGTTACTACTTAGTTTTTTTTAAATTAAGTTCTTGCATGCCACATGGAGTAACAATGCAATGCCACACTATAAATCACAGTTTGACCATCAGACTCCAGATAAGTTGATAACTGGTAATGGTCCAAATGGCTCTTTTCAATAATTTCCTTTCGCTTACCAATTCAAGCATGCTACATCAAGCCTTTACTATTATTATTACAGTCTAGTGAGCTAGAAACAAAATATCAAGAACTTGATAAAAACTAAAAAGTGATAATGCATTCAAGAGATCAGTATTTAGAATTGTAAAAAAAATTGCAACATGCCTCACAATGCTTTAATAGGCTTATTAGTTCAGTGACTCACTAGCAATATTCAGACATTTGTCATTCTGCCTAAATTTAATAATCTTGTTAGTGTGAAGGCACTTAACTTGGGAAGTAGCTACAAAAGGAATTTAGACCAGAACAAGTACTATGACAAAAATGCTCAACAATTACTTCCACTGCAAGTAGGAGAGAAAGTTAGAATCCAAACAAAACAAGGCTGGCAGCTTACCAAGGTAATAGATATCCCATGTGTGCCAAAGCCACCTTTCATAGCTACTCCCTAAAGGAGTAGAAGACATTGAAACAAAAATCAGGACATAGGGCCATCAGGAATTATACTAACTTTGCTTTTGTACTGGCAGAACTTAGGGTACATCTACACTGACGGCAGCAAAGTCGCCATTGTCAGATCAACCTATCCGGATCTATTGAGTGGTCAGCGAAGACCCGCTCAATCGATCCAGAAGTCGACGCTGTTAATCCTCCCCTTAAGTGGTGTAGTGCTGCGTCGATGGGAACGCGGTTCCCATTGGCGCAGTGCAGTGAAGACTGCGCGTAGCTTGCGTAACTCCCGTCGACTGACGCCGAATCGCTGGGTAAGTGTAGACCAAGCCTAACACATGCATTCTCAATCACTAAGAAAAACACCAGGAGCAGAAAAGATGAGGTCCCTTTGGCTGATCTACCTGAGTGTTGAACAGAGTGCTGCAGAAAGAGCTATTTTGAGAACAAGTGGCTATGTGATCAGAAAGCCACTGAGAGGATCAGAGACAGAAACTGTTAACAGACTACACTGTGACTGTGACTTTGAGCTGAGTTTGTTTTATTTTCACTTGAACATTTTAAAAAAGGAAACTGTCACAGTAACTGCTGGAATCAGAGAACACTAAACCTTCTCATGTGGGAGGGAATGTGTAACCCTGGCCAGGGCATGTCACTGAGGCCAGGGTAGACAGTTCGATTTCTTGCCGGTACTATTTATCAGACCCTTATTACATTCCTATGCCCCAGCAGGAGGTTGTTGCAAATGCCCAAGACAAAACACATTCCATCTGTGTCATAGGGGACCAGAGACCTTGAAGTCCTCAGTTAGGCACTTCACTGCTAGTCTAGTCAATATAGGTTCTTAAATCACCCCATCACTGCAGTATTTGAGCACCAGTAGTGCATTAAGCAATGTGACTGACATTGATCACGTGTGGTTCATTCTCTCTCACCCACTCCCAAGGGGCAGAATTGTGTGTGTTGTAGTGTTTTGTTCTGGTAGGGCTATAGCTTACTGTTGTTTTTGATGTACATGTGACTCTGTATTTGTGTTAAAGCCACAGTCCAAAAATTGGGAGCAGAATGTGTGAGTTACAGAAGGCAGGCTTAAGAAGTGCATTTTCCACTTGGAGCGGAAGGTGATGAAGTTTGTTTGTTTGCTTCCCTCTCTGTTTGTGTGGGAGTTTGTTAAAAAATTTCAGGCTGGCCCCTGAGACTGCTCTGTTTCCTGCACAGTGGAGCCTGACCTTTAGGACAGAAACTAGAAAGTTCCATTGTCCCTGAGAAGCGGATTTATTGATCCCAGCCTTCATCCCAAAGTTTTAGGTGATATTTTAGATATGCTGAGTCCAGGCCAATAAGCACCTTGAAGATAAGGACCAAGACCTTGAACTTGACTGGGAGCCAGCCAGTGCAGGGAGCAGAGGACAGCCCTACCGTAACGAAACACGACATAACTTCAAAATAGGGAATAATTAGCTAAGTGGCTGTACTAGTGAAAATGAACTGGGGATTACAGTGGATCACAAATTGGACATGAGTCAACAAAGTGATGTGGTTGCAATAAAAGGGTTAGAAATCTGATTTGTGAGGAAAGGTTAAAAAACGGGGTATGTTTAGTTTTGAGAAAAGAAGACTTGAAAGGAGACCTGATAAAAGTCTTCAAATATGTCACGGGCTATTACAAAGAGAATGGTGATCAGCTGTTATGAAGGTAGGACAAGAAGAAATTATCTTAATCTGCAGCAAAATAGGTTTGGGTTAGATACTAGGCAAAACTTTCTAACTATAAGGGTATTTAAGAACTAGAATAGACTCCAAGGGAAGCTGTGGAAATTCCATCATTGGATGTTTTTAAGAACAGGTTAGAGAAACACCTGTAGGGGACAGTCTAGGTATACTTGGTCTTGCACGCCCTCTGTGCTGAGGTTAGATGACCTCTCAAGGCCCCTTCCAGCCCTGCATTTCTATGTGCTTGTGGTAAGCCTGTGTTGCTGAGGGGATCTGCTGCATGTACTAGATGGAGTTTCTTAGGCCCGGTCTACACTTACCTTCCAGATTCAGCGGCAGTCGACGGGAAATTCGCAAGTGACGTTAATCACTTGTGTATCTCCCATCAACTTTGCTGCGTTTGCTCCGCGCGCCGTCCACGCTGCGCTGTGCCACTTACCGGGGTGGTTTTCCTATGTCGACTGCTGGATCGACTGAGCAGGTGTACACAGACCACTCAGTCCATCCAGAGACATGGAACTGACGGCGGCATATTTGCCGCCATCAGCGTAGACCCAGCCATAGCGGCTGATGGCTTCGTCCTCGTCAATACCCCCCCGTACCATTTTACTGCGACTACTGCGGCCATGCGTCTGGCTCCTGGGAGTAACCTCCTTTGGGGGAGACAGTCTTTCTTCCTCATCCCATAAGGCTGTAGAGGAGAGGGCAGGGGAAGGTCAGGACACATTCTCTCTCCCCACTGGTGTCTATGTCCCAGTACAGAGGGAGGGAGCACTGGGGTGTCCTCGCTATGTCTCCATCCCCACCTAAACTGGTGTATACCTCCATACATCGACTTCATTCATGAAAAGACACCAACTCTCTAGATGTAAACCAGACACTTAGATCATCCCTTTAGCCGCTGAACGAAGTGCAGACCAGGCAACCTGAGCTGTGCCCAAAAGAGCAAAGCAGGGTGATGTCAGCATTTTTTTAAGTAAAGGGAGAAGCCCTTGTGAGGAGGGAGATTGGGAGATGGAAATCATGCTCCCCGACAGCGCCAGCCGCAGGAGCGGAGACCCCTGCGAGGAGAAGGGGGACCAGGCAAGAAAAACAAGAAGGGAGAAAGTAGAAGGGTTGAAGATGAAGGAGCAAAATCCCAGCCAGAAGCATGGCAACGTGCTTGCCGCCGGTGGGCCTGACCCGGCAAACCAGGGGGAGTGAGCGAGGCGGCGCGGGTCCAGGCGAACGCGCGGCAAAGTGCAGCCGCGCGGGGCGGGGGGGCGCGCGCGGCGCGTGTGGCAGCGCTCTGAAGGCGCGCACGTGCCCGCGCCATCCTGTGGGTGTGGCGCAGAGCGGGGTGTCAACGCCCGCCCGGCTGGAGCCGCCGCGGGGGGACGGGCAGGCGGAGGAGCCAGGCGGGTCGGCGCGGCCGAGACAGCGGCATGGCTTCGTCGCAGGGCAGGAGCGAGCCGAAATTCGCCGACTGGATGGCAACTTTGCCCGAGAGCATCCACAGCCTGCCCCTCGCCAGCCTCGCCATCCCAGGTACGAGACGGGCGGGCCCGGCCCCGGCCCCGGCCCCGGCCCCGGCACACTGGCGAGCCCGGGCAGACGAGCCCCGCTGGCGGATACGTGGGGCGAGCTCGCGCCTTTCCGCGCCCGGTTCCGCGGGTGGAGGGTGCCGTGGAGACTAGCTGTGTTTGCACGGTGCCCGCTTCCCCGAGCCGGCCGCTGGGGAGCCTGCCCGGGCTGTCCCCATCATTCCCCCCGCGTCCCTTCCTGCCATCGTTCCCCCCTCTCTGCCGCTCAGGTCCCTGCCCTCCCCCCGCCGCCGACGTTCGCCTCCTTCGTGTCGACATGGACTCGGACGGACCTGGCGATTTCTTTGCCCGACCCTCCCGGAGTCGTTCACATCCCCCCCAGATCGCACCCAACGAGGAAAGTTCAGGGGCAGCGAGGGCGCCTGCCAAGCGCCTTTCCCCCTGCTGCTGGACATGTTGGAGCTGGGGTGATCTGGTGCGGATGTGCAAGGGGATCAGCTGTTCAGTGAAAGGCAGAAATGTGTGTGTGTGTGTGCCTGTGAGCCAGCCAGCGTGCAATGGAAGAGAGCCCCCGTGTGCCACTGTGTGTGCGGCTGGTATGAAGCACGGGTAAAGAGTCCTGTATGCAGCCTTGTGTAGCTATGTCGGTCCCAGGAGGTTAGAAAGACAAGGTGGGGGAGATGATATCCTTCACTGGACCAATTTCAATTGGTGAGAGAGAGAAGCTTCTGAGCTTACACCCAGCTCTTGTCAGGTCCGTTTGACTGGGAGAAAGAAAGACATTGACTGCATGCTGACAACGTTCTTCTGTAAAAGACTCAGTATGGTTTTGAAGCTCATGCCTCCCAGGGCAGGGGAGAAATTACTTTGCTTTAACTTTTCAAATGATCTCTTGCACAATCTGGAGTGCTAACCTTTTTGGAGATCCTTAATGCGTTCCCTCCCACCCCTCTTCCCAACAGATCAATGAGTTGTAATTAGCAAGGTATCTTCAGCTTTGAAAACTGAAGGAGAATTTTTTTGGAACTATTAAAGCAGCAGCATTATTACAGCCTCTCAACTGTCAGAGCAATGTCAAATGCAGGGTACCAATTTTCTGAGAGCACGTAAGGGCCTTACAATACACAGGATGATGTCTGTGGTGGTTCAAAATCCACAAGAGCTGCTGAGAAGTAATGGTCTGGGCTTTCATTTTGTAAGAGCTGTAGCATGAATGTCACATTTGCCTGTTTCTGAATTCCTAGTATTCAGTGAGTGGTTGCCAGAGAAAGCAAACATAAAAATCAGACAGATATTTGAAAAAAGGTCATGTGGTCTCTCAATAATTACGTGATTGAAATGGATTTGTGTGATAGAGTGTTTCGGGGAAAAGCAATACCACCAAAACAATGACCAAAAACTGTTTGCATTCAGCAAATGCTAACTGGAGGGTATTAAATACTAATACGTTAATTGCCCTGTAAGAGTGTTAACAATTTACTGGATTGTTACATGTTTATTTGCCAGTTGCATCAGTCTAAATTTAAAAACCCTCAATAATCTCTCTCACACCCCTTCTTAGCATTTGAAGCTGTTCCTCAAGTACCTGATCAATGGTTAAACTATAGCATTTGAATGCTTGAGGCTACTTATCTTGTTAAAGGGCTGCAAAAGTGGGGAATATCTGACAAACTAAATTCGCTGCAGCAGAAGATGATAGTCTGCAGGGATGTGCCATTTAACATTGTGCTGCTCTTGCTTAAATGCATTTCTAAACAAATGGACTATTTGAGGATAACTCAAGAAATGAGTGCCTTGTGGTTACATGAGTATATCATTTTGTATTTTGACTTGGATGCTTGAAAAACAAATGAGATTAAGCCACTAATGGGTATTAGAAGTGGTATACATTTACGTTATTGAGTGATATCACATACATAAAGTCTGCCTTTGACAGACATTTCAGTGTAACTTATCATGTATCCCTCTCTCTATGTAGCATGCAATTAGTTTGCCATACACAAATGTTTGTTCAAAATGAGCTTGTCAGTTTGATTATAATTTTTGCATCTGTTCTTTAAAAGATCATGAAAGAATCCCTCCCCCCAGCTAGTATCCCAACAGGTAAACTTTAAAAACCCACTGCCATTAAAAATGGTGGTGGGGGGGAGCGGAGTAAAGATATTAAAAATATCTAAAAGTATGTTGGAGTGACTACGTCTAAATATCTTCGTCTGTTAGGCCATTGCTACACTACAAAATTGTCAACTAATTGATATTGGCATACAACCACCGCCACTATTACGTTGTTTATTTGAGTGTGTGCACTTGTCTCCTTGTGGTGGCAGAGCATGTTCTCACCAGCAATGCTTTTAACAATTGTACTGTCAGTGGTGGGCATTGTGGGACAGCTCCTGGAGGCCAGTAGCAGTGGATGTAAACAATGCAGTGTTTACACTGACACTGCGTTAACAAATTACATCAACCATGACTCTATGCTGCTCAAGGAAGTGGTATTACTACATCTGTATAGAGAGGCATTTATGCCAGTGGGAGTCAAATTGAAGTGAGGACACATTCATGGCTAGGTTGACCTAATCATTTTGTGTAGACCAGGGGTTAGTTTTCTCTGAAGAAGTCATTCTGATGCCAAAATTACATTGTAAATGGACTGACATAAATGCACTGATTTTAAACACAACTAGAGAGAGAAAACACTGAAAGTTGTAAAGCACTCTGAAAATAGCTTCTCTCTATAGCACATGAATGATGGTGAACTACTAAAGAGGTAAACTAGTGAAGTCTGTGCTACTGTTATAGCTCTCTCTTAAATTATTGTACCTTATTCCATTGCATTGCCTGGACAAGAACATTGGCTGCATAAGATTTATCCTCTGCTATATATTGCTGATTCCAAACAAATACATTTTTTTCTTGTACATGGAAGTAGTTCTGTTACTTGTGCAAACTGTGTAGTACACACGTTTGCAGGTAAAATGAATGATAAACTCATAGGATTTGACTCTCTCTCACACACAAGATCATTTCCTGGTGAAATAGTGTTTCTTTGTATAACTTTTCCAGAGTAAAAGGGGCAGTAAGTACAAGGTTAAAATGCACGATCAGTTAAAATCATGATAAACTACTGGTGTAAAGTAATCTTGTATGCTAGGAATTTCAAAGAAGTTTAAGGGAGCCGGGTGCCCAATTTACATTGAAATTCAATGGATGGAAATTCATTTCCTTGGGCGTATGTCAAAATCCCAATTTTGACAGTGAGTTATGGTGGCTGTGTGTGTGTGTGTGTGTGTGTGTGTTTGAGAGAGCAAGAGAGAGAGAATACTGAGTTTTAATATGTGACTTCATTTTCGGTAGCATTTGGAAAACATCTTATGTGAAATATCAGTCTAGTCCCTGAACTGAACAGGTAAAGAATGATAGCTCATGCTGCCTGATTTGCCGTGATTCTTAGAGCAATTGTCCTCCTCCATTTCCTCTTTTTTTCATCAAAAGATTCTATTTAACAATACATTAAAATGATGCACAAATTGGTGTCGCAGTCTGAAATGCTAATCAGGTTAGTAAACCCTGATGGTTCTGGGATTAACAAGAAACCTGGTTTGTGGGGAATTTTCTGATATGTCCTTTTGTACTATACTAGGTGCTCCAACACTTTAGTGTAAATTACTGGGACACTTAAGAGGCATTATAAACACTTACGATGAATGTCAACCTTTCCCATCTCATTTCCTGAAAGCCCTAAACACAAACTGCTAGTGGTATGACAGTCATATCATCATTCAAAGGTACTTTAAGTCAGTATATTTGCAATTGTTGTTTGCTTGTGTCCCTCTGTTTTGTGCTTTGGTTTTTAAACATTAGAGTAGCTATTGCTTCTTTACAGTTTGTGCCTCTATTTTTGCTGTATGTATGCTTGAGAATCTGACTGTCCTCACAATATAAAATGCCTAATGTCTTAGTTTCTACAGCATTTTTTATTTTGGCTGAATATGTCCCATATAAGAAGGTGTTAATATCCAGCTATAGGAATCTATAAAGGGCCAGTTACTAGGTCAGATTGTGCTCATGTCAACAACAAAAAATAGTAAGCAAGCATTTTATAATAGTTTTTGATTTGCAAACAAGCAAAATGTTATGATGTGTTGCATATAATGACAAGTTAACTTACAATATATAGGGACATTTACAGACCAAGCTTTCCTGAAAAACAGAATATATATTTTTAAAAAGATATTCTTATGTCAGTTTTGGGCAGATAATCAAATTAATTTATTTCCAAACTTATTAAATTACATTTGATGGTCATGAAGGGTACTTGTTGTTTGACTGACATAACTAGAGCCTTAAGATTTTAAAGGGTGCATCTGTGATTAGAAATTTCATGCCATTTTTTAGCAACTGCAGCTGGAACATTGCAGTAAAATAGGTGCTAATTTTCTTAATGTAGCTTTGTCCAGAGATCAGATGCAGCACAGTCAGTAACAATGCAAGTTTCTTCCCACTGTCTTGCCAGCATACCTCAAAACTCTTTAGGAACAACTATTTCTAGGAATTAAAGGGTGTTTCAGTTTCCATGTATGTTTGATCTATTGCTGCTTTGCTGAGTCTGCTAGCAGTGTAGTAAGCACCAATATTATTATTAAATATGGGGCAAATTCTATGGTCTGTAATTAAGCAAAATTCCCATTGATTTCCAAAGGAGTTCTTGCACATTTAAGAACTATGCATCTGATCCTGCTCTCATTAAAGTTAATGCAAAACTCCCATGGACTTCATGGTACAAGGTCAAGCCCTCCTATAAACCATTAAAAATCCCAGAGCACATCCGGTTATCCAAATCTCTAATTCTTAAATGGTGGTTTTAGCTAATGCTCCTTCTTCTTTTTTTTTAAATTGAAGAGTGCATTCAGGAAGCCTGGGACATGGCTACAGCCTGGATCCACAAAGGACATAAATTCTGTTACAGTCACTGTTTCACTTTTAGGCACCTTGGAAATCACTGGGACTACAGTGGGATCCAAGAAGCCTGGATTAGGCTCCCTGTACAATGAATGGGGAGAGAGAGGTACCAAAGCATTAAAGGATGTGATCCACAAAAGCCAGCACGTTAAACAGGGAGCCACCTAAACTAGCCAAGGGGAGATGATGAAAGCGTTGTGTCCTAAGCCCCACCCCTTTGTGACAGTGCTAGCAGCTGCACCCTGATTGCTGATGGTACTGCAGCAGGAAGAAAGCTGCAGGTTTAGCTGGAGGCAGTTAACCACTTTCTATCGGGGGAGTAGGAGCACTTCTATTGGGTGGCAGTCACTGGGCTAATGAAGTAATTGAAAGGATATAAATAGAAGGAACAGGAAGCAAGAGGGAGGAGCTCAGAAGGTTAGGTGTATGATGGAGAGAAGTTGTGCAGAAAGTGCCAGCTGCAATATGCCTCTGTCACGTTCTGTTTGCAAAAGAACTATGCCAAAAAAAAAAAAAAAAAAGTACAAGTGGTGAAAGGCAAGCAGCTCATGACCATGAGAGGATAGAAACTGGCTAGGTACACTAGGTAGCTGAAGGAGCACCCTGTGACAAATATGGGCTTGTCTAGGGTCTTTAACACTCTTGGTTGAGAGAAAGTGCCCCAAATGAGGGTAGTAGGATCTGGATGTGAGCGAGAAAATGCTGCTCTGGCTAGCTGAGCAACAGTTGAAGATGCCGAAGACCTAGCAGATGGAGAGACAAGCACTCCTGGGTTGGCAGACAGAGTAGCAGTTGAAGCTACCGTAGTTTATCAAGGAGCAGTCTTGGATACAGCAGCAGCTTCTGCAGTGGTTAGCAAACTCTGGTGAGGAAACTGGAAAAAGGGTAGCAGGCCTGGGACTAGGTAAAATGACATAAAGGCCTTGATGCTTTTTTGCTGACACTTGAGGGGGGGGCTACTAGTACTGAATGGGACATGGGGGTTTGGATGCTAGGGCTGGACCCTCCTCTGACCAACAAAGCTCAAGCAGCTTGTATGGCACCGCACAAACAGCAGCCCAGACACTGACACTCTGAAGGCTGTTATTCTGGACAGGGTAGGCCTGTCCGCGGAGAAGTATCACCAGAAATTTAGTGCAGCTATGTGGAACAGCAGGATGTATCCTAAGGTGTTTGTCCAGTGACTGTCCGACTGGACCACGCGGTGACTGCGGCTAGATAGGAAGGACATAGAGGCTCTAATGGACTTTCTTGTCTTTGAACAAAGAGTTTGACTCGGAGAGTCCCCGAGACTATGCGAGCCTCAGGTCAGAGGCGTCAACCAGAATCGTTAGAGGCTGTGGCGAAACTAACGGAGAAGTATGTTGAAGCAGACTTCCCATGTAGAAATGTCCAACTTCCCCTTTTCCCTCTCCTCACTACAAGCACAGATGGGGGAAAGCAAGTTGAGAAACCTCCTTCATAAAATGGTGGGAAGGGGATGCAAGGGGTGAAGAAGGCTGCCCCAACTGCCCGTACAGTAGTCTGTTACCAGTGCAGGGGCAAAGGACACCCAAAGAGACTGCCCATACATGGACTGTGGGTGGGCAAGTGTAAAAGGCTATTCTGGGATAAGGACTGTTTCCATCGGATTAGCCAGAGAACCACAAGGGCGGGGGTAGACTGAGCAACTGCATGCTCCTAGTCCTAAGCATTTTGGTTAAACCGCATTGGCAACAGAGAGGGGTGATAACCATCCACTGTGTGCATGGGGAAAAGAATTTTGTCCTTCCATTGGAGGTGGGGGGAAGATTTAAGTGGCAAAGAGTAGGTATAATAAAATCATTACCTTGTATGGTCATTATAGGAATAGCCTGGATTCCACTTCCCTTGGGTAAGAAGAACAAAAGATGGAGGAGAATACTCCAATAAAGGAGTCTGAATAAAGTAATTCCAAGTGAAAATCCTCCGGATAGCCCTGCAGGGGTAGTACAAAAGCACCATAGACTATATTAACAGACACGCTGGAGGACGTGGGTGGTTAGTGAGAGAAATTTGAGAAGGGGCAATAGATTAGTAAATTCTAGAGCAGAGATACTTAAAGAGAAGGAGGGGAGATACTTGGTCAACTCACTAGAGGAACAAGCTATGGGCAAGGCCTGAGAGAAACGGCACGCTGAAGAGAGGGAAAAGCGTCCTGATAATGAGGCCTTACACGGCGAACTTACACGGATAGTTCCGAGTCAGGGACAAGATAAGACAGGAGGACAAAGACCAAGGTATTGCAGCTCTGGAGGGGCAATTTACTCTGGTGGTTACAAGCCAGGGGCAAAAGAAAGCAGAGTTAAGGTCTGGGGTGTAACTAGTGCTAACCTATGGGCTGTGACAGAGCTGTGGGGGAAACCTCCATTTTTACAGTGTACTTTTTGTGGGTGGAAGGCAGGAGACTCTTGCTGGTGGCCCATGGAAGGTTGGTCTGAAAAGGCACAAAAAGCTCCATTAGAACCCCAGCCTCATAAAGAAGGTAAGGCTTAAACAGTGAAGAAGACCCCAGGGAGGCAAGGAAGGATCTGAACTGAACTGGGGGAAGTATGTGAAGGAGTGCTAGCAGCAGCCCTGATGGCTCACATTGCTGCAGCAGGAAGAAGGCTGCAGACTCAGCTGGAGGCAGTTAACCGCTTTCTGTTGGGGGATTAAGAGCACTTGGGTGGATAATTACTGAGCTAATGATATAACTGAGAGGATGTACGTAGAAGGCACCAGAAGCAAGAGGTTCAGAAGGTTACCTGTGTGGAAAGCCCCCGCTGCAGTATGCCTGAATCATGTTCAGTTTGCAGAAGAATTGTTCAGTGAAAGGTGTGTGTGGTGAAGGGCAAACAGCTTGGGTGTGTTTGTGACTAGGAGATGATGGAAACTGTCTAGGCCACCAGCACACCAGCTAGCTGAGGGACCACTTGGTGGCAAACTCTGAGAGAGGATATCTTGGAAGTCTAGGCTGCAGAGAGGCACCTGCGTCTGCTTGTAATCCCCATCTGGGAGCTTCTCTCTTGAAGTCAGACAGGTTAGGTGCCTAAGTCATTTCTTGCGAGAATGAGTTAATGCCTACTTCACGCCACACAAAATAGGTGGAGGAGGTGCTAGTGCTGTTCACTTTGTATCTTTTAGGCCAGTGGGAAGAGTAGTGGCCTGGGATGTGGGTTCAGTTCCTCCTTCCCTTGCTGATGGGAAGAAGAGGTTTAAACCGGGATCTCCCATCTCTGAGGAGAGTGTGGCATTAGCCACTGAGCTGGGGGATGCTGTGATGTGAGGCCTCCCTCAATCTCCCCCGTTGAAGCTGTTCCACTGTATAGAAAGATTTAATCATGGGGCCAGAGAGAAAGTGAGGGTGTCGTCTACACTGCAGAGTGAAGTTGATTTATTTTAAATCGACTTTCACCTGCCAAATGTTAGAAGCTGCAGGAACGTGATCACGCCACACTCATTGCATTGGAGGATTGCATCCCCACTAGCTGCGCTTGGGTCGACAATCAAACAGTGCACCATGGTTAGCTATCCCACAGTGCAACTAGTCGCAGAAGCTTTTGGGAAGGTTGTTGTCCTCCCAAGATGCAGTGTATTCCCTGCCGTCTCCTTTCGTGTCCCAGTCCAAACAAACAGATGATCATGTTTTCGCACCATTTTTTCAAACCCTTCACTCTCTGCCGCGCACATGCCATTGCCTGAAAGGAATGGAGACCATTCTGCTCTGCCCTATTATTGTGAGCATCACAAACACCTCATGACTTATTCTGCAGTATTTTCAGGGGCAAGACAAACTGTAGCACTGAAAATTGCGATGTTAGAAGCGGCCTTGCTACAGGTCATAGAATAAAACAATTCCTGTTTGCTGCAGGTTGTCACACACCATTTGTAGTCAGTGGAACACCACTTCTGGTCCCAGGAAACAAGCAGTGACTGATGGGATCACATCATTATGAAAGTGCAGGATGATGAGCAGTGGCTGCAGAACTTTTGAATGTGAAAGGCTACTTTCTTTGAACTTTGTGGAGAGCTCTCCACAGCCCTGAAACTCATGACTACTTGCTTGAAACCAGCTGTGACAGTAAAGAGAGTGGCCATCACTCTGTGGAAGCTAGCAATGTCAGACTGCTACCAGTCAGCTGAGAATCAATTCAGGGTCGGTAAATCCACCGTGGGAGCAGCTGTGATACAAGAGTCCCGGGCCATTAATAGACTTCTGTTAAGAAGGGTAGTGACTCTGGGAAACTTGGAGGACATAGTGGAAGGCTTTTCTGCAATGGGGTTTCCAAATTGTGGGAGGGCATAGATGGCACGCACATCCCTATCTTAGCCCTGAACCACCTTGCCACAGAGTATATAAATCAAAAGGGATACTTCTCAACGGTGTTGCATAAGTGTGGGGTGATCTGGAAAGGCGCATGATGTGCGCATCTTTAGGAACTCAGGTCTGTTCAAAAAGATTCAGGGAGACACTTTCTTCCCTAACCAAAAAATAAACATTGGCAATGTTGAAATGCCAGTAGTGATCCCCGGGGATCCTGCCTACCCCTTCCTCCCCTGGCTAAGGAAGCCATATACTGGGCACTTGGACAGCGAGAAGGAGGGTTTTACTAATATGCTCAGCAAGTGCAGAATGCTGGTGGAATGTGCATTTGGACGTTTAAAGTCGTGCTGGCGTAGTCTGCTCACTAGGTTAGACCTCAGTGAAAAAAAATCCCAACAGTTATCTCTGCCTGCCGTGTGCTCCATAATGTCTATGAGACAAAGGGGGAGAAGCTCCTGTTTGGTTGGGTTGTGGAGGCAGATAGGCTGGCTGCAAATTTTGAGCAGTCCGATGCCACTGCAATGCTGAGAGCCAATCACGGTGCACTGCGCCTCAGGGAAGCATTGAAAAACCACTTTTGCAATGAGACACAACAATAATGGGCATTGCTTATCTGTGCTGTGCTTTCACTTCACATCCCCTACCACCAATCCAGTTACACCCTTCCCCCTCACCCACCTTTCCAGTCTCCCCCCATCTTCCTCCTCCCTTTATTCCTTTCATATCAATAAATAAACAGTAATGAATTGTAAAGCAGTACTTTTTTATTGGTGATCCTTCGCAGAGGAGGGAAAGGAAGATAATAGAACATTCCACATGCATTGTGTAGGGCCTGAGAGGGGATACAGAGCCCATTCTGGCTGTGCACACATGAAAAAATCGCACATTCCCATTCCATAAAGGGACCATTGCCTCTTTCTGCTCCCCTCAACCAGCAAGGAGCGCAGCACATACTGCACTCTGCTCAACCTCCTCCTAGACCACTTGGTGGTGGGGGCTAGGAAAGAATGCATTAGCTCAGAGTTTTGCGGGAGCTGCAGAAGGAGTCTGTTTTGCTGCTGAGCTTTCTGAAGCTCAACCAGATGTCTCAACATTTTTGACTGATCATACATTCTACGAAGCATCTCATCTCATCTTATCTTGAATCCTCATGCTCCTGTGCTGCCTTTTTGTTGTCCATGTTCATCCTGTCAAATGATGAAATCCTCTATGCTCTTAGCTCTGTGTCAGCAGCCGTGGAGGTGTTCATTATCTCATTAAACATGTCATCTCGAGTTTTTTTTTCCCCGCCTTCTTATCTGCGACAGGTGCTCTGCAGGAGTATGAGCTAGTGTGTTGAAGGCTATGTTGATGGTTGTAAGGGAAGCAAAGTACAAGGTACCCATTGTTAACTTGTCCCACGGATGAACAGCAATGTTCCAATTTAATATAAGTAACTTCCCTTAGCCTTCCCAAGGGCAGGATTGAATCACATACTATTGCCTAACTATTGAATGGGTCAGAGTGCTGTTCCAGCCATGGTAAGTAAGGGGTTAATGCATCTATATTAGGGAGACCCCCGGTGCCCATGCTGCACAAGTCCATGCTCCCTAGAGCAGCGTGGATATCGGGCTCACATTTACCACGTGGTAGAAAGGGTGAGGGGTGGGTATGGGTTAACTGTTTCTGGAGGAAAAAAGTGGGAACCCCTTTATGGATGCCCAAGGCCCATAGCAACAACATCTTGCTTAGGGACCTGTGGTGTGCTGAACCAAAAAGCCATCTCTGGTTGTGGAATAACACACACTTTAAAAGACATTCTTGGGTGGGTTCTGTAAATGTGTGCCATCTTCCCTGAGTAACCATGAGTGATATCAGCCTGCTGAGGGTCACACAGGCAGAAAGGAAGGATTTGCTGCAAGCATCTCACTACAGGCCTGGCCCTTATGCTGCTATGCTGTGTTCCGCAATGATGCCTGCACAATTAATAACAGAGTGGCAGGGGAAAGTGTCCTATCACAGTGGAAGAAATAAGGCTGCCCTCCCAAGAAACCATCTGCAAAGGACTGCCCAGTACCTACATGAAAGCTTCCTGGAGATGTGCATGGAGGATTCTTGGAGCATCCCTGTACACATAAATAATCTTTTCTCATTAATCTCCTCCTCACCCACAGACTCATTCTCATTCATCCTGGCCTCAGATTCCCCCAAGGTATCAATGCTGCGTGGTGACACAGTGATGGAGTCTCCACTGAGAATCGCATGCAGCTCCTCGTAAAAGTGACATGTTTTTGGTGAAGAGCCAGAACGACTGTTAGCTTCCTTAGTTTTCTGATAAGCCTGCCTCAGCTCTTTGATCTTAACACAGCTCTGCTGCGCGTCCCTGTTGTACCCCTTTTCCAACATGCCATGAGATATCTTCTTGTAGATACCCACATTTCTTTTCCTTGCTTGGAGCTGAGCCAGAACAGACTCTTTGCCCCACAGACCAATGAGATCCAAGACCTCAGGTTAACTCCCGGCTGGAGCACGTTAGGGGCTTGCAGTCTCCCTGATTAGTTCTCTCCACACTGACCGAGCAAGAAATAGGAATTCAAAATTTCCTGGAGCTTGAGGGGAGGAGCTGTTCCCTGTTTATGTGGCCACAGTGCAGCAGACTGTGAATGTGCAGAGCAGTCACAACAGGTTTACGGGATACCTCCTGGAGGCCAATAACGTCGATTTACATTTCGCTCTGCCTGCATTGACGCTCATTCAACTTCAGCACTATGCCACTTGCAAAGGTGGTTTTGTTAAGTTGATTTAGCACGATTTAGATTGGCAGAACTTACATGCCAGTGGGAGTACAGCATACTTCATGTGGTCAATGGAATCCACATTCTGTCGACCTACATTATCAATGTAGAATGGGCGTGATTCTGTAGCATGGTAAGTGGGGCACCCATCTCAGAGGTGGGAGACCCTGAATCCTTCAATGACTGATCCACAGTGAAACAGCTGCAATAGGAGAGATTCAGGGAGCCTCAAATCAAAATATACCATGTTTCAGTGACTAGAACACTTTGCTGAGAGAGATGGGAGATGACCCGTGTCCAAAGCCTTTCTCCCCCGCAGGCAGAGGGGGGGGGGGTTGAATATGGGTGCCCACATCCCAGATGAATGCTCTAATCACTAAAATAAAAGGTTGGTACCACCCCAGTTTTGAATGCAACCTAATATGGTAGCCAGCTTCTGAGTATGCCTGCTAGATTTGGGCCCCATGGGCAAGATAGGCCTGTGAACACCTATTTTCTCTCAGTTCGTGGCACTCTGTGGGGCTTAGGCAGAAGATAAGCATCTGGATGCTTAGAGGGGAGGCATCAGTGTGCATGCCCATTGGCAGAAACCTAGATGCCAAAGGAAATTTTCACCTTGAAAATGTAGGCACCTGCAGGGTAGCTGAGTGGGAGTTTTGTGGATCGCAGTGCAGCCTAAAACTGGGATTTGAGCATCCATGCCTGGGGCTTAGGTGCCTAAGTATATGTGTAGATCTGTGCCTACGTGTCTTTGTTAGTGGTTGGAAAGAGCTTAGCACATTTAGGCTCTACCACAATTGTAATCATGTCTGCTGCTGCTGTTATAGCCAACATTTATTTCCTTGAAGCTGTTTCCATCGCTGACTGATTTCAAAGAGATCAGGTAATGTCTTTGATTGGAGCAGCTTTTGTTGGTGAGAGAGAGAAGCTTTGTCACCAAGAGAAGTTGCTGCAATCAAAGATATTAGCTCATCCACCTTGTCTCTTTAATGTCCTGGGACCAACATGGCTATTACAATACTGCATACGCTTTGCTTGCAAGTGAAACATAGGATTAATTTCTTCTTTAGAACAAATTTACTTCCAGGTACTCATATTGCCATTTTGCAAGTTGTTCTGGTACACATACACTTCAACACTTAAATCTAAGGGTACATAACTGTTAGGCTATTAAATATTTGGACATGTGTTCTTAGGTGATGTAAGGACATGTGCAGACGCAAAGACTTCTCAGTTCAAATTTTCCTGGTTTTTAAACTTGTGAATTCTCAAGTCTTAGGAAATCAAAATGTAATCACTAATTGGTAATATCTCTTGCAAGTTGTATTTATTTCCCTCCTATCTTCATTTTCTGGTAAATAGAGGTGGTTTTATTCTTTTCAGTCAGACTTCAACTTCTTTTGCAGCAGGAAAAGTATTGATTTTAAACTTAACACAGCAGAGTAAATTAGAGTTTAATTTGGAGCCTGAACATTATTCCTATGCTATTGTCACAACAAACAAAAGATTAGCTTAACAATATTATATTCACTTTCCTAATAGATTTATAATCACTTATCCAATAAAGAAGATACTACTAAATCTTCCTCACAAACTGGAGCAAGTATCAGTACAATTTCTCATTGTCTCGAATTCCAAGCACAGTATACAAGCAATGTGATAATTGCATAGGCATGTAAATAACTTTAAAAAGTTATTTTTTCCCCTTCAATAACAGGTTACCTTACAGATTTATTCATTCAGATTTGAGGCAGCATAGTCTCTTAACTAATATGAAAAATTATTGCATCTTTTACAAAGTTACCACATTTGGTCTGTTTTATAAGTCACTTCTTAATTTAAGGGCAGCGATTCATTCGGTTTTGCACTACTTAGATTCTTGTCAACCACACTCCTAGAGTTGGTATTGGATTTTCCCATTGTCTTGTTTAAATACGTTACCTGGCTGCAGTCTCAATAATTCTAACTGGGCATCTCTGTTTGATTTCCTAAAATCAGGATGCTTCTCTAATCCTATCGCAAGCTGAGAGCTATGTCTCTGAAATTAACTGTTGCGCCAACTTTCTAACCACCAGAAACCTTTCAATTTGGGATGATCCTTGCGAATATTAAGATGACCCCCTAACCCATGGTGTTTCCACCAGCATTTTGCTGTGAAGTCTGTGTCTATTTCACTCTGAAAGGTCTGTGTTAAAATATTAATCACATTTTTCCAATAGTGTCCTTCCCAGGATTTGCCAATTTGTAATATCAGAGGGAAATAATCTCCTAAACTAAAGCAACACATGCACATTTAACATTCTGTTGGAAACTACTTGGAACACTCTGAAAGGATAGATTTCTATGAGTCTGTCCCAGTTTATATCTCCTCTGACACTGATGATCTGCCTTTCATATTAGAAGATCCACCCAGCTAAGTCTGTTTCCAAAATAACTGTCTTGTTTGATAGTAAAGATAGAATAAAATGAGCTCTGACCTGGTTTTAAAAGAAGCAGTTCAGCTCACTTTCTCTGCCTTTGAGAAGGCCAGAGGAAAGAATGCTTTTAGATAACCAGTCTAGGTGGTGGTGGCTTGAATCTCTGTCTGCAAACCAAAGGCAATATGTTAAATATTGTACCTATTTATTTAACAAAATCAATGTGCCCAATGCTTGTTATCCGGGTCCCAGATACAAATGATATGCAACAAAGTAAGCTGTCAATACTAAATAATAGAAAGTATACCCTTAAGATATCACGCCCTGATTATAACACATTATATAGACCATCAGTGAATGTAATAGTAATTTTAATGTAACAGTAATTGTAATGTAACTCGAGGTATTTCGTGTACACACACAATGCAAAGGTGCTAGTCATGTGATAAATTAATTTGTCATGTAGTTTTGACCACCTTATCTGACCTCTGCTTATTAATCTCTCTCTTGAGTTGCTTTAATATTCTGAACCTCTGAGCTGCCTTAAAAATAATTTCACACAAAATCTTTCCTCTTCCGCCCCCTCCCCCCTAGTGTGCAACCTTCCCACCAAAATTAGTCGGGACTAAGACCATGGCATGAGCAATATTTGATCCTGCATTACTGACATGTTTCAGGTTTATACTGTAGCAAGATTTCTGGCACACGTAGCGAGACGGACACCGACGTGAGGAAGACAGCAGTTTATTGTTGCCGGCAACAGGACCAGCGGAATAATTTCCAAAGGCTGAGCCCCGAGTATACTGGGGCTCCACCTTATATACATTTAGTACATGAATATTCATACATGATAATACTACTACATTCTACATAACATGATTGGCTTACACTATCTTTTATTTCTGATAAGAAAATTTCCATACCTAATGAATGTATGAGGGGATGTGCAGTACGGTTTTCTTTGTCTGGGGTTTTAGGCCCTTAGGTAGCTTCTTAGGAATGTATAGGAGTATGCGCAATGGGGTTGTTTTTGTCCAAGGTTGTGGGCCTCCCATAGCTTATCTTAGCCCTCAGGATGGACGCTGGCCCCTTGCTCCTCATGACACGGACTGATAATGGTATCTTACATTACTTAGAACAGGTTTTTCTTTCTTGGAACGGGTTTTGGCAGGTTTATCGGTCAGGTAGAGTTGAAGTGGAAAACAACTCATGTGCTTTGGCTTGAGTGGAAAAATCCATGGGCTTTTGCTTGCCTCAATACAGTGCAGTTTATATCCTTCCTTCTGACTGAAAGCATGTGCCTGATATTGGTAACTCAAGTACATAGTGTGGGGTCTTCAGCTGCTCATGAATGATAGGGGCATATGGGTAGCTGGGACTGTTCTATTTTTCTTCTGTCACACCTGGAGGTTTCAGCATTTTCTAACAGGTGTAGACCTTGCTACCGTCATCCGTGCCTTTGTCACTTTGAGATTAGCCAACTGCAATACACTTCACACCTTAAATCTATGCAGATAGTGCTGAATATGGTGGCGTAGTTGAGAAGCATGGTTTCTCACTGGTAACACGAGACCATTGCACTGTGATCTTCACTAGCTGCCTTTTGCTTTCCAAGTAATTGATTTTTGACCCAAAAAGTCCTAAATTCTGTGGGAGCCACCCACATAAGGGACACCTCTTCTCTATGCCTTACTATTACTATTGCAATTACTGGAGGAGCCAGAACTGGAACATCTTCAGTTTTGGTAAGAAGGAAAAGCTGGAAGGTGTTCTCTATGACCATGGCTAGACTTTGATGTTTTTTAAAGGTGACCTATTTCTGAAAACAACACAGGGCTAGCGAGAGGTTCTGAGCTTTGAAATTTACACTTTCCTCTTCTCTTACCCATTCTGCAATCCCTTTGATGTATTTTTAAAAAATACCCAAATAAGTTGATCTTAAGAAAAATTGCATAATATTTTTTGAGTGATTGGGGCTGATAATTTTGGAAGAATGTGGGGTACTATATCATTTACCATTGACTGATGAAACTTTTGCTGTGGGATAGTATTGTGCTGTTAAACTTGTATTAATAATATGCTGATGTCTTCATAAAGTCAGAAATAGATATTTTGGAGCTATTTTTGCACCACTGGAAAAGGGAAATTCGCAGCTTTTCAATAAGAGGTAACACGTGCTTCCACCTTGAAAAGACCAGCCTGGCTCAGTGGGGAAGTGAAAGCAGCTGTAGTGTGTGTGGATGGGTGGGTGTAATTATATATCCTACAGAAAACACCTGAAAAACTTGGACTGCAAGCACTAGCACCTTCTCCAGAAGATCTTCAGCATAAAATGTCCTCATGGAAGCCAACATATTCAGTGTTGAGGTTCTGATTATCCAGCACCAGCTGAAATGGAGCAGGCACTTCATATGCATGTCTGCTGCATGCTTACCAAAACAATTGCTGTATGCCCAATTCACCAAAGGAAATGGGGAGGCCAAAAGAAACACTTTATAGAAAATCTCAAGATGAACATCAAGAGATATGGTATCAACACCACACACTGGGGAACAGTAGCCCTAGACCTAAGTGGTGAAGACTTGTCAGAGAAGGAACAGGCACTTTTGAGGAAGATCGCCTTGTTCCTTGTGGCAGAAAAATTATAGAAAAGAAAGGCTAGACCATTGTCATGCAGCAACTGTGGTCCTACCCTGTCTTCCAACACCATCTACAATGTCTGCCAATGAGCCTGCAGCTCGGTCACCAACGGCCCCATATAAAATAAAATCTGTGAAGGAGATCATTCTTGTCCCAAGGGATTGCTGACAACAATATAATATACACAACAAATGGAAAAGAGGGGAAGTAGATAGTTCTAGTGTCCACATTTCAAGGATTTTGAGAAATGGGGTGAATTCAGAAAAGAGCCATAAGAATGATTAAAAGATTGGAAAACCTGTTGCAGTCAAAGACTCCAGGAAGCCAACTAGTTAGTTTATCAAAGAGAAGATTAAATGGTGTCTTAATCAGTCTCTAAATGATGAAATTTCATCATTAAGGGCTCTTCAATGTAACAGACAAAAACATAACAAGATCCAATGTTGGAAGTTGAAGCTAGACAAATTTCAAATTAGAAATAAGGGATAAATGTAACTAGTAAGGATAATTAACCACTGGAACATCTCAACGAAGATTGTAGTGGATTCTCCCTCATTGAAAATTTTTACATTATAATTGAATCTATTTCTAAAAGATATGCTCTAGTTCAAGCACAGCAATTGAACTTGAAGCACTAATTAATTCAGGAAAGTCTTATGGCCTGTTATGCAGGAGGTCAGACTAGATAATTACAATCATTCCTTCTGGTCTTAAAGTCTTTCATGTTGTAACACTTCTGTAGCTTTTTGTATAAGCTACTTTAGAGTAATCTAAAACATATCTGTATTGAAGTGTGTGTAAAAGAGAAGTTTCATTCTTGTTTTGTGACCTGCTCTTTTTAAATTTCTGTGTACAAACATTACGTATCTAGTTCTAGTTCAGTAGCCATTTTGTTCTGAGAGCTCAGTGCACTTTTGGATGAGACATGCACTGTGTGCTCTCTGTCTGAGATTTAGTTTTTATTCAGAAAATATCTGCTTTCTCATTGCTTATGGAGACACATAAGAAATCTGGTTGCAACTATGGGACTTGGAGTGCAGGACCCAGGAGGAAAGAGTTGAGAGAAAATAAAGGTTCAGTACACAAAAGAGCATAGGTTCCTCAATTTCAGAGTTATGTTTGCCACTACTCCAAGTCTTGTACAGTTAGACTTGTCACTTTCACAAGTAGAGAGATAAGAAGTAGTTCTTATAAAAACCCTCTAAAATATTTTATGAATGATTTAATAACATAGGAATTTAAGACTAGAAGGGACCTTGAGAGGTCATCTAGACCAGTCCTCTGCACTTAAGCAGAACCAAGTCTATCTAGACTATCCCTGACAGGTGTTTGTCTAACATGTTCTTAAAAACCTCTGATGAGAGGGATTACACAACCTCCCTTGGAAGCCTATTTCAGTGTTTAACTAGCCTAATAATTAGAACATTTTTCCTAATATCTAAACTAAATCTCTTGCTGCAGATTAAACTGATTACTACTTGTCCCACCTTCAGTGCACAAGGAGAACAATTCATCACCATCCTCTTTATAACAGCCCTTAACATATTTACTGACTGTTATTAGGTCCCTCCCTCAAGCTGTCTTTTCTCAAGATTAAACATACCCATTTTTTTAACCTTTCCTTATGGATCATGTTTTCTAAATCATTTCTCATTTTTGTTGCTCTCCCCTTGACTGTCTTCAGTTTGTCTACATCGTTCCTAAAGTGTGGTGCCCAAAACTGGAGACAATACTCAAGCTGAGGCCTCACGAGAGCCAAGCAGAATAGGACAATTTACCTCCTGTATCTTACATATGACACCCCTGCTAATAAACTCCAGAGTATTAGCCTTTTTCATAACTGTATCACATTGTTGACTCATATTGAACATTTGATCCATTGTCACCCCCAGATCCTTTTCACCAATCTTACCCCCTCGGCAGTTATTCCTCATTTTGTATTTGTCCATTTGATTCCCCCTCCCTTCTCAATTGTATTATTTTGTTCTTGTCTTTATTGAATTTCATCTTGTTTTCAGACCAGCTTTCTTATTTAAAGTCCTTTTGAATTCTAATCCTGTTCTCCTATCTGCTAGAAACCCCTCCCAGCTTGGTGTCATTCACAAATTTGATAAGTATACTCTCCACTCCATTATCCAAGTCACTAATGAATATGCTGATGTGGATTTGTCAGCTTCCATTGGTAAATCTGGGTGGTAAATTGCTTCATGAGAGCTGTGGACCAAGCACTATGAAGAACTATAATCGTACTTTGCTGAAAAGATCACATACTTTCAGGAAGCCTCCTCCTACAGTATGGATCTTCTCTGCCTGCACCCAACAACCAATAGCCTACATGCCTTCACTTATCAAGAAGTTCTGGATACTGTAGAGGAGTCCTGACACAAGACTTGTGAATCTGACCCATGGCCTTCCTGCCATGAATAACTGGTGCCACCCCTCATCAAAATAGCCAATGCTTCACTCAGAGAAGGAATCTTCCCTTCCTCCTTTAAATATGCAATAGTTTGACCAACACTGGAGAAACCCACCCTGGATATTTCAGTTCTAGACAACCATCACCAAGTGTCAAAGCTCCCATTCCTGAGCAAGATTATAGAGAAACTAGCCACAGGCAAACTTCAAGCTCATCTAAATGAAGATAACAATCTGGATTCAGACCGAGACACAGAATTGAAACTGCTTTAGTAGCACTGATGGATGAACTCTTCCTGTCAATGGATAAAAGACAGATATCTATTCTCACCCTCCTGGACTTCTTTGCGGGGTTCGACGTTGTTAAGCATGAAATACTGCTGTGTTGCCCTCAGAGAAGTGGCAGGGCCCAGGGTAAGGTAATAAAGTAGTTTGAGTTCTTCTTGGAGGGACCCAATGAGTGGTGGAGCTGCACTTCCCCCACTAGACCCCTCACTTGTAGCGTTCCACAAGGATCAGTTCTCTTTGGTCCTCTTCAACATCAACATGCAGCTAGTAGGTGAACTGGTCAGATGAACTGGACTCAAATGTTAGCAATATGCATATGACACAGCTCCACATGTAAGGTGATGGGCCATGGGCAGCCTACCATATGGGTGAAGCAGGAGCTTGCTTGGGGGATTGTGATGGCAATTCAGGTAATGGCAAGTGTAGATCCAGGAACTGGTCACTGGTCCAAAGGTGAAGCCAGAGTCAGGGTCAAGGGGCAAAGCTGAACCAGAGTCAGAAACTAAAGCCTAAGCCAGAGCCATAGTCAGGGACGTAGATTCAGAGGCGGGAATCAGAAATCAGAATGGTGTATGTAGAGTCTGGGGCTGGAGCAGGAGCAGGGCTTGGAGCAATGACAGGAAGCAGAAGTGAGAGCAGGGCAAGTGCAGCTGTGGGTGTGGTAGACGTTGAGCTGCTGCTGCAAGACTCAAGTAGAAAACTGGTGGCTCCCACGCCCAATTGGGAGTTCAGCTGTTTAGAGGGAACTCATTGGGTCTTGCTGAACTTGCTGGGTTGTGACCAGGCTGGGAATCAGCTTTGCCCCTGACACTATCTATCCTTCACCACAACTATCACCAAGATGGCTCAGTGCTTGGACAATATCAACTCATGGATGAAGAGCAACTGGTTGAAGCTGAATCCAACAAAACAAAGGTGATACTGATGTATAGAAGAAAATATTCTGAAGCATTTGTAGCCACAGTGCAGTCTTCTCTGATTGAAGGTTTACATCCACAATTGATCAGTTCAGTCCATAGTCTAGGAATACACATGAATTCTCTGCTGATGCTGAGTTCTCACATTGTAACAGCTGTGAGTAATGCTTTCTACCATCATCAGGTGGCTAGGAGACTCTGTCCTATCCTGGCTGAGAAATACCTGGCCTCAATTATTTATGCATTCATCACCTCTCTGCTGAACTACAGCACTGTGATATTCCTGGGCATGAAACATTCAGAATTTAGGAAACCCCTGGTACAAAATGCCTCAGAACGTCTCCTTGGCACCACAAGCTACCGTGAGCACAAATCACACCTACCTTCCATGCTCTACCCTGGCTTCCCATAACTTCGAAGCAAGTTCAAAGTATTGGTCCTTTATCTTCAAAGTACTCAATGGCTTTCAAGATCCAAAAGACTAAAATACCTAAAAGACTGTCTAAAGTTCTGGGACAAAGACTGTGGTCAGGAACTTCACTCCTTTGGCACAATGGAACTCTTAACAGTATAAGTGAAGCTTGTCTGGGCAGGAGACAGAACTTTCTGAGGGTGGTCCAAGACACTGGACTGAATGCCCCTAGAAACAAATGACTATCACAAACCTCACCACTCTCTGTTTCAAGTGCAAAGTGCGTTTCTTTGGCATTGCCTTCTTTAAGATAAACACAAAGGAACAGGTATATTTATGTCATAACAAACAAACAAAACAAAAATAACTTGCCAAAACAAAATACTCCACTACACATGCTGCTCCCTCTGGGGAGAGGATGAGAGAACAAATGTGACAGATTTATAGTCATGTTGCTTAATGCACTCCTGGAAGGCACTCAGATGAGCATGGTATAAAAATCTATATAGAATAGAAGGGTGAGATATCAAGGGTCTATGGACTGGTTTGGGATGACATTTACAACTTCCACGCTTATGAGCTGTGTAGCCATTTCAAGCTCATGCTAATAAAATCTTTCTCTTATTTTACTGATTTACTTTATTTGTTTCCATTTTTTAATGTGTTTTCAAAAGAATATTTATGCATTGTGGGAAATGAATGGGAGCTCAAAAATAATACAGATGCTTGGAGTTCATTTTATCAAGCATAGATAAAATTGTACTATAATTTTACCAGTTTTACTTAGGAATAAATAGCCTTCATTTTGAATATTTATTAATCATATACCTCTTTAAAAGCCATTTGTTCATTCTTTATTCCAGGTGCTCTAAGTAACTTTCAAACTATCTTGGTGTGTGTTCAGGGAGGAGGCTCCCTTACACATCATAACTTGATGCATTATTTGATTCTTGCTTACATTATGCCAGCAGTTGCAATACCTGGATTATGACAGACATAAAACTGGGACCTCAAGATGCATAAACACCCATGAGTTTGGGTTCCTCGACAGTGCTTATGCCTAATTCTGTTCTTTGTTGAGCAGGCCTCATTTAGTACCGTAGGTGTATTGTACCTGTTTTATGAATTGCATAGCACTGCAGGAGTAGCAGTGACATTTTCAGATGACATTTTAATTCTAGTCCTTTATATTAGTGTTTTATAACTGTTGAAAAATATTACCTCTTGAATGGACATTTCTCATATATATATTCTCAGCTCAGTGAAGAAATTTCTTGGAAAGGTTTAATCCCAAAAGAGGCTAAACAATTATTCTTATCAGGGAATGGGGGGGAAAATCAGCTATTAAATATTTGTTTAGATGTTGTTTCCATTTATTGAGATTGAATAACAGATGATGATGAGTCATACGTTTTTAAATTTAATATGTACATAGTTTGCCCTCCTAGCCTTACTTTTGATGTTAACTACCATTCTTGCACTGAGGTTATCAAGCTAAACATGTATTTCTGATACATTTTAATTATTCCTTCCTTTTCAGTCCAGACCATGACTGTCTCAATTTTTTCTTGCCCTAGGAAAGTGCTTTCTTGTTTCAAGACAACAAATGAATGAGGATCTTCAAAAATAACTCTATCTACTTCCTTGACTACTTTTTCTCTCTTTGTTTCTACTACCTGTAACCTTGTTCTCTCTTCTCTGTTCTTGCACTTTTCTCACATCTGCCCTGTTTGTAAAATAGCTGTCATCACCTCTCCTCCTTCCACTGCCTCAATTTTCACCTCTGCTGATATCCTGAGCCAGGCCTAATTTTTCTGTTGCCTTCATTATTAATCTTCCTTCTCAGTGGTCTCCCTTATCCTACCTCTCCAGACTCCAGCACACTCATGATGCCTGCCTCCTCATACTTCTTAAAGGAGCAAAACCATCTCAGCCTCTTTCATTAGCTCCCCCTCTACTGTAAGATCTGATTCAGAACTACCTTACCGCTTTTAAACAAGAGCTGCCTATTTAATGCATTTCTGTCTCTATCTACTCCCTACTCTCTGGCTTACTTCCAATAGAATTGGCTCCTTCTCTGACCCTCCATAAAATCTCACTAATGTTGGCAGGTACTGCCAAGGTATTATTCCTGTCTTGCTTCCTCATTGACTTCCCATCTCGTTTCAAATTGTGGCTGAAAACATCTTTACTCTTTTGCCACTGCATCCAAACTCCTCTTTTCCTCTGCTACTCTGTAACTCTGCAATTGTGTTTATGTATTGTAACTTTACAAAGTTACGTCACACCTTTCATACAAAACATTTGTATTGCTATACATACATAATTTAAGAGCTCAAAATGGGTGTGCCATGCAATAATAATAATAGAATCCTATTGATACAAATCAAAGAACTTAAGGTTATGGGAACTACAACCCTGGCTTTTCAGAGACCCTTTTTCTATCAAAAAATCTTGTTCATCATGCTGAACAATATAATTGGGGGGGAGAGGGCAAGTGGGGGTGTTTTTTTTTCCTTCCTGCTTTAATTAAATGTAATTTTGGTTTCTGCTTTTAAGACACTTTTGATTATATACTGCTTAGATTTAATGGGCCATCTGTTCCAGTGAGAATAACCTCTATCCTAGCTCATTCTGTAATTATTTTAGAATCCTGTCCTGCAAACAGTCCTTCATTCCAGCAGGGAGCCCCATTCAAGTCCATGAGTCTCTGCACAAGAATATATTTTGAAAGAGAGATGAATCAAAGTTGTAAAGATTGGATTTGAATTTAAGCTTTCCCAGTGTTTAGGGCGTATTTGGAAGTCGGATTTTCAGTTGACCTATGATTAGATATTTTGGTTTGGGCCTATCTTTAGCAGGAATACATCTATACAGTGTCAAAGAAATTCAGCAATTCATTATATACAAATATTGTCATGATATGAATAAGTCAGTGAAAACAAATGCAATGTGACATTTTTTCCCCTTCTCAAGTAGCAAGTCAGTAATTGGAATCATTGGTAATTTCCTCTAGGGGTTATGGTGAGGAACAGCTTGTGCATATATTTTCATGTACAAATGAGTATGTGCTGGTGGTATAATTTTGTAATGATGCTGCAAATCCCTTCAGCACCAAATTACCTGAGGTTGTATTTAGGATTTTTATAGAAAGAGGGTAGCCGTAGTCTGTTTTCAGACCCACTTTTCTGCCCATGAGAGCTTATGCCCAAATAAATTTGTTAGTCTTTAAGGTGCCACAGAACTCTGGTTGTTTTGTAGAAAGAATGTGATTTCATAATTGGGTATAGTTAAGTAGCAGAATAAATATTGTGCTATAAAAAGCAGTGGGTAGTATGAAGTGAGGAAACAATGATTATTTTTGTTTTAGTTACATCGAAGGATATCTAAATTAGACTGTAACTGTTACATTTATAATATCAATAGTCATTCCTTTCTCTGATGTTGTCTACCTGTCAGATAATTGTCTTCTTGGGTCTGAGGAAAAGCTAAGGATATTTCTCCCTTACAAGTGATTGTTCAAAAACCAAAAAAAGGCCTCATTCCCATGAGAACTGACAATGCTCAGCATTTCATAAGATCAGGCCCAAAGTTTCCTAAATGGGTCACTATTGCTTAAGTATCCCTCCTTCTTAAGTGGAACAGAATGGTAAATCCATTTTAAGAAATTTCATTATTTCAATATGAAACTAAATAGATTTTAAATCTTTTTAAAAGCATAAATTTTATCTTTAAACTTCTGACTTTAAATCATGTGGCTAGATTACCAGAAAACCACCTAAAACCAATTAATGGAACAAATGTTCAGCTGTTCAGCCACCTTGTTTAATATCCCCATTTATGATAAAAAAGGTTTAATCTTTTCCTCATCTAGTTTAAAATCTGACTTGCTCCATGAATGCAGAAACCATCAGATAAAATTCTTTTCAGAAAGTTGAAAAGAATAAATACTTTCCACTAACCAGGTTCCAGATTTAACTCCCCTCTGCACATCACACTCAGACAGGACACTGCAGATTAGCTGAAATCTATGACATACTGTTGTTGCTAGGCAGGTTAGGAAGTTTATTGGATTATAGAAATTGCTCCTGATTTTAAAAAGATGGTATAGAAGCAACTGAACTACTCTAACCTTTAATTCCTGTAATATATTTAATAAAAACAAGGTATAGCTGGAATAAGTAATATACCTTTCTGGTTTTAAATTGCTGGCCCATTTTTATCTGCAATCAATTAATGTTTCATAGAAGACCATAATTTTTGCTTTTATTGTATCTGTAGCATATAACTGGTATTTTGGCAGCCATACAAAATGGCTTTATAACTGTAAGAGATTATACTGAATTGAGTGGCAGAAAATATTCAGATTCTGTATTACAAGTACAAAAAGTATCTGTGAAGTCGAGTGGTGGCCAAAGGCCACGCAGTGTTCGGTTTATTTTTTTTTCAAAATGTCAAAGTCCTTGGGGGTCGGTGGACAGGGAGGGTGGTGGAGAAACCAGTCTAGGTCATTATAACAAAGCCAGATTGCAGCAGGAGAGAAATGTCAGTGGATATTTTGAATCTGTTGATGGATAGTTCTTCTTAGTTCCCACTCTGGGATTACTTTCTGCATCTGTGTTCATTAGGGTATTGTGGTTAAAAGAGAGGAAAGAAAGTAATGAGCTCTAGGTGTAATTACACCAAAGCAAAACCACGCAACCACAGCCTCACTATATGATATTCGGCAAGTCGTTGAACTTCTCTGCCTCATTTTCCCCATCTGTGAAATGGGGATAATACTTAACTAGCACCATGGAGTCACTGTGGCACTAATTCATTAACTGGGTTGATTTTCAGCACTGCACCAGTTTAATGTCAGTTCTACTAAACAAGTAGTCTGCTTTGCTTTCCGAGCCGATAACTGACCCCTCCTCTCCAATCTGTGACTGTGCAACAGCATTTTGACTTCAGGGAGAGGGGGGGTGGAAACCTATTTCACAACTACCTATTTGTTTTGAGGAGACCAAGTTTATGCCACCTTTTGAGTGTGTGGGGGGCTGCTTTAAGAACGTGCAGATACAGTAAGGATTTTTTAAATTTTAATTTAATTTAATTTAATTTTTTTGTGGGTTGTGGGGCTTGTCTGGCTGAGTAGTTACGGCTTTCAGATGTCAGTATAGACAGCCATACTAAGCATCAGCTCCACTGAGGATCTCTTGTAGTAGAAGCACTTGGATTTTGCATGACTGCAATATCGACCACCACAGAAACACTACAATGGAGACGGAGTGCCTCATTTTACCAGCCAGCAAGCCAGTTATCCTTTATATAGCCATCCAAGGAGTTATGCATGACATCTTAAGACAGGCTTACATGGCATACACTTGATGACAACTTGGAAGCTTCGCTTACTGCAGAATGCAGCTCTGTTTTACTCAATGATACGTCTCACAGAGAATGCTACACCAGAGCTCTGTCTCATTTCAAGGGCGGTTCAATGCATTGGCCTTGATTTAGGGCTTGGATGAAAAGAATTAAACAAATGTTTTCCCATTTGAAAATAAGGTTTAGTCAAACCTTTAGTCTGCAGAAAAACATTATGGTTTTTTGTTTTGATGGAATTTCTTGTTGGGAAAAAGCAAAACAAAATATATTTTTGATTTCTTTACATCCACCTGAGACTCCAGAGTAGTTCTGGTTCCCAGATGCCCCCATTTTCCTGCATGGTCACTGGCCAGACTATATCTATGATGATTCACTGTGGTCTCTCCCTGGGCTGAGGGGCCTGGAACTACAACTTCCATGAGGCACAGCGGCAGCACAGTTGGATACAGAAATTAATGTTGATGCAAAATGAGACATGCTTTCCCCTGCCACGTATGGCAACCTTTTAAAAACATTTTTAATACTGAAACATTTCATGAATAAATTTCTGAATCCAAATCTCTCAGAACTTCTTGGTCCATAAAAAGTTTTGATGTTTTGACTTTTTGTCCTAATATGGGACAAAAGCACAAAAGTCACAATAGTGGAATTTCCTACATGATGTAGATTCTAGTTTTTGTTCTGTTCTAGTCTTGACCTACTGAGCTCTCTGGAGCTTGAGTCCTGACTCTTTTTGTCTGATGATACCAAGTGAACAGCTCCCAGGTACAACTGGGAGTGGAGTGGTAATAGGATATTTTCAGTGGGGGATGTTGCTGATTCTTGAACTGCTCCCCCCCCAAGCCAGTCAGAACTTAAGGCTTTGGACTTTGAGGGTTTATTTAGTTGTGCAGACTTATACTTGACAGGGAGTTGGAGTCGAGCCATTATCTAAGTGTTGTCTAAATGATGTATTGTACAGGTGCTTAATGTTTTGAAAGCACCTTTTATAAACTGGCAATAAATAACTAGAAACCAAGCCAGCAGTGGTGTTTTTAGATGCAGCCATCTTGTAGAATAAATACACCAGAGGGGACAAAGCAGGTCACTAGAATTGCCAAGCCATAAGGATAGCAGCAGGATGACTCTCTGGGTTCAGATGTCTGGATAACAAAGATCTGAAGAGTTGTGGTGAGTGTGTGGCTCTTTTTGTGAGCAGCCGGAGGGGGGGAGGGAGGTGTCATTTTAGCCTGTGCTTGTGCCAATCAGTAATGAGGTGAGGTCTGTCTCCTGGTGTTCTGGCCCACGCCACCTGGGGATGCTGCTTGATCCCCAGCCCTTTCCTTGAGCAAAACAAGGAAGCCCCATTCACAAAACTGTCAAGAGTGCAGGATGTAGCTAAAGGAGGGAGTCTCGCAGCCTGAACAGGTCACTGAACAAAAGGGAAGGTTTGCAAGGCTGGTCCGTTTCGAAGGTGTCAGTTCCAGCCTGCTCAGGAGTGCAGCTTCTGCAACGTATAAAGTGATTACAGTTCCCTGCTAAGGCCACGCGTTTCTTAAACCCTGAGTAATCTGTTCTTTTTAGGGTGCTCTCGAGTTGCGCAGGGGTTGCCGCGTTGCTATATGCTGTAAGCATGTGGCTAACAAAGGGTGAAGATGGGGTAGAATTTTTAAGAGGGAGAGAGGTAAGAGTTGAGCACTCATTTCCTATCCTGTTTTTCTGCTTCCCCTCACCCTGAGCCAAGCTAGCTTGGAGAGGAGCTGACATACTGTTCTAATCTAGTTCCAGCCAGATCTAGGGTGAAGTGCAGACAGCTGCTTGTTTGGTTGCTAATACAGCCATTTGTTTCACGCCTTGTATTTAATTCCAGCCAGAATGGAAATGGAGTAGTACCCAGGCCAAATGCAACATTTCACTTCATCTTTTTATATATATTTTTAGTGGTAGGAGGTCATTGGCTGTGTTTCTTACATATTCTTGGTGGAAGAGAAACCAGCACCATCAACATGCAGGCCCTGGGGAGGAGCTTTGGGTGTTTTCATTTCTTCTTCCTGCATGAACCTTGGCTTGCCCGTGACTGAATGTGTTGCCAATCCTGGTGATTTTCGTCATGATATTTGGTCTTTTAAAAAGTTCCAGCTCCTGGATTCGTGTGATAATATTGGCATTCCTTTTTTTAAAAAGTTTCGATCCATCCTGGTAGCAGAGGAAGGCTTGAAAATATAAACCCCCAAGGCTCAAAATCTAGAAAGCAAATAAAAAGGAACCAATATTCTATTTTTATTAAAGCTCATCATAATTTTGAGGGACCTAGCTCAGGACCTTTGAATACTTGTATTGGTGGCTGGCAATAGTATACTGTCTATTTGAGATATGCACAGCTGGGTCTACATGTTTGAAGAGAACATGTGAGAATTACCTAGACTGAAGCTTTAGTTTCCACCACATGCATGACATCCTGGTCAAGCAGTGGGAACCCAGCTCCACCAATAGCCACCATCTGTTCATATCCATCATCCCCCCATTGCTTCAAAGGGAGAATATAATTTTCTTAGCCTTATGTAACAGTACCGCAGCCCAGAGGAACTTCTTCTATGGATTCCTCCCAGTCCAACTTGTCCTTTTTCAAGACTCTTTGGGTGTTAGGCAGCTGCCAATATCAGTCTTTGTGCTGCTGATTTTACTTCTTTTTTAGAATTTGCTTCCCAGTTGTTCCAGAGCCAGTGTTTGTTTGACCTTCATGCTGCATTGCCCGGTTATCTATTAGCTCAGGTTTTGGTCTGATGGGAAAAGTGTTTGTTTCACACTGTCATTTGAAGATTTAATTGTACATGTTTTTATATTTTGGCTATGTCCTTGGAAGTATCAATAGGGGCGTTTAATAAATTGGAAAATAAACTTTTCTTGAGACAGATGAGAGACATGCCTTCCCCTTCCAAAATCGTTTTTATATGAATAAAAATGTCACAGTTTCCTTAACATGTAGCATTCTTAAAACACAGAAAATTTAACTAATTGCAATGCATTTTCATTTCTTTTCCAAAAAAATAGATGTTTTTACTAGTGTAGGGCAGACCCCCCCTCTCTCGTTCTCCCCCTGCGTCCTCTGCTTCCCCTGCTACTGTGGGTATAAAGCTATTACAATATTTTAAAATATGGAGGAATATCCTTTTGAAGTGTGAGATCACATATAAAAAGAATGTCTGAGAGCTGTCTGTTCTCCCAACCATACTTTTTATTTAAACTACTTTTTAAAATAATTCTATTCAGTAATGACGGTTAAACTCTACTCTGCAAGCATGACTGACTACTTGAAGCTAATATCTGAAAGGAAAATGAATTCATGAATGTATTTTCAAAAACTCACCTATATATGAACAGTCAAATAATTTAAAGTAGTGTTAAATTTAAAGATTTTTAAGTTGCCAATTGACATAAAAGGCAAACATTGTTATGCTTGAAATAAGCGTTGTGCATGAGTTAACCCTAGTTTTCAGATATAAATGTGCTTTTTGGACCTTTCCTTGGACAATGGAGCTCTCAGAATTGCTTTTTGCTGCTACTCAAAAGCAGTTTTTTCTTTGGTAGCTGAGCCAGATTCTTCGTTGCCCTGTACATTTTGTAGATACAGTATTGCTCTGTGTGTAAAATGCTTCTAAATCAGAATGTTAGCATCTTACACTTAGTTTGCACAAGTGTCAATAATTACATGAGGTGCAGGGCAATGTAGAACTGGATCCAGGGTGCTCAGTTCGTAAAAGTGAAATTACTTCTGAGCAGCTGGGGAAAGCGGTATTGAGAAGAGAGTAAGCCTGTTGGATGGCTTGCTTAAAAATCCTTTGGTCTTTGCTTCCTGTGTCTTTAAATAAAATGTAAGAATTTTGTTCAGGAAATCCAAGTGGATGTTCGGTGATTCTTCAGTACCCAGAAGAATGTGGGAAACAATCTGGCTTGGATCATTTGAAGGAGTTCCAGTTCTTGCTGTAGTAGTATTAAAAATTTGGTTACTCAGGCAAATTTCCATTGTCTTCAGTTATGTCTTCCTTAAGCATCGATTTCAGTAGAAACTGAATGAGAACCTCAGGATTTGGGGTCTAATCTAGTGTCTGTTGAAGTCAATGGACAGATTTCCAGTGACTTCAATGGGCATTGGATCAGGCCCTTGATTTGCTGTGTTATTAAAAGACCTGCAAATGAGAATGAAGACAGCTTCGACTTTTATATTTGGCATTTGAAACACTATCGTATTGCTACTAAAGAAAGCCTTAAGGTGGTGTATTCTGTACTGTAGTGAGGAAACAACTGATGGCATTTTCACAGCCTGAGTGTAACTACGTATAAAGAGTGAGAAAAGATTTAAGGATTTGAAATGTTAAAAGAATATATTAATACTTAGCATTTACTGCTCCAGATAAGTGCTTTTAACTCTTCAGTGTACTCTACAGGTATCGACCAACTTTTCACCATACTCCTAATAAGGCAGGTGTGGGTACTTACAGAGGATGAAACTAAGGCGCAAAGAGGGTATCAATAAGGGTGGTGGTTAGAATTCAGGACTTTCTGCAGCCTTCTTGCTTTCAGAGGGGCTCTATAGTGTGAGAATCAGTAAGATGCTCTTAGAAACAATGCAGTGTGCTTAAACCCTGTCCAAAAGAAATACTGAGGAATGGGGAAAATTTATGTACTGTAAAAGTGGCATACTTATCTAGCCATCCTCCATCAGCATAGCATTTGTGCACCTTACAATAATGAAAGACTATAGGATCTGAAGAAAGGACATATTCTCCCAATTTTACAGATGAGAAGAGGTGGAGTTAGTGTTTGATCCATTCGCTTCTTTATTGCCAGGGGTTTAACTTTCTGGTGAAGTATTTCTTTCTTCAATGTCTCTTCAAGTGCCTTCCAAATTTCGACAGCATCAGCAATGCAGCAACAATTTCTCTGAAGTTTGTTTAAGGCTATGGATATAGGCTTTAGTATACTGAGCATATCCTCTCCATTCCTCTTTAAGCCAATGTTAGATTCTTTGGATGAGAGATTTCCATCTGTTTTACCATGGCTTTCTTCACAAAGTTTTATGAGAATAAGCCAGTTCTTAATAAATTGTTCAAAAGAATCAACCACAGAATTCCATCGAATATCTTGAGGGAGAATTAGTTTGGATCTTCAGTGAAGCTGAAGCAAAATGGTTGTTACGGAAGTATTTTGCGACTTCAACATTTTCTTTTATTCCTGGAGAAGATATACTTAAGTCTTTGGCTAAAAGATCCATTAAATGGGCACTGCAGCTTACTAAGGAGCATCCTTCTGTTTCTTCTTCTAAGTATCTTGTCATCTTTGCCATGTTTGCAGCATTAACTGTGACAAAACTGTGCACGTGACAGTTGAATTTTTGTTAACAGTTCATTAGAGCTTTCACTGCCAGTTCTTTTAAGTATTCTGTTGTGTGGGCATTTCCTGTTGTATCTATTATTTCTGAAAGATATGCTACCCCATCTTCTGTTGTCACACAGGCACATATTACTGGATCATTATGTACATTGCTCCACCTATCAAGACTTAAACTGGCAACTTTCCTCTCAGTATTTATTGCACTGTTCCAGTTCCTTCTCATACACTGTATCTAGCAACCTTCTACCAATGTCTGCTTTACCAGGTGGAGGATAGCATGGACGTAAGGACTCAACCGTGTCAATGAAGTGTTTATTGTTAACAATGCAAAAAGGAGAATTTGTGGCATAAATGAACTGAGCAATCTTTTCACCTATGGTGTGTCGCTGGTATTTGCTGGTCCTTACTACAAACCCAGTCGTGGTGGTTTTACTGGATGATTGAAATCTTTTGCTTGCTATTGATACTTTGTTGTCTGAAATATGTTTAGTTGCAGCACTGCTGCTAAAAGTACCAATGGCTGACTCTGAAGCTGTTGCAGATAGACAGTCACAGTCAAAGTCTCTTATGCTTAAATGGGATCCTGAAACAAAATTAAAAAATGATTTTGAATAGTCGTTCTCAGTTCTTCTCACTCTATTATTCAGTTAATCATTTACATTTTTTCAGCAAGGATGCAGATCCGATTCCAAATTACCAAAAAAGCTAAGACTGACTGCACTTAGAGTGCACTTAATTTTGGAATAAGCCCCAATCAAACTCACTGGCTCCTCTTCTGTTTTTTTGAGAAAACAAGTATAGGATGGGATTCCCTTGGGAAAGCTGAGTTATGCTGAAGTAAAATAGGAAATAGATTTATGGCATCACATTATGGTCTGTGGCCATGATGGTCCAAAATCAGGGACATGTATTATGTAATATAAAATAAGAAAATGACGACCAGTAGCAACTGGCAATGCTAGATTTCTCTCACTTCAGCTTTCTGTACCATATATTTTGGGTGATAGATTCTAAACCTAGTTAACAAATTAAACAAGCCATAAGGATTAGCTAAGCTAAATTTTTTTTCTAGCAACATCCAACATAGCAAACAGCTGGGAATTTAGTTGTTAAATCACACTAAAAGGCATAGAGAGGGTCTTGAAGAATGATGCATTGCAAAGTGAATTATTTAAGTTACTAACTAGTTGATCCACATTGTTCTTCAGACATATCCACATCTTCATCCACCTCATTTTCTCCCAATAAGCAGTTTTCATTACGATGTTTGTTTCTTGCAACTAGACTCTGCATCTCATTCTTGCACTGCTTACACTTGACACGTTTTCCTTTTCTATCCAGGGAAGGCATTTCTTCGAAATCTTCCCAGATACAGTCTCTCTTACGCCCAGAAGCTATGACAGTTTTTCTGTGGCAAAAGTGTGTGTACTGAATAATGTCTTCCCTTTTTCTTTCCAGTCCACGCCACTGTTCCTTTCTACTCTGCCTCCATCCTTTGTCTCTCTGTCTTTAAGACAGTGTCTTAACTAACTCCTCTGCCTTGCTTGGCCCAGCTCCACCACCCCATAAGCACAGAAGAACAACAATCCTATCCAGCCTGTGTCTGTCTTTGCACACATGACTTTAGTCTGCTGAGAAACAGAAACTGAAAGCCCAGAATGTTCAAGAAGCAAGTGCTGGTAGTTAGGCTGGACAGACTAGAGCCATTAATTCATTTTAATGAGACTGTAAGTGTAGGTTTAGCATGTTTATGATGGGATTTAATTGTAACTGTACTTTTTAAAATGAGACAAATTTAGTATTTTATTGATTATATTAAAAAATCCGATTTAAATAAAAAAATCTGATTTTTAGTTTAATTTTTTTTAAATCATTGATTTTTATTCATCCTGGTTTGTGAACTCCACACTAGACAAGAAGGGGATAACTAGAGCCTGAAAGCTCTGTTGGCCTCACTGTGTAACACCTCCTGAAGGTTTGTCAGGTTGAGGGAGGAATTAAAAGGAAGGAGTTTTATGCAGTTGAGGAGTGGAGACACAGGAGAGGAGATGGTCTGGAGTTCCCTCTGCCCAGGAGAGATCTGTGGGAAAGCTACAGGAGAAGAGTTAGCTCCTGTGGTGGGCCTCGGAAGATATGCAAGACTCCAGGAGGGAAGCCCTGTGAAGAAAAGTGAGGCTGAAGAGCAGCCCTAGAGGGTTAGTAGATGTGCTGTTTACGCCGGTTTTGTTAGACATTTTGTATGGGACACTGATATCCCAGAAGGGGTGGAAGTAACAGTGTGATCTGGCCAGAGGGCTCAGTCTCCACTGTACCAGACCACTGAAGTCCTGAGGAGGAGAGGGAAGCAGAGTCACTGATATGTCACAAGTGAGCACTCTGGAATGGTGAGTCAATGATACTTGCACTTAGACATACCAGCAAGAGAATGAGTTCTGTAGAGGGATACCTTTAGCTGGGAAAACCTTGTTTCTTGTGTTTTTGAGGTTTTTTTGTTTTTGTTTTAAATCTCAAACAGACCAGATCTTTCCCAGTTAATTTAACAGCCCTAATGGGGTATAGGGTGAGTGGCAGTCTTTCATGTAGTTAGGTCCCATAACAATACAGGACTTTAAAATGCATCACCAACATGTTACATGGAGTCAGAAGTGAAAGGAAACCAGTGAGTGCAGGTAGTAAATGATTATGGTGCGTTGCCTCACTCAGGAAGTGAGCAGCAAAGGTCTGCATCATCGGGAGCTTCTGGAATATTTTAAGGACATCGAAAAGATGACATTAGTCTAGTCCATAGATGGCAAATGCATTGATAACTGTTGCAGTGTCCAGAAGAGAGAGATGGTCTCTGCCTCCAGTTAGTCATAAATGTCAGTCTGTGCGGGCCACTGCTATCTGAGAAATCACACTAAACTGATGATGCAAACACAGACTCCTGCTATTTCTTTAAATGCTTCCCACTACCAGCAAATATTAATTCTCTCTTGTTTAGGTTGAGTTACAGCCATTTTGCTTTTATGCAGATCCCTGTCTGTTGTGCATTGGGGGAAGTGAGCCTGTAGAACAAGTGTGACATAAAGGAGACACAGCAATCTAATCTGCAGTTTGCTGGCATTGCAGTCCATAATAACTCTTTGTGCTGCATAGTGATCTTATGTAAATACTGAAAATGAATGGCAATAAATTGGGTCCTTGGGGCCAAGTTCAGTTGCCCAGAATCCTCTTCCGAGGAGGAGGAGTAAAAACAGCAAAGGGCAACTCCATGCAATCCAGGAAAATCATGGAGTAGACTAAGGAGAATACACTGACCTAAAGAGTAAATGAAAGTAAAGATGTTTCAGGCTGCTCTTGGTGGTAGAGCTACTAATGGGCTAGAAAACTTGTTACAGATCTTGACTAACACTCTGCCTCCTGGCTTGAAAAACTTATAGGGTGCTTTAAAGAATGTAATATCCTTTTGCAGTGCTTTCAGGCCAGTGGTTGTTCTCCTCAATACTCATCAGACCAGTTCAGGAGATGATAAGTTTGTCCGCAATAAACCTTTGGTTGCAGCAACCTGATCCCTGGAAAGTACGCATGTAGAATGACATTCACCCCTGTGCAGCCAGCCACCACAAAACCTAGCTGGGGCTCTGTGTTGGCTCAAGGACTTAAGTGGTGCATAGGGTTTGTGCTGGCTATCACGTACACAAATATTAGTAAAAAATGCAGACACGCAGCATAGGATGCGTCTAGTTAAAATACAGTTACAATATCCTAAAGAAAGAAATTTGTGTAAGCCAGAAGAAATGGTTAGCTGATGTGCTTCAATATACCTCATCCGTAGTAACAAACTATGTTCAAAGTATTCCATTTGGGTGTTTACTTGAAGCCAAACTAAAGTTATCCAACCTTTTAGAAGTTGCTCCCTGACATCAGCCTCACTCTCTAGTCTTCCTCTGGTCTTTCAGTTTTCTCCAGCTGACTTTCTCTTCTCAGGATCACACAGATTTGTTTAGCCATACTGCATCTGGAATATAATTATCTGTGACAATTTCAGACTCCCTCCATTGAGCATCAGTGTGCCTCCAGGAAGTAGATTTTCTAAATACGACTGGTAGAAAAATAATGATGGCTTAGTAGTAGGGAAGCTTTTCTTGGAGTGTTCTTAATAGGGAAACCTTTTTCCTGGAGTGTTCTTAGACTAGGATGACCATACGTCCCATTTTTAAGCCTTCTCGCAGGTGTCCTGACTCTTTCCATAAAATCGGCAAATTATCCTATATTTTATGATTCCTGATCAGTACCGGGTTTGCAATGGCGACAAAGCTCAGGACCCACACTCAGAAAAGGCCAATAAGGGGATGGCCGTGGTGCTGTGGTGGGTCCAGCTGGCTGGATCCCTGCTCACCAGCTGCCCGTCTACCAGTGGTGAGTGAGGGGGAGGTGGCAGGACGAGGTTGCAGCATGCAGGGCCAGGGTGTCTCCCCCGCTGCCGGTCCATCAGCTCAGCTCCAGCCCACTTGCCGTGTGCCAGCTCCGGGGTTGATCCTGGCTTGGCCAGCAGGGCCCCAGCTCCATCCCCAGGCCCATCTCCAGCCAGTGCTGACTGCGAGCTGTGGTGGTTGGTGAGTGCAGGCAGGTGGAAGCTGTAACCTGTCCGTGCCCAGGGTAGCCCACTGATAATGCTAGGGTCAGGGCAGGCTGTAAAAGGAGAGCAGATTCTCCCAGCGCTGGTGGGTGACACTGCAGTCAGACTTCCCAACCAGCCACAAACAGTGCTTCTGATTCCCCCACTCAGGTTATCAAGAAGCCACTGTGCAAATACACACAGCCCCCTTTACTACATTTCAGTCTCTGGCTCCCCAAACTGACACTAGGTCCAGTAAAGAGACCAGTTGTTTAAACTCTATGCTCTTTACTAAAAGATTCCCTCTGATCCCAAAGGATCAGCCACAGTACCAGTTCACTATGAGTTTGGATCTTACCCAAAATACCACGCTGCCAGCCAATCCTTTAGTAACTAAAGGTTTATTAATAAAAGAAAAAACAAACAATAAGAGAAGTGTTAAAGGTGTAAAGCAATCAGATCATACAAATGATTTAAAAGTCCATATACATCAGGTTTCTAGAACAATTGTGGAGTTGTATAATTCCTCTGGTATACATCCAGTACCTGGATGGGTCTAAGTCCTTCAGTTCAGTTGCAAAGTGTGTTGATCCAGAGGGGTGTCCGCAGCTGGACAGGAACAAGACAAAGACAAAATGGTTTCTGTGGTTTGATCTTATATACCCTCTGTTACTGGCCGTGTGGCTTGTGGAATTTTACAGGAACCAAAATGGAGTCCATAGTCACATGGGCCAATCCTGGTAACTCTTCAGGTATGCCTTTAGTTTCTTCCTGAGCCTTTGGTTTCTGTAAAGGTCTTGATGGGCCATTAAGCGGGCTATTGTCCAGCGGCCTCTCTGTCTGGGGTGTGTCTTTTACAGCACATTTTGAAATACAGGTATATCAAAGGTCTCCATAACTTTCCTCACACATATAACACATGAACACAAATATTATCATCTTATTCAGCATATCATAACCTTTCTAACAGTACCTGACATGGTACGTCTCACATGAATCACTATGATTTTGACATATTAATGTCAAATAACACAAATGCCCGCCCCCCAATCCAGTCCGCATGACAGAAGCCTCAGGCCAGGTGGGGAGGCTGGGAAGACAAGGTGCCAGGTACTGGGAGAGGCAGGCCAGACAGGGAGGTTTGGTTGCTCACTCCATATATGTGAGAGGGGGTAGGGGTGGGTGTGTGTGTGTGTGTGTGGTGTGTGACCCCTCCGTTATGTGTGCCTTGGCCAGTTCTGCATGCCCCCTGGTCCTCCACGCAGCTCTGTGTGCGCTTTTTCCCCTCCCCCACCAAGAAATTTCATCAGGTGCACTGTATTCAGCGTAGAGAAATAGGGTGACCATATCTTAGACAATGTTTAAAAAATGAAGAATGTTGTTCAGTGTCTGTTACAAAATGGAGGTCACCTGCTTGCGAAAACTTTAAAGAATTAAATTAGAGAACAAATAAAGACTGGCCGCTTTGCCTGTCTCTAAGACAGAGAAATCAAAATTGCAGGTGAATTACAGTAACTGGTGCCTTGCAGAAGTTCATCATGATAATGAAGATGGCAGAAAGTTTTGCCCGGCTGACTCGGTATAAAAAGGCTGAATGAGAGTGAGAGCGAACTCTAATCTAATTTATCCAGCATTGACCTGCTGTCTGCAGGAGGCATCTTTAATTCTGCCAGAAAGTGATTCTATTCCCAAGTCAGGTTTTGTCTGAGTAATTCTAGTCTGGTTTAGAACCATTGTCTGTGACCTTGGAGTTTTTCTACACAGCCCAAAGCTGGAAGGATGGATCACTTGATAATTACCGGTTACATTCATTCCCTCTGAAGCACCTGGCATTGGTTACTGTTGGAAGACAGGATTCTGGTCGAGATGGACCTTTGGTCTGACCCAGTATGGCCATTCTTATGTTCTTATAGTCTGTGCTGAGTAGAGCCTTCATTGAATTAAATCAGTGGTTCCCAAATGTTTTAGATTGTGCCCCCGCCCTCTCCCCTCAGCTGTGACTGGGAGCGAGGTTGCAGTCATGGCCAGGGGCTGAGTCTGGAACAGTGGCTGGGAGCCAGGGGCCAGGCTGGGGCTTGAGGGGCCATGGCGGCCAGGAGCTGGGCACCAGGGGCAGGGATTGAGGCCAAAGCTAGTTGCTGGGGCTGCGGCATCCAAGGCAGGGAGTAGGGCTGGGGGCCAAGCTGGGAAACTGTGGACAACAGCCAGGGGTGGGGCTAGGTGCCAAGGCTGGAGCAGAGCTTGGGGCAGAGTGAGATGGCACTCCCTCCCTTCCAGCCCCCTATGGGGGCTCGCCTGGGATCTGCTGCACCTCTCCGAATGTTCCTCCACCCTCCGTAGGAGGCACGCCCCGCAGATTGAATTAGAGGCTAAATTATTATGTAGCTATCCTTGCTCATTAAGGTCCAGATTGGCAGTCATAGGTTCACAATGTGGAGTAGTTACTGACACTAGTAGTCCCATTGGTGGGACTAATTGTGGCAAATAACCTTCAACTCCTGTTGGTGGGTAGTTCATAATCTGGCTACAAGTGACGATTGCCCTAATTGAGCAAAGCACTCAGACACTTAAATGTTTTGCTGAATCAGGGCTTTAGTTTATAAACTAAAGCTGCTGTTGTGGTATATTTTCAAAAACTGTGCTAAAATTGTAGGTTGTCACTTTAAATTTCAGGGGTTTTCCTGGTGCTGCTTGCAGGATACGGGCTCTCTTGGAAAGTGAGCAATCTGGGCCTAGCAGCAGACAATCTGCAGCCAGCCAGCCTAGAGTAAGCTGGATGAGTAATGCCTCTCTGTGTTATGAAGCAGCCTGCTTAGTCTCTCTTTGTTTTGGGGCTCTTAGAAATCAAAACGATAACACACAAGAAGCCAAATAGTGTTAGGGTGAAACCTTCCAGCAAGAGTATTTGTTTTTCCTTAACTTCTCTGTGCATATGCATTGAATGCAACAGGTATTTGGGGGAAATGCATTAATAGTGTGGTACCGTTGTCAAAACAAACAAACAAACCTGTATGCTGTCTATTCAGAAATACAATGCCGCCAGTATGTACTTCAGTATTTTTAACAAGCATTGTAAGATCTCAGGATCATCTGAATGTTGGCCCTGTGTCTTACACTGGCTCTGCCTCCTAGTGGAACATCTAGCCTGGCAGTGCAGTTTCATCAGAACCAGGCTGTCTGAGACTCCTTTCCCTAGAGATCCTGAGATTATGCAAGCTGTAGTATCACTTTTGCCTAAGCAAGCTGAATTGGAAGGGGTTGGGAGGGGAAAGAGAACTTTTCTGCCTCATCTGTCTCCAGAGCCTGGGGACCACATGGAGAGACCTCCAGACGGTTGAGAGAAAAGATGATTTAAAAGTGAAATCACCATGTATGGATCTAGGGGACATGTTCTGTCTCTTAATATAATCTAAATGTCTCTCAAACATAAAGGGACATCAGAGATTTGGTGGGGAAGGGAGGATGAACTCATCTATTTTGTTAATACAGATTATGCAAAATATATGGCTGAAGAAGAATGCCTATTTTAATTTACACTGATTCTTGAAAGTGCACATTAAAACAGTGTGATGTTTGGTAGGAAGTCATTACTGTACAGTATTACATTACCATCTTCTCTTGTAGAGGGCTGTGATGCAGGGAAGGTAGTTTCCTGAGCTTTGTGAAATCTGCAGAGAAAGTTTAAAAAAAAATCATTACCACTGTATTTGCTATTCTGTTCATACAATTCATACTGCCTACACAGACGATAAATCCCTAATATATTCCATGCCATACAATTGTTAAAACACATGCCTTGGGTTGGAAATTTGACACTTATCTACATGGCAATGGCATTCTTTGTATAAAATGTATGATTCTTATTATTCTGCATGCCACAGCTATAATAATGTCTTCATAAGAACAGTGCATTACTGTATAATGTATCACAGTAGAAATCAGTCTATAAAAGCAACAAAAGGAGTAAAAGGACTGGTAGTCTTGTGTTGGTAGATAAATTGGGAAATCTACCTGTTTGATCTGTGCTGGTAGTTCTGACATGGCTGGTTGGTTTCTCTTTTGCAAAGTGCCAGTGGTGGAACATATGATTCGACTTCATTATTCTTGTAGTTGCCGTCCTTCTGGGTCAAGTGGCGATTATCATGTTCTTTGTGCCATCGGTGGATAAAGTAGCCAGAAACAAGGAACTCTCAATGTACCATCCCGAACGAGATGGAGAGGTGGAGTGAGGAACTACTTACCTAAGCCAGGCAAAGAAGTGTGAGCTTCCTTCTGCTTTTAGGAGAGGAGGGAAAGCGACATTATTCACTACTGCTTTTCTGTACTTCAACCCCTGTGCTCCCTGTTATGGCATATTCTTCTATCATGTGATATGTTCACGACTTGGTTCAGTATCTGTATACTACCTTTTTTCTGAGTACCTTCTGTCAGCGCAACCACACCGATGGGGCCGAATGAAGTGTTTTTCACCACTTTCTATCTCATACTAGCTTTTCAGCTTCGTTAGTTAAAATTTTTTTCTATGTCACTCTTCACCAATGCAACGTCAGTCTTCCTCTGTTTCCAGTTCCTTGCAATCTGGTATGTATTGCCATGCAAGGTATCCTATTTGTGTTCATTTTTCACGTGTGTTCAAGTCATCACAGTTGTTTTTCTTCCATCTTCTGTAACAGCATCATTTTTGTCTTAGTCATTTCTTCTTTTCTGCAGTCTTGAAACTCTTAGCATTCCCCTCAGCCAGTTCATTTCTGCAGTCAAAATCTCTTGTTCGTTGGTGTTCATCACACTTTAGCATTCCAATCTGTACAGCAGTATTAGCATGTCAGTGGTCTTATGCTGACTCTTGATTTTTATCTAAATGTCTTGAGCCTTCCCGATCTTACTAAGTTTTCTGAATGCGGTAGTGGCTAGTCCTTTTTTTTTTTTTTTTTTGATCATGTGGTGAGAAACTTTGCTTTGATTCTTCTATAGTTTATTAGGCACCAGTAAGTGTTTTATCTTTATTTTTCTTGTAACCATTTCTGACTTGTACATCTCATTATTTGTACTCACAATCTCTGTCTTTGTAGCTAATAAACTTGTTTTGTTTTATATAATCCAGTGTGTCTAAATTGAAGTGTCTGGGTAACTCCACTTGGGGCAACAAGTTGTTTGCATGTTATTTCCTTAAAGAAGCAACAGACTCGGTATATTCGTACTGACAAGAAGAGGGCTGGGCGGTACAGGACATACGTTTCTGGGGGAATATCTGGGTCTGGGAGTATGGTGGGGTCACCTTGTAGTACCATTTAAGGCTGTTAAGAACCAAGGTGTGGCTGGCAAAAGCCAACATGTGCAGCACACACAGATATAGTCAGGAGTGTCTTGTTGGCTGAATGTTGTCTATGAGCAGTCCAGGTTGGAGGCTACAGCAGCAAAGCATTGTAAAGGGCATTCCAGGTTACAGGGCAGGGGTGACGCAGTTACTCATTGGTCTGGATGGTGCCCAGGCATGTCACACTATCAAATACCTGTTTTGAAATCTATAAAGTTGTTGTAACAGGTTTGGTTGTGTTGTAGGTACTTCTCTGATGACAGTAGATCAGTTATTTGTGTTCTAATATAAATCTGACTGGTGCTTCTTCCCCAGGCCTCTTTATTTTCCTCTGCTTGGTGAGTGCTTTTTTCCAGACACACTTGATAAGTATTCCTCTGTAGTTCTTGTGTTCGCTCTTATTTCCTTTTTATATACTGTACTATTATATATATTATACAATTTTTATTATCTGTACCATTGTTCATGTGTCCGACGAAGTGGGTTCCTACCCACGAAAGCTTATGCCCAAATAAATTTGTTAGTCTTTAAGGTGCCACAGAACTCTCACTGTTGTACTATTATAGTTTTCCTCCATTCACTCGGCACCTGTTCTTGTTTGTAAATCTTGTTGCATAGCTTATGCATCATCTTTACCATGATTTCCTTGCCTGCTTGCAGCAGCTCTTTGGTTATGGTGTCACTTCTCAACATTTTTTCTTTCTATTGGGATCTTTACTAATACTTCTAAGAATCTGGCATCTGCTCTTTCTTTGTGCTGGGAACCTTCTCCAGGACTGTTTCTTGAAATTGATAGCTCTTCAAAATATTCTTTCCATTCTTTCATTCCATTCCATTCTTTGTTCTTTCATCTTCAATTACTTGTCTGTCCTTAAAGATGTCAGTGGTGAAAGACAACTCATATGTCCCACTCAGTTCTTCTGTCTTGCAACACAACCCCTGTGTCGCATTTCTCTTCATGTATTCTTCTGTTCTTTACTTGCTCACTTATTCAGTTGTTTGTGTCTCTTTGCTTTCTGTGTTTCTCTCTGATCAGCCTATTGTACTCAGCTTTTAGACTTATGTCCTTTTTATTTTCCTTTCTAGGCTTGTCCTGCAACTACAGCAATTCATCCATTATCCACTTTGTTTTTTTCATTTTGGCCTTGTAGCCCAATACTTGTTTAGCCACTCTCGTAATCCTGTTATTTACATGTTCTGTGTCTCTTCAGTGTTCCTTTCCTCTTCCACCAGAGCTGTGATGGTTTTTCTGCACAGCTTTTTTGTAGTCTTTCCTGATATCTAGCTCTTTCAATTTGTCCACATCCTAGATCTTAGTGCTTGACACTTCCTCAATTGCTCTCAGCCTGAAGCTCATCAATGCCAGCACAAACTTATCTGATCTGATATTGGCAACTATGATCTGCATGAAAATACACTTGATTTCCATCTGTGATTCACAAGTAAAGTTTATCATGTTCTTCATTTACCCATCAGTTGATATCCATGTCTGCTTTCTCTGAATCTTCTTTCATTGAAATATTGTGTTTATCATCATCAGGTTGTTGCTTAACGACTGTCTTTCTCCTCTTTCATTTCCATCATGTAGTCAAAATCTGCCTATGCTCCAGCCCAGGAATTTTAGTCTGTTCCTACTTTTGCATTAAAGACTCACATCATTAATAACAGATCTTGTCTCAAAGCTGCTTGCACTTTTTTTGTAGGTAATTATAAAATTACTCAATTTCTTATTTGGGCACTGCTGACCTCAGCACACATACTTGAACTATTTAACTGCACAATATTTGATTTGGAACTTGCTTTTAGCATACAAGATGATATCAAGTTAAATATTATAAGAGTCTGACTTGTCTTTTGGCTGTAACGCCAATTTATGTGTCCTGTTGTCCACCAGATTCTCTTCCTAGTGTCAATGTCTTAGTTTCATCATGGTGGAATTCTCCTTTGCCTTCCCATCCCATTGATCAATTTCTGACACATCTTTTCAATTCATGCATCATTACTGCAAGTGCTCCAGCTGGGTAAGTTCTTACATTCTCTAGTCCAATACATGTCTTATCCTTCACATTTATCATGTGGTTCCCAGTTATGTATGTTTGTTCCAATTGCAAACTTTTTGCCCCTCACCTCAGTTCCTGGGTAGTGAACGTGGACATGGTTGTCTAGGCAATGATAGCCACCATACTCTTCTTTCTCTTTCCATTCTTCTTTTGTTTTTTAGGGTCCAATACTTGCCAAGTGTTTGACTATGATTCCTTGGCTTTGTGGCTGACCAGTGTATTGTAAAGTGGAAATAAAGTATAAACTTTAAACGGAAAGTCTCACTGACCATTAGAATAATTTACTAAGGGAAGTGGTGAATTCTCCATCATTTAAAATCTTTAAATCCAGATTGGACATTTTTGTAAAAGATATGCTTTAGTGCAACCAAGTTTTGTAGGTTTGATGTGAAAATTACTGGGTGAAATTCTTCTTTGTCGTGTTATGGAAGAGGTCAGACTAGATGAACATTGTTTGTTTGGTTTCTGGCCTTAAACTCAATGAATAGGGGCTGATCCAACATCCACTGGAAAGACTTCCATTGACTTCATTGAGCTTTGAATGAAGCCCATACTAAGACCGTAATGGGCAACACTACATTCTGTTTAAATCTGTGGCCAGCCACTATATTCCAGTAGTCTCCAGGTTTAAAGCTTGAAGTAGCTTTTTCCTCAGGTTTATAAGAGACTCCTCCATGAAGGAGTCTGTCCATAGGCTTTCCAGTCTTTGGGTTGTTGTAAAAGTTGTAGAATTTTGGTAGAGGAAGGGTAACTTTTGAGGGGAGTGGGAAGAAAAGGTTGCTGGACTCCACTGAAACTCCCCCCTCCGCCTCCAATTATAGCACTCTGATTTGTTGTTGTTTAAAAAGTTATTTACCTCTTTTGTTTCAAAATGACTATATTTTGGATAGGATCTTTTTGCAGGACACTTGTAATATATTAAATCATTTGTGGGGGCATATCCTTGCTTTATGTAACCAAGGATTTAAAATCAGTAAGTGTACCTTCTGAAAGGGCATTGCCAACCACTAACAAGATGCCAGAGGGAAGGGCTACCTGCCATTTTTACTTGCTGCCGGGCAGCATAGAAATCAATATTGCTTATTGCTTTTAAACTTTTTAAACAAAGTTTTTGTGGCAGGCTGTTTTAGGCAGTTACTGCCAGACCAGCCTGTTAAGATTTTGGTATAATAGTGTGTAAACTCCTGATTGTGGATCTGCAGTGAAAAAAAGGGTGATCTGGTAATTCCTCCATACATTCCCATTACTCACTCACTCTATCTTCCTTCCAGACCTCACTTATTTTCAGGTGCTATTTCACTTGAAAATGTGTGCGCTCAAATGATGTGTGATCGCGTGTAGAGATGAATTCTACCCTCCACTGCCTTCAATAACAGAAAATGCTTTATATAACGGGCTATATATGATTATTAGCTCAGACTTGGTGCTCCATCAAAGAGAAGAGGATGATGTTCTCCATTGTTCTTAAAACCTGTGTAGTAAGGCAACTATCTACCCCTTTATAAACTTCCAAGATAAATCCATCAGAATTCAAACCAATATCATGTTTGCAGGAAATTATATAAAGAGGGAACTGGCAACAGGGATATAAAAGAGGTGGCTTTATGTATCCTGAAGCAATTTTTTGCTGCTCCCTTCAATACAGATTTAAACTAGTTTGTGAACTAATTGATCTCAGAGATGCTCCCAAGAAAGTGAAAATTTTCTTCTCTAACAGTTCCTTATCCTTAGACCACTTATTTGGGTGTGCAAGAAAAGATTTTGGAATCTAAATTTGGGCTCCTATTTCTTACAATAGTGGCCTCAAGAAGAGGAGAATTTCTGGGTTATCCTATTTACTTCCAGACTTATCAGATGAGATTTCATTTTTTAAGCACCTAATAAACCAAGCTTTTTTTTTTTTTTTTTTTTTTTTTTTTTTTTTGACTCCTTTATGCACCGGTTTTCTTGTAATGTGCTTTTCTTCATTCTTTTTCCTGTTTTATTCATTTTTTCCTTTTATATTAATCACTTATTCAACTTCCGCTAACTTTTATCCCTTTTCTTTTCTATGTACTCATGTTGTCTTCTGATTGTATTCACTGAAACTTCATCTACGCTACAGTCTTTAAAAACTAAATACAGTTATTTTGTAGCCTTAGAGTTAGGCAGTCTCTCTTGCTTTCCTCATTTGGGCGGGGGAAGGACATCTGAGAAACATATCTGCTTAGGTATCCTCATCTGCTAACCTCATGTGGACAATTTAGAATGAGCCCGTGATATATGAACTAATAAGTTTTTTTAAAAAAATAGGTTGTAACATTAAAAATGTTTATAAGAATGTATTTGGCAATAGTTTGTATTCAGTGTAAAGAAATATAAACTAGCAGGAAAACAGAGATCAAGGTCTAACCCTTCCGGTAGCCAGTCTGATCAGCCTGGGTATGTGCTCATGGTATGCTACATCAGCTCAAATGTCAAACTCTGGACATTTTATTTTGAAAGTAGGAGCAAGGAAAGAATGAAAAGAGGTATGTCCATGATCCTAGTGCAATGAGTGGAAATGACAGAAAACAGAAAAGTATTGAATTAAAAATATAAGGGAAGAGGTTTCTTGGATGTAATGATATAATTGTTCCAGTCAAAGACATGATCTTAACAACCTTTCCTTCCACGAGTAATATGTGAGCCAATGCAAATAATCCCAGTGAGTCTACTTAGAGATACTTGCTGTAAGGATTACTCATTGGAGGAAAGGCAGCAGTATCAGGCCCTATATATCAGTCAGATTAATCAAACAGTAGTATTAGCCAAGCAGACAGAACATCTTCCATTCAGGCTAAAATATGTACTAAAACTACATCCAGTGAAAAATGAATCTGTGTGGTTAGGGCCATGTCGCTAAATTCACTTCACTAGCTTGATCAATCAAGCTTCTATCAAAGACAGAAGCCTTGAAGCCAACAGTAACTGCTTCAGTCAAATGTATCTAGTTTTTAAGCATCAGGCAAAATACTCAGGAATGACTTGAGCACCTGCCATTCATCTGCATGAATATTGTATAATTTCAAACTATTGAATTTAAGCCACTTAAAATTTTTGAAAATATATTATGTATATTGACTGAAAATACAAACAGTTGATCACCAAAAAATGCAAATGTAAATAAATAAATGCCATCATTAAAGCATTGAACCTTTTCTGCTACTTAACAGTAATCAACATAAAATAAAGTTAATGTGTGTGTAAAAACACCTTTAATTCCCTTTTTGCTATAGCAAAAATGGCAATACATGGCCAAGAAGAAAATGCGTTTCTGATGTAATCTGCTAGTATTCTTCAGGCTCGTCAGGTGCTTAACACCAGGTGGTCACACATTGTAGTGCAAAGATTTTCTGTCAGTAATTTAAAATGCTAAATGTAGATCATCCATGTTGAGATTCTGCTGGTTCTTTTTCAGGTTTCAGAGCCTTAATCATCGATTTTCATATGAGCATGTAGATATTTATAGGTGGGCTTTCCAAAAGCACTCCATATTCACCCAGTTCTGCTCTCAGTGGGAGTCCAACCTTTGATTTCAATGGGAGCAGAGTTAGACCAGTGCTGACCATTTTTGACAATTATACCGTAAATCCGTAATTCTCTTTACTGCAACTAGGAGTTGTACTGAAATGAGAAGAGACATCTGGCCCTGTAGTTAGTTGTATCTCTTGTGACAGCATCTTCAGAGGACACAAGTTCTATGTAGTGTGGAGCCCCCTCTACTGTAACGACTTTTTATCAACAGTTGATTATTAGATTATTTAGCCAAGATATTTAGGCCTTGACTACACTAGGGCTTTCAGTATTGTGGACATTGGTTGTGCTGTACTAGTGTTTAGCAATAGATATTTCTCTGAAGCTAGGCAGGAGTTTGGGCCAGATTTTGCTCTCTGATAAGGAAATACAATTCCCAATTACTTAGATCTTCATTCAGAAGAGTACCTAAGCACGTGCTTAACACCCATTTACTTCAACACTAATTATGAGTTTAAGTAATCTGCTGAATTGGGGGCCTTAAAGGGGAGATATAAATGCTTATTTGGGAACATCTTGGTTTCAGGGTTGTAAGGCATTTTATGTGCAGCATCATGATAGATGGCAATTATCAGTCATAGGATTCTATCTGACGCAGGCCAGAATCCTCTCTTCTCTTCTAGCCACAGCCCAGTTCAGTGAGGTTCCAGTGCAGCCACCCACCATCTCTCTTTGGGGGAGAGCTGGAAGTAGGGATAGAAGGGAATGAATTGCCACTCGGATCCACTTACCCATCCCCTCTGTTAACCTTCACTACTTTGATAACCCTTTAGAGTGCTCTCGAAGCTGCAGGACAGGTCTTCTGTTCTAAGGCCTCATGCAGGGTATTCTTCCATCCTTGTCCCTGGAGAAACCCTCAGGGACCCATGTTCAGCTACTAAGACTGGGTTTTGAAAAGAGGATTTGATCGACAGTGGCATGCCTAAATTACTTCTGCCCTATGCCCTGCTAGAGCCATGCTCCTCTAAAGTGCTCCAGGATCACATGCCCTCACTGTACTACAGGAAGAGTCTTTTGACTCCCTGGTGCTGAGTTGAAAGATGGAGGCCCCTGACACTATAGTCAGCAGGAGATTGGGGCCTTTTGGGAGCTGGCTGTTTGTTGGTAGGAGACTGAGCTCCACTTCTTCGGAGCTTTCCCTGAATCCGCCAAAGTCTTCTTCCTCTTAGGTGAGATGTTCGCCGAGATTGAATGGGTGCCAGATTTGCCCAAAGACAGGGGTGGAGGTGTGTGTGTGTGTGTGTGTGTGTGTCCCTGACCTGACTCTGAAGAAGGTCAAAGCGAGTGCTCCATTATCAAAAGCGTCACTTTGGTCTCCCAATTCTGTGCCCTAGATGTGAGAGCTAGGCAAAAAAGTTACTTTGCAGAGATATGAGATTCTCTCAAGTAATGGATACACTTAGAGCGGCTGTCGCTGACTGGGATAGCCTCCTGCCAAGAGAGACAGTGTTTGAAACCTGGTGAGCCAGACATCCCTAGAAAGGGCAAATAAGCGCCCCCAGAAAAAAGGGGGGGAGGGAGGAACCAAAGCTCTCACTACCATCTGTCTACTTCAATACAAACAACAAACCTGGAGTACATGCTGTGGCATGCACAAGGTGGACACAGTAGAGCTCCATCTTGGGCTAAGACAGTAGGGAAGAAACTGAGGGCAGTTCGCCTGCACAGCTCTGTATACCCTCAGTGTGCAGCACGAGATTGTATAAAGCATATGCACAGGTCAAATGGACACTGGTAATGGAAAATCTCCGAGCCAGTGCTTGAAAGTCATATGTGCATCTGAAATAATTGAAGTGGAACATCCATAGGGACACTACTCAGAGAAGAACATAAAGAGTTTGTCATACTGCTACATTAGGTATATTTCCTCTGAGAAAAAAGATGTGTGGTGTTGGGGAAATATTTAAAAGAGTAAAAATATTCATTACATTTTAGTACTTCTTACATGACCCTGGATCTCAGAGGTGCTAAATTTGCAACTGGGTTTCATAAATTGCTATGGTAAATATTCCCTTTTTATTGAACAGTAAAGTAACCACCACCATAAAGTACCTGAGCAGATATCACTTGTGCACTTTTTTTTTTAAATTCCCAGATGAGAATTTATCAGAGCAGGCGCATGATTGCTTAAAGGCCTATGCCATTTGATGACATAGTGGAGAATGATATCCGTGTTGGCAGAACAAGGGAATAAAGGAGAGGGAGGGAAAAAGGCAATAACAACTAGTTATGAATAGAATAATTTATTCTGAGTAAATGGGACAGAGTCATATAAACAGACATCTTTCTAGCAGTTAAACCTTCCACTGCTATTGTCTCTCTTCCGCCACTTATCCATACAGTCTGAATTATTGTATCACATCCACAGCTTGTGCAAATTGTAATTTAAATTCACTCCACTTTCATCTATCACAACCTTTCAGTATAACAATTACCTGTAAGGGCAGAGCCAAGGGAAAACATTTGAGACCCACTGTTGTCAACAGTGAGGCTATAAAATGATTATAATATGGTTACTGTACTAAGCCAGCAAGAGAGTGACAGCGCAGTATCCTTCCCTATCGTCATCTGAAAGCAAACTCTCTCCATCTGTCTCCAAGTGTGATCCAGGGTCCTGATAGGAAAGAGTTGCTTGGACCTCAAAGGAAATAATGATTGGTGCAGAAAGTCTCTATTCTTTCTACCTCTAATACAGTACTGGTCCAGGAAACTGTCTCAGAGTATGGCCAGCTTCTTGTTGAAGGAAAGTATTCATCCTGCCCTTGTTCTAAGGAATTTATTCTCTCACTGTGAGTGAATGTAGGGAAAATATACACTAACTCCGGTTACTGTTTATGTGGGTTTCATGCATTAATTTCCTATACATAATTATAAGCAACATTAGATGCCCATTGCTATGTTATTTGGATGCCATCAGATGGGGATTCAACCCCCAAACTAACATTATATAGCAGAGTTACTTTTTCAAGCAGTTGCTAAAATAATTAAATTGTCAAGATTCAGAGACAGTTTAAAATTACTTGACTCTAACATGCACAGCATGCATTGCAATGTATGTCTGGGAATTGCAAGTATAGATATAGTGCAATACAAGAGGCAGTGTTCCTTTCATTCCTCCTGTCATTTGAGAATTCACGCAGGAGGATATACAAGTTTGACCTGCCTATCACAAAGAGTCCTTTCTGAATAAGATATTTCAAAGAATTTACTTTTAATTTTTTTTTTTTTTTTAAAGATTCAAGTTGCTGGGAGATAGGAACAGTTTGGAGGCCAGAAAAGGACTGACAGATGTGTCCTAACCATAAAATGTTACCAATACTTGCACTCAGTGTTGAGAAAAGTTTATAAAATTCTATTTTCAGGTGGATATAACATTTTGGGAAGTGGAGAAGGGAGAAGTTATTTTGGCTGATATTTTTCCATGTTTATTTTCAGCTCAAAAAGGTGAAAGTGCCTGATATACAAGCTAGTGTATAATTCAGAGCTAAACACACTGAATTAATTAGAAGTAATTTAGGCAAGCCACTCTGGATCAAATCCTCTTTTTTTCAAAACCTAGTCCCAATAGCGGAACAGGAGACTGGGGGTATCTCTAGGAGCAGGGGTAGAAAATTACTCTGCATGAGGCCTTAGAATATTTGACCCATCCTGCAGCTTCTACAGCAGTCTAAAGTGTTATCAGAGTGGTGAGAGGGGACAGATAAGTGAATAAGAATTCCCTAGATCGGTGGAAAAATCAACCCAATCAATGTCTGCTTGGGTCTCCCTTTTGTCAGCCCAGGTTCAAATATAACTGTGACAACAAATATATCACTATTATGGGGGGGAGAATACCTCAATATCCTCTCACCTCAGGCAGATGGTCAGCTCAGGACACTGGTTTCCATATCAACTGGTTGAAGCTCAGGGCAGTTAGGAATGCCTGCTTTCAATTCCTACCCCTCATCAAGGGCAAATCCACTCAGGATCATGAAGGAAAATATAGCTTGCATGTTCTCTATCAACAACCAAGGAGAAGCAAAATCCCCTTCCCCTGGTGCCAAAGCTATAAAGTTATGGAACTAGTATATAGCCCACTAGAGTCAGATCTCAATCATTTGTTTTCTTGGTGTCAAGAATGTCACAGCTGATATGCTCAGCAGGCATTTCTCCCAGGACTACAACTGGGAGCTGAACTCTCAAATTCTCCACAGCGTACTGCAAAGATGGGGAATTCCACAGATGGACCTATTCGCCACATTCAGCAACAAAAAGCATCCCCCTATCCTGCTCAACAGGAGGTCTAGGTCACCACTCTTTGGGGGATGGCTTCGTCTTCCCTGGACGAAGGGCCTCTTCTATGCATTCCCAGCCACGTTGCTAATAGTAACAGTATTGAACAAGATCAGACAGGACAAGACCAGGGTTATCCTTATAGCACCGACTTGGCTGTATCCTTAGCTGCTTCACCTGTGTCTCCAGCTGGCATTGAAGCTTCTGACCATCCCTCATCTCCTTTTCCAGAAGGCAGATTGCGTGCTTCACCCCAACCTAAGTGTAAAAACCTCTGAGCATGGCGTTGAGATGGTTTCTGGGATTAGAATCCACCTGCTCAACAAGTATTACTAAATAATAGAAGGGAGTTAACTCAAATAACTTATCTTCTGAAATAGAAAGAGTTCAACCACTAGTATCATCACTGCCTTGTGCCAGAATCCTCTTGCCTCTCAGCCATCTTTGATTACTTGCCGGACTTGAAGAAATCAGGGCTATCAATTAGCTCTATGAAGGTTCATCTGGCCACAGTAGCAGCATTTCATCCCACCCAGAAGGATTTTCTGTCTTTGCTCACCCTATGTCCTTGTTAGCCAGGGTTCCTCAAATCCATAATTTTGCTTTGCGAGTCAGTATCTGGACATAAACCAAGGGGGCACAGCACCTCCATCTGCTATGTGGCTAGCACAGAAAGTCAGAATCAAGTGTTTTTACTTAAAGCTTTACTTTAGTCTCCAGCACTCCCACTGGAATGTCTTCATTCAAAGTTTCTACTTTGTGCCTTCAGCACACTCAAACACAGTAAGCTATAGAGCACCCCAAAACAATAGTTGCTCATGGTCTGGAGGGTTCTCCAGTGGTCAAACGATAAGGTTCACGTGGCCAGCTAGCTGCCTGTTGGTAGGGATTCTAAGAGATATCCAGGTCAGATCCAAAATCCTCAGACCTGCCTACCCTTTTTATGTTACTAACAATCACAATGACTGAACAACATGTCAATCAAAGAAAAACTAAGCAAGATTAAGCAAGCACTTTTAAGATGTTAGTTATATAAATGCGTTTTTGCAGAGTCTACCGTCTCATGGGCCCCAACACACACCCACCAAGAATCAAATGTAGACAGGCTTCCTGTTTTCCACAGATGCTTACCTAAGCAGTTAGAAAGAAGCAAGTCAGGGTGTCACAGGGTCATGCTTAATTCTCATGGTTGCTCCCCCTCCTCTCCTGGTCTGCCTAGTTATGCTAAGGCCATAGAGGCCTGCTAAATGCAGTAAGCAAAATAATTGGTAGTCCATTCCCATAATTGGCATTGGCTTGGACCCATGGCTGGTGGCTAAAAATGCCCCTCTGCATCCTGCTTCTTGGGATCTCATGTTGGTATTTAGATGCCATGGGACCTCCATTTGAGCCTATGGCAACTCGCTCCTTGCTTCACTTATCTATGCAGATGGCCTTTCTAGTAGCTATTGTTTCAGCCACGGGCAGCGAGTATAATAGGCTATACTGTAACAACTGCCACCAGAAGCTCCTGCTCTGCCTCTCCAACCCTCCCACGCTCCACCCCCACTCCACCCCAGGCTTTGCTCCCGCTCGGCTCCCGACCCCAAGAGGCGCACGTGGCGGCAGGGGGCTGATCTTACAGGAGGGGACCCTCTCACCAAAGATGCCTGGGGCCCAGCTTGTGCCTGGCCTTTGTGGGGGCTGGTGCTGAGGATCTGCAGGGCACCGGCTTGTGGCGCGGGACTAGAGGAGTGTTCTGCATGCTGGAGCTGGGGTCTGGGCAGCTCCAAGAGCAGCAAAGTGCCTGCTTCTAGCCTGGAGACCCCAGTACTCTTGGTGCAGGGCACAGCTGCTTCCCAGGCGGCTGCAGCAGGAGAGAGCGGGGGGTATGGCAGATAATCAGTACAGATAAGTGCTTGTAAATGGTCCCAGAGGCAGGGTGCTCCTGAACTGCTCTAAGTTAGAGACTGACTGCAGGGGCTCTTCTGGGATAGTGGGAGAAGGCAAAAGTCACAGTGGTTTTGCCCTAGTGCAGCTCTAGTATTCCCAGCCTGTGCCTCCTCCCAACTGATAGCCATATCTGTTTATCTGGATACTTGGATAGCCCCACTACTGCCCATATCTGGACACCTTCCAAGTATTTAAAAATTAAGAGAAATTCTGGGTGTGTGTGTGTTTGTTTTGCTTTCCAGTCAAACAAAACCTGTAAATGAATCAAGCTATGTCTGAAGAAATCATTGAGGGAAAGCAAAATTGAAGGCATAAGATTTGTATTTAGTCTTGGCTGGGGTTAGTTCTGTGGCCATTCTCATTTCGGCAGGAATTAGCTCTGTTACAGTGGCTGGGCCCACTAGCCCGCTGTATTAGAGCTAAATCTTGCTTTTAAGCCTATTATGTCTGAGCAGTGTCCAGATACTGTCTCTGTCTGGCCTTTCAGGCACGCTCCTGCGGTATAGACTCCAATGATGGTGCCCCCTGTTCGGTTATGGGGCCCTGCAGCCCAGCTGCTCTAGGCCCCAAGGCCAGTGCTGATCCTGCACTTCCCTCACAGGTATTCCCAGTAGTTTATACATGCAGTATCTAGAGCTCCACTCATATGGGCACTTGGGGACTTTATGACAGATAAAGCAAGTAATGCACTGACTTCGTAAAGCAACTTCTAAACCACACACACAGTTTACTCATAGACAAATCACAAGAAATATAAAGATCTGTGGAAGAATAATGGTCACCTGCATGCAAGATCCTCCTTTAGTTTCCTTATCCCTTCAGAATGCCATTTGTGTCTTGGTGTCCTTTGGGGAGTCCAAGATCCTTCTGCATCCCCTCTCCTCTTGTCCAGCAATCTCTTCTGGCTCTGGTTTGGTTTGGTATCTCCTTGCTAAACACAGTCTTCTTTTAACAGTAGATTCAAACACATTCTCTGATCCTCTATGTGTTGTGACCAGTAGCTATGAGTCATTAACAAGTGGCTCCGTTGTCCTGCTAGAGCAAGATTAGTCAATTATTGATGTTCGGTAAGGTCTATCCCATTAAAAGACAGACACCAGGTACCATAATAAACCTCCTTCTATTGTTCTGGTGGAATGGAAGGATTTCTGAGAGATTCTGCTTTTGGAACGAAAGGTAATCTCAAAAGGAACAATCACCTGGAGAGGTCTGAGTAGCAGGACAGCGATCTTGACCTAGACTCTGTGTCTAGTTAGAAGCCAGTACAGATAACAGAGAGTCTTTTCCCCTGTGAGATCACTGTGAAATTTACATGGGCTTCATAGTTTCATTTTCACAACTGTCCACAGCATGCGAGTTTTGTTAATTTCCTTCTAGTGTTGCTTTGGAAATCTCTGAAATGCTTTTGAAATAAAGGTTTTATTCTTCACATATGAATGGGCCCCTTGCTTGCTTGGGATCACTTCCCATTTGGCAGTGGCAAGTAGGCAAATGGAGATCTCAAGTTGTGGCATACAGATGCGGAATAGGTCTAATTTTGGTGCCATTTACACAAGGGGCATGAATTTGTCTGTGTGCTATAATTCTTCCTTCACATTAAAGTTGATGCTTCTTATCCACCCCAAATTCCCTTTAATCGTTCAAGACAGCCTGGTGTGTCTGCTTAGGGCATATTTTACTGAATAGAGCCTAATATGACTTTAAAATATTGATGAATAAAAGGTTAATTTTTAATTTCCCATCAATTTAAACTTACTAATTAGAATTCAGCGTGCTGTTATCCCAGAAACCTGACAGCATATTACTTAATGTGCCTGTACATTCAAGTAAACATTATGCTATGGAATCTTACTTTGCCAGGGGCAACACACTACATTTATTAGAAGAAAAGGGCTTTGTGTAGTTCTAGATATAATTACACCTATTTTTAAAATTGTTTTCTTTTTACATCTTGATTCCTATTTATTCCTTGATTATCTTTCCGTAATGCTGCTGCCACTGTACCAAACTGGCCAGGAGGTCAGCAAAATCTGCTTCCTGTGGACTTCTCAGTCTTGGCATTACTCCACTGATATTGTATTCTTGATATTTAGCATGAGTACACCACAACAATATTAGCCTTGTGTAAACCACTAGTCACTGTGTATTATGTGTCCTCCTCTGTGCCCAATCCACAGAGGATATGGGTCTTTAATTCAAGCTGACTCATGCTTTGGAGGTTTCCAGTTCAATTCCTGGTGTCCACCAAGATGGGGGCTTTCACACTTGCATGCTCATTTTTGTTTTTATTATTGTGATAAAGTCAGGGTGGATGGCTTTAAAAGGGTGTACTGGGGCCAGTATGAGGGCCCAAAAGGGTTAAAAACCCTCTGCCCTAGAGGCAGAGGGGAAAGCACAGCACGGCAATTAAAAACACTTGGGTCCAATGAAGGGCTGGGCCACGGGTATTTAAACTCAGCCTTCCGTAAAGGAAGGGGAGGGAACAAATGCAGTAGAAATTGTCAGAAGGTGTGGAGTAGCTTGAGGAGACATTTCCCTCCCAGGTCAGATGACAGAGCTCCGGTACAGCCAGAGGAGATGAGGTAGCTGGGGGGCGCCCTGACCACAAACAGTAGGTAAAAGTGCAAAACCCAAGAGGGAAGTGAGTAGTTTGCCACATTAGGTTTAAGGAAAGAGAAGCTACCCTGTCAAACTCGGTTTCACTGAACTGAAATTTGCAAATTCAAGAGTGTATGTATTTATTTAGAAATGTGTTCATATATAACACTAAGGGACCAGCTCTGCCCTCCAATGCAACTTCTGTTGACATCAGTAATTGTTATGCCTGTGTAGCCCATCTGCCAGTCAGAATTGGCAGCAACAAGGGCTGGGTTCAATATCTAGGGGTTCCTTTTCGACAGTATAACACAAAACCAGCTCGAGCCCCTACCCAGCAACCTGGGACAAGTACACACCCGTTCTTGGGGTCCTCTGGAGGTAACGCTTTCCCTCTCGCAGGCACAGAGACTGAGTGTAGAAAAGAAGCTTTTTAAAAAGGGTGGAAAGTACCCCGGCGTTAACTTGGGGAAATACCACAAGTCGCATGCACAAGCATAAAACTGTGAGCAAAACACCCACCTCCGACTACATTGGGCAGTTTCCATTCACCTTAGGTTCTTGAGGCCAGCAACCAGATGTTTCGTTAATGTGCCCCACCACTCACAGCACCCCACTCACAGTTGTTGTCCTTAGCCATTGTAGACCCCAAGTTCACAGGTGCAGCTGCAGAGTTCATCTTGTAACCTATTGGGGGGAGGCGAAATGGGGGGGAAGAAGGCCCTTTGCTCCCTCCACTATCTGGCTGCTCTGCCGGCCACTCCACCAGCCACCCTGCCAGCTGCTCTGCCGGCCTCTCTGCTGGCCACCCTTCTAGCTGCTCCCTGCTCTGCTGGGCGCCCTACCAGCCATCACTGATACACACCATCGCCTTCTGCTGCCACCTGCTTCTCTACTGTGACTTTTGCTGCCCCATCCATTGATATTCCACCCAGCTCATAGTGATTGTCAACTCTTAGTGGGGAACTTCATGGCTGAATCAGGCTGCACAGAAAACACTGTCCCACAACAAATGATTTCAGCTTTCGTGGTTACTTAACAAAACAAAAGACTTAATTAGCTCTATCTTAGAACAGTGGAAAGGACCCAGGTAAACCAGGCCTAGGACTCTTAGGCAGAGCCACACCTCCCCACAGGGACATATGTCCCCCATCCCCTCTACCTTTCACAGGGGTCTGGCATCTGATCCCTTTGCTTAGCGAGTTCAGTACAACTGAGGGTGACTCCCTCAATCAGCACCGGCTGAGCACAGTTCTGCTGCCCTTTACTTGGACAAAGATAACAGTTCATTGCCCCTGCGTTCAAGTGAAGTGAATTTGTAAAGTGATTCGTAAGCCAGCACCAGCCAAAGTTGATTAGTCTGGCAGCACAGCTCTGTCTGCTGGGTACCATGTAAATACAGTCTGGTCCTGATGCTTTTTCTCTTTCCCAGTGAGCTGGGCAGGGAAAAGCTCATTCAGACCCCGCTGTACACCTGTAAGTCAGATGACAGAACTGGACTGAAAACCTGACTGTCATCTACATTAAGCCCTTTACTCCACTCTGGTAGTGTATCTGCTCTCCACTAAGGCTGGGCCTTAATGTGTATACTTGTTGAAAAGTAATTTAGATTCAAGTAGTCAAAATATAATTTACACCCACTTTAAGGCCTCATTCTATTTCCAAGGTGGAATAAAGGGGTTGGGGAAGATAAGACTCAGACCCAAAGAATTTAAGATGATGTGTATTCAGTTGATGGCACAGTGTGTGCACTGATTGTGCTGCCTGATTGAGCTGTTACAGGGCCAGATTTAGCACATTTTATGTCCAAATAATATTTCCTCTGGAGTGAACATTGTTAGTTGCTGTTAAGTTCAACCAGAGAAAGACACAGATTCTGGCAAGTCACTGAAATATCTACTTTATTATTGGTTTTTGTACCAGAGATCCGTTCAGCTTTCTATGTTCAACATCATATTCATATGAAGCTATTTCAGGTGTTTTGAGCTACAGCTGCACCAGTGCCCGAGGAGAGAAATCAACACTGTTGCTTTCACCTCCCGTCTGTCTTCCCTGTGACTCTGCTGCATAGGCTGAAATGATTGGTGGAGTTTGTACAGTTCTATTGCTTGTCAGACACAGCCAGCCAGAATGCTTCTGAATTCACATTTAATTTATTCATAGCACAGCATGCAGCAGGGTTGATGGCAGCAAGTTAATATGTTGTTCTTTAATGAGATAACTGTTTGCCTCCCAGGTTCTGAGGTTTGTACTAGTTTTACTTGTCAACCTGACCAAAGCCAGAGCCATAAAAAATCATAGCTCTATGCTGAAATATTTTATTTACCCTAGTAAATGGTTTTGCCTGAAGACAAGTCAGTGAAGTAATTAAATAGTGCTTTTCCTATTCTGGAACATCACATTTTTCTATAATCTCTGCAGTTAACAATATGTCCCTGCATGTGACAGCCCATCCTGTTTCCTCAGCTTCCCTGGGCCTCCACTTTTTCCAGCCCTATTCTTTGGGGACTGCCTCCCCCTCCTGTGCCTTGATTTTTTTTTTCAAGGTTACAAGTCCTTTACCTGTATTACATGCGGCTGCAGCCAGCCCCTCTCCTCCCCCTTGATTAGGCGGGCAGGCAGGCATCAGCTTCTCATAGCCCAAGTCTCAGGTGGCAGATGAGTCCTGGGGGGGGGGGGGGGGGGGGGGGGGAAAGCAAAAAAGGGGGGGGGGAAAGGGTCTGTAGTATCTGGTTTTGAGAACCTTAGCTGGATCAGGCACTAATTGCATGGAGGTTTGCTTTTTAAATATATTCACCATTGAATTCAAAAGCAATTGAAGGAATTTCAGAAATTCTTGCTTCTACAATCACACCAATAAATAAGACTGTGGTCTTTAATGCATTGAGGAAATTGCAGTATGACCATGTTACTTACATCATTTCCTGACTCATCTTTTCTCATTGCAGATATTATTGTTAATGAGTTCGTGTTACAGCAGCACCCACCTATCCAACTGTGGTAGGCACCATACAAATACCAAGCAAGTGACATTCCCTGCTCTAAAGAGTTCACCATCTAAATCAACAAGACAGACAAAGGATTGGAGAAAAGAAATATAATTTATCTCCATTTGATAGATGGGGAGCTGAGGTGAAGAGAGATTGAGTGACTTGCCTAAGGTCACACACAATGTTTGTGGAAGAGAGGGGAATCTAGAACTCCTGTGTCCCAATCCAGTGTCTTAACTACAAGCTTGCCCTTCCTCTCCCATATATAGAATCATGCCCTATTTTTTTCCTATAACGGATTTTGATTTTCTGCCGAGCAAGTTCTGTGGCAACAAAATGGGAGCAAGAATTCCAAAGACATCCGTAGAGCTTTTTATTCCTAGGTTTCCATACTCCTGGCCAATCTCCTTACAGCATGGCTGCATAATCATGACCCACAGGATGTAATTTCAGCTCTCAGAATGAAGCCAACTCCCCATCTTTTTGGGTGAATTAAAGGTTCAGTTGTTAGCACATGATTAACACTGAAAAGGACATATACAAAATGATGCACAGTCAGGTTGGTCTTTTAAATTGTTCATACAGCGTGGGCTGGCAGCACTCTAGGGGTCGGGTGGGCCGGCAGCACTTTGGAGGCTAGGGGCTCTCAGGCCAGCAGTGCTCCGGGGACAAGGGTGCACCGGCCAGCCTGGGGCGGGGCTGGGTCCACGCTGGTTCTGGGGCAGGCTGTGCTGGAATTCTGGCAGTGGAGAGGGGCTGCTGGGGCACAGGATGCCAGCCTGGGGCCAGGGTTGGTTGGGGTGGGGCAGTGCTGGGGCATGGGCTGCGGGGTGCATTAAATGTGTAATGTCTTCCTCAGCCATCTGTGATGGGCAGCCTCCAATCTTTTTTTTTTTAAAGCCACTGTCATTGCTCCGTATAGTAGCTGTTCACTACAGTCACATGATATAATCTGACCTTTTAATTTGGTATGTAGACCTCAGTTTCACCAGATATTGTTCATTCTTCCAGAAATGGTGGCTGCTTTTCCTAATCTTGTATGAATATCTTTATTGCAGCCACCTTCAAACATCATCACATAGTCCAGATAACAAACTTTTCCACCTTTACAATTTCTTTTCCATCCATGTACACCTTTGCATCTGTTATCTAATTCCTTACCTTCATAATGTTGGTTTTCTCTGCATTTGCTTCCAATCCAATTTTTGCTGTTTCCAATTCTACTTCAGATGTAAGCGTAATCATTCCATTTCATGTCATACTTAGTATAGCAATGTCATCGGCAAAGTCAAGGTCATGTAATTCATCTCCACTAACCATTTTACACTCTCCATGATGCTTTTCTTGTCTTCTTCATCAACCAATCTATTGCTAATGCAAAAAAGATTGGTACAACACCCTTCCCCCACCCCCGACTAACACCAGTTACAGTTTCAGACCATTCACCCAGGTCTGTATCTGATCTTCCATCATATGAATTCCTAATTGCATTGATCAGCTTGTCTGGTATCCCATACCTCCTGGCAATATTCCACAGGGTGTCTCTGTGGACACTTTCTTAAAGTCAAAGTTGATTAAGAAGTTTTTTTGCCAAGCAGTAGCTTTCTGATGATCTGTCATATACTGAATGGGTTCACAGAGTGATCTGCCTGGATGGGTTCCAGTCTATTCTTTTTGTAATATTTCATTCACTGCTACCTTCATTCTATTCAGCATAACAGTAGCCAATACTTGGCTCAGGATTCGCAGCAGCAAAATGCCTCTTATGTTCCTGCACTGAGTCAGGTCACCCTTTTTGGCAATGCCATAATGATAGTCTTTCCAGTCTGTGGCACTTGTACTGTCATCCATATTTCTTTATTCAGTTAGTTGCTGAATCAGAATTTTGCCTTCCACCTTTTAGTTGAATGCTGTCAACCTCAGGAGCTTTTCCCTGTTTGAGGCCTTTAATAGCTCTTTAATTTCATCAGGTGTATTGGACCTTCTTCTATTTCTAAATTAGCATTGGCATTTGCCTCAGACCTGTGCATGATCATAAGCACTGGAGAGTTTAATATGGAATAGAAATGTTCTTTCCATCATCTGGCTTGTTCTTTATATGTTTTCAACATCTGTCCATGTGACGGTCTGGTTATTTCTGAGAGATCTTTCACTATTCTATAGAGCAGTTTGATGTCACCCCTCTGTGCTGCTGCTTCTGCATCAGCAGCCTTCTTCTGAACTCCGGCATTTTTATCTTGCCTGCATCTCTTCATTTCTTTGTCTTTTTCTCTGTTTCTTGCATCTCCTTCTAGAAGTTCTGTCAGTGTGTTGCACTATTCCTTTTTTGCCCTCAGAACTTTCAGCTTGTCAGTCACTGTCCATGTTCCAGCTGTAATCTATGCATCTTCCATCCTCTTTGGAGGCCCATTATTTCTTCTGATGTCATGACTACTGTCTTCTTCCAGTTTGACTATCTGTCCTCCAGACTTTCATCAGCCTTGCTCTGCAAAATGCTGGAACAATTGCTAAGTGCAGTCTGATCTGCATTTTTTTGCTCTTCTCTGTTCCTGTAACACTTTTTGTCCATCTTTGTAATCTTTTTTAATTTCAGTTGCAATGAGGCCACACTACAAGATAATGATCAGGGCCAACATCTGTCTCTCCAACTGACTGACCCCTGCTTTGAAGATGTGAATATCTTAAACATCTTTATCTGGTTGACAGTCACATTGTCTGGTAATCTCATGTGATCTTGTGAATCCTCTTGTGCTGGAAGAAATTGCCTCTTGTCTTTAAGGTGTTTTTACCATAGATTCAAGAGCTGTTTGACACTATCAGTTTGAACACCTTCCACTGATGTGCCTGTGATTCCTTCCCAGCCAGGAGAGTTGTTGACAATTTGTGCATTGAAGTCATCTATCAACAACCCAACGTCGTTAGTCATGCGATCCAATACTTGCTGCACCTGGTCATGGAAAATATCCTTTTCCTTGTCACCAGCTGCATTTGTCAATGCATATACTTGGATTATTGTATTCTTCGCATGTCTTGTTTGCAGCCTGGCTGTTGTTGTTCACTGATGCAAGCCAGCAGGGCCTTTACTGTGATGTTATCCAGTATAATTCCCACACTTTGTGTGTTCGTGCTTCTGAGTATAAGAGTGTAGCACTATCAGACCCCATCTTGCCACTCCCTGCCCATCTGATCTCAGTGACACCAATTATGTTAAAATGGTATCTCTTTCTTTCTCGTGTAACCTGTGCCAATGTTCCTGTACTGCACAAAGTAGTACATTCCATGTGCATACTATAGTTACAGAGTTGGTTGTTCTGTGTCTCGAGATCTCAGTTTCCCTTTGGCTTTCGCTGAGGTCTGTCATACATGGGATTTGAGCTCCATCTGTACCCACTGTCCTCAGGTTTTGATTTAATTGAGCTGTTCTTTTGCAGTAAAGTTTTACCTGAGTGGATTGCAGAACCTTTCTCTGTTATCTGGACTTGAGACCAGCACTGTTGCTAACAATAGCAGAGTTTAGGCATGTGGATCATGTAGGCTGCACATAAATCCCGGATAGTGGGGTATGTGCATATAATGTATAAATAAAGCTTTAATGCCTTTAAGGGCAGAGGCAAAGAAGAGGACATCTAGGAGACTCCTTTCTGAGGAGGAAAGGGGTGAAGACAATCTGAGTTATAATGATGGAGAAAGAAGTAGTAGAAACAGAACCAGACATCAATCTATTGGCAATATCCTCCAGCAATAAACAAAGCCTGACTGTAGCAATCAATGGAACATGAGACTGTTACTCACTGTTGGTTGTGAGGAAAGGGCAACAGAAATGGTTCCCGCAGACTTGACGACTCAGCCTAGCAAGGATGGAAGAGAAGAAGAGTAAAAATGTCAAGCTATTGTTTAGTAACCCGATAGTAGGATATTATTGCATGAAAAAACCATTAAAAGAATGTTGTTAAGGTTGCAGAGCCAAGCACTCAGAAATTAGAAAATGCCAGTGTGACAGGTTGTACCAGGCCCCGAGACTCCTTACTGGAGGCCTTGTGGTCCTACTGTACCCCATCCCAGAAAGGAGCAATGGAGATGAATCCTCCAAGCAGCCTAGAGAGGCTATCTGGGACATAGCCAATCAGAGAGATGCTGCAGGGAGCAGCTAATCCAGGCCCAGCAGTCCTATGTACGAGGAGCTGCAGAGTAGAGGTCCATTACTGCCTGGACCTGGAGGAGCATGGATGGGGTTCCTGGCTGGCTGAAGATGCTACAGGACCACAGACAGAGCAGTTGCTGGCAGGGGACGGGGGAATAGAAAAGGAACTCATGGCTGGCTGCTGGGACTTGGCAGCTGTAAGCCCTAAGGTAAAGGTGAAGAAGGTGAAGGGATTGAGGGGAAGTGGCCTAGGGAAATGTAGCAGCTTCTCAAGTAGTCAAAGAGATGCAGTGGGCAGCTGCTATTTGTACTGTCCCTGGGCTAAGACCAAGAGTAGTGGGTGGGCCTGAGTCCCTCCCCACCACCAGCCATTGGGAAAGTGACTTACTCTTTGAAGAAGGAGTTGGATCAGGCCCCGGAGAGGGGATTGAAGACACAGAAGGAGGGTCAGTGACATTGGACTATTTTGGACTTTGATACACACTTCCCAGGCAGGGAGCTGAACTATTTACTGTCTTGGCTGGAGAGCTGGGACCAGAAAAGTCCAAAGGGGCCAAAGAGTCTCCAGGGAGGAAGCCCTCGGGGCAAGGCCCCATACCAGGGTTGAGGGACTATTGGACTGATTGTGAGCCATGCCTGGGGAGGGCTACAGAGACATTCCAACTGAGGAGTACTTGGATAGGCCCTTGCTAGACTGTTCACCCGGGAAGGGGTTAGATTTGTATTTCACACAGACTATGTGTGACTCAGCCAGAGGACTGGGTCGTTGAAGACCCACCGCAAACAGAGAGAGTGTGCAGGCACATGCACTCGGCCAGGAGGTGCTCACGAGAGGTGCATGCCACCCCGTTACAGCCAGAATTAAGGTTTCCTGTGCAAATTCATTTTGCCTCCTTGTGTATTATGATACACTTTAATTACATGGTCGTATGCTATTTTTTCTCTCTCAAGATCTGTACCTTAAGACACAGGACTTGCTGACTGCTTATGCTCCTTTCTCTAGACTGCATAGCCTTATTTCCAGAGCCACTGAGCATCCTCAGCACCTTTTTTGACTTCATTTGCAATTGTGAGTATTCAGCAGTTCTGAAATTCATGCTCCAGCTGACTCAAGTTGAACATCACAAAAACTGAGAACACAGAAACAGTGGCCATCTGTGAAAATTTTGGTTAAAGTGACCAGCAACTACAACTTGTGGTTAAAGTACAAGACTAAGACGCAGAAATCTTGGGTTCGGTTCCTGGCTCATTGACACATTTCCGCTCTGACCTTGGGCAAGTCACCTAGTCTCTCTGTACCTCAGAACCCTATCTGTAAAATGGTGATACTTCTCTTCCCCATAGAGGTGCCATGTGGATATGCTCATTAATGTCTGAAGCTCTCATATACTTCAATGATAGTTATGATACAAGTGCATAGCAACGTAAAGAGATGGAGCATCCAGTATATTGCAAATCTTGAAGGCAGAATGTGTTTCTAATTGAGGACTATTCTGCATCTTACATTTTATACAGACCTTCCTAATCATTATATTTAGCTTTTAGTGCTAAGGATTGAAGTCCACCCACACTGAGAACGATGAAATCTTATCTATCTAAATATCATTTTGTAGTCGCAGGAGCAAAGTCATAAGAACATTTGTTTCCTTTGGCTCATTTTCAAACAGGGAGACATCACTATATCAAACTGCCTTTATTAGTACTTTAATTCAGCAAACAGAGATTGCTAAGTAAGATTCACTTTCTAGCCAAAATGTCAATCAAAACTACATGTGCCATAGGCTACTGTACAAGTTAACATTATAACATCCCTACTGTAGTAATTACTCTGGGCATCATTCTTTATGGTGCACGAAAAGGGGAGGACGTTACGCTGAGGCTTCTAGACTCTAATTTTCTCCCTCTATCACTGTACTCTGCATTTGTCTCCTTTCTGTTACCCTCTCCCTCTGGCTGGAGTCCAGATGGGAGCTACCTTTATCAGGCATAGTAGAGGGCAGTGAAGATTCAAAACAGCCTTTGCCTGTGTGAACAGATGATTGGAATGATCTGAGGAATGGCTGGAACAGCTTATTTGACTGACAGAGTGACAATTTGAGAGGAAACAAACATTCTTAGTATGAATGTGCTTATTAAATTGGCCTAAGTTGAGTGGTGTGAATATCTCACTCCATCTAATTGTTCTTGGAAGGCATCATTTACTAGCTTGTGCGTGTGCATATGAGAGAGACGGTAGTCAAAAAAGATTAATGCAGATGCCACAGGATTTGGCTCTCCTTAGTTTATTCTGTGTGCAGGCAACCAGTAAGATTATTGCAATAAATTACTATGTAAGAGTCCCCCTAGAGAGATCCTTTTGTGAGGCACTGTTACAGTGTATGCAAAACCATGCTCTAATGTGTCCCTAGCCACTGTTTGCCAGAAGCAGGGAATGGGCAACAGGGGATGGATCACTTGATGGTTACCTGTTCTGTTCATTCCCTCTGAAGCACCTGGCATTGGACACTGTTAGAAGACAGGATACTGGGCTAAATAGATGATTGGCCTGACCCCGTATGGCCATTCTTATGTTTTAGTAAGGAAACCCTGTCTCTGATTTGAATAGAGTGAACTAGTTCAAGTAAGACAAGAACCAGCCTGCATCTTCACTTTGGGAAGGAAGTTTTGTTTTGGTTTGGTTTTTGTATAGCTTACCTGGCTTTACTTGAAATACACCAAGGACAACACTGAATTTCATTATATGTTTAGGCTGAGAGCTTGCAAAATTCAGTAGTCTCTCTTTGAAGGCTTCATGAACCTTCATCTCCAAGTTTCATTTTCGGCTTGGGTTCAGAGGAATGCAAAATCTTAAAGAGAAACCACTCAATCAAATCCATTGAGTTTCACCTGTTTTTGTGACAAAACAATGTAAATCTATGACTTTTGCATGATTTTCACTGTCTCTGGGTTAGTTTATGGTTTTGCATTCTCATTTGGACTTCCCGTCATCTCCTCTGCATGCCGTCCACACTGCGCTGCGTTGAAGGGAGCAGCTGGGGTGGTTTTCCTGTGTCACTTGCTGGATCGATTGAGCGGGTCTACACAGACCGTTCAGTCAATCCAGAGCAATCAGTGTAGACCCAGCCTAAGTGGCTCTATAGCACACTTTAAAAAAAGATAAATTTATTTATGTTGCCTTATCTTAGAAAATGGCCATTTTCCTGCCATCTTCAGCTCATCCAGCTGTCATTCTGACAGCATCTTTCTGAAATCCAGGAGGATGAAGGCAACCGCTATCCCAGGTTCCAAGGACTCCTACATCTATTCCACCACAGAGCAGTGTACTGCCGTAACTAACAAGCACTGGTTATATTTTCACATTGGGTTGCATTTTTATTACTATTTCCATTAAACGGAAGGGTTATTCAGTGATTTAATAATCCACTAACATTGCTGCATAATTGTCAGATTACCCCAGAATGAAGCATTATCACATGCACTGCGAGGGGTTTTGTTGCAGGATTTTTGTCTAGGAAGCTGTGCTGTGCTGTGCTCTGCTCATGTGACTAGAATATGGAGCCTTACTTATAGTGGGGAGGTTTGAACATTTTAAAAATAAAAGATCAAAACAATTTGGTGGGAAGGCAGTTCCTGCCCTTAGAACCAACTGACCTGTGATCTTTTGCTCTGAGCAACAGCACTGAAATATAAACGAAGAGGAGCATGTGTTTTACCATAAAAATATTTGAAGAATCCCAGCATATTCATGAAAAAATAAAACTAATTCTGTAGCTCTGTTGGCAATCAGCCATTTTGGCCATGGTGTTATTGACATACTTTTAATTAGTTGTAATTCATATTTTATAATCACAGTTTAGAAAATTTGTAATGTACTTCTTATGAAGCAAATTTGAATTCTTTATCAGTGTGCATTTGTTTCTATGGTACAAAAGTCTTTATTGCACCAGAGGCTTTCCATATAACAAAATCACATTATGTATGACATACTTTTGTACTCTGACAAAATGCTATCTTCCTGTCTGTACTTTCTAAGCAGAAGGAATGCCTGTATCCATTGAAGTCTATTTGATCCCATTATGTACCTATTTGCATTTTTAGGTGTCCATTTATATCTTCAGGCTCCTAAGTACCTTAGACAATATTATTCACATCCATGAGACTTGGACTGCTAAGAGCTTTTGTCACTTTCAAAAATGTTACTTATGCTCCTAAGTCACTTAGGCCAATATTCACAAAGGTACTTAGACACCTAATTGCCATTTTATGTACCTACGTCTGACACTTAGACACCAGTGACATTCTCAGAAATGGGATGGGAAAACTGGGCATGGGCTACCGAAGTGGCTGACTGTCTTAGACCCCTAACTCAGGAGAGGGGAGACAAGAGGAGGGAGTGTGTCACAGCTGAGGATCCTGAGTGGAAGGAGGTGCATAACTCAGGTACTAGGTCAGCCACTTTGTTGCCTTAGCTCCCTGCCTCGAAGCCCCTCCTCTTTCCTCTGCATTTCACTCCTGGCTAGTTTAGGCAGCTCCCCAATCATCTTGCAGACTTCTGAGGATCCCTTTCTTAGGAACCCAACTGTCCCCATGCATTGTTGGAGAAGGCTGGGTGCCTAGCCCAAAACTGAGGGCACCAGTCAGCAGCAGGACACCTAGGGGTTAGGCATTGCAGTGCTGAGTGGAGCAATACTGAAGTACTGCTGTGGATCTGGACGCTAGGTGCTTTTGGAAATTTTACCCAATGTTCCCTAAACCAAATGTTTATTTGCATACTACTTAATTTCAGGAATTTGCGAAAACCTATTAATTTATCCATAACATTTTCTCAGAATACAGAACATAATGGAATGCCTAAGCGTTATTCAAGCAGTGAGAAATCTTTCCAGAGGAAGCTAAACTTGACAATACAGGTCTCTGTACAGCCGTGTTGGAGTCTAGAAGTTTACAAATAATGTGATTGGCTTCTAAAGCACAGGTGCTTATGGGCAGACCAACAAGGACTTTTTTTTTCACAAAATCTCAGTTACTCAAAATTAAGAAAATTCCCGACTTACTGTATACCAAGTGGGGCAAACAAAAACAACAAAACTGACTATGACAGAGATTCTCCAGTCTGGCACCTAAGGCTATGTCTATACTTACAATGCTACAGCAACATAGCTGTAACGCTTCAGCATAGACACTTTTATTATAGCAAGAGGAGGGATTCTCGCCTTAGCATAGGCGATGGCACCTAGGTCAAGAGATGGCAGCTAGGTCAGTGGAAGAATTCTTCTGTCAACCTAGTGCTGTCTACACAGGGGTTAGGTTGGCTTGCCTATGTCTCTCAGTTGTAGATTTTGCACACTCCTGAGAGACATAATTATGCTGATGTAACTTTTCAGTGTGGACCGGTTCAGAACAGAAGATAACAGCAGTTATGTAAAGGTCTAGAGTGTGGCTGCAGAGGCCAAAGTCCATCCGTTGTTTTGCAAGACAGGTTTCTGGATTTCAGGGGATGGAACAGAATAGGTGGCAGGGTGCAGTTTACTGCACAATATGATATTAATAAAAATAACTTAATTGTTAAGTACAAGGTCACCTTGCCTTAATAAGAACAACAGCACAACAATTAGAAAGCAGCAAGAGTCTTTACTATTGCAACAGGATAGCAAACTGATAGTCAGAGGTGTGGGCAGATTCCTCATCTGAAATACCTGATCTTGCCCTGGAGAGCCAGAGAGAAAAGAAGACCCCAAGCTAGTTCCGGCTGTGATAATCCTGCTGAGATACTATGATGATCTGTTTTTTCTTAGTGCAAAAGAAAAAAGTAACTAATTGATTATCAAGGAACACTCAAGGGAATGAAAGAATTTGTATTGGTGTCAGCAGAATCCTAACAAATATCAGCATCCAGAGTTGCCAGTTGCAGCATAATTGCAGACACCAGCATTGTCAAGGTTTCCAAGCCCAGGAAGCATCCTGTTAGAGTCGCAACGTACTCATCCAAGAGAACAATGTGTTAGCAGGCGTGACAGGAGAGAACCTGTGGGATACATTAAAGACTGAAATAAACTATAAGTGATTCAATTGCTTTGAAATATTTTTTAAAATGTGTTTAGTGGTTTAATACTATTTCAAAGTGAACAGTTGCCACAGGAATTAAAATAGCTAAAATTGATGTGGTGGAAGGATAAAGATAGGCATCAAATTACATGTATATTTCTGACTATGCAAATGAAATGGTGTAATTTTAGCAGGAGGCAATTGAGCTAATACTTTGATTAAGCCATGAACATGCCCAGAGTGAACTACCTGTTTTCAGAAACCTGAACAAACTCAATCAGCTGAGTGTTCATTCAGTTAAAGGGCTGTCTGTACTTTCTCTGCAAGCAACTTGACTTCTTATTAAATGTTATTGACCAGATCCTCAGCTGATGTAAATTGACATTACTCAGTTGAAGTCAGTCCCTTTACATTTTGTGACTCTTTGCACTCCTGTTCTTCAGAATGGAATAATGATTATTTTTCTTGTATTCCTCTGGGCAGAGATGATGTACACCAAGCAGTGCAACTCGCTGATCGACTTCTTTTACGATCCTAGCTATTTATTCCTCCAGCACTAGCCATCTGAATATTTTAACTATTTTACAAGGCGGTTTTTATTTTAATCTGCCAGTTGAAATATTATCAAAGCTACTTTTATGTTCCCAGAATATTGATTGAGAATAACACATCTCATGAAGTTTTTTGTAGTTTTGGTACATTTCTTTTTCTTCCATTCTTTTTGTCAAATGCTGGGCTCTCAGAATGAAAAAGTAATTGGATACTTATATGGCTATCGAGTTATAATTAATTATAACAATTTTGGAAGGGATATTAAACTTCATGCTTCAGGTTTTAAGCCAATCTCTAACTATTAGAGATCTGGATGAGATCTAATATGGGGGTAGATTATCCCATAGCTGCCTACTGTTCCTGTACCTTTCTCTGAAGCATCTGGTTCTGGGATCTATCAGAGACTGGGCTAGATGGTCATCAGGTCTGATCCTGTTTGGCAATTCCTATGTTCCTGCATCATTTCTCCATGTCCAGAGGCTGAAGTAAAAGCAGGGAGGAATTTGCTCATTCCTCCCTGGTTTGGATAAGCAGTGCTCCCCATATCTCCCCCTTTTGATGTTCAGTGAGCATTCCCCTTTCTGTTTCAATCTACTTTCACCACTGTCCAACATCAGTTACAGAAAATGAAGAAATAGCACAAGTCACCAATCACTTGTGTTTCTGTTGAGTAGTCATAAAATATTTGTTGTAGTTTGTTTGCAGTCAAGGTTTCCTCTTCATATTATATGTATTTCTCAACTGCTGCCCTTCACAAATCCATACCATCCTATGGCACTTCACTTGCAATGAACCTTTTGTCCATTGTCTTCTACTCCTGGTAACAGCAGGTTGTAGATGGGTATTTTGTGGCAAAGATCCTGTCATGATATTCCATGGTTGTCTTAACACTTTTTTTCCTCTTGCAACACACATATAGGGTCCTGATTTTATAATTTCTACCTCCTGGACATACTTTTAGGAAGGACATTTTACAGTGACTAACAAGCCGTGACGTGAAAATTTGAAGATTGAAATGTTATACAAAGAGATGTTGCTGATGAATGTCATATAGCAGGAGGACATGATACCATTTTATGATATTACATCTAATTTAGAGTGCCAAGGAAAATACATCAGAGGATGCCATCATGTGATGGGTTAGGACTGTGGCTCTCAACCTTTCTAGACTGTTGTAACCCTTTCAGGAGTATGATTTGTCTTACATACCCCCAAGTTTCACCTCACTTAAAAACGATTTGCTTACAAAATCAGACATGGAAAGACAAAAGTGTCACTGAACACTATTACTGAAAAATTGCTTGCTTTCTCATTTTTACCATATCACTATAAAATAAACTGATTGGAATATAAATATTGTATTTACATTTCAGGGCATAGCATATAGACCAGTATAAAAAAGTAATTGTGTGTAAGAAATTTTAGTTTGTAGTGACTTCGCTAGTGCTTTTTATGCAGCCTGTTGTAAAACTAGACAAATATCTAGATGAGTTGGTGTACCGCCTGGAAGATCTCTGCATACCCCCAGGAGTATGTGTACCCCTAGTTGAGAACCACTAGGTTAAGAAATCTCTCTCCAGCACCTAATGATGCCATGGCAATCTTAAAAGCTGTTGTCAAATCTTTGAATGAGATTATTAGCCTTATTCTACAGACGTAGCTAATAAATAAAAAACTGATTATTTCTTTACCCTCCCATCAGGGAGCCAAATCGAGGCCTTCTGGAAAATGTTAGCGGTCTGCGGTACTTTCAAACAAAGTGGTTGTACAAACAACAGTTGGTGCATACTGTAAGGTACAGCAGCACTAGATGCACTGTTCTTTGGCACTAAACTGCAGAATGTCAGTGGTATCATGCTTTTTATCAGTCTCAGCTTGATGGCAGTAATCCTGTTCATGATCAATGAAAAATGCCTTTAAGCTTATTTACAGCAGCTAAGAGTTGCATAGAGAGGGCCTGGTTCCCCACTGCCTTGCACCTGGTGTAGCTACTTATTAAACTAAATGTAAAAATTAACAAATCTGAGTTCTCTACTCACATGAGTGTTAGCTTTTTACGCCCACTTTGCACAGGTGTAAATGACTCCACAAAGTGCAAGGCAGTGGGGAATCGGGTCTGGAATTTAGGGCCTGGTCTACACTGCCGCTGGTGGTCAATGGGACATAAAGTACATAAAGTAGCTTGCGTATCTCGTGTCAACTTACTTACGCTGCCGTACGACAGTGTCTTCACTGCGTCGACCGGAGATGCTCTTCAGTAGACACAGTCTTACTCCTTTCGGGACCCGCTATTTTGTTTCTCCACAGCCCACTCAATCAAACCCGTTGCATTAATCCCCGAGTCGCCGGCAATGTAGACATATCCTAGGATTAGTTCTTTACTCTCTTCCTAAGGCACTTGTTTTCCAGGTATAGAGAAAGCAGAGTTCTTTTTCCATATACATCTCAGGGCCTGAAGAAATAATTTAATCCATTCCCACTCATTCATATGGAGGCAAATGTTTCAGTGACTTTCCTTTTAGCTGAGATGACCATGTGTGAGAGAGTCTTTTTAGTTTGCATCATCACAAGAGATGTTTCTCATATACAGTACGATGGCTAGAGAGGATATTTTGTTTCTCATAGCACCTAAAATGTGCTAGGCATGGGACAAAACTTAAAATAAGACATGATCCCTGACAGAAGAGATTTCAGTGTAAAAACACCTGGTAAACTACAGTAAGAATATATATGTTCAGTGATCAAGGTAATGATTAACCATGTCTTCATAATACAATATTTTAATTGCTTCCCCCCTTCTTCCCCTCCGAGACGAACCTCAGTTTCCTATCAACTTGCCATTATCAGTCAGCTAGTTTTGTGTAGGCATCATGGTAGAAATGGACCTGTCAGAAGGATTTGTGCATGGAACCAGGAAGGGGACGAGTATCTTACTGATGAGTAGAGTGCTGTATGAACAGAAGCTATGTACAACGAGATTACAAAACTTCCTACAGCCTGCAGCTGCCCTGACCTGGACTTATTTAGTTCTACCCCACAAGGATGTGTGTCATAGGGAACCAAAGTCTGCCTCAAAACTGTACGGGAAGTGTGGCATCTCTGCACTCCCTGGAGGATTTGCTCTAGAACACGTTCTTTATGGGTCTCCTAACCTCCTTCCACAAGGATCAAGTGAACTCCTTGGATTTGCCCGTACTGGCTTAGTGACTGAAAAACTGAACATAGAAATCTAGCTGACATCTCTGCATGGAATGGTCAACAGCATCTCTAAGCCAGCCTGTCCCCAAGCACTGGTGCACCAGCTGTCAGCATGCTCATTAAAGTGCTGCAGAAATCCTTATTCTCTGTGTCAAAGGCCGGCCTGCAGAGGAGTTTGAGACTTTTACAAGCAATCCAAAAATCTTGCCTTTAAAAATCTCCTGGAGACAAAGCAGCGGCTGTCTTACAGAGACACTGAGGAGACTGCAGGAGACTGCAGTTGAGGCATGTGATTTCAGCACGTGTTGTTCTAGCTCGTGTACCAATAGTGAAGTCTTGGCAGCACAGACTTCAGCATGGGTTCCTGGAGTGCTTGTGCCTTGATTGAAGTCTGTGCTCTTTGGGGCTTCACTGCTATCAGTATAATTTTAACCTGGTTAACACCTGTCTTGGATAATTCTGCACAAGCTACAATCACATGCCTCAATTGCAGGGTGCAGATATGCTAAGGGTCACAGAAAATCCACTTCAGTGCATCAAATCACTCTTTCACTGGCTTTTCATACAACCACATTTACACCATCCATGACCACCATCTGTCTTTGTCTGGGTTGCAAGCTAATGGATAAAGATGTGAAAACTTAACAGCTTATAGTTGGGTTCATTATTATCGGCCAGTTGGCATCCTGAACTTGGCAAACCTCATCTTTTTTTTACAAGGGATTTAAACCAGCTTAAAAAAATAAAACTCCTATCAATGTTAAGTGGGTGTGTAAATCTCAGATTTAATTTAAGACCACCAAAACATGAAGCATAATTTTCAGAGGTTCTAAGTACCTGCAGCTCCACTGAAAGTAAGTCAGTGATGCATATGTACAACAGTTTTGAACCTGCAGTTTGATAAAAAATGTGAATACATTTTATCTAGTTTTATTTTTAAAAAATCATTTCATTTATCCATTTGTGCATTGTGCTTCAGGAAAAAATGTGGAGTCACTGTATCAGGGTATTTGCAGTATTCCCTTTACTCAGAATGTGAAATACATTCATGTAAAGTTACTGTGGTAATCAATAAATATCTTGAACTAAAAGGTGCCCACTGCACTTTATTCCACAGCATAGTATCGGTTCTGTATGGTAGTAGGGAACAATGTGCATTATATATGTTAGGATCATTTACAGATTTAATAAAACATATTACAGTGGTTGAAAAGGAAAGCGGCCTAAAGAAATGAAGTCCCCAGTGAGGTTAAAAATATACATCCAAGACAGCTCTGGATTAGGAAAGGACTGCACTGTCTGTACTCAAAAAAAAAACAAAAAAAAAAATATAGAGCAAACTAAGACAGAATGGGATGCATAATCCACGGATCCAAAATGTCCCTTTATAACAAAAGATCCAGTAATTGGCAAGAAAGGGAGTTTTGTGAGGAAACCATATAATCAGAAGCAATGTATTTTAAGGGAAGTTTCTCTCCGTGCTACAAATACTATTAAGGACTGTTGTTATTCATGAAAGGAAAGCAAACAAAGAACAGCTCAGAGCTAAGAGGTTGTCTTTGATTTGATATTTTTTAAGAGTACGAAGGCTAAATCATCCTGGGTCATGTATCATAAATAGGGCTTTGCGTGTATGTGAAGGGGGAAGGCTAGTAACAGATCAATACAGAATTTTCTTTTTAAAGCCTCTCACATGACATACTGCCCTTCAAGGCTGTCTTGGGTTATGAACAAGAATTATGAGAGGACGGCACTAGCATTGGGGAGACGTTATTTCTCATGCTCAGCAGAGCAAAGCCACCGTGGGCCATCATAGCTTAATGCTACTCTCGAAGGTATAAGCTCAAAACTCAAGCACTGCTGATTGCCCCAAGAGGTATGACATGGACATATTCAGCCTGGATGTGCTAATGCTGCAATAAAGCATGCCCCAAATGGTTGCTGGCACATGAATTTTATGTTTAGCAGTAGATACCCCGTGCTGTGTTTTCCCTGCCACAGAAACATTCACGTTTTATATGCTGTTCCTTGAACCAAGAGAAGAAAAAATAACTAATATGGTACTATGCTGTCTGAGACTAGGGCTTAACCAGACTCAGATCTGATAAAGATGTTTTTTCCCGATACATCTAAACAAGCAGCATTGAGCTTTAATCAAGAAAGGAAATAGAACACTCACATTTCTGTGCTCATCTCACAAAGGATGCAAGCCATAAGGCTTGCAAAGATTTGAGAAAAAGCCTCATTAATGGAGCTTTGTTGATTTGTGCCAGCTAAAGATTTGGCCCCTGGTATTTAAATTTCAAGAAGAATTGTATATGGGCTTCCAAATTCAGATCGGGGGTAAACTTTAATGCACTGAAAAGGATATTAAGGCATGTGATGCTCTTTAATTTTTATATCCAGCATACATTTCAATCTTCATAACTGTGCTGAAATTCTGCTATTTTAAGCCAGAAGGGCCTGCCTGATATGATCTCCTAGTCTGACCTCCTGCATAACACAATCTATGGAATTCACCCAGAAATTTCCTGCATGTGTCCTATAACTTCTGATTGACACTAGATCATCTTTTAGAATGCTAGCCAATCTTAATGTAAAGACTTCAAGTGAAGGAAAATCCATCTCAGCCATTGGTAAATTATTCCAGTGGTTAGCTACTCTCATGATTAGAAATTTGAGGATTCTTTCTAATTTGAATTTCTCTAGCTTCAGCTTGCAGTCCCTGGATCTCATTATACCTTTGTCTACTAGGTTAAAGAGCCATCCACTATCTGATTCTTGCAACTTGTATATACTTAGAGACTGTGATCAGGTCACCTCTTAATTTTGTCTTAGATAAGCTATATAAGCTTCTTAAATTTGTCCACTGTGTGACTGGTTTTCCATATCTGTAAGTCATTCTTATATCTCTTTTCTGAACCTTTTCCAATTTTTCAACATCCTTTTTGATGTGTGAACAGCAGAACTGGACGCTATGCAATAATGGTCTCACCAGAACAATCTCTCCTGTGGCCCTACCCAACTCAAAATTCTCCTGTTCATACATCAGAGATCTGTGTTAATCCCTTTAACACAATATCACACTCCTAGATAACCAACTGTCAAGTTCCCAGGATTTCGAAGTTCTTTTCTGAGTTCATTCCAGGGTACAGCCCCCATTGGTAAACTTGACAATGTGCCCCCTGTTCAGAACCACCATGTTGTAGGGGGATGAGAGAGTTGGTTTCTTTTGTGCTTTGGTATATTCAGGTCCATAGCTGGGTGAGTTCTGGGGGAAATTATTTGGTGAATTGGAATCTGAACACGGCTTCACTTGTTTTCACTTGCTCTGTATTCATGCTCACATGAAACAAGGTTGGTTGGTTTGTCTGTGGATATCACTAGGAAGTCTGTTGATGCTGGAAATAGTGTAGTAGGCAGCCATGCAGAGAGACACAGACAGATTTGAGGAGGGACGAGTCCCCCCCCATCACCTATGTGGACTCACTTTACTGAGGTTGCTGTGGCCCAGACCTTTACATCTCACCACCTCTGTGGAAGGATGCTAGCTGAGGTGCTGATGAAGACAGGGTGGTGATCCCAGCACTCTGGAACACCTGTGGTTGAACGGGAGACCTTGCTCCACCTCGCTGTCAGCAGCCACAGAGCCGTACCTGAGGGAGCAGTGGCAGATGAGCACGCAAGCTGCGGCGCTCCACCCACTGCATGGCCTATCTGAAAAATAAGTACTGCCTACTTCTCAACTGGCATGAAGACCTCCAGAACCATAACTCTACGCATAGCCTTGTTGGAAAGGGGGAAAGCGGGCCTTGGATGAGGGAATTTCTGCAGAGGGAGATGGCCTTTTACAGTTGAATAGGAGAGATGAAAACCATCTTCTCCTGTGTAATTTTCCTTCTCCTCACCCCTTAACTTACTTTCCTTCTCTTAGAGGGATGTTACTTCTCTTCCCCTGCAGATGATCTCCATCCACCTCCTCTTCATGTGCTCCTAAGAGGGGCATTTCTCCTCCTCCAGGTCATAGGAGACAAGTCATGCTGGAGGAAGTAGAGTTTTCTGTTTATCAGTTTGCTCTTTTAGCTGATGTGTAAAATGCTTTAAATATATATTGCTGCAGTGTTATTAAATGCCTACAGTTTTAATGTTTGCTAAAATGAGTCCAAGTCACAAATCTGCCTCTGTTTAGCTAACTGACCCATTCTCCAAAGCATCGCTGATTCCTCACTCCTCTCTCTAGCACTTTTCTCGCCCTCACACAGACGCCACAAGACCCCTATGCATCTGCTTTTTCTTCCTGCTTGCTCTCTACCTTTCTGGCTGGCTGTTCACAAATCTTCCATCAGCAAATTTAATCAAACAAGCCCTGATCTGGTTGTAAAGGTGTAGGCTCAGTTGTTGCTGTTTCCTCATCTTGAGTCAAGAAGTAATGGTTCTTCAAGTGCTCACTCATGTCCATTCAGAATTAGGTGTGTGCGCGCCACGTGCACTGGTGCCAGAAAATTTTCCCCCAGTGGTATCCATAGGGCCAGCTCTAGCACTGTCTGCAGTGGCACACACATGTGCTCATATAGAGCACTGCTGGCCCCGCTCCCTCTCAGTTCCGTCTTACCACCCGTGACGGTGCTGGAACACTCATTTGCTTCTCCAAGATTCAGTATTCCTAGTGGTTCTTTGTTTTACATAGTGTACATAGTTGTTTCAGAGTTCATTAGCTAGTTAGTGGTTGATTAGTTATTAGTTTACCCAGGGTCAGAGCATGCTCTGGTCCCTGGGTTTTAAACCCTGCACTTCATGCAAGAAGCCTATGTCGTTGAGTGACCCATACCAGAGCTGTTTGAAGTGTTCGGGGGAAGCCTACCTTTGTGAGAAGTGTAAGATCTGCAAAGGGTTTCATCCTCAAACCAAGAAGGACTGAGACATTAGGCTCAAGGCCCTTTTCATGGAGTCACACTTAGACCAGTGTCAGAGCCACGATCGGACTTGGCACCCAGTAAGGCGGCATAGACTAGAAGTGTTCCTCCAGTGTCGGTGCCTGCACGGCCCCGTTCGACATCGCTGGCACCAAAAAAGAGAAAAGCACATGCTGAGAAGGAACCGAAGTTCGCTAAGAAGAGCTCGGGCACCGCATGAAAAGCTGATTCGGCCCTGAGAACACCTCTGCCTGTAAGGCTGTCAAGCCCGACTCTGGTACCACTCCTGGGAATGGCAGAGGCCTTCACCGTTTACTGGTCCCTTCTATACCTGAGGCCTTTCAGGCAATGAAGGGCCTGTTGGCCTTGCTGGTGCTGCCTACACCATAGGAGGGTAGGGCAGGGCACCAAAGCTCAGATACCCAGACCAGAGGCCAGTCAAAAGGGAAGCCAGTGCTGGTTCCACCACAGCCTCTCCCTTTCTCGCCGGTTTCACAGTGTTTGCCAGAATCTCAGCACTGCTCCCTGGTGCCAAATCACCATGGGTTGGGGTCGAGTCTTCAGTCACCGAGGGCCAAGCAGCAGTCATTGGAACATCGGTACCGATCCAAAGAATTCTGTCATCGATCTCCAGAACGCCATCACTCCCCAAGCCTCTGGCACTGCTTTGCAAGCCCCCACAGAGAATCTCCTGAGCCTCAGCACTGTCCCTATAAGAAGCATAAGGACAAGATGCGGTCAAGGCGTGGATAGCACTTGGGCTCTTGCACCGCTCCCCATCACCATAGTGCAGTCACTTAAGAAGTGGTGCATAGAAGCATGTGACATCAGCAACCCCTTGGTCACCAGCTTTTAGGTCCTCAGAGTCAGGAGAAGAAGTGGCTGTCCCTCCGAAGGGGCAAGCTCCCAAGCAACCCGCTGGGTTTCCCATGCTGCCGCAGTTCGGAGGTTGGCTGCAAGGACAATGGCCAGGTCCCTGGCAATATTGGAACCTGTGGGGGTTCCCTCAGGCTGCAATGCCATACGCTCAGTCATCTGTGAGCACCTCAGTACTGCAGTCATCTAAGGGCCTGGCCCCGGCACTGGTGGCAATTATCGGGTCAGACCTGGAAGACTCTTTCAGCCTGTCCCTCAGTAACCACCCCAACCAGGGAGGAAGATCCAGCCTCCCCTCAGATTCCTGCCTCCTCATCCTCCTTGCTGGACAAGGCTGTGGTGGGTCCCTCTCACTTGCCCCACTGGACGATTACAGGGTGCATCAAGACGTGTTAAAGTAGGTAGCGGCTAACCTGGGCCTCAAAATAGAGGAACTTTCTGAGCCAGTGGATGAACTCTTTGGAGTCCTGTCATCTGCGGCGCCCTCCAGAGTAGCCCTTCCCAGTCCACAATGGCCTGCTCAAGTTTGCCAAAGCATTGTGGCAGAGCCTGGCCTTCCTGCCCCCCACATATAAGTGGGCAGAGAAAAAATATTATGTGCCCACAATGAGTTTGAATTTTTATACACTCACTTGTCCCTGGGTTCACTAGTCATGGCAGCAGCTAACGAGCGTGACAAGCAGGGACAAATGAGCTCAACACCCAAGAATAAAGAGGCCACAAAAATTTGATTTATTTGGTCACAAGGTGTATTCAACGGTGAGCCTTCAGCTGAGGTTGTCCAGACAACAGGCACTCTTAGGCCATTACCATTATAATATCTGGCAGTCACTGGAAAAATTCACCAGCTCCCTCCCACAGTCCTCTCTGCAGGAGTTTGAAGCAGTACTGGAGGAGGGGAAGGTAGTAGTCAGAGCCTCCCTACAGACAGCATGAGACACAATAGACTTGGGCGTGGGCATTGGTTTCAGTTGTGTTGATGAGGAGGGCATCGTGGCTGTAATCATCCGGTCTTTCGACGGAGGTTCAGCAATCCATCCAGGACCTCTCGTTTGATGGTTCCGCCCTCTTTGCAGACCAGATTAACTCCAGGCTGCATGAGCTAAAAGACTCAAAGGCCATTTTGAGATCCTTTGGCTTCTATACCCCATCTTCATCCAGGAGTCACTTCAGGCCCTCTCAACAGCAGTGCTTCAGGGGTCAGGTCAGGCCTCAGTGGAGCCCTGCAAGAGGAGGCATAAGAACTATAAGTGCAGTCAGGGCAATTCACCAGCTTTGACCTTGAGATCAGGGCTGAGCTGCCATCCTTCAAAGGGAAAGCGAGGCTTTTGAAGGAGCAACTGAGAGTGGCCTACCGGACTTCATTCAGGATCCAAATTCCCAATTATTTTCTTCCTGCCTCGCATCTTTCCTCCCCACTTGGAGAGCCATAACTACAGACCTCTGGGTGCTAAACACAGTGGCCTTTGCCTATATCCTCCAGTTTCTTTCATTCCTGCCTTCCCACCCTCCTTCCCCATCCCTCTTCAGGGACCTCTGTCACAAGCAACTCCTCATTCAGGAGGTGCAGGCCCTGCTGTGTGTGGGAGCGGTGGAAGAGGTCCCTCAAGCATTGAAGGAAAAGGGTTTTTACTCCTGATACTTTCTGATCCCAAAAGACAGCTGAGGCCCATTCTAGACCTGCGTGCTTTGAACCAATTCCTCAAAAAACTGAAATTCCACATGGTCACCCTGGTAGCTATCAAACCTTCCCTGGATCTGGGCGACTGGTGCACTACTTTCAATTTAAGGACACCTATTTTCATATTGCAATCTTCCTGGGCTATAGAAGATTCCTGCGACTTACTCAGGGTGCCCAGCGCTATCAGTTTGCGGTCCTCCCATTTGGCTTCTCCACCGCACCACGTGTTTTCACCAAATGCATGGCAGTAGTAGTGGCCCACCTCAGGCACAGGGGAGTGCAGGTTTTTCTTTACCTAAATGACTGGCTGATCTGGGGTTGGTCATGGGGCAGGTCCATGCAGCATTGAGATGGTAAGGGGTAGACACCTGCTGGTCACTGGGCCCGCTAATAAATGAGCAAAAATCAATACTTACACCAGTTCAAAAGATTGAGTTCATAGGGGCAGTCCTGTACTCTACACAAACCAGAGTGCTCTTGCCCAAAGAGAGATTCTTAGCAATGTCAAGGCTCATAGCCCAACTAATGGCCCACCCCCCCACTATGGTAAAAGTGTGTCTCAGTCTTCTGTGGCACATAGCAGCGTGTACGTACGTTGCCTGGCATGCCAGGATGTGACTTCAGCTATTCCAGTTGTGGCTTGCCAAGGTTTACTTCCCAACCAGGCAGTCTTTGGACAAAATATTCATGATCCCCCCGCATGTAATTATCTCCATGTCATGATGGCTGGAACCTCAGCATGTAATGGCAGGGGTGCCTTTTGTGGCTCCGAGACTGACCCTGTCATTAGTATCAGACACTTTGGATGTGGGCTGGGGTGCCCACCTCGGTGCCCTAAGGACTCAGGGTCTTTGGTCAAGGGAAGAGTCAACTCTCCACGTCAACATCAGGGAGCTCAGGGCAACTCACCTGGCCTGCAAAATATCCTTACTGCACCTCTCCAACAAAATGGTGAGAGTCTTGATGGACAGCACAGCTACCATGTACTATATGAACAGGCAAGGCGGAGCCAGATCTTCAGCACTCTGTTGCAAGGCCTTGCATCTCTGGGAATTCTACATGAGCCACAACATTAAACTGGAAGCGGTGTACCTACGTGGTCTGAAAAATACTCTGAAAGCAGGACCTTTTGCTCTCACCATGAGTGGTCCCTCCACTAGGAGGTAGCCGACAGCATTTTTCAGAGGTGGGGAACTCCCAAAGTAGACCTATTTGCTACTAGGGAGAACAGGAAATGCACCCAATACTGCTTCCTCCTGGGATCGGAGGATGCCTCCCTGACAGACACCTTTTCCTGTCGTGGATGAGGGGTCTATTGTACACTTTTCCTCTGATACCTCTCATACACAGAATCCTCGTGAAGATCAAGTGAGACAGAATGCGGGTCATCCTAATAGCCCCGGCATGGCCCAGGCAGCACCGGTTTGGGATGCTGTCAGAACTCTCGATGGCCAGGCTATGATCGCTTCTGTTGAGACTGGACCTTCTCTCTCAAGACCAAGGTTGACTGATGAACCCGAATCTGAGCACTCTGCGCCTGGTGGCGTGGATGCTTCATGGTTGAGCAGAGATGAATGCCACTGCTCGGCCCAAGTTCAGAGGATCCTGTTGGAGAGCAGGAAGCCATCTACAAGGGTATCTTATTTATCCAAATGAAAACGTTTCATCTGCTGGATGATAGCTTGAAACATCGTGCCAGTGAAATCCCCTATTCAGCTGATCCTGGACTCTCTGCTTCATCAGAAGCAGGAGGGCTTGGCCTTCTTGCCTATTAAGGTACACCTGGCAGTGATTTCAACCTTTCACCCTCCGATCCAAGGCAGGTCGGTTTTCTCTCATGGGATGGCATCCAGATTCCTCAAGGGCCTGGAGAGACTTTTTCTGTTGATACAAGACCCAGTCCCTCAGTGGGATCAAAACCTTGTCCTCTGAAAACTGATGGCACTGCCATTTGAGCCGTTGGTCTCTTGTTCCCTCACTTATCTATCCTGGAAAGTGGCATTCTTGGTGACAATCACCTTGGCACAGGTGGTCTTGAAGTTAAAAGCTCTGACCTCAGAGCCACCTTACATGATTTTTTTTCAAGGACAAGGTGCAGCTTTGTCCTTACCCTCCCTTTATGCCAAAGGTTGTTTCCCATTTCCATGTCAATCAGGAGATATTCCTGCCCATGTTCTTTCCAAAGCTCCACAAATCCAATGAGGAGAGGCATCTTCACTCTCTAGATGTGAGAATAGCATTAGCTTTTTACACCAACAGGACCAGGCGTTTTCGCCGCTCTATGCAGATCTTCATTGCAATCGCTTATTGGATGAAGGGACGTCCAGTGTCATCTCAGCAGATCTCATCTTGAATTACGATCTGTATTTGGACCTGCTATGAGCAAGCTGGAGTCACCCCCCTGGCTTCCCTGTCTGCCCACTCCACAAGAACACAGGGGTCTTCAAAGGCCTTCCTGGCATGTGTGCCCATTCATGACATCTGTAGAGCCAGTACATGGTCCTCGATACACACATTTACATCCCACTATGCCATCATGCAGCAAGCGTGGAACGACGCTGGGTTTGGCAGAGCAGTGCTGCAATCATCATGTCTATGAACTCCTGCCCGCCTTCAGAGGCATTTCTGGTAAGTGACCTAATACTGAATGGACATGAGTAAGCACTCAAAGAAGAAAGAACAGTTACTTACCTCGTAACTGTTGTTCTTCGAGATGTGTTCCTCATGTCCATTCCAGAAACCACCCTCCTTCCTCTATGTCAGAGTTTTTGCAAGAAGGAACTGAGAGGGAGGAGGGCCGGCAGCGCCCTATATACAAGTTCATATGCTCACCACTGCAGAAGGCACTAGAGCCAGCCCTCCGGATACCACTGGGGGGAAATTTCCGGCACTGGTGCATGCGGCACACACATATCTAATTCTGAATGAACATGAACAGCACATCTCGAAGAACAACAGTTACTAGATAAGCAACCATTCTTTCCAAAGAGGAATCCATTACAATATTTCTACTCAATTCTGTCTGCAGTATAAATATATTCTAGTTAGCTATATTTTCATTTTTAAAATAAATCGTGTGTGTTATTATTTATTTATACATTTGAGCTGGAGGGTGGTCTTTGTTTAAAGTATCAGAAATTCTTCTGGAAAATTGAGGTGTGGGGGTGCAAAAGGAAGTGAAAGGTGGGGAAAATATTTTAAATATAAAGAAAAAAGAACAAAAGAGATTTCCCTTTCTTTCTCTTCCTTTTGCTCACTGCAGAAGCAGAGATGGGTAGTGGGAGGGTAGAGAAACCAGAAAACAAATTTATTTTGGTTTTCAAAACCAAAATGAAATCTTTCATCTAATCAAGAAACTGAAAAATTCTCTGAAAATTTTCATGGAAAATCGACTTGGTTTTTTACAATTGTGAGGCCCTTTTCAGTGGCATAAATAGGAGTTAGAAACCCAGTTCTCATAGGGGTTTATCTTGTTCCCTCATAAGGAGTACCTGCTTTATTATTGTACTAACACAGCATGCAATCTCTAATTAGCTGATTAAACATGCTGATTAGTCAGTTCCACATTGAGTCTGTGTGTGTTAGTTAGTTAGTTGAGTCTGATCTTGCTGTCCTTGGTCTGTTACCTGATGTTAATAGGACATTTGCCTGAGTAAAGAGTGTAGAACAGGGCTTTTCATTTGGAACCCACATATGGTGAAGATGACCATTCCACACAGCATGCTGAAGCACTGAAAAGGGCTTGCCTTTGAACTCTACTGTCATGCTGTTGAGCCAGGATCAGTTCACACATCCACAACTGGGCACCCAATAACTGTACCAGTGAAGACTAGGATTAAGTCTCTTCAATGCAAAGCTATTTACTGTAAAACAGGTATCTCAGACAAATAGAAAAGGTTATACAATGTCTCTCCTTAATAAGCCTCAATTCCCCAAGCATAAACCCTCAGTATGCTGGCCCCATATAGTATCCTGATTAGCAAACAGAGCAGATATAGATACCAGTTCTAAGTGGAGACTGTTTCCTTCCTTCATGTTCCTTTAGGTACTTGGTGTGTTTTCTGAGTTCCTCAAAGCAGGGTGTTGGCAACTGAGACCCTATGGTTTTTCTTCTTCTTGAGTACCTGATCTGTTTGATGGTTCCTTGTGATAGGGTGTTTGGATACCCTGAGACTCTTTTTGGTTCTAAAGTCCCTCTTCAGATATTAATTGGGATGTCTTTGTGGCATGTGATATTCCCCAGTACATATACCCTTTTCCCAAAGATGTCATATGTCCCTATACTCTGCTACCACTTATTTAGCATATCATGATTATTTATAACTTGTTTTTCTAATTAATTTTGGGAGAGACAACAGGGATCGGCTGACATGTACATACTGTCAACTATTCATCCAGGCACCTGATGTCATGCTGTTCTAAAGGGTCAGTTAGTCCCAGATTCACTATTACACACCTCTGCGTGTACACAGTAGGCAAACTGGCCATTGGCTGGCCATGATCATTGGTCTGTTACATCAGCACAGCTACACACACAGGGCCTGGATAACCATTCATGGCTTATGTCAGTGCTATGTGCAAGTCTGGTATTGTTAGTGATTTGCCATGTAATCTGTCTAGTGCTAAGAGGCCTAGCTCCTAGAAGCCTTTAGCACTCAGACTTACCAAGCTTTATCAGACTTACGTCAACCACAGTGATTTATAGTAAATTAGTATCATCCCAACACACGCTTTCATTTATCTGCGTGAATTCTATGCTGAAATTCATCTGGCGGTGGGTTGACTAGGGAGAGGTGGGAGGGTATCTGCACTCAGCAATGTCTTTTTAACTTTGTGAAATGTCATAGAAAACATTGCAACACTTCCTCCTACGCAAACAATTACAAGAGACCAACGGCTAAGTAAATTATCAAACAAGAGGGAAAACCTGCTGTCAGGAGGACTGCGTGTGTTCTTTATTGCCCTTTTTTTTTTTTTTTTAAATTGCCTCAGCCATTTGCCTCATGAAACCCATAGCAGGGGCACGTGCACCCAATTTGGAGAGTTATAAATACAAAGGAGAATCTCAGCTGACTTACTTCTATTTATTTATTTTTTTACAAAGTAAAGGGCTTGTCTACACTAGACAGTTTTGTTGACACAAGTTACAGCATTGATCAAAAAGCGCAGTAATTACAGCACTTGCATCCATATGCATGGCACTCACTGTGTCGCTGAAGCCCATCCACACTCAGTGCTATAGCATTGACATTAGAGCAGTGCACTGTGGGCAGCTGTCCCACTGAGCAACTTGCCATTTTGTGGTGCTAGGAGTTGTGGGAAGGTGTTTGGGCCGCAGTGCATCATGGGCATGGACTCTACGTCCCATGATGCAGTGGTTTCTGTCCTGTCATTCTGTGGGTTTCTGACTGCGTTTCACAGTATTTTTCAATGGCCCCTGTTTCCTGAACACTCACCTTCTCTATCTGAAAGGATGGATACTGCACTGTTCTCCACTCTTGCTGTCAGTGTTCTGAACACATTGGAGCTGGTCATGCAGTATATCATGAGCTCCCAATCAGAACTGGAATCCGAGGCACCTGACCTGTTTTGTGCCATGCAAGTGAACAGCGTTGCATTACTGTTTGCATTTACGGAGCATCTGCGCACAGTGCAGTGCCGCATTTAGGAGCAGGAGACAAGCACTGAGTGGTGGGATCACATCATTATGCAGGTCTGAGATGAGCAATGGTTGCAGAACTTTTGAATGTGCAAAACCACCTTCATGGAACTCTGTGTGGAGCTTGTCCTGCCCTGCAATGCAAGGACACCAGAATGAGAGCTGCCCTCTCAGTGGAGAAGTATGTGGCGATCATCTTGTGGAAGCTGGCAACTTCAAACTGCTACTGGTCAGTCGCTAAGCAATTTGAAGTAGGGAAGTCCACCATTAGAGCTGTATTATTGCAAGTGCACATGGCCATTAATTGCATTCTGCTATGAAAGACTGTGACTCGGGGCAATGTGCATGAAATAGTGGATGGCTTAGCAATGATGGGATTCTCTAACTATGGTGGGGCGATAGATGGCACACATATCCCAATTTTGGCTCCAGACCATCTTGCAACCAAGTACATAAACAGGAAGGGGTACTTCTCTATGGTGCTGCAGGAGCTTGTGGATCACCATGGGCATTTCGCTGACATCAACACAGGTTGGTCAGGGAAGGTGTATGACATACACATCTCCAGCAACACTGGCCTGTACAGAAAGCTGCAAGCAAGGACTTTCTTTCCAGACCAAAAGATTCCAATGAGGGATGTTGAAATACCCATAGTGATCTTGAGAGACCCAGCTACCCCTTACTGCCATGGTTCATGAAGCCTTATACGGACAATCTGGATAGCAGCAAGGAGCATTTCAATAACAGGCTGAGCAGGTGCCAAATGACCATTGAATTTGCGTTTTGGCAGAATAAAGGCTTGCTGGAGGTGCCTTCATAGTAGACTAGACTTCAATAAGGAAAATATTCCCCTGGTTATAGCAGCCTGCTGTGTGCTTCATAATTTATGGGAAGCTAAGGGTGAAATGTTTTCTCCTTGCTGGAGCGCAGAGGCAGACCTCCTTCTGGGTGACTATGAGCAGTCTGGTGCCAGGTCTATTAAAGGGGCACAACAGGGGACCATTCAAATTAGGGAGCCCTTGAGGTACTCTTGTAACAATGAGCCCCAATAAAGTGTCTTTATAGACAGCAATGTGCCACGCTGACTGCTATCTAGCTTGCTCTGTGTATCAATAAGAGGTGCAATCAGCATGTGCAAGAGACAAATAAAGAGTGCTTATTCATCCAATGTTTTGTCTTTATTAAATAACAGGAATTTACAACAAACAGAAAAATGTGACTTGAGGGGAGAAGGTGGTGAGGGGCAGTGTGAGCTGTCACAGCTATCATTCTGAAGGGGTGGAGTGAAGTGGATATCGAGATGGGCTGCTGTTTGGTAGGCATGTAGAGGTGCAGTCTGTGGAGAGCATGGATAGCAGTTCTGTATTGGCTGCAAGAGGGGCGAGCATGCGTGATTTCAGTCTGCAGCGTAATTAGTGACTTCAGCAGCCCCGTTTCCTCCTCCGTGGCTTTTATCTTGCGCCCATGACCTGTCATCACTTACTCCTGGTTTTTATTTCTGTCCTGGCAGTCCATATGTCTCCATGCCCTTTTTTCTTTCTTGTCTCCCTGAGAGGAGTGGAGGAGTTATTGGAACATCTCCTCTTTGCTCCTCCAAGGTCTTTTTCTTATCAGCCACAGCTGTTCACTGGTTATTGGATGTTTGATTGCCAAGGCCACATCTGTACAAGCACAATAAGCAATGAACAGTAGGTTGTGAGTGCAATAACAGCATTGATGCATTACTGTTAAATATACCTGTCTCTCACTGTCCCCTGGCAATTGCACAGCTCCACGGGCAAGCCAGGCATGGTGAGTTTTTCCCAGGGAGTTTGAGGGGGCCATAAACCTGGGCGGAAGGTTGTTTGGGGGTCTCAGTGCAGGTCAAGAGGGACAAAATAGTAAATTGTACCACCATTTTCTGCAGGCAGGGGCCGTAGAAGTCGATATCTCACTCCTGAGAGTAAGCAGAGATGCTAGGGTGCATATCCTCCATATGAGCAGCTTCGCACCAGGTCTGGGTCCACACTGACGATGGCAAATTCGCCGCCGTCACATCGATTGCTCTGGATCAACTGAGTGGTCTGTGTGGACGCGCTCAGTCGATTCAGGAAGTGATGCAGGAAAACCACCTCAGTAAGTGGCGTAGCGCTGCATCGAAGGGAGTGCTGTTCCCTTTGACGCAGCGCAGTGTGGACTGCCGCCGAATCGCAAAGGTAGGTGTAGACTGGGCCCAGGTCCCTGTGCTGCTCACCTGTGTGCCACTTTGGTCCTTGCACAAGTGATTGCCGATTGGTGCAGCAAAGTTTCCTTTAATGGCAGAAGGACCAAAGCTGCTCTGCAAAGAAAACCTTGAAAATGTTTTCATAAGCTGATTTAGGGTTCAAGAAAACAAGCAACTGAGCTGTGCTTCTGTGGTAGGAGCTGGGGACGGATCTAAAGATTACCACCCCCCATCTCTCTTCTTTGCCAACATAAGTGCTAATGTAGACAAGGCCTAACCCTTCCTCCAGAAGAGTTTGGGGGCAGGGCTGCAGCAGATATTAATATGGTGATTCCTGCATGAGAGGGTGGGGAGGAAGCTCATCCCTCTCACAGAATGTGTCAGAGCTGTGTATCCTATTTGTGTCTTACTGTACCTTGTGAATCTTGAGAGTGCCACTGAGGATGTGATGTAGTCTGGCACTGATTTGAAGGAGTATTTCATTTCAGGACCACTATTCTAGGGGACAGTAACCAGACCCTCATTAAGCAAGACGGTCTAAACATTTACTGAGAGATGGTAGAGGGAGAAACACAAACCAAAATCTAGCCACACTTGCCCTTTTTATGAATGAGGGAATAATTCTGGGTAGCCAAGAACAATAGGTTGGCAGTATTTCTGTAAATCTCTATGGAACTAAAAAAACCAACATCTAAACTGAAATACATTTGCCCTTAGGGTCTTTTTTCCACCACTGAGTCCAATTATTTTTTTAAATAGGGGCACAGCCCTCCAGGGATGCTATAAATAGGTTGATAACTAGGTTGCAGTGGGTTGTATATTCCCAATTGTCCTGTTAAAATAATTCACTATAGAAAACTAAGACCATTTCCTTAATGAAAGTACCAGAAGCTTTTTGCCTGCAAGCTTGATGTTACTATACAGTTTACGCTTGAATATCTAAATAATGCTTGATTATGTGTAAGCCCATCAAAGTTTAATGTCTCAGTGGTTGAAAAGGGCCACTTTATTTTTTTGACTGTACATGCTGCAGACACTATAAGCATTATTTGCAATTACTTCTAAAGCTGAGAGGCCAGCAACAGAAACGTATACAGTGTGACTCCACGCTAAAAAGGAGCTTGGCTGAGTGGAATCCAGTGAGTAAGTATTGGTGAGTGTTTTTAGTTTTCAAGTTTCTTTTTGATGAGCTATTTTGAAACGAGAATTATCAAAACATTACCACTGCTGAGTACATAAAATTGGCGTGACTGATTGAGAGCTGTAAATATAAAAACGGAAGCCAATCCTTGATGAGACTGATTGGGGGGAAGCTGAATGATTGTGGTAAAAAGGTATAAAAAGTTGGCAGAGTAGTAGGAAGCTGTGTGTGTGTTTGTGCAGGTGTATAAGAGGAAAGAATTAGATGGAAATAGAGTGAGTCAATTTAAAAAAAAGGGTTTGTTCTGAGTGAAAGTTAAGGTGCGAGTGCCCAATCTTTTCCTTCGGATTTTAAAAAGCCTCCCAGCGAGCGCTGCACTGAACTGCTGCATTCCCTCACCTCACCCTCCTTGGAGGCAGCCTGTGGCAGAATATATATTGCAGGAAAACTGGCCTTTGGGATATGGTCTAATGGATATGGCAGTGGGCTAGCAATAAGAAGTTGTAGTTTGTATTCCTGGCTCTCCTGCTGTGTAACTCTGGGCAAGTCACTTTGCTTCGCTGTGCCTGCTACCCCCCCATTGTCCATCTTGTCCATTTAAACTGTAACCTCTTGTGGAGCAGAGATTCTCTTGCAAACTGTTACTTAGCTGTACGTTGGGGGCCCCTAGGCACTAATGTGACACAAATGACAAGGGTGCAGAAAGCACTGCAGATCAGCAGCCTTCCAGATGCAGGAAGTTGTCTTCAGGGCTGTGGCAGCTGCTAATCTAACTACATGAACATAACATATCTCAAAGGTCTTGAATGGAAACTGGAGTGTCACAGGAAACCTGTAAAGAGCATGGGAATTTCTGGTCTTTAGAGTGCAGAAGAATAAGTGACTAATTCAAAGCCACAGAGCAAGTCAGTGGCAGAGCAAGAATTTGAACTCAGGGAGTTGTAAGTTTCCAGTCCCGTGCTTTGTCCTGGGTTTCCTCTTTCTGCCTCTTGGAGTGTAAATACACTAGCCTTACTTCAGAAATGGTGGCATCCTTCCTTCAATTATGGAAGCCAATGTCATTGTTGACAAAAAGAATACTGACAGACAATTGTCCCTAAAGACTCACTTTCTAGCCACCAAGGTAATCTTTCAAATAGAACGGAACTCAGTTTGCTATATAATAAAGGCTATGGTTGTAAGAGATCCTTATCAGGAATATCAACAATTGGATGTGATGGCAATGAGGACCATAAGATAACTTTTCTTCCAGGTGCAAAGGTGTTGGAATCTCAGTCATATGAGTTGATTTGTAACGGTAACAGGACAAGATGAGGACAGAGAATTTTTATGAAGACAAGCGCACAATAACTCATATTGGAAGAAACTGTTCAAATTATTTATACATATGGCTGTTAAGAGTCAGTTATACTCTCTAACCAGGAAGAATTTTTATATCATCGTGGTCAGCTCCAGATATGATCACATCTGCTCAATGCATAGTGTCAATCAGCAAACCAAACAGTACAGACTGATTTTCATTTGTCTTTTGACACCTTTTAATGACTTCCTCATAGACTCATAGGTCAGAAGGGACCAATATGATCATCTAGTCTGACCTCCTGCACAAGGCAGGCCACAAAACCCTACCCATACACATTTATAACAACCCCGAACCCATGACTGAGTTATTGAAATCCTCAAAAGTGAGATTTGAAGACCTCAAGCTGCAGGGAATCGATCAGCAAGCGACCCATGCCCCACGCTGCGGAGGAAGGCGAAAAACCTCCGGGGCCTCTGCCAATCCGCCCCGGAGGAAAATTCCTTCCCGACCCCAACTCCTCCTCCTGTCCAGTCTGTACAACGTGACACTGTTTCTCTCAATTTATGGCACTCTCTTCTGTTGTGCCTGTCTCCTAAGAATCCCAGCTGTCTGAACTCGGGCCTGCGCATAAAGATACTAAGAGAACAAAAATTACTTCTGTAAACTTCCCTGGCCCAAAACATTCAGAACCTTGCCGGCCATGAATGAATTTTCTCCTTCTCCTCTGTATTGTCTGTGGTTTGCTTCACAAAAGCTAGATTGTGTATACTGATAAGTGTAGTCCTCTGCTATGAGACTTTTGTGCTGCCGCTCTTGTCTCTAGTCATTTAAATAATGACTGTTTCATATTGACCAGATGTGTTATGGGAGTTGCGTGCCCTCCTCTGGAACATCAGGCTACCAGAGGCAACAGAGCAGACTAACTAGACCATTGGTGGGTTCCTATCTTCGCACAAGTTTGGCGCTTAATCCTGCAATCACCCTCTACTATTCATATCCTTGCTTCTGTACAGAATCTTACTGAAATCAAGGAACGCTATTTTGGATTAAGAATATACATAGTAGTAAGTGTTCATATGATTCTTTCTATGGTAGTATCAATAATCTAAGCCTGGTCTTAAACAAGAGGTTTGCTTTGATATCTAGCCTGAGCAGACCATTTAATATATTCCATTTAGTTGTCCTGTAATATGTTGAAACATGATTCGCTGGTCTCATCTAGTGATACACATTTGGTTTAGCGTTAAAATGCTGTATGCAGATCTAGTCTATTAGAATATCTTTGTGTAACCACATAAATCTCTATGATCTAACCAGGCTATGCAAGGAATATGATATCAGATCAACCCTTAATAGAAGGAAGTTTAATCACAACTCGCAATTTGTTTAAAATAAAATGCAGTTCAAGGAGTCAGTAAAGACAATAAGACCAAAAATGGGACTTTTAATGAGTTGCCGAGTAGAAGTGCTTTTAGCATTGGATGAAGGTATTCTTTGGGTTAAACAAAGCTTGAGATGGGCAATAATGGCTTTCTTTTCCCTTGTAAAGAAGAAACCCTTTCATTTGTCATTGCAATATGGAAGATTCACCATGCGTTAGCGAATATATCATAGGGCATGCAGAAATGAGCAAACTAGGAACTTCTTTAACCCTGATGTCTTGTTTGCCACTGCTTTTGTGCTTTGAAAGTCACTGTGGCTTAGGTGTTGATGAAAATCCAATCCTTGAGGCCAGGAATTTGAATTACTTAGAGCCTCGTTTTATGTTCCTAAAAGCTTCATCTGGGTTTCATGTGGCCACCACGTGTGGGTGAGGAAGGAATTTTGCCCTAGGTCAGATTGGCAGTGATCTTGGGGGGGCTGTTAATTTCATCAGCAGAGCTTGGTTGCAGGTCACTTGCCAGGATTATCTGGTTATATCTCTCATAATCGTTTCCCTGTTATTTCAGGGGCCTTGAGCACTGGTGCACCTTGGTCCCTCCAGTTCTCTGTCTGTGGTACATAAGTCTAGTCTCTTGTGGGCTACTGTTGGTCTTATTTCACTTGGTCCCTTCTTGCCTGAAACTTTGACTCCAGTGCTACAGCCCATTCCAGGCAGAAAGCCCCACTGACTTCAAAGAGATTTGCACAAAATGCAGGATGGGTCTGGGCACAGGCCCTCTGTGCTTTCATGAATTTCACCCACAGAGCTGGCAACAGTACATCCCAGGTAAGGTGATGGGATGCAGTGTGACAATAGGAAAGAGTGGTACATTTTGGTTCTTCATTACAAAATGCACAAAAATGTAATAGTAGTTGTCGCCATGCCTAGTGTGGATCACAGCTGAGCGCACCAATTTAAGGTCAGACTGACAAAAACTGGGCAGACACTTCCACACTGTTGGTTTTTTCCTCCCTATAAACAGATTTAACCAAACCAGCAAAAAAAGTGTGCTCATGGGTTGCTCTATTAGCTTACTATGGAGCAATAAGCAGTCCCTTTAGGCCTTACAGACAAACTGGACTTCTGTGATGAAAGGTTATTAAAACCAGAAATCATCATACATTATGTTCTTCCAGCTCCTGGGAGCTGATTACTTACCTCGGTCAATAGATGCTCAGGACTTACACCAAAAACAATGCTATAGCCAATCCTTAGTAACCTAACTAAAGATTTATTAACTAAGAGAAGAAATAATAGTTATTAAAAGGTTAAGGCAGATAAAACACATTACAGTGTGATCAGAGTATTTAAAAATCTGCTACTTTTCTATAAGTCTGTTTGGGTTGCCCAGATAGCTTTGGGGCCTCAGGCATTTTGTTCCAAACTTCTGGCAGAATGCACAGCCCAGACATTGGGGTAGGAAAGAGGTGGCCAGGGGCCTTTGTTCCCCCTTTTTCTACTTTGACCCATTTTGCAGGAAAAACCCTGGCTGTGTAACAGGTCACATAGTTCCATAGCATATGTGCTTTGCCATCCGTCCTTCATCTGAACTGCAGATTCTAGTTTGCACCTTTGCCTACATGCTGTCTGAAGTGTCTTCCCCTTTAGACTGCATCACAGTAGTTAAGAATGGAAAAGACCTACTAGATCAGATGCATCTCTTTCCAATGCAAGATAGAAAACTTATTAGATATTGCTAACACCCTTAACCTTAATTGCAATTTCACACAAAGTGGTTGTGAACTAGACCAAATAGGTGAATGTTGCAAATTAAAGATAAATCCTTGAAACTAAGGGAAATTTGCAATGCAAAGCTTTGTTTTTGTTGTGTTTTACTGTTTTCTGTGGCACAAATTTAAAAAATGTACAATGCAGTTAAACTCTGCACACAAACAGGTACAATAATTACAATAATTGGGGCTGGTCCTGCTTTGAGAAGGGGGTTGGACTAGATGATCTCTTAAGGTCCCTTCCAACTCTAATCTTCTATGATTCTAATAATACAGTTCATTGTTGTTCAAAGTACACAATAGAACCTTCTCAATCTAAGATCTGGAATACATCTCCTTCAGCTATAACTATTAAACTATCATTCTTACACTGTTTCTCCATTGGGTGCAAAGATTTAGGATATAGTTTTCAAAAGCATCTAAATGATTTAGGATCCTGATTGAAAGTCAGTGGGACTTAGATGCTTTTGAAAATGGCACCTGTGCTCTTCAGTCACATGGATGCTTTTGAAAATTTAGCTTTTGTAATATTTCAAGGATATGTATTTTAGCTCATCACAAAGGTACTGATCCAGCTAGCCACAGTCATGTGAATAGACTTATTGGTCCTAATTCTCTTCTCATTTACATAGGTATCACACGTTTCTGCAAGTTGACTGACTTGGGAGTTACTCCTGATTTACACTGAGAATCAGGTCCATTGACTTATTAGTATTAAGGGCATAAATAAGGGCTAGTCATGAAAGTAGTAGTCTTTTCTTTCAGCTACACTAAAAGTGCCAAAGGAGTGAATATTGGCTCCATGAAAATAGTGTATTGGAGGGGAGGGGTTGGTAGGAAAAAGCCAATTTTAGAGAATCTGTGTGCTGATCAGAAACTTACGTTATCTTGATTAGAGTATTTATGAATGCAGCATTGATTTTCTTTTGTTATATTTTTAGGGTCTCATGACTCCTTTAGCTTCTACATTGACGAAGCCTCTCCAGTTGGACCTGAACAACCTGAAACTGTCCAGAATTTTGTTTCTGTATTTGGGACTGTGGCTAAAAAGTTGATGAGAAAATGGTTGGCAACACAAACGATGAACTTTACTAGCCAGCTGGGTGCAGGTATACGATATTTTGATCTCAGAATTTCCACTAAACCTAGAGACCCTGACAATGAACTTTACTTTGCTCATGGTTTATTCAGTGCCAAAGTCAATGAAGGCCTTGAAGAGATCAATGCATTTCTTACTGACCACCATAAAGAAGTTGTTTTCTTGGACTTCAATCATTTCTATGGGATGCAGAAATACCATCATGAGAACCTGGTCCAAATGCTCAGAGGCACCTTTGGGAATAAAATGTGCCCTGCTATATTTGCCCAAGAAGTAAGTCTCCAATACCTGTGGGAGAAGGATTACCAAGTGTTGGTATTTTATCACAGTCCAGTTGCTCTTGAGGTACCATTTCTTTGGCCAGGGCAGATGATGCCAGCTCCTTGGGCAAACACAACAGACCCAGAAAAATTGATTCAGTTTCTCCAGGCATCAATCATTGAGAGAAGAAAGAAGGGCTCCTTTTTTATATCTCAAGTGGTGCTGACCCCGAAAGCTAGTACTGTGGTTAAGGGTGTTGCTAGTGGACTCAGAGAAACAATCACAGAAAGGTAAGTGTTGGGAAGGCACTGTGTTCAGACTGATTGGGCTCTATCGGTATGTCGTTAGCTCTGCTTTTACTGCTCCTATTGTGGAAGATTTAGCAGATTTTTTCTCTGCTATGATGGGTTAGAGTCAAAGCTCGAAAGTGATCTTAAGGCATTTAAAGAACTCAAAAATGAAAGTTTATCTTTAAAGAGAATCCACAGTAAAATGTAAACAAAATCCTGATTCTTCCTGGATACTGTTTTTTCCACATTTTGTTTCTTACCGTTTAACATGGCAAATATTTATTCAGAAAATGTGCTTTTTAGATATGGGCAAATCTGTGCAATAACTGAACCCAGCCTAGGTTTTGTTATTTTATTCTGTCTCTTTAACAAAGCCAGACAATGCAAAATTTTCTTCCTTAAATACTTTCCACACACCCTCTGTACAGACATAAGATGGAGCCATACATCCTTCTTTATTTACCTTCATACAGCATATCAAAGATGGCAGAACTCTTTTAGAGTCTGTTTCCTTCCCAAACACTCACCATACAGAAAGAGGCAAGATATCCTGTGGACCTTATGCATGCATAAAGTGAATAGGCTGTTGACAGGTTACGTTACAAAAATCAGAGTGCATATAAGAAATATAATTATTTAAATGTTTCTGACTTGGACGAATCACAGCCAGTTTTCACCAAACCACGCAAAGGCACATCTGTGTGACTATGTGCCTGCCAAATTTCAGGTGGCCTCCCCACTACACTGTGGTATGTCTACACTGGAATCAGCGTTGTGATTACATTATGTGTCTACAGACCTGAGCTAGCTATAATCTAGCTAGTTTACATGCCAGTACTGATGAAGCTGTGGCAGTGCAGATTTCAGGAAGGGCTAGCCACCCTCAGTATGTACTGCAATTTTAAAAAGCATTATTCCAGTAAATGCCCAGGTGGTGGGTACTTAGTCAAACAGTGGCCCATCCTGAAATCCACACTGTTTTGGCTTCACTGCTCTTGGTACTTAAGCTAGCTTCGATCAATATGTGATGCAGTCACACTTCCAGTTGCAGAGTAGATGTACCCTAAGGCTCAAGAGCATTGCAAAACAAAAAAGATATAATGAAGAAGAATGGTCTGTTAATGTTTTGTTCTCTCTGCACTACAGATGTGCATGGGTTGGGAAGATCCACTCTCCTTCAATATCATGAATGGCTAAGGATGAAACCCCTTTCCCTAAATAATTGTGACACATGCACACCCAGATACCACCTCACTGTTAAAAGGGGCTGACCAGTTTTTATGACAGCTTTCCAAGACAAATTCAGGCTGGAAAATAAAACCCAAGGTTAAACTTAAGCCTAAATGATAAAACAGCAAAAATGATATAAGTAATTGAAAAGGATTTCAGAACAGAAATGCTTGTGCAACCTGACCCACAGATATTGCTACGTTTCACCTGCGTAACATTTACAAGCTCCCTGGGGAAGGGATTGTCTCTGAGGATACGACACTACAATAAAAAACCTGCAGCACTGAGTTGCAGAGCCCCGGTCAGATGACATGGGCTCATGGGGCATGGTCTTGCATGGCAAAAAATTGCAGTGTAGACATTTCGGCTCAGGCTGGAGCCAAGGCTCTGAGACCCTCCCTGCTGGCTGGATCTCGGATCCTGGCCTCCAGCCTGAGCCCACACTTCTAACTGGAACTTTATAGCCGCACAGCCTGAGCTGCACAAGCCCAAGTCAGCTGACCTGAGCTAGCCATGTCTGTGCAGTGAGTCTTTTATCACAGTGTAGATGTACTTTTACGGTGTGTCTAGAAAGCACCCCTATTTCTTTCCTTTGTTTTGTAACAGGCTTTTACTGTTGAACCTTCAGTAGCACAACTGGCAAACTACAGGTCTCTCACTCTTTAGTGGAAGGATGTTTTTTAAAATTGCCGTGCTAGTGGGGGCAGGGAAACACCCCAAGAATTCATTTTTGTTTCCTCCTGCTCAGAATGGTCTTTTCTGTAGCTTTTTGGAAGGAAATAAGGCATGAACGGAGTACAGACTTTCATGACTTTTTGAGATTTGTGTCTTCAGAATCTCCAGCTTCTCAGCAGCTCATTTCTCTATGAAATTTGAACCTATTGCTAATTAACGTATTTGAAATGTCCAAATATAATTGGGCCAGGAGTATCAGGTGATCACGTCTTTCAAAATCATAACTGAGGTTTTCCCACAAGCCACACATACGGATCCAAATTTGTTCTAAAATATTTATTCCCCCACTCCCTCTTATATAATAGCTGTAAGAGAAACAAAGTTTCATGATGTTTCCAGAACTGTGACATATTGCCTGCCAGGAATGATATGTCATTAGTTTATGCAAAAATACAATACAGCGGTATACAGCTGATGGGAGATATGTGTGATCTACACCATTAATAGCAATGATAACTCCTAATAATAGCAGTGATAACTGCTCTGAAAGTGAAGATGAAATATTCCAAAGCTGCTGCCCATGTGACTGTGATCCTGTTCAAAAATAGACAGATGAGCAATACAAGGAAGCAAAACAATACTACTAAGTATAGAACTCTTCTGACCGTCCCTGCATTCAGATTTTACTAGTTTATAAGCCTGTAATGTTACACTTATGAAATAAACAGCAGGATCTTTTTCAGGGGGTAAGGCAGTATGCCATGTTTATTATGAATACAGAAAATAGTTTGAAAATGCAATTGCTTAAAACACATGCTTTCCCGCACACACGCACACACGCACGCACACACGCACGCACACACACACACACACACACACTGTTCTGCAGGAGAGAGATAGTTACCAGTCTCTATGTTGCTCAAGCTAACTCACTGGCCAGGTGAGTCAGACTCGAGGGAGGAGCCGGGCCCTGTCGTTCACGACACGATGCTCCTGGGGATATGCAGAACGAGCCCAAAATCCAGGTTTCTTCTTCTGATATTTATACTTCTCCATCCCCATTCGGGTTTATGGATTTCTTCATATCAGATAGTCTTCTTGTTTGATGTAGCTGTCAATTACGTTTGGTATCGTAAACGTGACAGCTTTCTTATTCTTTCTTCATTTTGTTTTACACTTTGTTTTCTTCCTGTAACTCCCCTGTTCTTTGGGGTTATCTTGATCTTCGGCCATCTGGGTTGTAAATGTTCTTTAAACAAAGCATCATCTCTCTCTTCTGTCCTTGTAGGCTGTCTTATCTCTCACATATTCACACTGCTTTCACTCCACATTCATACAACTAGAAATCATTACATTCTTATTCTATTTCATTGGCATACTATATTATATTTTCTTATTAACACAATACAAGAAAATATTCATACCAATTTACCCATTTTATTAATATTAATTTGACAAAAAGAATGTGAAGATGAAAAGAATGTAAAGGAATCTCATTTGTTTTTTCATTGCCCCATAATTTACACATCAACCAAATTTCTGATACGCATTGAGCACATTTCTTCATTTGTAAATTATGGTAGTTGGATTTCAGGCTGTTTCCAAACAATTATGCTTAGATAGTTATGAGTGAGGTCTTAACATGTCATAAGTGTTCAATCACAAAATGTTTGTGCAGGGTACTCTAACTTGAGTAATGTAAGTAGTTAATTCACATTGTGGAGCCGGGGGTGTCAGGAACAAATAAACAATTGGTTTGTCCGGAACATCTTATCTTTAACACTTAATTTCATTATGGTTAACATAAGAGTTTAACTCTTGAGCTCCAGCCAACCTTTAGTACTTTGGTTCAGGCTGATTTTATAGTGTTGAGGCCTACAGTAAACTGTACTGTGATATACGCGTGATGCACGTATGCGATGCTCGTTACCCTGCTGCAGGAAGGCACATTATACTTAACTGGAAAAAACATTACTCTGCCCTTTTCTGAGTGGCTACATAGTTCAGATTATGGTATGGTACGTAGACAGCTACTGTGTGTGCTCTGTGTTACATAGGACTTGTTAATTTATGTAGAAAAACAGCACATGCGCGCTTACTCTCTCTCTCTCTCGACTGGTTACGAATAGAAGCTGTAATATGCCTGACTGGTAGCTGGCATTGCCAGCAGGAATACAACACCCAACACACTTGTACCATATCATGTAGCACACACAAAAAAGCTTGCAGCTTCCCATAGTTATTCACGCCACTGGTGTGCTTGTGCCTGCTCCAGACAAGGCTAAGCCTGGTGTTTATCCACCAGCACGTGACTGTGCACTATTGCAGTTCCAGTGCAGATGGCGAACACGGGCTTAATAGCGACCACACTGTAATTTGTCATCCCAGTGCAATCGCACAGTGCTTCTGCCCACCCTTCAGTGAATGTTTTGGTCTGCCCTTCATCAAGCCACTTGCCTGCTGGCGGCCTGTAGGCCCAAGAGCAGTTGAGACTACTCAGCTAATCTTAGCAGTGCACATGCCTCACTCAGGACAGGTCTGCAACAACCTGAGGCGAACACGTCTGATCTCTGCTTGGCTTTGTCCCTTCTCCACAGTTGCCCACTTCTCTCTCTCTCTCTCTCTCTCTCCATCCCCAGCCCAGTCTTCCAGAGCAGTAAAGGCAGGTTGGAAGATACAGCTTTGTTACTATTCAGGGCACATAAAACTTTGCAAACTGTGTTTGTTTGGTCCTGCGAGGATTCATCTGCAAAGCACAAACATTGGAGGAGAGCAGACAGCCAACACGGTGCGTGGCACACATTCTGCAGCGTACTTATTAAATGCTGCCTCACAGCATCTCCCCGCTCCTGAGAGCTGGAAAACAAAGAAAGGGGTTATGAGTTAAAGGATACACCGCACATAATCCCCTTCCCCCTATTCCCTAATACAGTGGTTCCCAACCTTTTTGGCTCGAGGGCCACAGATATTATTTTTACAACCCTGAAGGGCCACCAGTCTCCACCATCAGCTCCTCCTCTCTCTCATCCCCCTCCTCTCCCCCCCCCACTTCAGCCAGATAGAAGGAGTTCAGCAGGAGGCTGCCTCCTCGTTGATCTCCCGTCTCCCTGGCTGCAGCGTGGAAACCTCACGCGTCCTGTAGCCCTGTGCATGCCACCTTGGTCCCTAGGCTGTGGCTCCCTTCTGCAGCCTGGGGGACAGGAGATCAGTGCTCCCCTCCCTCTGGCTCCAGCAGGGACTTCAGCACCTAGGGACCCATGTAGAGCACTTTGTCAAGGGCCACTTTTGGCTCCTGGGCCATAGGTTGGGAACCACTGCCCTAATAGATCCACTTATTCTGCAGCTATGCCAGCCATTGATCCCACCAAGAACCAGTATGTCTTCTGGTTCCCCACTGCATGAAGTGAAGGATTGGTCGGGGTTGCCAACTGGGAACCACTGAGGAACTGGTGGGGATGTCCTCCCTGCCATCACACATCCAGACCACTTCAATCTCTCTGTCCCACTGGGGAGCACAAGGGAAAAGGGAGCAGTCATTTAACTGCAAAACAAAGAATAGGAAAAATGTTGAGTTTAAAAAAAATCCAGCTCCTAGTCTCCTGGTGCATCATCCAAGAGTGGCAGCACTCCTAAAGTAGTCCAGCCATGGCCTACTAAGAGTGTGAGCCTGGTGCCCCTCTACCCTGGCATCTGCATTGTGAACAGAAAGCATATACCCTTTACTGCGTGCACCTGCTCCACGGTGCTGGCCGAGAATAGTGCAATATGTGCAGCAAACCACAGAAACCTCCAGTGCTTGCACTGAGTACTGCGTGTGGACATGGTGCAGCTCCTTGAAGCCAAGACAAGGTGGCTGGTAGCGATGCCCTGCACCCGTGCAGATTGCACTGGCACAGCCCCACTTGTTCAAGATGAAACAGAACAATTCCCTAGTGTAGATGAAGCTGTAGAAATTTGCATCAGTCCTTCTCAGAATGGAAGATGGTTTTGTTTGCCCCGTGTGTGTGTACACTCCCCCCCCACACACACACACCCACACCCCGCTTTGGCATTGTAGCCAATGTACTATATGGGAGGATTATGGTAATCTAGACAAGAGGGAAGGAATCTCAGATATTTCTAAAACAGTTCAATAGCAGATATACTGCCTGCTTAGGGGCTTTGCTATTGATAGTACGAATGACTCTGTGGGATAATAATCTGAAAGGAGAAATTATAATATCACTGGTCCCTGTGCCCTTACACAGAGATGGGAAAGAAAAGTCTTTTCTTATAAACCCCCTCATATGGCCACAAACTCAGTACAACTTGGAATTTTATACAGCAGCATTGGCCTTCAGTGGTTTAATGAGAGGAATTGTTCACACGATTGTACATTATGTTTCTTGGATTTGATAAAAACTTTGAGAACTAACAATATGTTTTCAGGCTTAACATTCTGTCATGTACAGTCTGCATGCCAAGAAATATTCTTTGATTAGCAAACAGTTCACACCAACTGACTTACATTTCCTTTGCTTATTGAATTAACTTGACAGTGAAACAGCTGCCTTTAGTACATCTGAAAGACAGTTGTGAAACATAAGCATAAACCTGTACTTTACATGAATCTGTTTTGTTTTCTGACTTTCAGTGGAATTGCCAGTTTTATCGCAGCCTGGGAAATGACATTGGAGCTGTTCTTATCCTTGCTATCTCTGAAGTTGAAGAATGTAGGGTTGAATAGCATAGCTCCTTTAGAGGATGCAGGAATGTTGAGGTACTTTTAATGTTCCTGCAGAACAAGAAATAAGACACTAATTCACTCATATCTACAAAAGTAATACTTTATTTCCAAATTAATTTCAAAGAATAGTGCACCACTCAGCAGACATGTGACTAAATCCTTCCCTACCACACTAAAAATGTACCGTTCTGGTTTAGCAACCAGGGCAAGAAAAAAAAGAAGACATAAGACATTTGATAAAAACCAAAGCCTAAGAAAGGAGAAGAAGGATAAGTGGGCCAGAGAGGCTGCCTGCCACGGGACCATCTCTGGCTGCTGTCACAAGCTAAGTAGGGGCAGACCTAGTTGGCATGTAGGTGGGAGTCATTCAAAGAAAAATCCCATGTGCAGCAAGAAGTGATGTTCACAAGTCAGTAGATGGCACTGCCATACCTCCAAGTCATTTCTCACCCTGGGATAGTTTTCTTTGATGCTGGAGGAATACAAGAGAATTTTGTCTTTAATTTTCTGCAAAAAATAAAAAAGGTTGCTGCTCTTTTACCAGATTTACTAATTACATTGGTGTCACTGATATGAACCTGCCTGCTTGGGATCTGAGACTGCCACACTCACACTGCCTCCCTACCTTCATTTTTGTTGATCATGACTGGTGGTACTGGGCCATTTTTATGAAGCTAAAGCAGTAGTTCAGTTCCCTGGCATATGAATATATTTTCTAAAACTACACAAACAGCCAAATCCTTAATATTCCTTTCTCCCTCTGTCTGTCCTGACTATTTAGACTGTCAATTCTTCCAGGCAGGCTCTGGGGGAGGGGAGAGAGAGAGAGAGAGGGAGTCCAGCACAATTAGCTCTGCCCTTGATTAGGACAACTAGGCGTTACTGGAACACAAACACAAATAGTGGCAGTTGCACAGCACTTTCTGGGATTTGTCCTGATGTTCATTTTATTGTAGTTCTGTGGTGCTCATCATCATAGCTTCTGAGCATATCTCCATTCCAACATAATTTTCTCCCTTCAATGTTTGGTTGTCACACTCTATGAATCTGCAGCATACATGCAGCAAAATGGAAGAACACAATGATTTTTAAAAAGCCTTATAGGCACGTGAACACATACCAATAACAAATCAGTTTTACAGCCAAGGAGAAATGGTTTTAGAGCTCAGTACCCAAAGGGTTAGTATCACAGGAGGTTTCCCCCCTGCACGTGGTATGTATAGGATTTACAAGCACATTCGACATCAAAACGTTTGTTTTGCACCATTTTGTTAGGTCTTATTTACTTGTCTAGGTTCTTATGTGACCCCATCAGTAGTATCTGAACACTTGTTATCCCTGGATATAGAGAAAGGGGTAAATATTTTTCATTATTAAAAATCACTTTTCATTCACTCTGGTTTATCCTGTCACTAGCGTATGCTTGTCTTGAAGATGAGGTAATGAATACCTCAATATACATAGCTGATGCAGTGAAACTGCAAATGGCTCATTAAAGCAGTTACGCTTTCTTTTGCTCTTGCCGATGTTACTTAGATCATTATGATAATTCTGCAGTTAATAGATGCCGACAAGCGCTGACCCAAAGGATAAATGCATTTATAAGTCTGGGCTTGCTTAGCTGCTTTGTGCATCCTGTGAAAGAGACAATTCATTGCCTGTGTATTCCTGCTCTTTTTCAGTGTGAGTTATATGATAAACACTAAGATTAACACACAAAGAAACCTTCCAGATTTATTCTCAGGGTGGATTTCATATGTTAGTGCAGAGTTTAGATTGCTTGATGTATGTTGTCCCCTTGCAGAACTTTTAATTTAGCAAAACACAAACTTCTGAAAACCAGGAAATGCAGTTAAAGTTGAAGTTGCCCATGAGAGAGTTAAGTCTGCTCTCTTTCAGCAATGCCCCGATACATCCCGTTCCCACACATACTAGCCCCAGCATTAGAGTGGTACAAGGTCTTCACCTCCTTTTACAGCCCATTCACTCTCACCCACAAGATTCCATCCAACACTTCAAAGGACAAAGTGGCCTATACTATGTTCCCACTGCCCTTTTTCAGCATTGCCTCAATACGCACATACCACATACACTGGCTCTTGGCAGTCTAAGATTCAGGAGGTTCCAGATCCTGGTATACACTCACACACTTAGCCAACTCCCCAGAAAGAAAACCACACGTGTACAATTTAAGAGCTACTTCACAGCCTTTTACAGCTCCCTTCCACTTGCTCCCAGGATACCACCTCAACCTACACTTTCACTTCACCATTGTTGAAGCATTAGAATCCTCTCCTATTCCACCTCAGTGACTTCTGACACTGTCATCTGTGATAAAAGCCCTGTGCCCTGCTACCAGCATAACCCTGCACAATTCTGCATAGAGATGATGCATACTGCATCCTGAAGGCACACGTGCACCTTGTGTCTTCCCTCATACATCTGAGAGGGTGGGAAAAGTAGATCTCATTTCACAGTCACAGCTCTATCACACACCTCAAAGCAGTCCACAGATCTCACAAACACACCTTTACCAAGCAGAGCTAACTGTCGCCCCCGCCATTCAATACAGCTGCACCTGACCACACTCATTTTATTGGAGTGTGTGCAGATAATACATGCTTACACTGCTCTCATAGCCCAGCTCGTTACTGCCCATCCCTTTTGTAATAAACTCCTGTACCCTGCTATTTATATACCAGACAGAGTTCTGCACTGAAATGGTGCATGCTGGATTCTGAAGGTATTCTCACACATGATAGGGTAGCAAACATCTCCTCATATCAGAATTGCAGCTCAGTCACACACCTCAATGTAATCCACGTGCATCCTCCTATCACAAATACATTTTTACCAAGCAGGCCCCACTACTGCCTTCGCCGGTTAGTGTAGGTACACTTAACATGCTAACTGCACCTGGAACATATGTAAATTATTGCCATTTGCTGCTGCCAGGCTCCAAATTTGAGTCATTAATCCTACTCTCCTCTCTCCTGTGGCATATCAAATTTCAAAGGAATTAGTCTAAGTAAGTTTATTTTAGAGGACTTAGAAAGGTCAACCTTTATAAACAAGTTGTGGCACAACCTTAACGAAGATGGCACTGCTGCACCGCTATAACAACAGAGACGGTCCCTGCGCCAAAGAGATCACAATTACAAGAGTTGACCCTTAAATCATATAAACTGGAAGGAATGGAAACCTTCCAGCCATTTTTCTGTATTGGCGAATGTGCACTATAAAAAATGTACATTCCTCTTTGAGCTTGCCCATGTCGATACCAAGCAAGTGTGTGCATGCCGCATGCACAGTCGCTGGAAGGCTTTTCCCTTTGCGGTACCCGTAAGGTCAGTGCAGACGCCCCTTGGTGTGCCGCTTCCATGGCGCTGTATATAGGGCCCTGCCAACTTGCCGCCTCTTCAGTTCCTCCTTACTGCCCATGACAGTCGTTGGAGCTTCTTGTCTTCTTTTGCATCAGCAACCATTCCTTTAGAGAGTTATCGAACCTGTAAATAGTAAATTAGAGTTAATTAGTACTTAGTTTGCATTAAAGTTTCTTTTGGGGGTCCCCCCCCACCCATTATGTCCTGGGAACCATGGCATGCCTCAGTCCCAAAGATCCAAACTGCAAAGGACCTGCCATAAACCTATGCCAAAGGGCGATCTCTGAGAATCCTAGGGAAGCCATCCAAGGGCCAGAAAAGGACAGGAGAGTTGGATCGAAGTACCTCCTCCTGGAGACACTTCTCCACCCCCAACCAGGCCGCTCAGACTCAGCAACCAGTACCTCGGTTCGGAGCTCGCTGGCCTATCTTAGAGAGACTTGGGTACTGAAGAAGGACTCGGCACCAGCATTCCCCGGCACCGAAGACCCAGCACGGATCCCACTTTCTATCGCCTCATGAGAGGCAAAAGAAAACTTACAGAGGGTGGTCACTTACTGCGAAAGCTGTGGGGAACAATGAAAAGCATGTGCATCCCATGATGGGGTACCCAGCATACCGGGACCAAGACAGTCAACTTCGGACCTGCAGTAGGTGCCGCTGAGTCCAGTGGCGATGGACTCTCACCCATAAGGGAAAGCCATGTGAAAGAGCTGCACTCATCTTCCACCTCGGACACATTTGAGACCGCTTAAATCATGATAGCCATGATGGCACAGCAGTTCTCCACCAGGATAGAGGAGCAGGAGCAAAGACCTCCATTCTTCGCTGCGGTGCCTTCTAGAGGCAAGCTTGCCATAATGTGGCACTGGTCGCCCTCTGCCTGGCACTGTCCTGCTTTGTGCTGCCATGGTCTCCACGTTCAGAATCACAATCTTCTGGCTCAGAGGCATAATCCTACATCTCCAGGCGCAGCTAGCACCGGTCACGGGTGCCACTATAGGCAGGAGAAGGGGCAAGTCCCCTGCATGGGACCTTGGCCAGTACAGTGGCCGATGCCTACGCAATGGCCTTTTTGGACTCCATGGGCATGCTACCAGGCCCAGGGCTCCTCTTCTAGGCACTCCTATTTGGTCACCTCACAAGCACAAGCTCCCCTGCCACCCGAGGTCCACTCATCACCTTGTGTCACCGAAGTGGACAACGATATCAGTGCCAAGACCAGCACAGAGTAATGTGCAGAGACTGGCACTGAGGTGGATCCCAGCACCAAACCTGACAACCCAGAGCAACGGGAAACCCCTGACCCAGTTGTCCAGGAAGGCCCAGTTCCACCCAGGGCATCGTCACCACCCTCCCCTGACAAGGCAGTGGCAGGGACTTCAACTGTGCCACTACCAGTGCATAACAGGGCTCACTGGGAGCTGGTACAGAGGGTGGACAAGAACCTAGGACTCCAAGCGGAGGAAGTGTGGGATTCAGAGGACCCCATGGTGGATACCTAGGCACCAGAGGGCCCCTCTAGGGTAGCACTAGCCCTCATAAAAACAATCCAAGCCACCACCAAGACACTGTGGCACACTCCTATTCCCCCTATAGGTAAGGGGATAGAGAGAAAGTACTTTGCCCCCTCCACGGGGCATGAGTCTCTCTTTACTCACCCAGAGTCAGGGTCACTGGTGGTAGCAGCAGCAAATGACAAGGAGAGACAAGGACCAACACCCAAGTCCAAGGACTCGAAGAAGCTGGAGCTCTTTGATAGAAAGGTGTACTTCACCAAGGGGCTCCAGCTTCTCATCGCTAACCAGAAAGTGATATTGAGCCACTATACTTTCGACTCTTGGGAGACTGACAGAATTCAAGGAGTTGCTTCTGGCTGACTCCAGACAGGAGTTTGTTGCAATCATCAAGGAGGGCAAGGCTGTGGCAAGGACCATGCTGCAGGCTGCCCTGGAAGCAGCAGACTCAGCCACATGGACGATGTCGTCAGCAATTGCCATGAGAAGGAGCTCATAGCTACAGGTGTCAGGCCTCTCCCCAGACGTCCAGCAAAATATCCAAGATCTCCCATTTGAGGGTTTGGGGTTGTTTTCAGAGCAAACAGATTCCAAACTTCATAGCCTGAAGGATTCCAGGGCTACACTAAAATCCTTAAGACCACACATACCAAACACCTAGAGAAAGCATCTCAAACCCCGCCTGCCCCACGTTTTTATCCTGCACAGCAGAGGCAGGATTACTCCAGAAAGAGAGCAGGAACACCCCAACCCTCAACCCTGAGAGGCTTAGGACACCCCAACCCTCCTCTAACTAGGATCAGGTCTTGGCGAGGCAGTCTTCTAGCTTCAAGCAACCATTTTGAGGGTGTGCCTAGGGCAACACACCAAACCAGATCTCAGATCCTTCCCCGTTTCCTGAATTATCTATGCCATTTCTATCAGACATGGGCTCAGATCACCTCAGACACTTGGGTGCTGGGCATGGTAGAATTGGGATATTCTCTTAATTTTTTTCCTTCCCACTCTCCCATCCCCCTTTCCCATTGGTATACACTTCTTGAGCTGTCTGTAGTCACCCCGATTGCCCTGCCATTGGTACCAGAGCTAATCACGCAGGACCATGGCTGCCTGCGACATCCCAACCTCGAGTCTCTCCACTTCGTGGCGTGAAAGCTTCATGGTTGAACCCCATGGAGCCTGCATGCTCAGAGCCAGTCAGGGAGGTCTTCCTCAACAGCAGGAAGCCATCCACAAGGGCTACATACTTGGCCAAGTGGAAGAGGTTTTCCATGTGAGTAACTGAAAAGGGCACTCCTCCAATGCAAGCATCACTGCCCTTCATTTTGTACTATCTGCTGCATTAGGGCTGGGAGTAGCATCCATGAAAGTACACCTAGTGGCGATCTTTGCATTCCACCTGGAAGCGGACAATCAGTCTTTGCTAATCCAATGGTGACCTGCTTTCTCAAGTGTCTGGACAGACTCTACCCTTAGGTTTGCCGTATAATAACAGCATGGGACCTTAACCTGTTACTCATCAGATTAGTGGGACCTCCCTTTGAGCCCTTAGTGACATGTTTGCTCCTCTACCTGTCATGGAAGGTGGCATTCCTAGTTGCGATTAGCTCAGCCAAAAGGGTGTCTGAACTCAAGGCTTTGGCATCCAACCCTCTGTACATGGTGTTTTACAAAGACAAGATTCAGTTGCTACCCCACCTGGTCTTCCTCTCTAAGGTGGTAACCCAGTTTCACGTGAAGCAGGACATCTTCCTCCTGGTGTTCTTCCTGAAGCCACATGTCAATAACAGGGAATGAAGCGTCCATTCTCTAGATGTCAGATGGGTGCTAGCTTTCTATATAGAAAGGACTAGGCCTTTTCACAAATGAAACCAACTCTTCACCAGTATAGCAGTGTTGATAAAGGGTCTCCCAATATCGTCCCAGAGGATCTCATTGTGGATCAACTCCTGCATCAGGACCTGCTACATAGTGGCTAAGGTGCTAGCCTCAGCACTGACAATGCGCACCACGAGGGCACAGGCTTCCTCGCAGCTTTCTTGGTGCAGTGCTCTACACAGGAAAACTGCAGGGCCACAGCTTTGTCAACAATCCCTACATTCACCTCGCATTATGCCATTACTCAGCAGGCCAGAGACAGCATAGCATTCAGCAGACCTGGGCCTCAGTCAGCGATTCCGTGAGCTCTAACCCCTTCTTCTATGGTCAGCTTGGGAGTCACCTACTTAGAATCAACATGGGCAAGCACTTGAAGAGGAAAAAATGGTTATCTGCCTTTCATAATTGTTGTTCTTTGAGATGTACTGCTCATGTCCATTCCAAGACCCACCCACCTTTCCCCTCTGTTGGAGCCTTCTTGCAACAAGGAACTGAAGAGGCAGCAGGTCAGCAGAGCCTTACATACAACACCATAGAGACACCACACCAGGTGATGCCTGCATTGACCCTGACGGCTACCACTAGGAGAAAAGTCTTCCTACGACTGCACACAGCACAGACACACCTAATTGGAATGGACATGAGCAACATATCTCGAAGAACAACAGTTATGAAAGTTAGATAATGTTTTTTTCTTAAATACCTTCTCAGTTTGAATCCCCCAAAGACTTAATGGGTGCCATGCACTGACTTGGGGAAAAACTCAGCTAATTGAGACCATTTTGACCTACATCACATCAATAGTTTGATCTCTAGCTCCTCAAAAAAAAAACACCACACCCCTAGAAACTCTTGAGAAACTAGCTATTTTTTTCAGGGCTTATATCTTCACAATTCTCAGCTCAAATGACCCCAAATTTGGCTTGTTAACCCTACCCTCTAAACTGCTGAATCACATCAAATTTCATGTAATCAGACTAAGCATATTGATTTTAGAGGGCTTAGAAATGTTGGCCTTTAAATAGAAGTCATGATGCCACACCGCTATAACAGGGCATCTTATTATGACTTCCAAATCGCACAATACTGTATTAGTACTGGCACACAGGAAGTGACTGAGATGCTACAGGGCCATGTAATTAGCTAGATACATAGAAGTGTCATTACCATTTTCTGACCAGTGGGCTTGTGTAGACTTACTAGCACCCTGTCAATAAAAATTCAGTGGGCTGATTTTTTGGTTTCCTACCTGCCCTCTATGCTGCTTAAGCGGTACAAAATGAATGGAAACAGGCCAGAAATGGCAAGCATAGAATTTCCTTGGTCCCATAAAACCGGTGGAACTGTTTCTTCCCTCAGCGTTATCCACTCGTCTTCCTTGTTCATCTCCTAATCACAAGCTCACGTCTTTCTTTTGCATCATCAACCAAATCAGCCATTCCTTTCATTCTTTCTGATTCATACATCCCCATTACCCATGCTATCTCCTTACCAATGGAATTGGGACACTCACAGCAGCCACCAAGTCCTGGTGCTTTTTGGAGATTGAGAAAGGCAAGCTAATAGGAGTCTCTTTCCCTTTTCACTCCATGAGACATAGCTATATATCCACAGATTCTTGCTTCCTCTGCAGTGGGACTAAGAGTTCTTCTCTCTCTCTACCATGCCAAAGGATCAGAAGGCAAGATTTCCTCCTTCACTGCCCAGGGAGGAACTAGAGTTGTTTATATCCTCTCTCCAGGCCAAGGTTGTGGAAACCAGAATCTTATGCTCTGGTTCATACAGAAGGACTGGAGTTTCTTTTCACCCTCTGACTGTGCCAGGGAAAGGTGGCTTGTTCGAGTGCTGCTTTCCTCTTTTCTTTCTCTGGGGAACAGAGCAGGCTGGAGATTCAGCCTAGTAAAAAAGCCCCTGGGTGGTAGGATGCAGCTAATATCTGAGAGAGAGAGAATGTCTCTCTGTTTCACACAAACCCTTGATCTCTGCCACTGCTGGCTAACCATCTGCCATGATAATGCATGCTGAACAGGGCCCAAAGGAGAAGTGTGGAGGTAGGGAGAGAGAGAGAGCAAGAGAAAGATATGCTGATCTAGAAGGGGGGGCCGGGGCACTGCTATGTGGCAATAGGGTAGGCTACAAAAAAAGGGTTGTTACATCTTACTGATAAATATTGTCTCACTTGAAGCCTGAAGCCATCTCAGAAGTTGGGAGGAGAAGGGAGGAAAGTAGCTGCTAGTCTGTCTGATCAGAAGGCAACTAAAGATGAGGATGATTGTATGAAGTAGGCTCCCAGGCCACTACTTATATGCTCCAAGCTGGCCTAAGTCTTCTCTGAAGTTGGAGCCATATGCAAACCTTAAACCAATTTTACCTGTGAAAGACTCCCACATCCTCTCACACAGCCTATGTACATATCCTAAGAAAGCTGTTAATTATGCAGAATACACATAGAGTTAGGTAGGTACATGATGTACACAGGAAGTAACATGGGGACATTGGCAACCTACTGTTATCTAACAGAAGAAAAGCAAGCCACTATTTTGGTGCAATAAATGAACTAGTAAATAGTGCAGGCAGCCATATAGCAGATCAGTCATGCAGGAAAGCTTGTTGTTGCATCATTATACGTGAATCTTGCATACACAACAGCCATCAAAATGCCTTCAACGCACCATTTGTGCAATATTTTCTTCCACTAGGTCAGAGACAATAATACCTCACACGGGCATTGTGAGGCTGAATTCGTTAAGTACTGTTCTTTATGTGACCATAAAACTTATGATGTTTCCCTTCATGCTTAGAGCTCAGAAATAGGTAACCTGATTTTACTGAATTTTTCTCAACAATTTACTCCTAGGCAAAAGTATTTTATTCCACTATCTGCTAAGAATGAATTTTATGGCCAAGATATAAACTGCATGTATTAGGAGTTTATAATGGAAATGCTACTGCAATTATTATGATTGTATTTCACATATGATACCATATTACACTCTGACTGTAATAGACGTACAAGGGATTACAGTGAAATGTCTTTCAATGTTTATATCAGCTGTTAAGACAAGTAAAATATACATATTTTAGGCACTTACTGATCATTCAGTGAGATTTGACCTTTGGCACAATTTTAATATTATAGCTGTTGACTTTTAGTTTTAGTAACCAAGCAACTGTTATTTAGAGTATATTATATCCTAAATGGCGATAAGAAAGGAAACAGACTGATTTCTCAGAAGCAGTTGGGACCCATGGTGATATGCAAGCACCATCCCACCAAAATAGTGTTGTTAGAGCCACATCACAAGAAGCATTATACTCTAGGAGACTTAATGTTACTAATATTGTAATACATGCCATAAGGCATTAAACCCTGACTCCATTTGTGTTTCAGACATCGTTCTAAATAGTGGAATAGCTCTGCTATTTAGCGTTCATGCTCATGTCATCCTGTAGATCAGGCACTGGATAGGAACTCAGGAACTGTGGATGTCAGGCTGTGTTACAGATTGCTGTGTGATCTTGGGCAACTCACTTTGTTTCTCTGTGTCTGTTTCCCACCCTGCTCTACACTGCATTTGAGAGGTGTGATTGCAACATGTACAGACATACTGGAGCTAGCTTTGATCTACATAGGTCAAAGCTAGCTTGAGTCACAATGCAAGGGTAGCTGCAAAAGTTAGCCTTGCCCACCCATGTACACCCGATACCCCGTACCAACCTAGGTACATATTCAAGCGCCCACTGTCTGTGCTGCCCCAGCTTCCTTGCTGCTGTAGCTAGATCAAAGGTAGCTTGGTATTTCTATAGGTACTGCAGTCACACGTCCCGACTGCAGTGTAAAAATACACTTAGTCTGTCTTGTCTATAAGCTCTTGGGGGGCAGAGTCTGTCTGTCACTCTATGTTTGCATAAGTAACAAGCACAATAGGACCCATCTTGATTAAAGCTATAGGCACAACTGTAATATTACCAGTAATGATGCACCCCCCCAGTGTTTCCCTTGATTAGCTAAGAAGTGATTGTTTGGCCTCCTGGGTGGAGGCCATGCTGGTTGGGAACATGAATAACCTCCTGCTGTTTTAAAACCATGGCCTCCCATTCTGATCTCTCAGCTACTTACGCAACTATGGCAGAAATCTGGTGTGTCTGGAATCACTCTCTAGGGCAGGGATGCCAATTTCATCCAGAGGAAAGGGTCAGACTTTGTTTAATCATAGAGTTTTAATTCAAGATTCTACATTCCTCATAATGCACAGGGGGGTGCACGCTGATGTCAGTGATAGACTTGTGTAGAGATCATGGGGGAAAATGTGATAACTGAACATTTAGTTATTTGTTGTTATTTGTTCAAAGCTTTATTGTCGCATTCACAATTCGATGGGAAAATCTGCTCCTCTTCAGACCCACTGCTATCCTCACCCCTTGATTTTCTTTCCTCTCTTCCCTCCCCCACCAACTTCGGTATTCTTTTCTTTGAATTGCCTTCCCTGCAGCAACTCCCAATTCTCAACCCGCACTCTCAGCCCCATTCCAACCACTAACATGATTAGTGATTAAACACTCAATGTTGGCACCAAAATGTCATCAGTGGGTTTTACAGTTAACACTCCAATTAGATAAATAGGGGGCAGGCCACTCCGCTCAGCCATTGTTTCAGACTGCACTGTCTGCACACTGAGGCGAACATCACTGCATCTGCTGTCATTGAAGTCACCTTTGGAAGGTTATCTCTGCAGCCACTGGGGCTAGAAACTTACTCTTTATTTAAAATGAAAGCTAGAATCCAAAGAATCTCACTATGTCACCGAGACCCAGGAAACTCTTAGTGCTAACTGGCCAGGGCCATAGATGGGAGTACGTAAGGGTACAGGAATCCTCTGAGTCTGGTATATACATTCTAGTTTACCAAAGGTGATATACCTTGACTTTAGCAAATCTTTTGATACAGTCTCTCACAGTGTTCTTATCAGCAAGTTAAAGGCGTATGGGTTAGTTGGATGAATGGACTATAAAATGGATAGAGAACTGGCTAGATCATAGGGCTCAACAAGTAGTGATCAATGGTTCCATGTCTAGCTGGCAGCCGGTCACAAGCAGAGGGCCCCAGAGGTCAGTCCTGAGTCCGGTTTTGTTCAACATCTTCATTAACGATCTGGAGGATGGGGTAGATTGCACCCTCAGCAAGTTTGCAGATGACACTAAACTAGGGGGAGTGGTAGATACCCTGGAAGGTAGGGATAGGATATAGAAGGGCCTAAACAAATTGGAGGATTGGGCCAAAGGAAATCTGATGAGCTTCAACAAGAACAAGTGCAGAATCCTACACTTGGGATGGAAGAATCGCATGCACAGCTACAGACTGGGGACCAACGAGCTAGGCAGCAGTTCTGCAGAAAAGGACCTGGGGGTTACAGTGGATAAGAAGCTGGATATGAGTCTGCAGTGTGCCCTGGTTGCCAAGAAGACTAATAGCATATATTTGGCATTGGTGAGGCCGCATTTGGAGTATTGTGTCTAGTTTTGGGCCCCTCACTACAAAAAGGATGTGGAGAAGTTGGAGCGAGACCAGCAGAGGGCAACAAAAATGAATAAGGGGCTGGAGCACAAGACTTATGAGAAGAGGCTGAAGGAACTAGGCTTGTTTAGGCTGCAGAAGAGAAAAAAGAGAGGGGGTTTGATAACAGCCTTTCACTACCTGAAAGGGGGTTCCAGAGAGGATGGAGCTAGTCTGTTCTCAGTGGTGGCAGATGACAGAACAATGAGCAACGGTCTCAAGTTGCAGTGAGGGAGGTCTAGGTTGGACATTAGGAAAAAGTTTTTCACTAGGAGGGTGGTGAAGCACTGGAATGAGTTACCTAGGGAGGTGGTGGAATCTCCATCTTTAGAGGTTTCTAAGCTCTAAACCTCTGACAAAACCCTTGCTGGGATGATTTAGCTGAGGTTAGTCCTGCTTTGAGCAGGGGGTTCGACTAGATGACCTCCTGAGGTCCCTTCCAACTCTAATATTCTATGATTCTCTGTGAGGTCTCAAATAAACGCTAGTGTCACACGGATCATCAGTACCATTGTGAACACTTGAATAGAAGTTGCGTTAGGAGGTATGTATATACATTGAAAATTATATTCTTAAAAGTACTGGTCATCTCCAGCAAAGGTGCAAAATAGGTTTGCTGTCAGCTAAGAAATGTTTATGTAGCTGACTCTTTACATGTAGATTAAGTATTGTATAGTTCACAGTGGGTCTCCTCCCACCAGTCTGAACTAAATGCTAATGAAGGAGTGTAAGAACTTCAGAAAGAAACTAACAGGAAGAGAAAAACAGTGAAGGGCAACCCCTGTTTTGAAGTGCACTGGAAAAGTTTGCTCTACTATATTTGTTGGGACAAAAAAGACCCCATGACACCTTATTTAGGAAGTAAATGTACAGCATATTTTCTTCATGAAAGAATGGTCTCAGCCAGGGTTGGCTGAAAGGCTGGAGAGATATTTGGGTGAGATAAACTTCTTTAGACAGGAGGTTAACCTGTCAGTTAAGTTCAGTCTCTAGAAAGCATAATAGGATTTTGTTTTATATGTAGCTATTTGTTTCCAATATTCTTACTCACTGTCACTTGAATCTCTATTCTCTGATAATAAACTTATCCTTGTTTTCACTGTAAATATATATAAGTGAGATGGTGTTAAGCAGCATGATGGTTCTTAGCTGAATTTTGCAAGCTGGTATGTACTGCTCCATTGGGAACAGAAGACCTGGTAACGACATGAGTGTTAGTAGATCAGGGGCTCCAAGGTACGCTGGGACTCGGGGGTTGGTATGAGACTATCCTGCAGATGTAATAAATACATCATGTGAGCCATTTGCAGCCTCAGTGTTTGACATCCATGCTCTAGCGGTTAAAGAAAACTGAAATCAGTTGGTGGCAATGGATGATTATGAGCCGTCACTGAAGAACTTGAAACATGGTGACCTTAAATCTTATCTCCCATGTTCAATGTATACACTAAGCTTCTTGGTGAGGTCATTTCTACTCACAGATGAGAATATCGTAATAGGCTAATGATACTTAATTGTAAATCTTTTGCTGTATGACCTTTTTCTACACTGGCAAGATGTTTGAATGATGCTGATCACTGGCTGCATCGGATCTGGAAAGACATTACGTCCAGTTGTTGAGTGGGATCTGTCAGTATGAGGAGATTCTCTTTATTATGTCCCCACAGACTAAGGGAACACTGCTGGAAGTGTCAAGCCCCGTGATGTAACTTTTGCATTATTTTTTTCCATGCCATTTCTAATGACAGCTATATGTTGGCTGTTACATGAATCTGTATTTTCTAGCTCAGGCAGCACTTTGCCTTGTCTTGCAACAACCTTGAAAAGCAGCACATGCCCTCCAGAGCACCAAGCTCAATTATTGTAATTCCCTCTTAATAAAGTTCTCAGCAGGGCTTCTCTGCTGCTTGCAGCTACCGTAGAACGCCGCATGCTGTTCGCAGCACCGAGCAGCTACAATCATACTACGTCCACCCCACCTTTCTTCCATTGACTAACCATAAAGTAAAAGCTTGATTTTTAAGGTGACCTGCCTGACTTTTCAAGTTCTGAATGGCTCATGCATTGGCTATGGCTGAGACCTTCTCCCTGAGCTTTGTGCTGATGGGTACATATCCTGTGACTGCGCATGCCATCGCTGCCAGCACACTTTGAGAGAACAGGTGGTGACACCTTTGCTGTGGCACCCACCTCCATTTTGCTCTAATGAAGTTTCGGTTATCTCTTGTATAATATCCTGCTCTTCCCCCCCGCACCCCCACACATCCCTGCTGCTTTGTTTTTTTGGGGGTTTAATGTATTTCTAATAGGCAGCAGGTTTAAAACAAACAACACGCACAACACACAGACAACCTATGGAACATGTTACTAGGGGATGTTGTGAAGGCCAAAAGTGTAAGTGGTTCAAAAGTAAATTAGATAACTCAATGGAGGATAGGTCCATCCATGCCTATTAGCCAAGATCATCAAGGATGCAACCCCATGCTGCAGGTGTCCCCAGACCTCCAACTCTCAGAAGATGGGACTGGATGAAAGGGGATGGATCACTCAAAGTTGCCTTGTTCTGTTCATTCCCTCTGAAGCATCCGGCACAGACCACTGTCAGAGACAGGATACTGGGCTAAATGGATCATTGGTCTGACCCAGTATGGCCATTCCTATGTTCATTGTAAGCCAGCAAGGCAGTGTGTTTTATGTTATGGTACAGCAACCCAAGTGTATCAGAAAGGAGTCATTTATAAATAAAATATATAGCTAAGATTTTCAAAAGTAACTAGTATTATTGGGTAACTGGAGGCCTGAGTTTTAGAAAGTGTTAAGCACACACCCTCTGAAAATCTATAGGAGCTCTCAAATTGTACACCCAAAATCACTAGTCACTTTTGAAAAACCCTGGCCATTATTAGTTTTAAAGCTCATTTTAGTTCACTTCTTAATGTTCCATGTGATCTGGCGTATTAGTCAGGTTTAACATTTATTTTGTCCTTTATGGTTTTGGTCTGCAGTTTTCTGTTTTAGACTAAGTAGCAAATGTATCTGTTTAAATGTGATGCAGCTTTAAAAAAAAAAAAGACTGGGAAATGGCTTGAGGAACAAAATTATTTAATACTTCAGCTGGTCAACAAAATTTCAATGGAACAATTTTCTGTCAAATAATATGGTTTTGTCTCACTCTAAATATTTCATAGGAATGTGTTGATTACGATTAAACTTACATGGGAAAAAATCTAAACATCATTCTGATTCTCATTTTGTTTTGATAATGTCAAAACATTATGTTTCAACATTCCTTTTTATTTAATTTAGTTTTGACTTTTATATTAACATGTTAATTATCATCAGTTATAATCAGATTATAATTAATATTTTATATTTATACTTCATTATCTATGAAAAACATTTTGGTAATTCTGAATGGAAGTATTTCAGAATGTTCATTTTGCTGGAAATTTCAACATTTTGGATTTTTGTTTCAATTCAGAAGAACAAACTTTGAAATGTTGAATTTCAAAACTGAAATACTGGTTTTCAACCATCTCTATTTAATACCAAAGTGAATATCTAGTTGAAATGGGAAAATATGACCATCTTCAGCAACTAAACCCAGTTATTAAAAATCTCTTATCTCATAAACATGCAATAAACAGAGAAATTAAAAAAATGAGGTCTTAGGGTGAGAGACTGTAATATAAGTGTTACACAGAAGCATATTTTCCAGGCTCTTTAAACAAGGAAACATAAGTCAAAACTTAATACCAATTCTTGTAAATTTTTATTAATTCCTGCTGTAAAAAAAGCTCAACTTATCTTTGTGTCTGAAAGTGAATTCAACTCAAATTACAATTATTTGAAACCAGGGCAGTCAGCATGATGGTAGATGTAATCTAGATGCAATACGTTTAGAGACATGCAACATGATAGAGCCTACTGGAGATGACTTGGCTTTATGAGAGATCTAAAAATTGCTCATTGATCATAGTATACTATCTTCAATTCAGATGTCATTTAGACATTTCATTATTGTTGGCTGTAAGGATGAATGGAAAGCTAAGAATGATGTCTCTTAGCATTTGATTATAAAGTCTGTTAATTTTTTAACAGGACAAATAGAAGGTCAACCAACATATCACGAGTTGGTCTCATATCTGCCATTGATATCTTGTGACTTCAGGTGGTTGCGGTGAATAATACGTGGCACAATTGCATGAATGCCCCAGTTTTGAAAGGATATTATTGACTTAGGTCCATCTTTATATTGAGCTGTATGGGGAAGAAGTATTTATTTTTTTCTCCTAGTCTGATTCTCCAAAGCTCATTTTTCACCAATAATAGGCTATAAAATTACATGTAAACATTTATTAAACCAAATAGTAGAGGCAACCATTTTATTAAGTTCTCCTGTCTGAGAAATCTGTCTGTTCTTATCCAGGCTATTCAGATGATGATCCCTGTTGGATTGGATGAACCCTAGCACCTTGAAGGCCAGAGTGGGCACTGAAACATTCTGGAAGGGTTTGAGTAGTCGTCACAGGGCAGCCAGAGCTCCCCAGAGTTTGAACTGGCCAAAATTCCTCTTGGGAGCTTCCATTTAGAGAGCCCTGGAAGCCCATATTTTATGGTGATAGGCACAGTATAAAAGCTTAGCTAGAAAGATTGACATAGCACCTAACTTTCCTTGAGAATGCTGCCCTGTTTTTTGTCTCTCCCCCAGCTTGCTCTGATGCTGTGAGTAAACAAGCAAGCAAGTCCAGGACACAGTCCCATTCTCCTTTTTCCCCTTTCAGGCAGTTTGAAGGAGCATGAGGAGAGAGCAGAGCCTTGCTCCCCAGCCACAATGCAGCCAGACTTTCTTACAGGGACAAAAGAAGCGAGAGACACACCTGCATAGCATCCTTTCAGTCTGCCTCGTGCTGGGCAGTTTGGCCACATATTAATATGCATGAAAAAAATCCAAGAATAAACTCTGGAAATAAATAAGATGAGAAAAGACCAGTAAACCATTAATCTGAGACAAAAGACGCTCTACACTAAGGATGCAAGGGCAGACTGAGACAATCGCACATGATTTGCAAAACCAGGAAGAGAAAGAAGCACTTCCGGAATCCTTGGGACATTAATGCATCATTGACAGAACATACTTCCCTCCTGACCCCACAAGGGGAAAGACAAAAGGAAGATGAAACAAATCTAAATGTCAGCAGAGGAGGTTTTGGAACAAACAAAACATTCAGCAATAAGTCGCCAGGACCAGATGGGATTCACCCAAGAGTTCTGAAAGAGCTCAAATACGAAGTTGCAGAACTACTAACTTTGATATGTAACCTGTCGCTTCAGTCAGCCTATGTACAGGATGACTGGAGGATAGCTTATGTAACATCACTTTTTTAAAAATAGATGATCCTGGCAATTACAAGCCGATAAACCTAACTTCAGTACCAGGCAAATTGGTTGAAACTATAATAAAGATTATGATAAAAATTATCAGACACAGATAAACACAATATGTTGGGGAAGGGTCAACACAACTTTTGTGAACAGAAATCATGCCTCACCACTCAATTAAAATTCATTGAGGGAGTCAAGAAGCATGTGGATAAGGGCAATCTAGTGCATACAGTGTACTTGGACTTTCAGAAAGACTTTGACGAGGTCCCTCATCAAAGACTTTTAAGCAAACTGAGCAATCATGGGTAAAAGGCAAGGTCCTTTCATGGATCAGTACCTGGTTAAAAGAGAAAAAAAGGATAGGAATAAGTGGTCGGTTTTCACAATGTAAAGAAGTAAATAGCAGGGTGCCCCAAGGATCCGTACTGGGACACATGCTGTTCAACATATTCATAATGATCGGGGAAAGGGGGTGAACAATGAGGTGGCAAAATTTGCAGACAACACAAAATTACTCAAGATAGTTAAGTCCAAAGCTGACTGCAAAGACTGGGTAAGAAAATATCTGAAGAAATTCAATGCTGATAAGTGCAAAGTAATGCACATTCCAAAAAAAAAAAAAATCCCTACTATGCATATAAAATGATGAGTTCTAAATTAGTTGTTACCACTCAAAAAAAAGATATTGGAGTCATCATGGATGATTCTTTGAAAACATCTGCACAATGTGCAGCAGCAGTCAAAAAAGGCCAGCAGACTGTTAGGAATCATTAGGAACGGAATAGATAATAAAATAGAAAATATCATAATGTCACTATATAAATCCCTGGCAGGCCCAGACCTTGAATACTGCGTGCAGTTTGGGTTGATTCATCTGAAAAAAGATGTATTAGAATTGGAAAAAGTGCAAAGAAGGGCAACAAAAATTATTAGGGGTATGAAATTGCTTCTGTATGAGGGGAGATTAAAAAAACTGGAACTGTTCATCTTAGAAAAGAGACAACTAAGAGGTATATCATAGAGATCTATAAAATCATGAATGTTATGGAGAAAATGAATAGGGAAATGTTATTTATCCCTTCACCTACCACAAGAACTAGAGGTGAAATTAATAAGTTGCAGGTTTAAAACAAACATAAGGAAGTACTTCTTCACACAACACCCAGTCAACCTGTGGAATTTGTGGCCAGAGGATGTTTGAAGGCCAAAAGTATAACTAGATTCATAAAAGAATTAGTTAAGTACTTAGAGGAGAGTTCCATCAATGGCTGTTAGCCAAGATGGTCAGGAATGCAACCTCAAGCTACTGGTGTCCCTAAAGCTCCAACTTCCAGAATCTGGGACTGGATGTCAGGGGATGGGTCACTCAAAATTGTCCATTCGGTTCATTCCCTCTGACACACCTGGCACTGACTAATGTCAAAGACAGGATACTGGGCTAGATGGACTATTGGTCTGACCTAATATAGCCATTTTTATGTATTTGGATTAATCTGACCAAGAGAACTACCGAATGATTTGACCAAGGCTATGTCCACAGAGCGAGCCTCCCAGCCCAGGCAAACAGACAAACATTAGCTCTGCTCCAGCTAGTATTTAGAAATAGCAGTGCTCATGTTACAGCATGGACAGCAGCTCAGACTAATTCCTGGAGTATAGATCCAGGAGGTCAGGTGGGCTCATATTTGGGCAGCTTGCCTGTGCTACCACCTGGGCTACAAAGTCCATGCTAGTTTTTAGTGCACTAGCTAGGCCAGAAGTAGTTAGTGCATCTCTGTCTACTTGGGTTGGGAGGCATGCTCCAAGCTGCAGTGTTGATATCCCCCAGGAGGCCTTTCCAGGAAACAACTTATCAAGGAATACAAAAGGGAAACTAGTGTTTTGTTACCTGACACAAGACTTCTGATCTCTATCCCAAGTCCCTACACTAACTCCCCCTCCTTAGCCTTTGGAAAGTCATTTTACTTCTGATCCACACACACAATTCCCAATGCCTTCATCAAGAGTTAAGCATGCAGAATATCTGGAAGATTAGGCCTTTCCCTTCTCTGTTTCTGTTTCCCATCTGTAAGACAGGTGGGGATACTTCTCAGCTATAGTATTTTGTGAGGATTTATTTATTAATGATTACGTACTTTGAAAATGGAAATTGTTAAGCATTATTTGAGGAAGGAGAACCTTTTGTTTTATAAATAGTTGCATTTAAGAAAGAAAAGGAGGGAGATATTGAGAACAGAGGAAGATCACCATTTATCCCATTTCAGGTTGATTTATCTGTGGGAATACAAGCCCTACAAAAGTATAATCAGACCTATAAAAAAAAACATTGCTTACACGTGTCCCTCTAGGGACAACCACAGATATTCCTTAATGTTCCCTACTTGCCCATATATTTCTATAAATGTGCTTTCTCACTCTCAGAATTGAGCATAATTTGTAGAGTCATGTAGTGTTTACTCTAAATTATGTAGAGTTCTTTATCACCTTATATACCATCACATATTTGCATACATTGTTAGCAATTGAGTCATGTGCCCAATATGCTTGCAGGATTAGAGGGCCCACCAATGTGAGATCATGTATGCTATGTGAGGAGCAGGTTAAACTTGTGTGGAAGGATATAAGCATTCCATGAGGTAGTTGAACAGAAGACCATTAGCCACTAACATGAAATTATGAAGCAAAGCAAGATCTGGAATTATCATTAAAATATTTCCATCCACTTTAATTATGCATCCACTAGTAAAAGAATTCTTGCTTTTATTGAATTTGAAAAACACTCCCTTGAGCACTGACTTTGGCTGTACTAGGAGACTTTTCCCACTAGCAGGACTATTCTGGGAGGTAGGCAGTCAAATGAGTCGTAGAATCATAGAAGATTAGATTTGGAAGGGACCTCAGGAGGTCATCTAGTCCAACCCCATGTTCAAAGCAGGACTAACTTCAGCTAAATCATCCCAACCAGGGCTTTGTTGAGCCACAGCTTAAAAACCTCTAAAGATGGAGATTCCACCGCCTCCCTACATAACCCATTCAAGTGCTTCCTCACCCTCCTAGTGAAAAACTTTTTCCTAATATCCAACCCAGACCTCCCCCTCTACAACTTGAGACCACTGCTCCTTGTTCTATCATCTACTACCATTGAGAACAGCCTAGCTCCATCCTCCCTGGAACCCCCTTTCAGGTAGTGAAAGGCTGCTATCAAATACCCTCATTCTTCTCTTTTGCAGACTAAACAAGCCTAGTTCCCTCAGTCCAGGGTTCCACACTTGGTTACAGAATCAAGCATTTTTCTCTGTGACAGATGTGGGGCTGCTCTGTAATAATTTATCATAATATATATGCTATGAATATGTTGGTTTAGTTTAATAGTGGGTTAAAAGTAAAACAAGCAGGAAAAACAGAGGTGGCTTAAATTAAGCCACCCGCCTAGTAAATACTTCAGGTGATTGAGACAAAACTCAAGAGATTAGTTGCGTAGATTCTACCTCCAGACTCCGGTGAAATTACAGAACTGTTTGGCCACACAAAGTCAATTCCGGGAGCCAGCGGTTTAAAAGGACTACAAGCAGTTAAAATATCTCCCTCTATTCAAAGGTGGGGTAGTTGTTCATAGGAAGCTGTTCTGGGTGACACTCAGCATCCCGCTTGGGTGCCTGAAGAAGTTGGGCCTATCTGCACACATCTCAGGGTGATAGGGCTTTAGGGAAGGTAGACATACATGTGAACTGTTTGTTGTTTTACAATCCTTTTCTCTAAATGCTTTGTTCCTACTGTTAAGATTAAACAATACTTTGGTTTAAGAAGGTTGTCTGGTCCCTGTATTCACCACTGGTCACAAGCTTCCAAGGGAAAGAACCGTAGTTACCCAAACCCAGTCAGAGCCACTGTCTAAGCATGTTTGATTCATAGGGTACAGTAGCCCAGTGCCTTGTCTAAGAGTGGGCAAATTGTGGGAATCCACCCCAAGAGAGAACACTGGAGGGGACATTCAGCGACACCAGGAGAGGAACAGAGATACTAGCCCTGCAACCATGACATCCATTGTGGAGTTTTCGATTTAAAGATATGGCTCAGATTAGCCACCTCAGTGATGTCAAATTCTTGTTGGGAGTGATGCTCCCAGTAATATTCTGGAAGTGCTTCGGCGCTTTGGGCGGTGACCTGCAAATACATCCCTTGCTTAGTAAAATGATGTGGAGACACACTGGGCTCACCATTGGTACTGAATGCCAGTTCCTCCCTATTGTTCAATGCTTACATAAGCCCTAAAAGGAGAATATGGAGAAGCTATGGATGGCAGTGCCAACAATATAATGATGATCCTCATCGTTCTACATATGTCTCATTGGACCCTGACCTTTCACTCAGCTATTTTCTCCTAGCTGAGACGTAGGGGCTTGGATGAGACGGAAATGGAGGACATTCAATAAGAAAGAACTGGTATTGGTGAAATGGAGAAAAACAGCAAGTGGAAATGGCAGAAGAGGATATATAGCCCCTCTTTTCAGAGGTTATGCCCACCTTTCATTACTCAAGTGTGCAACATGAGGGCCTTTTACATCCTCTACTTCGTTTGGGTGTCCAGATAGTAGCAGTTTTCAAGGGTAGTTCTTTCCATCTACCTTTTTCTTTTGGCTGATGATTCTTGCCATAGTTTTCCATACCAACTTCACCTCCAGGCTGTATTACTTCGCTGTCCTCCACTTAGTGGTGTTTTACATATGGAGCACATTTCATCTGTACTCCAAAGTCTGCACTTGTTCCTGTGCTATTCAAAGTGCTGATTCTTCATCTAACAAGCCCTTTATGGTGTGGGCTGTGAGGATCTTGAAAATTGCCCAAGTGCTTTGCCCTGGCAGTTGAAATCCACTGGAAAGTTAGGGTTGACAGACCCTACATTGGAGCCTGGGCATTCTCTCATTTCTAGAATGTGCTTCCCCCCTCCAAATCAACAGAGCTAGAGTTTGTTGGCTTTCAGGGAACATTGTAAGATCCATCTATTTACTGATGCTTTCTCTGAGGAGATGGTTGAGCTGGAAGGGCTTGGGTTTGTTCGTTTGTTTGTTTTCCCTTGAGGGTTTAGGGGTTCTTTTTAGCGTCCATTTGCTAATGTGGATTATTACATTTGTATCTGTTTTTAATTGTTTAAATTGTTGTGTGCCTAGGGGGAATCAGATGGTTGCTATATATTGCTTTAAAAAAATAAATTAAAAAACCCAGGCATGCTGCCATAGTAAGCTTCTGTATGCGGTATTGTTAAGGCCCTTCATTTTGGTAGTTTGTTTTAATTTCCCAGGCATGTATTAGGTTTTATTGAGAAAAAAAAAGAAGCCTTTAACACCATACGCACCTTTCGTTTTCCACTGGATACTGGGCATACAATCTAGGCCTTATTGCTTCCTATGACCCCCTTTCACATACCTGAAACAGATAAACTCTGAGGTGGCTGAAATCTGAATAGAGACCTTTAAAGCAGAGTTGGGTGAACAGTGGATTTTTTTGGTTTTCTGGAAATCAGAAAAAAGTTCCTTTTTGAATCAAAGAGAACACAGATTTGTTGGCTAAGCAGAAAGACGGGAAGATGTTTGAGTCATGTTAAAATGAAATGTTCTGTTGCAACCTGGAACATTTGTTTCAATTTCTGGCATTTTAACAAAAGCAGAGGACTAAATACACCAAAATAGCTGGAGAAGTGGGGGTATTGCCTCCTTATAACTTTTAGCCCAGTAGTCAAGGCGCTTACCTGGGATGAGGGGGAGATGGGTTCAGTTCCCCACTTTGCCTGATGTGGAGAAGGGATTTGAACTTGGATCTCTGTAACAGAGTGCTGAAAGCCAGTAGCCAACCCAAAGCTCTGGTTGCTTAAGCATTAATTAGTTCCTCCAGAAAAGGCATGATGGAGGAGCAGAGTATTTAATTACCTAATTGGACTGGGGGCTGAGAAGCTAACGAGCTAATTATCCCATTAGCCAAGAGGATAGTTAAAAAGCACTGGAAGAAAGTGTAAGGACGGGCTAGCAGAATTCAGAAGAAGTATGAGCGCAACCTCTCCCTGGAGGAAAGGCTGAGGAAAAAGGAAAATTGTAGATAGAGTTACTGAAGGGGATTGTGATGGTGGTTTGGTGGAGGTAATATAAATAAAACTCATGGCGGTGCTAGCAAACAGAAGGTGTCCAATGCTGTTTGTGTGGGATCTTAGGACATGGGTGGAGCCTGTCTGGCTATAATCTCTTACAGTGTAAGAGAGTGTCCTAGCCAGTGGGCTATGGGATATTGTCGTAGGGACTTTCTCAGTCTCCCCTACTGAAACTGTTCTACTGTGTATAAATAACTAAAGCAGCATGGACTTCAACTTGAGTTAGTGTTCTAACCACTGGGCTATAGAGTCACTCTTTTCCTCTGCCCCAATGATTATTTCATGTCTTTATGAATGGTGGAAGAAGGGGTCCAGGGAAGATCACAAGGAAAGGAGTTATTTATCTACACTAGTCCCCTCCACAGTCTTGGAACATAAATCAGCTAACAATGAAATGTTGCGTGTACTCCTCATTAGTACTAACTATTCCTTTTTATTGTTTGTTAGTGAAGTGCAACAGCTAATGGGAGGCACAGTTTATATAGGAAAATTCTGACTGCCTGTAATATCACTCAGCTGCACTGTCTATAACAGCATTTCACATGCAGCTGTGCTCAGTTTCTCCTAAAAAGGTATTAAAATAATGCTAAGTGATTTAATTAAATTGACAAAACCATATTTTATCTATCTCATGCAGTGTGCAGCCTGTAAAATAAATGAGTTTCACCAGCTACCTGCAGATCATTTGAAAATGCCTGCCTCACCCGTATTTGATTCCTTTGATATGGAAAATAGAGCAAAGCAACCTTTTACACCCTCCAACTAAAACTGCTTGAAATGGCTTTAATTCCACAAAATGAAGTTGGTAGAGCATGTGCTTACAGCATTACAGGATGGGAGAAAAGAAAGAAAGAAGCATGTCAAGCTAAGTTGAAACATTCAACACTTAAGCCTTTAGTTATTGGTATTCGCTGATTTTACCCCCAAAAAATACTGTTTGCTCCTCACTCCCCCAAAAAGGTAGTATTTGGGTTTAGTGATTTGAACCCAAATTTTGGCTGCACCCCATTTGCTTCCCCATTGCACAGAAGAAGGGAATGAGGTCCAAAAATGTTTCACAGGGGAAGCAGTCCGGTGTGTGCTGAAGGGCTGACAGGGTCAGGAGGAGCTTATGCCGCAGAAGGACCTGTACCTGTGTTGCAGTCTTCTGATGCCCACCTGCCGCTGGCCCTTCAGCAGGGACTTGTTCCCTTCTTCTGTGCAATGGGGAAGCAAGACGGGTGCTAGATAGAGCCTTCTTCTTCAGCACAGCCACATGTTGTGTGTGGGTGTGGGGTAGGGGCTAGGGAGAGCAGCTCCTGTAAGTCAAAACTGTCTGTCCCACTGCCGGGAGTGGATGGTTTCCTAAGCTGCTATGTGATGCGTAGCCCGCTAGAAGCACTGGGCACCACAGCCTTCTGGGTGTACCAGGCAACCCCCCACTCTGTGCCCTTCATTTTTCGTTGTTACTGAATTCCCCCCATTTGTTTGTGTGGCAGTTGGTTGAATAGGTGTGGCAGATGGGCCAAGTTATCCACCATTTGTTCAGTCTCCCTCACACAGCCAATGAAACTGTTGCATGCAAACTAGCTGTAGAGTAAAAATGGTGATTGGTTGAGGTACTTCTGATATCACAGTAGTCTTGGATCCATGGCACGTCATCGATAGATGCCTTGCTGTTGCTGTACACCGCACAGGTGTAATTCATAAAGTGAGAATGTATAACAGTATAAAGTGTAAAGTATAAAGTGAGAATTATATAAAATTGCAGAAGCAGCCAGCAAGGAGTTTTCCCCTCTCCCAAAAAAAGCAATGGGTGTTTGTGTGCATATGAGCCCAGATGTGTATACAGGTGCAAGACTCTCTTCCCTCTTCATGAGGGATAAGAAGAGTAAAACAATTGTTTGATTCCCTTTACAGTTCTAAATGCCTGCCAGGAAAGCGCTCCCACTGCTTGAAATGCAATAAAAAGAACAGCCACATTACATGTAAGATACGCTTCTATGTTCTTCCATGATTGTGTCTATTTACTATGTTAAAGCTAAAGGAACATTCAGAGACCTAGATGTCACCCAAAAGTACCTTTTTATGTTTTCTTCTTATAAGTAACATCCATATAATTCTTTCTGTATTGAACAAATACATAATTCATATAATGGTGTTGCCAAGCTCATATATTCAAAAATCATGATTCAGGCCCCCAAAATCATGAGATTTTTTAAAAAATAATGATTTGAGTATCTTTTTTTATTTGCCTCCTGGATCTTGAGCCTTTTAGGCTTTATTTTTTCTTACTGTCTCCAGGACCACAGGGGCTAGCACCCCCCTTCTCCTTTTAATGAAAGCTGAAACGCTTTAAGAAAAGAACTAGAATCAGAAGACACTCAATACAATTTCAGGAGCTGACAATACTGCAGTTAATGCCTTCCAAAGTTGTCATGAAAATTTTCCAGCCCAGACACAAAGTGTACAAATTCCAATCCGCCTCCACCTTCCCACGATGTGTTTTATTCTCCTATCAAAGAGGAGCTGCTTTGCCTAGAGAAGTAAGATTTTGCAAGGCTGCAGTTACAAAATGTCTAAGCACTTTAATAAGGAAGCCATTTAGTCTTAAACGTCCAAAGAATTATTTTAACAGTAAGAAAATTAATGTTTTTAAATTATGAAAGTTACTTGTCCAAATGTCCTTTTAAGGTCAGTGTAAGACCTTGATCATGTGATATAATCCAGCCTATCCATCCTATCATTGTCACTCTGTTCTCTTCTTGCCTATCATTTACATTGTCTTTCTGCATACTCCTGCCAAACACCTCTGCTAGTTCTTTTGAGTGTCTCTTGATTGCTCAGTGATGTGCATTCTGAGCTCAGATCTAGCTAGTTTCAGTTTTATTAATTCTCACATCAGTGCTCTGTTTTGGTTAACCATGTCAGTTTGTTCTGCTCTCAGTTTTCCACTGATTAGTCCATCAAGGCAAATGCACGTATCTCAGAGCAGGAGGATATCCGTGCATTTTTCACTTCCAGTGAAAGGGAGAAGCCAGAGAACCTTCATGCTCTGCGTTTGTTGTGGGTTTTTGTGGCGGGTTGGAGGAAGGGAAAGGATATAATGTCATACACCAAGGCACTCATATCTTATGATCAGAGAAACTATCAGTGTCTGCAGCTGTACCACCTCAGACAGCAATGTTGTCAGATGATAGATCTCGTGAACTAAGCAGGGTTGAGCATGGTCATAGTTTGCTGGGAAAGGTCCAGTGGATACCCAGCAACTGCAGGAATTGATGTTGGGATACCAAGGAATGTGTGTTGTGAACAGTTGGAGCAGTGGTTCTTATCCAGGGGTACAGGTACCCTTGGGGGTACGCAGAGGTCTTCCAGGGGGTACATCAACTTATCTAGATAGTTGCCAGATTTTACAACAGGATACATAACAAGCACTAGTGAAGTCAGTAGAAACTAAAATTTCATACAGACAATTTGTTTGTACACTGAAATGTAAGTATATTCCAGGGTGGGTTTTTTATAGTTATATGGTAAAAATGAGAAAGTGAGCACATTTTCAGTAATAGTGTGCTGTGGCACTTTTGTATTTTTATGTCTGATTTTGTTAGCAAGTAGTTTTTAAGTCAGGTGAAACCTGGAGGTACGCAAGACAAATCAGACTCCAGAACGAGGCCCAGTAGTTTGGAAAGGTTGAGAGCCACTGATCTGGAGTTGCCACCCTGCCTTGAACAGCATGCAGTCAGTGTACAGTACAAGCTTAATCGCTGCCTCCCCTTTTTTGACTTTGTTTATTCGTAGTCAGAATAGCATAAAATGCAGCCTAAGTTTTCTCCCCACACAAGGACCTTCTGTTAATTAGGGAAAAAGGTGTGTCCTCTACCATGTGCTAGCTAACACATTCTAAAATCCTAATGAAGAGAAGTCCATTTGAAGCTTTCACACTAGTGTTTACCTTGGCCTACCATCACATGTCAAGGCTACACACTGCCTTGTCTTCGTTAGGATTCTTCTATACGCTAGCTAACAAATAGTAAAAAATATACCTTTTTCCCTTGTAGAGACTAGAGGGGGGCACATTTTTTCAGACAATAGTTTATATGACAAAAAATGTTGTTTCAGCCAACCCAAAACTATTCACAGATTGGACTCGAATAGTTTCAGCCATTCACCAAATGGCCAGAGAATGAAGAGGTGCTGGTATTGTCACCAGTGTCACCACTGCCTCCATCATAACTTTTAGCCCAGTGGTTTGAGCACCCATGTGAGATGTGAGAGGACCAATCTGAAACCTCACTCTGGAACACCCGGGAAATGGACTCTTCCATTTCACCAAACATTTTGAAACATTTCAAAATTTGGTTTGACCTGAACAAACATTCCCCCTTCTCCCCCTCCCAGCCCCCCCAATTATTGGAAATTGTCACTGAACTGTAAAATGAGTTATTCACCTAGCTCTGTTTTGCGCACCCTCTTTGCCTTTTCAAGGGTTTGCTTGAAGAGATCTCTCTATTACACAAGGTGTCCTTATATGGAGACAGTTTGCCACAATGCGTCAGCAGAACTTACTCCACAGTTGAAATTTTTCAACTGAAAAATTTTCCTGTCCAAAAAAATTCAATTTATCAAAAATGAACATTTGTGTCGTGAAAATTGCATTCCATTCCTTTTTAAAAATTTTATTTTATTTTATGCATTCAATGGGAAATTTCAAAATGAAAGCTTTCATTTAGTTTCATTTTTAATTTAGATTTTCACTGTTTTGGATTTATTCAAACCAAAAATTAGAAATTTCAGATTTTTTTCCCCTCCCCTATTCCTTCCCCTCCACTGAATGTAATAGAATCAGTGATGGCTAGAGGTTTGTTTGTTTGTTTTTTCACATTTTCCTTTTTCTTTCATGTTCCCTTTTTTTTAATTTCTGCTCTAACTTTTCAAAGCTTCTCCACCTTTGGAAAGTTACACAGTAGCAAAATGAGATGAAAAACACTGCAATTTTGCCACTCTGTGAGAAAGAAAGAATTCAAAACTTCTCAATATTTTTTTCAGTTTTTGAAAAGCTAAACAAATTTTCAGTTCAAAGTGAAAATTTAGGTTTCCTAATGAGGCCACTTAATCTTGTTTCCTGGATCTGTCAATGTCAATCATGTACTGTCCAATTTTTTGGGCCAGCCAGATTGTGCATGACCTTTATGCTGCTGTGGAGTAACAGTGTGGAAGAAGAGCACAAGAAACTTCCCCATCCCTCTTGCACAACACAAGTAAGGGCCATCCATGCACTCAAGCAATGTTTCCTCCATGGGCTTCTCGGGCTGCACAGCATCCCAAAAGGGATTTGAATGGACGAAAGTGTCTGGTTCCTTTCCCCACACACACCAAAGGGCACAGGGTATATCAGTCTATGGGATGATGCACTCTGTAGAGCGCCCTTGTGCACCAAAGTTCTTAGGGAGAGAATGTGCTTCAAGGGCTACGTCTACACAGGGTAAAAGACCCGTGGCATGGCTGTGTAGACATTTGGACTCAGTTCTGGAGCCTGAGCTCTTGGACTCTCTACCCTCACAGGGTCCCAGAGTTTGGGCTGCAGCCTGAGCCCACACATCTACACAGCAATTTTTAGCCCCATAACTGGAGCCCCACAAGCCTGAGTCAGCTGACTCAGGACAGCTGTGGATTTTTTATCCCTTTGTATACGTGACTAAGGATCCCCACCCTGCCCCTAACTCAGGCCAGTTGCTAACGATCACAACCTGGCTTCTCTGTCTACATTTCATGTTACTTTTCTATTATTTTCTTGTGCTTTACAGATTATTATTCCTGGGTTGTTTATACATGCAAGATTTTAGAATTCAAACAGGAAAGCGAGGAACCACTGTGTACTGTGTAAGATGAACGCTAGGCATGATACCATTAAGAACTCCCAACAGTATGGAGTGTGATTGCTGAGTAGCTCAGGTGCTTAACTATCCTCTTGAAGGTTGTGGGTTTACGCCTTGCTCCAGCTCACACTGAAAGGCCAGCTCCAAAGTGAGTATCTCCTCCATTGGGTTTGAGCAGTCAAAGGCAGTTGGATATGATGCTGGCCATTTCACTCCATCATGTCCCATTGGCTGTGATATTGATGTGCCTTAACCACATTAGCCCAATGAACCGCTGGCTTGGGGGGAATTTTGACCAATAAGGAATTGGAAGGGGCAAAAAGATAAAAAGTACCTGAGAAGACAAAAGCACTTACTCGCATTTGCAAGGCATCTTGCTAAGCAAAATTCCCAATCTTGCTATATTAACAAATGTCAGAAAAATGTCCAGGCAACAAAATGGAACCACAAATCAGTGATAAATTTGTTAACAACATGATATTTGGGGTCTGATTATGATCTCCACACCTGTTTAACATCAGCATGACTTTATTGACATCAGTGGAGTTATTCCTGATGTATATTGATCTGACTGAGACTGGTATCAAAGCCTCAGTTACTTGCAGCTTGAAAACACACTGGAGGAGATGTTCTATCAAACAGAGTTACTAACGTTGAAACTTTGTTCAGTGAGCATAGAACCAGTGGGCAAGATTTGCATTTTGATTTGGGTTTAGACACAAACATTGGGGGAATGGTAAATAATGAAGAGGATAGGTCACTGATACAGAGTGATCTGGATTGCTTGGTAAACAGGACAGAAGCAGACAATATATGTTTTAATATGGTTAAATGTAAACATACTTACAGAATGGGAGGCTCTGTCCGGGAAGGCAGACACTGTGAAAAAGATTTAGGGTGGATAATCAGCTGAACATAAGCTCCCAGTGTGATGCCGTGTCAAAAAGATCTAATGTGATCCTAGGATGCATAAACGGGAATCTTGAGTTGGAGGAGAAAGGTTATTTTACATCTATTTAGCACTGGTGTGACTGCTGCTGGAATACTGTGTGCCCACAATTCAAGAAGGAAGTTGATAAATTGAAGAGGGTTCAGAAAAGAGCCCCAAAAATTATTAATGTTTAGAAAACATGCCTTGTAGTGGTAGACTCAAGGAGCAAAATTGTTTAGCTTAACAAAGAGAAGTTTAAGGAATGACTTGTTTACAGTCTATAAGTACCTACGTGAGGAATAAATATTTAATAATGGGCTCTTTAGTCTAGTGGAGAAAGGTATAATATGGTCCAATGGCTGAAAGTTAAAGCTAGACAAATTTGGACTGGAAATAAGGCATACATTTTTAACGATGAGAGCAATTAACCATCAAAATCATTTGCCGAGAGTCATGATGGATTCTCCATCACTGACCATTTTTAAATCAAGACTGGATGTTTTTCTAAAAGATCTGCTGTAGCAATAATTTTGGGGATGTTCTGCAGCCTTTGCTATACAGGTCAGACTAGATGATCACAATGGTGCCTTCTGGCCTTAGGATCTATGTATGAGTTTCATAAGTGGATGCTATTAGACCACTGGAAAATCTGTCTGTACTATCTATGAATTCTCTATGGGATTGTGAATTCTCTGTATATGTCTTTACCAAACTGCAAACTCTATTTTGATGGTGCAGCTTTTCGCCGCCTCTATTGTCTGTTTGCTTCCATGCTGGGCTGAAATGCCAAAAGCTGGTGGTGTCAAAAGGATAACCAAAAAGGATCGCTGAGGCTAATTGCTCTCCCATTAAAATGGAATAGTGCTGAACAATAGGCTGAGTCCTGCCCAAGGAAGCTGGTTTGGAAGGGGGGAAACGGCCTTTGTAACAAAGTCAACTGGTGGGATTGTGGGGTCACAGGTTAAGGCGGAGCAGGATATCACCTGTGAAAGGGGGCTAAAAGCTGTAAAAAGGCCAGGAGCTACTCTTCTGGGTGCCATTTTTCTTCAGCTCAAGATGAGGGAGAAGTAGGCCAGCATGCAGAGGCGTGAAGAGACGGGGATCCCTGCCTGCCTACCTTCCTGACACAGATGGTCCCCCCAAAGAAACAATGAGCTAATGAGGGGCACTGGGTTTAGGCTATTTGGTTCATTCTATATGATCTGTACTCTCTCGTGCTTCATCTTTTAAATATAAAAAAGCAATAAAAAAAGAGAGGAAACAGTGTTTCAGCCTGCTGAGACCCAGGGAAATTTAAAACACCCAGGGATCCAGAGGCTGGATTCCCCCCACATCCGTTTTGTTGGCAGCGGACAGGGGGAGCCCTGTAGGATTGCTGACAGATGGTGCATAACAGTAGAGCTGGAAATTATCTCTTAATGGTTTGATGGAAAAATTAGATAAATCTGTTTGCAAGCCCTGTGCAAATGGTACCATACGACCATAGTAAAAGAAAGGTACTTACTATAGATGGCCCCAACTAAAACCCAGAATCCAAACACCCTTCAGGATTTTTTAAATGTAGGTCTCAATTCTGATGGGGGAGTCCCTCTCTAGTCCCAACACAAGTCCCTGAGGCAGAACACAGCCAAGAATAGTTGAGTGAAGGTAAACCAGCCCACAGTCAGCAGCCTACAAGTTAAATATGATGCACACTACTAAGCCTTGCCTGACAACTCCCACTGTGATGTGACAAGAGTAGCACTGTGGTTGATGGTGTTGAGTGCAGGCTTGTGAAAGGTCAGGTAAAGAGAACATGAATTTAATAATATCTGCATTTGATAACAACCTGTACACTTTCAACAAAGCACTTCCCATATTGCAGTAAACTCCAAAGCCTGCCTGTTGTTAATACACTGAATTGAGTGTGATGAGTTTATAAGTGAACCTAAATAACTTTGTCAAGTATTAGAAAAAGGAAATGTAAGACTGAGACTAAAAACACAGATATTTCCTTTACTGCTGTTAGAGATTTCTTCAGCAAACAGTGTGAAATTCCATATAAAATATAATAGAAGAAGTCCTGAATCCAGACTTAACTTCACAATTTTGCGAATTATTTTACTAATAAAAAAATAATCAGCATTCCTTCAGCAGCGAGGTAGGAACTGGATCCAGAGCACACGTCACCATCTCAACCACATCAACAACATCAGGTACCAGTACCTGAGCAAAGATGTGCAGTGATACCTCTGCAGGAAATGTTTAAAGAGCCATGAATGGAATGGGAGGAATCCAAGCTGATTCACAGTCATCTCTCTTAACTGAATGGTTAATTATGAAATAATTGCACACAGCTTAATGAATTAAGCTTCACTTCACTGTTGAAAGGGTGGTATCCCCATCTGAAGAAAAGATAGAGAAAACTACAACACAGGGCAGTTAAGCAACTTGTCCAAAGTGACACAGAGAGTCATTGGAAGAGCCGGGTTTGGAGCACATAATGCCTGTCAGAAGCTCCTGTGGCCTCGCCATTAATGCATGGTCCTTCACCTAAAATAGAGGTTATTTGTCAAGGGTAGTGTTGTTGCTTGAGTAAGTGTTTCTATAATCATAGCCCCAAGCTTGTTGAAACCTTTCCCAGCTGTGCAAATCGCTAACACCCTTAGATATACAGTTAGCCTCCCTGTGGCTCTAAGCTCAATATTCCAAAAACAGAATCAGGAATAAAAGCAAGATAGATACTGAGAACAAACCACCGGCCTACGGGGTCAACATTTGTTGTTATTAAATATCCCATTGTGCTTTTTTGCAAGAGTAAGGATGTTGGTTTAGTAAATACTACTAAAATGTTACCACTCCCTGCCTTTGCAGCTGGATACAAAAAGCTGACTTTCAAGTTCACACTGTTCCTTTAAAATTAAAAACTGGTCTGAAGTACAAAGAAAACTGGCCCACATTGATTCTGAAGAGACTAAATGTGTTTCCAAACTTTATACAGCAGTTGGAGACCACTGAATTATAGATAAGCATTTCAGGGGAATAAATGCAGAGGCTACTAGATTATATAGCCAGCGCCAGCATCCTGCCAATTTATAAACGGTGTAACACTTTCATTCAAGATCCTGAAAAACCAATTGCCTGTTCTGTGAGACTGAGTGAATAATGTACCAAATTCATTTCAGCCAGGTTTCTAAAAATACAATGCACCTCAGTGACCAGAAGGATAGGAACGGTCCATTAAAATGTTTCAGATAGCTTTGTAACCCTTTCAGCCCCTTCTCATGACATTCAGGTGTCATGGAGTCCTAGGCAGACTTGCCTGGTACCTGCAAATGACAAAGGAAAAACTATGGAATTTGAGACGCTGGAGAACTGAGAATAACCCTTTGCATGCTGCCGTTTTCATGGTTACCATGCCAGTGAATGCTTCTGAGGAATTATATGTATGTCTGCAGATCCAAAAGGTTCATAGAGGGATTTCCAGAGCATATCAAAGTAGTACTGGTCAGGAAAATGATATAAATTGCAAAGCACTGTGCACATTAGGCAGACTGTGGTGACAGTTAGTTATTATTTTACTAAACTGATTCCACCGTTAGCCCTGTGCGGAGAGATTAGCAACAAATCAAATGTACTTTGCAATGATAATTGGCCTTCACATAGAGAGCACGTCAAAGCACTGTACAGACTCAAATATAGCTGTGAGCCACAGCCTGCAGGGGGGAGGGGTGAATGTGGAGGGGCTTTGCCCAAATGGCAGCATTGAGCCCGTACTTCCTGCAGGACTGCAGATCATCCCTTTTTACCAGGTACAGCATGTGTTGTACGGGCCAATGCAGAGCCCCATGTGTGGCCCAAGCAACCGTTCTGGGGTTTCAAGTGACCTTCCCCACCCCATTGTAAAACTTCCAGTGACATCAATGGGAGCAAAGTTAGGCTCACTGAGCGTTCTTGAAAATCCCACCCAGAGAGTTTAAACTATTCTGCTAATTCTGGGTGTGTCCGTTTTTGGGTGCCCAGTTTGAGTTTCAGGACATGGAGATTCACACAGCAACCCCAGTTCCCATTGAAGTCGACTGAATTGCAAGGACTTGGCACCAATGAAAGTTAGAGCCATTGTGTGTCAACTTGAGTACTCAAAACTAGTAGGTATTTTTGCAAACTAGCCTAAAACTCACATGGCAAGTCAGCAGTTCCATTATTTGAACGAAGAGTTCTTAACAGCAGTTCCTGTGTTCTTGTCACTAGTTGATGGTGCAGAGGATCAATTATTTCCTTGCAAATGAGCATTTCCTGTAGGAGATTGTAAATATCATGTTTGCCCCGAGCAAATGGAATAGCTTCAAGGTTCGATGTGACCTGTTGTTGGTAACTGGGGCAGTCACTAATAGACTGTTTTGCAATCTGTACATGAAATCACTTCTCCCTTTCTGGATTAGTCATTGTAGTGGTTCCATATAATCTGAAAGAAAACCCACTGTCTGCCCTTTAGCAATCAAACTCTCATTAATAGCAAGAACAGCTCTTTTGTTTTGCGTTTACAGTGCTGCTTTTTTGCCTCTCCTCCGTTGAAAGCTCTGCTGAGAGGAATGGATGTTTCGCCACAGGAGATCCCATAATAGAGCACTGCCATCATTAACATTCTGTCACCTCGTCAGGGTTTTATGACTCAGACATAAAAATTCACTTGGAACTAAAACAGGCCGAAAGCAAATTTTCTTTTTAACTGAAGTTGTGGGAGGTTTTTTAATAAGATGTGACATGATGCCGGTCCATTCAGGGTAGTTGTTTTTTTTAGATTACACAATGTTCTTTGGCTTTGAAACTGCCTATGCATGCTTTGCTTGGACCCAATTCTCCTCTCGCTTTCATACCAGTCTAACTCCACTGCTTTCAGGCCAGCTACTCCTGAGTTACATTGGTGAAAGCAAAGGGGAGAATTGGAGCATTGTTTGTCAGCTCTCAGGAAGCTTTGGACTCAAAAAAATGGTTTATCCTCTCTTTCATGAGGGACATGAGTGGCCCCAGACATACAGCAGTGTGTGTTTATTTACAGCAGACTTTTGAGCCAGTGGAGTGACTCAGCAGAAATAATACAGCGGAGCATTCAACAAGAGTTTTTCTTGCAAGGATAATGTTCATAATCTGAAATCGAAATACGGCAACAGACAACCCAAAGTAACACAGCCTGCTGTTCATCACAATACCTAAGCATTTGAGCCTGGAGCTCTACCTTCCCGTAGGCATCCTTCTTTCCATTTCCCAGAACACCAACGTTGTTCTGCACCTGTGCAAGAGTAGGGAGCAGCTTAGTTGTATTTCATTCGTTGTTCACCAGATACCGTGGCACTCCTCCACCAGAACTGATTTTGATCTCACAGTGGTGTAACTCAGGCATAATCCCACTGAAGTCAATGGAGTTACACCAATGCAAAAGTGGGGTGAGTCGGGTCAGAGCGAGGCTTAGTGCATAGGATTGTGGGACTGGATGAAGGTCTTTCTCTTTCCACTTCACTTACTGGATCATGCAGCATGATCTCTCTCAGAGCTATGATTTCAGCTTGCTAAAGACTAAGGCAAGCAATACTGCATAAGTTTGTTCATGTGGTTCATGTTTTTATGGTAATTTTGGCCACACTAAGGGCCAGAAGGTTCGAAAGAAAGAAAGATAACTGAAATTCTCCAGCATAACTCGAGTACAAGGAGTGGATTCCACAGCAAACTCCAGAGCCACAGAGTTGGCAAGGCCCAGCTAATTGTGCTTAATAGGTCATTTAAAAAGGAAGACATAAATATATACAAATAATTTTCAGATAAGCATGCAAACTTTTCAAAGCTTATCCAAATAGAAATGCACCTCCAGACTTTTTGAAATGTGCCCATGACTACTTTACATGTCTGAACTATCAACTATGTGGCCATTAATTTGCCGCAGTAATCAACCCCACACGGGGCTTTTCATCTAAGCACTTTAGAATGTTTGCTGCCAGTAATTAAATCACATAATACCCCAGTGAGGTAAGCAAACATTCAAATTTCATCATCAAGTAGTGTTATTAGTTTCATTGCCACATTTAGAGATAGGGAATTAAGGAAAGTGAGGCACCATGATCTTAAGAGATTTAAGATTGCCCAAGGCTAAGGAGGAAGGCATGAGTCTGGTCAATGCAGTTTTTGGACCAGCATACCTATTTTAAGTAGGAGTGAGTTTCTTTTTTGCCAAAATAGCTATACCAATACAACCCCTAGTGTAGACACAGTTTGCTTTTTACCAGAATATTTTATTCCACTTCCTGTCTGGTACTGGTATAACTGTGGCCATAGTGGTTGTACCACTTTAACTATACTGGTATAGTTCAAGCAGTGGAACTTCTGTGTGTCAACCTGCCTGTATCAGAGCTGAGATCAGTACTTGTGAAGTTTTGGGGCTGAGGCCTATACTCAGACCACTCTGTCATTCTTACCAGTTTAGGGCTAGGAAGCCTTGGCCCTGATACAGCAGGTGGATGAACATTAAAGTCCTTGGGGCAGACTCCTGGTGGCCACAAAGGTCTGCAAGGGAGTGGGGTCCATGGTTACTGCAGTGCGTTTATAGGGGGAGAGAATTGCGTGTGCCCATGCACAAAATCCACTTTGTTAGAGTGATTAAGAAGATACACCCTAATGCCACAGTATCTACTGGGTTTCTGTGCGCATAAAAACATGTGGGTGGCTGCCACACAGCACGGACTGCATTTTCCTGACTAAAACCCTTAATGAGGACAATTACTAGTTTGAGGCATGCAGAGCCTGGAAATTACAATGAAGGGTAAACAAGTTTTGTACTGCTATCACAAAGAGACCCTGAGGAACATTAAGCCAGGATTATTCCCATAATTGCTGTTGGTATGTGTGAGTGTTTGTACTAAAGCGAAACAATGCGCACAGTTTCTTGCAACACTGATGTAGATCCATTTTCAAGGGGGCATTATGGGAAGAGGGAAATGTACTGCCCTTTCTGTGAACTTCTCATCATATGCAGCGTTAATGAAAGAGACTTTTGTAAAATACCCCAGGCCTAATCCTGGAGGTCAGTGGAGTTATACCAGCAGACAATTTGGGCCTCGTACATTTTGCTGCTTTTATATTTTATGTGCATTAATATGGAGAAGTCTTGTGCTTTACTGGCTAGTCTCATCTACATATGACTTAAGTTTGCAAGCTCTCTAGATTTACAAACAAAAGATCTTTATCAGTTTCTCTGACAGTATGTGACTAGGGATCATGCAATCAAGTTCAGGCTGAAATATAAAATCATGAAATAGAATTCTCCAATCAGATAGCTATCAGCACTTCACCTGAAAGGGTCTCATGTCAAAGCACACCAGTTCAGTTGGACCTAAAATAGAATACCAACCAAAAGAAAGAAGCTTACCTGTCCAGTAAAGGTTAGATTGATATGAACCTGGGAAGAGACAAAGAATGCTGTTTCTAGATATCAAGATGATACGTACCTTATATTAAATAGATTAGACGATAAGCAAACCCTTGGGTTTGGGAACAGAATTATAAAATTATCATGTTTCACATCAAACACATAGGATGCCACCAAGAGACAATCTTATGCCTCAAGTGGAAATAAATATCAAAGGCAGATGAGCACTTAAGAAATAAAGACCCATATCAACCTAGTTAGAGATATCAGAATCCGCCCCCTCACTTCTAAATTTAAAAGACTTTCTAAGCTCACGAATTAAAAGAAAAGGTAATTTAGTGCCCTCCATGAGAATTCTTCCCAGTGTAGTTCTGCAGTGTCTGGCAAAATCATTCGTGTTTCGATATGGCACTGCATCTGAGTGCTTTCAACCCCTTTGAGCCACCTTTGATCAGTTTCCTCATGCTCTGGTTCATCTGTATCACTCTCTTCAGTCTGGTTACGGTTTGTCCAATCCCTCGAAACCTGGTTGCTGTCAGTTCCTTTCAAATGTTGGTTTCTGGAATCATAGTATGGTCTCTCTCCAGTTTCATAGTCTCTCTCATGGTTCTTTATACAACAATGCTGGGTACCAGGGCTATACAAAATAAAATTACTGGACAGTTCAAAGATGTTCCATTAGGTCTGGATTCAGCAGAGCACTTAAACATATGCTTAACTTTAAGCATCTGCATGTGTCTTCTTGGAAGCAATACAATAAAATGTTATACTTTGCTGAAAAGAGATGAACTTAAGCATGTGTTTAAATGCTTTTCTGATCTGAATCAAGGCTTTGGAGTGCTATGCTTCTCTCTCACTAATGTTTTATAGGATCCTGATTAATCTTTGTGTCTTTTATAATTAAACTAAGCCACTTACAAGTACTGCATCCCCAGTGAACGAAACTTCACAAGTACTGATCCCCAGTACTGATCTCCCCAGTGAACTGAGTGAACTCCAGTGAACTGATCAGTTCACCTGAACACTGAGGAGCAGTTCTGTCTGCTTTCTTCCTCTTTTACCTAAAGCCATTAGTCAGGAATAGATTATTTAGATTAAAAAACATTGGGCGTGCTTGGTATAGCTACCAGATCAGCATTTTACATTAACTCTGCATAGGGGAAAATGACTACATAAAGTGCAATCCAGAAGGGAATCACAGATTTGTAGATTTTAAATCCAGAGGGGTCCATTACATTAATCTAGTCTGAGCTCCTGCAGAACACAGGGCATAGATTTCACCTAATGAATCCCTCCTTTTAGCCCAATAATGTGTGGTTGAACTAGAGCATATTTTTAGAAAGACCTCCAATCTTGATTTTAAGACTCTAAATACTGGAGAATTTGATTGATTACCCTCACTGTTAAATGTGCACATTTATTTCATTTGAACTTTGCTAACTTCAACTTCCAGTCATTGGATCTTGTTACATCTTTATCAACAGGATTAAAGAGTCATCTAGTATCAGAAATCTTCTTCATGTATAGGTTATTAGAGATAAAAGTTCCTCCCTTCATGGCATCAGAGACAGCTCTAGGTTATAAAGAGACACACACACAGATAGGTTTTGAAGACCAGTATCTCATCTTTGGATATCTGACCTAATAACCCCACCCTGTCTCAGAAAACAACCAGTAAGTCCACAATGTTTTTCTTCCACTAACTAATCAAAAACTCATAATGGAACATAACCCATGTCTTGACTGTTGGACATGTGATATACGTGTCATATTATAAAGAAAGTGATGTTCAATACACTGTTCTGGTGTCTCAAACAAAGATTTAATATAACTCTAACTCTTGATGGGAAATAAATATCAGGAGCCTAGGGACTTCTGAGAAACAAAGATCTTGTTTTACTGAAGTAAAATACTGTAAGAACAATAGACATCATACATGATAGAGGCAGAATGTTTCTCAAAGCTTTCTATGATGTGTCAACCTAGCATGAACTTGTTCTCTATGCTAATGCGCCTTCCTAACCAGTAGCTGTGGAATTGCGTGACATGTTTCTATTAAATATTTGCTTTAATCCTTCAGAAGTTGAAATATAATCAAGACATATTCTACGCAGGGAATTAAAGATGGAAAAGGTGGACATTTCAAAAGTGCTCAGCAATGGCCTAACTGAAGTCATTGGGCATTTTACCCTGGGAGCAAAGTGAAGTCAATGCTATGCGCTTTATAAAAATGCACCCAAGTGTTTGTCTTGCTTCTTTATGAATAACTCTTCTTCCTTTCCTCCTCAGGGCTCTTCCTGCAATGATGCAGTGGGTCCGAACTCAGAAACCAGGAGAAAGTGGTATCAATATTATCACTGCTGATTTTGTAGAACTTGGTGACTTTATCAGCACTGTCATAAAACTCAACTATATCCTGGATGAAGGCAAAGCTGATACTACTTGATACTACTGCAATATATTTGTTGTTCATTGAGTAGGTTTAAAAAAAACCCCAACAATTGTATTAGAAAAAAAATTATCTTGTAACACACAGATCTTCCTATAACACTGAATCTCTGAGGTGTTTAGGTCCTGTAGTGGGTGGGCAAAGGGAAATATTTTCATTGGTTATAATAATTGTCTTCATTAATAACCCTTGTGTTTTTCATTTGAAGAGCAAAACAAGATTTGTTTAGTGATTGACTAGAGAAAGCCACTTACACATTTTCCGCAAAGTACCAAATATAATTTCTGTGTCTTACTTCTAAGGTTATTAATAGTGCCAAGCAATTTGCTGTTTGCAGACTGGAGGGACAGATAATGACCTCTGTCTGCATAGGGAATTCCCACTGACATGAATGTTTTGCTGCAGATTGAGGACAGTATATGACCCTAACCTTTTAATTCAATGCACTTCATCTGTTAGATGGCATAACTGATTGCATTCATTGACGGTCATCAGTTTATTGGCCTTTGGGAAATAAAATCAATATAAAGTCATGTCTGCAACAGTTGTATCGTCACCAGGCAGCAAATATACAGAACTACATTCTATAGCCTTTGCGGAATATGGGCCAAATCCTGATTACCTTGCTCACATGGAGAGGGGTTGTCAAAAGTGCTATGCACTTGCTGAAGTCAAAAAGTGTGCTGTGTTGACCTAACTCCGCTCCTGTTGAAGCCAGTGGGAGTTTACCATGGATTTCAATAGGAGCAGTGTTAAGGCAATGCTGAGCACTTTTAAAAATCCCTCCCATGAGAAGTTCCATTTAAGGGTCTGATGCAAGGCCCATTGAAATGAATGGGAGGCTTTCCATTAATCAGCTTTGGACCAGGCCCTAAATCAACAGAATTACTCATGTGAGTAGGATGAGCAGGATTTGGCCTTTTATATAGAAATAATCCATACAAACTAAACACTGACTTTATTAATATGAAGGTTTAGTATCAATTTCTCTTTAAGGCAGCTATAAACGCAGAACAACAGTGTTTGCTGATGAAAAAATTGGTGCCAATTCAACAATGGAAAATTGTTCTATTAGAGTGGAATAGTTCAGTGAGCAGCAAACACCTGATCCTTTCTTTCAAGTGAAATAATAAATGTTGACAAGGGGTTGGGAATTACCTGCTATTAGAACAGCAGACCCTCCAGTCCCCCTACTCTTAATACCACACTAATAGGTGAAAAAGCTGGTGAGGTATAAAATAAAATGAGAGCAGTGTCAGAGTATGGTTTCAACAATTCACAATTGGAAATTAATAGAGTTAATCATATATGATGTGCATGTACATAACTGAGGGAAGTAGAACATTATATAAAATCTCTAATGATCATAGACTACAAAGCAGTACGAGGAGACATTGCTCATTTAAATGTCATAGTTTAAATTTGAAAGGGTGAGAGTTAGGGTGGCATCCTTATTCAGTCAAGTCCCCATGATATCAGTGGAAGTTGCCTGAGTGAGGAGTAAGGTTGGTTTATTTGGCCCTTATTAATTTCCATTAAGTGATAAAACTTAAGGAATAAGAACTGCAAACTCAATGTTCTGAGGTTATGAAAATGAAAGTGGAGTCACCAGGAAGACCTATTTTTCATTAACAAAATAGAGAAATAAAAGGTACTATAGTCACTGCTATTTTATATTTCGATGATGTGCCTGTGTGTGTCTATGCATCTGTGTGCAGTAGAGACATATATACGTATGTTTTTTTTCTATGTACACAGTACAGAGACGTATTCACATTCACAGAACTGTGCCCTTGTTTTTAGGTAAGGGAATATATGCAGGTTAAAGAATGTAGAAAGTAAAATTACAACTCCTTCTTCATTAACAATTCCTGTGTGGCAATTAGGGCTGAGACCCAATCGCAATGGAACTGCAAAACAAGGCCAGTTTAGTTTCTTTACTAACCCAAAACTTGACCAAAACTTTTGCTGAGGTTCACAATCACTGTCTCTTCCCATAGGAAATGGAAGAAGTTATGGTTTTCACATGAAGCCAGACAAAACTCAGTGGGTTCTGATGAATGTAGTTTTCAGTTTTCAGATTCTCTGAAAGCTAAATTCAACAGCTGAGAACTACATGAGTTGAAATATAAAAGTAAGTTTTGCTGAATTCCACGCAAACTGAAACTGCCACGTTTTGCACAGTTCTCAAGGCAGTGCCTTTCCTTTAAATCAGGGTGTCCAAATATATAAATCTACAGCTTGTTCACTTACTTATTAGAGATATAGTTTAAGAAGCTATTTTCATAATTATTTCAGTTGTTGTTTGTTTGTTTTCCAATGTCTTCTGACATTTTTCAATTATTTAAATGTGGCCAAACATTTTAACTGCATATAAATACTATGTGTTAAAAAAAATAAAAATCTAAGCATTACAAACATCTTTAGGGTGAGCAAAGAAATAAGACTAATTTGCTTTTTATTTTGTGATTGGGTTTCTATTGTAACTAACTGAGAGGCACAACACTGATGTCCTCTTGGAAACCCAGAGTCAAGCACACAGAAAATGCCACAAGGGTTTCATTTGTATAAATATGAACTGAACACAAGTGTTTTGATGTATTTAAGAAAAAAGTATATATAAATATAACTATGTTGTATCTTGATCTTATTGGCATTGTTAAAATGTTTGCTAAGCTTCAGTTATGTCCTATTTGTTGTTTGGGTGCTGGAAAATAAAAGTAAAGCAAAAAAGTTCTCTGTAGCGATAAGGTAATAAACAAATGATGTAGTTTCTTCATTAGTGAGGGATGGGGTTGAGGAAATCTTTATACTCTTAGCTAAATGCACAAAAATGCTTTGTCAGATCAATGCCATTTTCATTCAGCTGTTAATCTCCTTCCCAGTGGAGAAGAACAGAACTTAATGGCAAGGACTGTGGATAAACAAACTTGCTTTAATTGTTGGGGGCAGGGGGATGGAATAGCGTAACATGTTCAGTTCGCTGGTGGTATAGTCTGAGAGACAAAAATCATAATCATGTCATCCTAGCTGGCAAAAGTTTCTATTGTGTTCTTCTGGAATGCTTGCCAAAAAACCAGACAAACCAGAAAGGAAGTGTGCAATATACCTGGACCATTTAAGAGCTTGTCTACACGGAGTTATTATAGAATAGCTATTCCCAATTAACTCCATGTGAGGATGTTTATATTCCAGCATGAATGCCTTATTTCACATTAGCATAACCCCTACAGCATTCTTGTTCCAGAATAAAAGCAACTATACCTAGAATTAATCAGGAAAAATTAATCCACTTTAACTTCATACCTTCACTTATTCTGGATTAATTTTCATGTGTAGACAAGTCATTAGAGCCCAATCTTGCCATCTATGTGTTGGCAAAATTGACTTGAACAGGAAATTTGCCTGCATAAGAGCAGCAGAATTGGGCCCTAGTTCATTTGGTGGTTTGCCATGCTCTGCTTTGGTTCTTCTGCACACATATCACATGGAATCCTACAAGGGAACCAATGACTGTAATCTACTCATAAGAGCAAAAACCCCACCTAAGATACTGGGCATCATAATTTTTCCATCAGCTGCGTTTTGCATCCTTCACTGACTTTCGGAGCTAGTAATGTTAATTCATCTGCTGCCACCATATTGTCTTTTTTCCCCTCATGTATGTATTTAATCACTTATGGTGTCTATAGTCTAGTGGGTACATGTCAAGTAATATGACTCTTTTGGGCATTATGACATGGCTACTTAATGTTTTTTTGCAGTCAGATCTGAAAACTTACCTATCACAACAGAGCTGTACATACATTAAAGAGCTTAAAAACAATGGGCCAGATGCTCAGCTGGTGTAAACCAGCACAGCTCCATTTATTTCCTTGGGGCTGTCCTGATTTACACCTGCTGAAGATCTAGCGCATAATGCCTGATCTGATTTACACTGATTTCACACCAGTATACGCTATTGCAGGGTTAGTCAATAGGCAGAACACAGGCCAAATCTGGGCTGCCAGATGCTTTTAAACGGATCCCAAAATCTTCTTATATACTTCTTATTATAATTATTATTATATTTTCGGGGGTCTGGATCTTTAACTATACCTCAACTGAGAAATTTGGACCTTGACAAAAAATAATTGACTGCCCCTGCTGCATTGGCTTCAGTGAAGTTATTCCTGACTAACACCAGTGTACGCGAGATTAAAATCTGCCCAAAGGAGCCCAGTTCTGCTCAGCTTTCACCGGTGAACCCCCGTGGAAGACAACTGAAGTCTCAATAGTAATGAAATCAGTGATATTGCAACTGGTATAACTGGAAGCAGAATTTGCCCCAGTATTTTTGTAGATGTAACTTACACATACATTCTGCCATTTAAAATCATCGGTGTTCGTTTCTTTAAAAGTATATACAGTATGCCTGTGTACCGCCTGTACCTAGGGTCAAATCCTGCTGTCACAACAACTCTCTTGGCTTCAAAGGAGTTACTGCAGATTTACACTGGAGTAATCAGTAGCAGAAATTGAGCACTGTGTATGGTATATGGTATTAAAGGAAATAAAAACTGCAGTCTAACTGAGAAATATCAAAAAAAGAAGTCTACTGAGACCATATCTCTAGTGTTTTTCATTCTGAAAAATACGTGGAGCGATGAGCATTGTCATCTGAATAGGCTATATAAGAATTTCAGCTAACGCCATTTTAGACAGCTAAACTCCATTTTCAGTGAAGCAAAAGCTAATAGTTTCTATGACGTGTTTGCCATATCTCAGTGGTAGCTTCTGTGTTATATACAGTTGTCAACATTGTTCTGAATTGTACGTTTACCCACTGACAAGGATAAAATATGCTGTATTGTATGTAAAATGATGACCAGTTTCTTGGAGTTCAGTGATTTCTCTCTATTATTAATTAATTAATTGCTGTGCTGCCGTTTTATAGGTACTGGCTACATGTGTTTGTGTGTGCGTGTGTGGGAGTGGGGGTTGTATACAAGATGTGAGAAATAACAACTTATCCTAAAGGAAAAGGGCAGTCATGGTACCTGCCTTAATGTATCTACATAATTTTGTTGAGCACCATAGTTTTGAGCTCAGATTTCAAAACAAGTTGTGTGGTGGCTGAATGCTTTATCTATGACTGTTTTACTTTTTAGAGGGGTTTAAACTTGAACTTGCTTGTAGCTCATGTAAAAATTGATAAATAAGGACTAGCACTATTTTTGTAATCAAATTAACTGTACACAAATATCAAGACCTAGTCTGACATATATGGGCTAGATCATTCCCTCATATATACACTTGCAACTCCTATTTATGTCAATGGGAATGGTGCACATGTAACGGAGAGCATGTAATTTGCTCCGTATTGTACTGTAACTATGACATTAACGGCAAAATTTTCCAGGGTACTTCAGCTGTGGGGAAATACCTGGGTTCTGAATAATACTAATAATGTCTTCTGGTGGAATATGACTGTGAATTCACAGTTCAGAACCTTCCCCGGGATCCAGGTTCATTCCAGACATTGAGGAGGGTGTGGTTAGGGACAGCTGCCCATTAACAGCATTCCGTTCTCTCAAGTGATGACACCTTTCATAAAGGAAGGAACATTATGTCCAGCAGGCCAGGGTTGAAGGGTTTTATGCTCTAAGAAATCAGAAGAGTATCAGTACCTACCGCTCTCCTACACAGAAATATGATGAATAAGCCAACTCTGTCTCCTCAACAATCAAGTACACTTCCTCCTTCCTGTTTTTGCCTGAGGCACATCTCCTTGCTGTTAGGGGTGACTGTGCCCTCAACACCCAATTTGTGACACCAGACAAGTCCAACTCCAAATCTGCCCAACCAGCCAGCTGTGTGCTGGCCTCTTCACTCCAATGATAGACAGCTATCATATATATATGGTGGGGGGCGGCTTCAGAGTCAGACCTGCTTAAGCAGCAGATAACAGATTTAGGGTGTTGAGGTGAAGCCCGGTGAGAGTCTACCCTGCTGATTGGGAAATAAGCAGGAGTGCTGGTTACCTCAGCACCCTACTGTAACCGCTCTACTCTCAGTCCATCATCCCTCTCCTCCCTTCAATGTGCACTAATGCACCTTACCCTTCCCTCAACCTCAGCACCTGCTCAACATCACTAGCAGACGTGAACAAAGCCACATCCAGACTGGATTGGGGAAGGTTGCTGGTTTCAATGCACAACTTCCAGCCTTGGTCAAGAACTTTCATGAAGGGAGCAGTTGTACACAGCAGTTGGAGATGGCAGAGAGAGCTCTACATCTCCTGTCACAGGCAGGTTTACACCCCACCCCACTCATACACACTCAACCTGTTAGGTAGAGCCTTCTTTGGTTGGCGATAATTTAGCCCTAATCTTTGTTATTCCACATTTAAAGCACAAATGAATAACTAACTCGTAAACGTATATGTGGGGGGCAATCCTATACTAGCAGCAAGATGAACTAGAGCCCCTAGGCCTCCTTCCTGCATTTGGATCCACATGGGCAAACGTTTTCATCCATGCAGAGTGCCACCAAAGTAAATTGGATCTGCAAAGAATACTAGATTCTATTAACTGTATTACATTAACAAATCTGTTTGATTAGTGTTACACCACCTGGGAAGCTGGGATACATAAAGCAGAATGCACTAGTTTTAAATGTAATTATAAAAAGTGGGGGGTTGGGAGGGGAGAGAAACTTATAGATAAACCCAGAGCAGGTGTTGGGTTATCAATGGCCTCAGTGATGAGTAGTTTTAGAAGCGCGCAAGATAAGTTATTCTGACAATATTACCAAACTGCCTCTGACACTATTAAATTTCTCTTTCTAGAAGCCTTACTAGTCCAAATGATTGCTAATGCATTGGGATGTTGTTATTCCGTGTTGTGAGAAGTGTGGGTATGTAACATTGGTGACATATTGCTCCTTGTGCATTGTGCACCAGCGGTTCACAGGCCTGTACCTTCTCTTTTTAGGATCTAGTCAATGATACTTTAATAAATGTTGTGTAAAAACAATTGCCTATAGTTCTGTATAGCAAATGTGATTTTTTTATGACAAGAATGTGTATTTAATGTAAAAAGCATTAAACCTGGTTTCTTTGTATTCAGTGAAATGGCTAATAAAACCCTGGTACCTGTACTCTTCTGTTGTGGTTTCATTGCAGTTCACAAGTTCGGTGCCTAGATGCAACAAAGAGCTTCCAAAAAGAATTGTGCAAAGACATCATACAATGGAACCTTCTCCAGGTCACTTCTGTGAAACGAGTTAGAGCCCATTCTGGCTCCCCTGAGTGGATGAGCCGTCATGTCCTCCCTCATACACACCCACATGGAGAAGGTGGGTTGCTGAAATTCATTGCACTCCCCGAGTAAAAGCACTGGGAGCAGGGGGAGCCACTAGAAACCCCCCTAAATTGGGGCTGGGCATGGCTCTCCACCCGTTCTGCGCTGGCTGGCAAACCAACATCAACACAGTAAAAAAAATACAGGCTCTATCTCCAAAAAGGAAATGGAGCTTCTTCTCAAAGCCACACTGCACCAGCCTATGAAGAAAGTCACACATCTCAGGCCAAATTCTCTTGTGAGTTATTCTCTGCATCTCCCATGAGGTAAATGAAGTAAGCATCACTGTAAATGAGGGGACAAATGGGCTCATGGGCTCCACAGCTATGGAGTGTAACAAGAAGCTATGTTTTCCTCTCCCATCCGTGCAGTTATTTTTTCTGTTCTCCCTATGTACATGGAATTCTCGCTGATGTTAGTATGGAGTTCACTGTGTCAGGAGAGAGCAACTTAGAAGGGCTCTATCTGCCATGTAGGGTGGCGGAGAGAATATATCTTGAAATTTGTGGTTTTATAGTAAGTAGGCAGGCCCAAGTTTTCAGTTATATCAGTGAGGTGCACTGGGTATAAGGGAGGCCAGAATATGGATCCCATTCAATAGACTGTACAACTTCTGCACTGTTTGAACAAGTTTATTTGGGAGAAATGGGAGGGACTATACCTTTAAAGTGCCATTGTACTCTAAGAAGTGACCATAAACAGTGGTACAGTGATGTTCTATGCTTCTTCTCTCTCACTGAATCCAAATCACAGACTTAGGAGCAAACAGATGTTATCTGTCAATCCTGCAGTCTCTACCATCATGCTATGGACTTTCCTGTTTGCCTCATGCTCACCAGTAAGCAAGATTCTGCAAGCTGATATTGCCAGGATAAAAGAGAGAAATCTGTGAGCAAGAGTGATGGGGTGGACTAGGTCTGGAGGCCCCCTTCTGGAGACCAGCAGCCTTGCCTCACCCCACCCCAGGATAGAGCAGCAGAGAAGTCTTCCAGGCAGCCTAGAGTGGCGGTAGGGCAGCAGCCAATCAGAGGGGTTGCCAGAGTGACCAGTCAGGCTGCCAGAGGGGCCATATAAAAGCAAGCAGCAGCCCTAGTAGAGTTTTCAGTTGTGGCCTACAGCTCAAAGAAGGGGGATCCAATGCCTGTCTAGCTAGAAGAGCAGCAGTACTGTGGACAGCTCACTGCAGGCAGAACCATGCCCAAGGAAGGTTGCTAAAGATCAGGTCTCACTGCTAGAACAGTGGCAGATCATGGACAGGTCAGTGTAGGCAGGATAAGCCCAGGGGACAGAGCCCCAAAATTAGCCAGACCAGGTGAGGGTGCCATGATGGACCATGCTGGTCTGGTTGGGGACTGAGCCCAGGGAGGGCTACTGAAAGGACAGGTCAAGTGAGGGTGAGTCCCTGTTGGTTTGCTGAAGAAAGTAGTGCCTCTGAGAAGGAAGCCTTAGTGCTACAGCCCCCTACCAGGGCCATGAAAAGAGTTAGAGAGTGTATACCCTGGAAGGGGTAGGAGGGGGACAGTGTGTGTGGATCAGCTGGAGGGCTGAGTCACTGAAGACCTGCTGAGAGAATAGCCAGGATAGGATCTACTCTCTCATACCATGACCCTTACTTTGCTTACGAGCCTTTGGTGAAGGATCTTATCCAAGGCTTTCTGAAAATCTAAGTACACTATATGCACTGGATCACCCTTTTCCATATGCTTGTTGGCACCTACAAAGAATTCTAGTATATTGGTGAGGCATGATTTCCCTTTACAAAAGCCATGTTTACTCTTTCCCAACAAATTGGATTCATCTGTGTCTGAAAATTCTGTTTGTTTGCTATAGTTTCAACCAATTTGCCTGATACTGAAGTTAGGCTTACTGGTCTGTAATTGCCAGGATTGCCTTGAGCCTTTTTTTAAAATATTGGTGTCACATTACCTGATGACTGGAGGATAGCTACAGAAGCTGATTTAAATAAGTTACATACCAAATTATGCAATTTCTGCAAACTTTGAGTTCCTTCAGAACTCTTGGGTGGATACCATCTGGTTCTGGTAACTTATTACTGTTAAATTAATCAGTTTGTGCCAAACCCTCCTCTGACATCTAAGTCTGGGACAATTCCTCAGATTTGTCATCTAAAAAGAATGGCTCAGATGTGGGAATCTCCTTCACATCAGGCAATAAAACCAATGAAAAGAATTCATTTAGTTTTTCTGCAGTAACCTTATGTTGCTTGAGTGCTCCTTTAGCATCTCGAGCGTCCAGTGGTCCCACTGGTTGTTTACCAGGCTGCCTGCTTCTGAGGTATTGAAAATATTTTTTGCCCTTACTTTTTGCGTTTTTGACTAGCTGTTCTTAAATTTCTTTTTGGTCTTCTTAACTATATTTTTACTCTTCACTTTTCAGAGTTTTGCTCCTTTCTACTTTCCTCATTAGGATTGAACTTCCACTGTTTTAAGGTTGCATTCAACTTCTGTTGGTGAGCAAGGCCAAGCTTTTGAGCTACAGACAGCTCTTCTTCAGGTGAAGAGGTTTGTCTCAAATAGAAGTTGGTCCTCACTCAGCTTGTCTCTAATATCCCAAGACTGACATCGCTACAGCAACACTGCAGTGTTTGTTCACACAGGCAGTTCAGGTTCAAAGCAAGGCTGCTTTAAATTATTTGTAGCTTGAATTGGACAATGGGCACAATTCTAATCAGTGCACACCAGTAAATATATTTCACTTCCTCTTTCCCACATGGTTTATGCAGTCAAGAAATGTTAGTGTTCATTACTGAAACTATTGTTCTGACCAAATCATGTCCCATTATGTATATTAATAGCCAAGCAGAAACACCGTGCCATGCCTTCTAGGAAGATTAAAAAAGAAACTACATATTTGCGGTCAAGCATGAGACCTTTGTTCTATTGCTGTACATTTCACAGTCTGTCACTTGTGCTTTTGGTACAGTATCCATGAAGTAATAGGAGAAAATGCTGCTTTGGAACACAAGAGTATTATTATATCCTACTTCCTGAGCCCCTCTGGCTTTTCTTTTCTGGTGACACAGAACAAAGATAACATAAACTCATAACCCTGAGTGCAAATCTAGAAGGTTATACACGATTCTGACAAGAGCCGAATATTCTCATAGATAAGGTAAACATTTTCTCTAGGAGAAGCAGATTATTTCCTGGACTCTGACAAATCCTAACTGTTACACTGGTGTAAATGCAAACTTCAAGGGAGCTACTTTAGATTTACACCACCGTAAATGAGATCAGACTTTGTCCTTTGTTGTGCTCTTCTACTTAATATGTGAAAGCCAGAAGAGAATGAAAATGAGTTTATTGAAATAATGCAGCTGCTATGTTGGGAGGCAAGGGACAAAATACCTGCTGGACAAAAGGGCTAGGAAAATGTACCTTAGATCAGTTAATTTCCAACTCTGATTCTCTGGATCACTTTTATTTGGAGATTCTCTCAGGGACTATCTAACCTCCCTCGCCCCACCATCCCTCAGGCTATTCTCTTGGGCCATTCTCTTGGGCCATGCACTGGCAAAAAGAACTCAGTGCACCCTTGGTTCACCATTGTAGTAGGAAATAATTCAAGACACAGTGCCCATCCAGACTTAGGCCTCCTGGGACTAGCATAATGACAATAGTAACATTACCCAGCACTGGCAGGGGAGTGGGCTGAATGACTCCATAGGCCTTTTTCTATCCCTGAGTGTTATGGTTCTACAAAGGCTGGGAAGCCATCAGCTGAGTAGAGGGTCTCAAAAATATTACTCCACAAACTGGTATTCCTCAAATTACTGCACATAGCCAGTCTGAGTACGTTGACCTTCCAATGTAAAATGAAAGACTGATTCTCCAGTGCCTTGCAACGTGTCTGGCCATTTACAGATGTGCAAAGTGCATGAGAAATGCTAAAATACAGCTTTTTCGAAGATGGGATAGGCTGTCCTTCTGGATACCCGCATACCCAACTTCCAGGAGAGGAAAAACATACCACATCAAAGAGAGACACTGGGAAGCTTTTTTTCTTTTAAATAAACAATACTGTTGTCCTCTTGTAAGCCTTCATGTGCCCTTAAATAATCTTTTGCAGCATGTCTGTAACCATGTTAGTCCCAGGATATTAGAGTGATAAAGTGGGTGAGGTATTATCTTTTTACTGGGCCAACTTTTGTTGGTGAAAGAGCCAAGCTTTTGAGTTTGCACAACTCTGCACAAACTCGAAAGTTTGCCTCTTTCACCAAAAATTGGTCTGGTAAAAGATTTTACCTCACCCACACTGTTACCTTTGGCTTGCTGATTCTGGGAATTTTGCTAGTCCATCACAACTATGCCATTTTGAATCTCGTTAGTTGCATCTTTTAGGAGAATAACTTGTTTGCTTTCATTTGGCGGTGCAATCAGCTGTTCTGTATAGATAACATCTACTTCATAGATTCTAGGACTGCTATGCTATTAGCAAGATTGTATAAAATACACAGATGCCTTAATACTGCAGCTGTGTATCTAAATGGAGTTAAGAGACTTTTTCCATTGAACACCATCTGTGAGGTGCCCATATAGAGTTTCCAGTAATCCTAATGGTTTAGGAGTGATGGACTGCCTCGTTCTTTTTTGTTTTGCATTTGTTAGAATATAGGCATTTAGGCCTGCCTGTAAATGCCTGTGATTTTTAAATATATTCTTATCACTTAGCTAGTTACAGGGGTATAAACAAAGAATCAAAATCACAGGCTGTCTATCGGCCTTCATTTACTGTGACAGTCTGAGGCCATGTACTTTGGCTAAGCAAAAAGAGCAGCCATAAGCTGGGAAGCGTGTAGTCACATTCACACATTCCAAGCAAGTTACATTAAAATAAGGCAATACCAGGCTGTTAAGAAGGTGACCCAAGCTAACACCTCCAGTTAAATGAAAGATCCTGGAATGTTTAAAGAAAACTTTGTTTAATAGCATTCTGCCTGGTTTTTAAACACTTGCCAACAATTGTGGTTGTAGATTCCACGCTTCGTATTGTTTGGTCATTATGGTACCCACTTTTCTGATAATGTGTCTGATTCTTTGATTTTTCTGTCTGTCACATAACTAATTGTAATCAGGTAAGGCAGTGGGGTCTGATTGGTTAGAGAATTGTGTTACAGTATGTTAGGATTGGTTAAAGAATTATCCTGTAATATTTTAAAGAAAATGATTGGTTAAAATACACTATAAAAATTGAGGTCAAACAGGAAGTAAGGTGGGAAGAAGGAAAATTACTGGTGTAAAGAATTGGGATTCTTGCTGTATTACCCCAATAATCTTGCTGCTGGACTCCGGACTTTTGCTTCTGTCAGTGAACCAACAACTGAGGGGGGGCCCTAACAGCCTTTTTAAATATTTTCTGAAGATTTAGAAGAGATATATCACCCTTTGGAAACTAGCAAACTTCCAAGTAACTCAGACCTGGGACCAACCTAAATTCAAGAGATGCTGGGCCACATTCTTGGCTGAAATAAATCAGTCTCGTTCCATTTTAGTTACTGGAGCTATGCTATTTACACCAGCTCAGTACCAGGTCCTCATGTTGCTGTTAGCAGTGCTCTGCTGAACCAAAACACTGGATCCAAACCCTTGGAAGTTCAAAATCAGGATGCAGGTTTAAATTTTGCAGCACAAGCTCACCGCTAGTTCTATCCATATAAGAGATGCCTTCTACATCTTCTAGCCAAAAGCAAAGCCCATTGATATCTTCTGAAAGCAGCACTAATACTACCTTATGAACCAGCTGGCAAGAGACTGCTAATAAGAATAATGCCTGTTCTTATCCCTGTGCCTCTTGTCAGAGATAAGACTTAGGAATTGCTAGACTGGATCAGACCAGTAACCTATTGAGTTCAGTAGCCTGCCAGTGGCAGAGGTCAGAATGAGATCGCTTCAGAGGCAAGTACAAAAAATCTTGCAATGGACAATTATGGAATAATTTGCTCATAGGGAAGTCTCTTCCCAACAGTCACTACATTTCTGAACCCAGATCCCTCTCACATGAACATCATGGAGGAAAAGAAAGTTCTAGAAAGCGGATCATGTTGTAAAATCCAAATCTGGATTTAAGACCCCAAATCTCAGGGGGGATTATAGATGGGATATTGGTTTGGGCCAGTCTCTGGAACTTTCTTTTATTTTACCAAACAGCTCAAGTACTAAAACCTGAACAACCGCTCCTGGAAGCCTCAAAGATTGCTGGCAAATGAAGACACTGAAGTATAGTCTATCAATTGATCAATCAAGCTTCAGCTTGTAATACTTTCAACAGCTACATATTTAAATTGAGATGAAAAGTTTAAAATGTCAATCTTAGCAAGCTATAAAACACCTGCACTAAAAAGCCAAATGCATGCAGTGCTAGATCCACTTGGGTTTTTTAATCCATCACTTTATTTTATTTATTACTTTTCTTTTTTCTAACCACTCATGTAAGATTTCTTGTGACGGTTTCCATTGCCTGCCATTGTTAAAGGTGACGGGCTTGCTCTTTGACAGTGTGCTGCTCGATTCAGTCTTTTTGTGATTTAAAAAGTATACTCTTATGTATTATAAGACACAGCAATTTATACTGCAGCATTGAATCAAACAATCTCAGGGTAAATTAGGCCTTGTAAGGAACGGTGAAAACCGACTAATAAAACTGCAATGTTAGCTCCTCCATGTTGTAACAAGGATGAGGGTGCTGCATGCAAATCAGGTACCTGAACATTGATGATAATGTTCTGCTGCAACTAAATTAATTAAAACCAAGCTTTAATAGTTCTCTCCAAGGATTAGAAAAAGACTGATCATTATTCATGGTCATAAATTCCCAAGCAGTCAGTGCAATTAGGCTTCAGTAATAATTAAACATTTAACCAATATTTTAGCAGCACTTCTTCAGCATTCTGACCGTGTGTGAGGCAGAAGATAGTAAAACCAGCGTGCCAAGCTGGTTTTATAGATATAATTAGTCAGTTGCTGATATTGGTGTTAAATAATGTTTACTGTGGTATATTCATGGCAGTGTTGAACACGACACACTAGAGCCATAATATGTTCTTGTTAACGCTCATTTTTTTCTTTCTCGCCATAAATAACTGCATACATACGAATATAAATATAACACTGTACATTACTGTAGAATCCAGGTACCAACTTTAAACCATTTCATTCCTATTTTTAATAAAAGTTCCCTCTGATCAGATAGTGAGAAGTCTGGACTCCCAGCTACTATGATATATCCACAGGCATGGGTGTAATTAGCGTCCATACACTTTAGATAATTAATTTCTTTTCATACAGTTGGGTCTGCTTTTCCTCCGTTTTTTGTTTTGAATTTCTAAAGAAAACTAATTTCCTCATGGAAGAACACAAAGTCCTAAATCTGATTTGAATCTTAGTTCATTCATTCATCTGGAAAAAAGAGTAAACTAACTCATAACATCTAAAACCTAATTTTTAGACACCCCTTTCAAGAGCAATTTGACATGCTTTGGATATTGGTCTAATCTTTAAAAATGCCCTTATTTGGTCACATGCCTCTTTTTTCATCTTGAAAATTTCAGCTCTCGTCAGCATACAGTTCTCTTCATACAGGTCTTCTGTCATAATTATCTGAAGAGAAACTTCTCAGCTGACTTTCTTTTAATGCAAAGGAAGCAGAATCAGGCACAATACTTGCAAAAATATCACAAAGATTTCAAAATGAAAGTTCACCACTCTTCTTAAAAATGTTCTGTATTTGACCTTGCCACAAGGTTTGATCTTTTTTTAAAAAAAATGTTTGGCCAAAGGAATGGTCTAATAATACAGTGGGATGGAACGAGCCAGTTTTGTTGCATTTTAATTACACTGCACAGGGGCTACAAGTAAGTAGCTGTTATCCCACATGTAGAGCACAAAAGTTACACCATAATGTCAGTTGTACAAAATGACTTAAATTCTCTTTCTTGAAATGAAAGGGAATTCTTCAGGAGGCACTAAATGATCTAGTTGGGAGGGATGAATGGTGTGAGGTGGGAAAGCAAATCTGTGAGACTTGCTGTAGTTGATTCTTAATTTGCTTTCACAGGCACCGTGTGACCTACTTGCCAGAGAGCTAAATTCAGCTTCCTTAACACGGTTTGCTGCCATTAGCAGTATTAGAAAACCTCCCATTAGGATTATCTTTACAAGATATGGGCTGTTTTGTATAGCCTTTAAGTACAATGTACAGCTGATCCAGCAGCTTGTGGACATCCGCTGGCATAGGGTTTTGTACTGCCACCCATCGCCATAGTGTCTGAGCATTTGTCACAGCAGCAGTATGTATCTACAAGTGTGTTGTGGTATCTGGAATCTGGGTTAACTTTAGGAGGAGGTTTTTCTGGGAATAGATTGTTTGCATTAGGGTAGTGCCTCTAAGACTCACCTAAGAGCAGTGCTCCAATGTGCTAGGTGCTGTACATATGTGGGGTAAGAGACAGTCTGCTCTTGAAAAGGTTTCAGTGTAAAGAGACAAGACAAAGACTGGGAAAAAGGAAGTACTATTAGTCCCCTTTTACGGGTAGGAAAGAAAGACACAAAGACATGGGCTACTCAAAGACCCTCGACACAGCTGTGGCTGGCCCAGGTCCGCTGACTCAGGCTCACAGAGCTTGTGCTGTGTGGCTAAAAAATTGCTGCGCAGCCATTTGGGCTCAGGCTGGAGCCTGGGCGGTGGGACCCTCCCCCCTTACCGGTACCAGAGCTCAGACTCCAGCCCAAGTGTTTATACAGAAGTTTTACAGCCCCGAATTCCATGCCCTAGGAGCCTAGGTCAGCTGGCCCAGGCCAGCCCCGGGATCATCTGCACAGCAGTTAAACACCCTAAGTGACTTGCCAAAGGCCACTCAGGAAGTCCGTGACAGAGCCAAGCTATGAACCCAAGTCTCCTGAGTTTGAGTGCAGTGCCTCAGCCACAAGGCCATCCTCCTTCCATAACCAAGGTGGATGTGGTCTCCTGATTCCGTGAGTGCGTTATACTAAACTGCTGAGGGGGGCACCCTCCGCCCCAGCACCGCAACCCGAATCCTGGCCTGCTGTGGAGGGGAGGCCCTGAGGAGATACTGGAGAGTGAAACCACCCAGCACTCTCCAGACCGTGTATACAGCAGTGGCTCTTGTCCCATGGGACTGGGCACAGGTCCTGCTCTGGGCATTGCATCGGGTGCATGGGATTGCAGCACCACTCAGGTTTGGCCTGGCTGCCCCTCCTTGAGTGGCATTGCAACCCCTCGTACCAGATTGCAACACGCAGAGCGGGGAGTCTGGCCCAGCCCTGTGGGACAGGAACTGCTGCTGCAGGGTGAGTGTAGGACGGGCTCAGTCTCCAACCTCTCCCACCCCCAGGTCTCCCCTCTGCACCAGGCCCAGAGCAGTGTACGTTTGCCTAGTTTTGCACCCTTGGTTTCATGATTTCTGTGCGTGCACCTTAACCCACGAACCCTAAAGCTGCCCCTGCTCTGCTTCATTGGTGTGGCTGACAATTTGCTGCCAAAATCACTCTGAATTTCGTATTATGTAATCATTGATGCCTTGTGTGTCAAAAGCAATGCAAATAACCCACAATTTGTTTTTCCCTGGATCAGAAAGTGTGAATTCACTCTCACACACATGTCAAAGCAGTTGCATAAACACACACACAGACACCCCTAATTTACATATCCTGTTTTCATACTCGGATCACATAACTGTACATGCTTATTGGTTACAGGAGCGCATGCCTATGGCCAGCTGTGCATGTACCTGACCATTTGTATATGCAAATATCAACTCTGTGCATGAAAATTAAGTGTGCACAGTTCTGTTTGAAAACAAGCATGCAGTGCAGACATATGGATATCCCTGGAGCACAGTGTATAGCCATTAAAGACAGCTGTGCCTCTCCTGACCATAACTGCGTCTTGCATAAAATAGTCTGAGACACGAAGCTGAGCATATTTTTCACCATCAAAGGTGAGCTGTGGATAAATGACACTGCGGATGACAGGGCAACACAGCGAGCTCCACTTCACTGTGCCACTAACGAAGGTGGCAGTAAGAGGCAGCTCGGAACTGTCAGTACAACTGCCTTAGGAGGCTGCCTGCTCTCCACAACTTCATAGGGGCCGACTGCCTGAGCAGCAGGCACAGACAGTGCTGAGACAGCGGAAGGGAGCGGTAGGGAGAGAGGGTTGATCCTTTTAATTAAAAGTGCACGGTGATTTCTGACGTCAAAAGTGTATCAATGTGCATAATACGTATGTGTATCAAACAGCGATAGACTGGGCCAAATTCATCTTTAAAGAACACAGCAGCGGGCGTAGGCAATACCAGGATGAATGAGCCAAAACATGCTGGAAAAGTGATGCAGAAAGATCTTTGCTTTGTGGATCGTGTTTGCCAAACGGCGTAACCATCCTGAACCAACCATTCAATAAGGGACAGCCAGCACTCATCGTTATACTGGCGTGCCAGTAACTAACTTCTGTATTTCTTTGGTATGAGTGATATCCCTGAATGTTTAAACGCTTATATCTTAACTTCCAGAAGGGTAGCCATGTTAGTCTCTATACAGCAAAAACAACGAGAGTTCTGTAGTACTTTAAAGACGAACAATTTTTTTTTTTGGAGGCATAAGCTTTCACCTTATGCCTGCAAAAAATAAATGTGTTAGTCTTTACAGTGCTACAGAACTCTTGTTGTTTTTGCTGTATCTTAACTATATCACTAACTGATAACCATTAATCTGGGACATTGCAGATTATGTACATTTTTGCATTCTAGGACTTCCAAACCAAACCTTGTACGCTTTGGGTAATCTATGCATTATCCCCAGATGTACAGAAACGCTTTCCTTTAAAAACTCTGTATTTCACTATTTTATAACATTAGCTTTAATATAACTCCATTGGCTTCAGCTGAGTTACACCTGGGATGGCTTTGGACCAATAAGACAACTGCCCAAAAAACTGTAGTAACAGCTAATAGATGAATATCTAAATCTTAATTAGCATGATAGGGCTTGAGTTCTTTTGGAATGCTAATTAGGCTGTCCTTGTCTGCAGAGTTAATTGAGAAAGCAATTACCTCTCATTCATCATGTTGATGTTGCTGTATAGCTCAATAATTGCCACCCTAATCAAATGGGTCCTTGTGTCCAGTGGGTCATTCTTAATGTTACAATGAGTATAGATTGAGAGCAGAGTGTGCTAGTTAGGTCTTTATTAGATCCAGCGGTGTGGACAGTTGGTTTGATCACTGACCTAGAGACCAGAAATACTTGGGTTATGCTCTAATCAGTGCTTAACTTTGGCCTTGAGAAAGCTATTTAACTTTTTGTACTCAGTTTTCCTTTCCACAAGGCAGGGGTGGCAGAAACTGCCTGGTGGTTGGGGTTAGTGCCTCTGCAAAGGAAATACCGTGGGAGCACATCTATGTTTCCACAAAACACACTGCCCTCGAACCCTGAGCCCCACTCCTGTCTCAAGGTATCGCTGAGCCCCAGCTGAGCAGCTGATAGGAACCAGAGTGATTGAGCCAGGGCTGGGAGCAGCTATCTCTGGCAATAGAGATGCCTTGACCTCCTCCTGCTGCATTTGACACCCCATGTTCAAAGTGAGGGGCTGCTGCCTCTGCTCTAAAGTGCTGAAGTCCAGGGGCATTGTAACTATTACTTGGTCTTTTGTCAAGTGCTTTGAAGGTGAAAAGTGCTAGGTAAGTGTAGCCCCTGGCTCCTTGTGTTACAGGTCCCCACTGTGCCTGGTCTGCTGAGGATGAGAGTCTGGTTAAGTCACAGATCGCCAGGATGCAGTAATTGATGCTTTTAGCTCTGGAAGTCCCTGGTCCAGTCTCTGGTATGTTGGCCAAGATGGCAGCCATCCACAAATGCCAATTGTTATAAAGTTGTTGCTGTTATAAAAGACACTGAGTCATGCCTGGTTTTTAGCATTATTTCTAATAGCAAGGATTGGTTTACTGAGAAGAGATGAAATTGCTTATCTTTAGCTGATGAGTGCCAAATGGTGGTTTCGGGTGCCATGGTCAAAGTCAGTCTGGAATGGATATCGTTATTTTAATGATTGGACACACCTACTGTCTTTACATAGCCAGGTGGAGAAAGGATGTGGACATTGTGAGATTCTGCCACCTCCCTAGGTAACCCATTCCAGTGCTTCACCACTCTTCTAATGAAAAAGTTTTTCCTAATATCCAACCTAGACCTCCCCCACTGCAACTCGAGACCATTGCTCCTAGTTCTGTCCTCTGCCACCATTGAGAACAGCCTAACTCCACCCTCCCTGGAACCTCCCTTGAAGACTGCTATTATTCTTCTCTTCTGCAGACTAAACAAGCCTAATTATTTTCATTGCCCTCCCCTGGACTCTCCATTTTGTCCACATCCTTCCCATAGTGGGGGGCCCAAAACTGGATACAGTACTCCAAATGTTTTGATCAGCTGTCCTTGGAACCTTCCCTGAGGCCATGGCATAAACCACATCACCAGCTTCTGAGGGTCTGCAGCCTCTAGAAATCTTTCCATATGGACATGAAAGTCGGGAGATAGAGATGAAGTGCAGCCATCAATGGGGAGGTGTGATGGCATCTACAAACCCCACACACAGAAGCAGGGCTGGAAATAGAGCAATACTGTGATAAGGCAGCCCTGCCCCTCAGCAGGAGCAAGACAGGTTCCCAGTGGAGGAACAGTTAAAAAGAAGCTCAGGAGAGGAGGGAATATGCGGCATATGGCACCAGGAAGCAAGGCTGATGGTGGGAGCAGTGCCAAGATGGGAGCAGCTTTGTGAAATCTGCTCTAACAGCAGGGACTTGGAGTCCCCTCCTCCCCCGAGACAAACACACACTGCTTGGGGAGTTGAGAATCTGAAGGGAGTTTGACTAACTGACGAGAAGACTAAGCAATGTCTGCTAAGCCAGTGACCACGCCCCAAACGCAGGAGCGTCAGACTGGTAGGAAGTGCCTAGGGAAAACATGATTTGGGCTAGGTCAGTTACTGGGCTGGACACTTTGATAATCCTGCAGGGCCCTAGGTTGGGAACCTGGAAGAGTGGGTGGGCCTGGGACTTCCTGCCTTGCTATCCCCATTCCTCTGTATTGACCAAATTGGGGAGCAACTGGAGCACAAGGGGGTGATTGAGGCTGCCATTAGAGTCCCCTCTGGGATGATTATACTGGTGGAAACCATGTAACCAGCTAGCCTAGAGCCTTATCAGACCTTCCTGCTACAGGAGGGGAGGCACAAAGGCTGCAATCAAATAACAAACTTTCCCTTGTACCAAAGTGAAACCTGTTTTAAAAGGTTTCAAATAATATGGTGAAGGATGTCCTACTTATTCCTCTGTTTCTCCTATGGGTGTTTGCTGGCATGCACAGATACCTTCTGTATTTCAGACCATAGCTGTGCTGATAAAGAGCTAGTGATACGCTTGTTCAAGTTACTTTTTTAAACTAATGTGATACCGTAGGATGCGTCATCCCTCAGAAGCACCATGTTCAGGTCACGGAGTGTAATTAAATACAATTAATGTAATTACATGCAAGTATGCTGCTTATGAGACTCCAGATGCCACAATTCCTTGATGCTTCCTGATACTGCCACTTGCTTACAACTGTTGTTACAATAACAGCGGTCGTTGGATCAGCTAGCTAGAAATGGGGTGTGGGGGAGAGTGAATAAAGTGGTGTTTGTACTCCTTTTACCCACATAAAATTTCAAATACATATTTAAGTGCATTAAAAAGCCCCTAAGATGCATTCTTACCTTTCCTCTTCTGTTACTAATTTGAAGAAAAATAAACAGAACAGAAGCTAGACTACTTTGTAATGTACTAAAACTAGTGTTACACTGTGGTATTAAATGGTCACAGCTCTTGCAGCTACAATCTTATAAAGTGCTTTAATGTATCTTTTGCAATAATTTGTGCTGCATTTAAGTACATACTAAATGTGTTGTCTTCCACTAATGAGTGCTCTAATTACAAGAGCTGAGTATTCAAATAGGCTATAACTTTGCAGATAATAAAACCTGAAAGGGTGGAATTGGCCATGACATTCATACCTTCCTTTGGCACACAGCATTGTTTTCTTCCCTTCCAGCTGTTGCCAAGTAATTTACAGTTCAAGAAAGGCTAATGGAGCTATAACTAAATGCCTCTTTTGTTTCCTTTATTGGGTTGCATTTTGGAAACAGCTCATGGATTTGCCAGTGCTACCCTAGGTGAGGGCACCAGTGCTTATGGAAATATTTGAAGTCTCGTGTTTATCCACAGAACTGGTACTAAATAAACCACCTCAGTGCCAGCTTTTCCTGGAGGGACCTGATGAAGGGGTGAGAACTTAAAATTCAGTTCAGTCTCCATGCCCACTACAGTCCTTAATCTGCCTGCTATGGCTGCCAATAGGATTGCTAACTGTGGTGGTTATTTTTGAATGTGGACATTTGTCAGCTGGAAAATGGAGCTGGGCACTAGGCTTATTAAACCTTTAGACAGGAAACAAAACTCTTAATCACTGTGAGGTTTAGATTCAACCAGGTGTCTTAGGTAAATAGCTGGAGAGTCTACAACTAACCCCCGAGTCAACCAGTCACCACTTAAACATTGAAGTTAAATATCCTGGGCCTGCTTCTGTGCTCAGATAAGTGTGAATCAGGAAGATCTTCACTGAATTCAGTGTGGGATCAAAATCCAACTCTTTGAGCCATAACACTTAGAGGCAGATTCTTCCCAGTTCTGGTACTGGACCTAAAGTAGTCAGATCGCACGTGTGTCCTAGGCAGTATTATTCAGGGCTCCTGGAGACTGGTGCAGTGCTCCCACCCACACACATTGTGGGGTAGGACAGCCCTCAGTCACCCCAGTACACTTCTGTTTCTAGATCTGCTGCAGCAGCAGTTCTGTGCCTGGGCTAGAGCATCTCAGCGTCAACAGCCCCGCACTGAATGTGGCCCTTAGTTTTTGTTCAGGGATGCTAGATGTAATTTTACAGGTAAACATAATCCACAACCAATCCAGAGCTTTCTTGTTGTATCCTGTTATGCATTTTCTGGTTGCAGAAAACATATTTATTATAGTAATAGGAGTCTTGGGAAGCGCATGATCTGAACCTTCAAGACTTTAAAAGGCATAATTATCGTCGGCCTATTTGCGTTGGTTCCATCATGCTGTGATAGATGATGGCTTTAATTTATCATGCAGAAACGGAGGTATTTTCTTCTATCTATGCACCCTAAACTATGCACTAAGTTCTTCTGTTGTTCATCACAGGCAGAGAAAGCCAGATTCAACCTTAATGTGGTTCCATTTTAGGTGCCATATAGCATATATCTAGTTTCTACAGAAAAGGACCTGAGGATCTGGAGGTTACAGTGGATGAGAAGCTGGATATGAGTCAACAGCGTGCCCTTATTGCCAAGAAGGCTAATGGCATATTGGGCTGCACTAGTAGGAACATTGCCAGCAGACTGAGGGAAGTGGTTGTTCCCTTCTATTTGGCACTGGTGAGGCCACATTGGAAGTATTGTGTCCAGCTTTGGGGCACCCACTGAAGGAAGGATGTGGACAAATGGGAGAAAGTCCAGCAGAGGGCAATGAAAATTATTAGGGGGCTGTAGCACATGTCTGTTACTAGATTTGCCTGTCACCTTGGGGTATGTTCATTTATCATGGTTACTTTCCTGGAAGGGGGTGTGATTCTATTAATGTGCTACTTGTGTGTTCATATGGCTACAAGTGCCCTCCCAAAGGAGCTACCTGCAGGACCTAAGGTTTTCAGGGCGGGGTTCCTCCAGCCCCAGATTCAAATAAACCCCCCATAGATACACACACATTCCAGTTTAACTGAGTGTGTCCGAGCAGACCGGGCGATCAGCACTCTCGGCTGACCCCTTATATGTCCCTGAACTCAGCAGGCTGGTGACACAGCACTGTCAGCTGCCACCCTTATGTGCCCCTTGCACCGCACCAGAATAGAGCACACTTCTGAGCAGGCTGGGTCCAAAGAGCACTTTTCAACTGCCACCCTTATTTGCCCCTGAACTCTATAGGCTAAGCAGAGCAGCACTTCTCAGCTGCCCCTTCCCCCAGTCTACAACTGATCTAGTAATAACCCCCTTGATGAGCAAACCCCATAGGATTTTGGGGCACTCCAGTGATCTTTGGCTTTGGTAAAAGAAGCGTTGCTGCAGAGCAAGATAAGGAAGCCAAGAACACAAAGGAGTAAATGAAGTTTGGAGGGAGAGGGACTGACAACCAGCTTGATTATCACAGTTAGTTTATTGCCAGGTATATAAAACTTATGATACTACTAATAACCATACAAGGAGAGAAAAACAATTACAATATTACACAATGTCAGTTGGGGTATTGGCAAAAGCTAGCCCAAGTTTGATTACAAAAGTTATACCTGGACTAAAAGAGAGAGAGATTAAATTAGGTCTAAGGGGGAAGAAGTAGGCTTAACCAAAGACAGAGAGTGTTGAAGGAAGAGGAGGGGTCTCACCACTCCATGCAGCTCAAAGGTTCCCAGGAGACAGGCTGTTCAGCTTAGGGTCCGAAGGGCTTGAGACAGGCAGAGCCCCCAGCACGATCAGTCAGGAAAACATGAAATCCCAGTGGAGTTGATGCAGCATTTGGATCCAGGCATCAAAACCCAAGTTTGAACTTGGGTAGGGGTTTTTGGAGGGAAGAAACAATAGTTCAAGGGAGAACACTAGGTTTGTTTATAGGTAAACAATGACTCAAGGGAGTATACCAGAGTGGTTTTGTTTATGCTGGACAATAGGAGCTGATCATTCCTGGCTCTGAACAGTGCTCTTTCCAGGGAGCTCACAATGCAATCAGGCAGATTCAGAGTTTTGGATATCAATAACTAGAATGGCCTGATAACTGCGTAGCTGGGTGTGTGTGGGTGTGGGTTCATTAACATCAGGAGCAGAGGTCTCCCATCATGCAGTGCGTCTCTGCTTTGCCAATCCCAGAGTTCAGTGTGGTTCCTGCTTTGGAGCTTGGATCTCCATTCAGTATGCTAATTCTTGTTCCATCTTCAATGAAGATGAGGCTTTCTGTTTTCCATGCGATGTGCTAATCAAGATGCCTCCTTTTTAAATCTTTAATGTAGATGAGACCAGGGGAATTGTCTTAATCCTATCACTCTTGTTTGGAGGGTGTCCTTTTCATTAAGGGGGGGCGTGAATTCAGGTGAGCCAGAGAGAGTAGGGGTTTTGTACCCTGGTTCCCCAAGAACACAGAGCTGACAGGTAACATGACTTATGAGGAGAGGCTGAGGGAACTAGGCTTGTTTAGGCTGCAGAAGAGAAGAATGAGGGGGGATTTGATAGCAGCCTTTAACTACCTGAAAGGGAGTTCCAGGGAAGATGGAGCTAGGCTGTTCTCAGTGATGGCAGATGACAGAACAAGTATCAATGGTCTCAAGTTGCAGTGGGGGAGCTCTAGGGTGGATATTAGGAAAAGGTTTTTCTCTAGGAGGGTGGTGAAGCACTGCAATGGGTTACCTAGGGAGATGGTGGAATCTCCATCCTTTGAGGTTTTTAAGGTTCGGCTTGACAAAGCCCTGGCTGAAATGATTTAGTTGGGGTTGGACCTCCTGAGGTCCCTTCCAACCCTAATATTCTATGATTTAGCCATCCACTGTGTCTAAAAATGTCTTCCTGTCACTAGTGGTCCTGCCATAGGAGCCACTAATGAAGTAGTGGCTCTGTACACTAGCAGTCCTTCAGGTTGTAACACCACATGCCATGAAAAGAGACGAGAAGCTGTCATGCTGAAACTGATGATGGGATTGTTTGTGGCCGTATTTACTCATTATGATAACAAGCATGAATAGTGCTTATCTTCCTACCAGCAATATTCTTTTCAATATACTATTAACATAACCAATTCTGTGGCTGCCTGCAGCTCGCTCTTTTTGACAGCTCATCGAATGTCTGTTTACCTCAAGAATTTAATTTGCTTTGATCAAATAAATGTGTTTGTGGAATTGACCACAGACAGTAATATCCATGAACATTATATGCAGAGTGAGGTATTGTCAAACCATAACAGTGAGGATTAACACAGGATATGTTTGGGAGGTGCAAGTCCAGCTTGACAGAGATAACAAGGAACTGTTGTAACTAATGTGGATCCCATTGGACTAAAACGTTATGGCTAAATTCTGCTCTCCATTATTGGAAGCAGAACCTGAGATTTTAAAATAGCAGATTTGTATCTCTTGGCTCCACACAACATGTGTTTTACATTTAAAATGGCTGAAGCCTGCATGACCCAAGAAATTCAGACTTTTGCCTGAAACTGTTTTCAACTCTCTCCCACTGTGCCCAGGTATTACAGCAATTAGGACATACCATGTACTGCCTCATTTCACTGACGTGCTTCAGGAACATCAAAAATGATTATGCAGGGTTTGGATAACCGGGTAATGACTGGGAAGTGATTCATATTGGGAATGGAACCATAATTCAGATAAGAGGAGGTTTTAGTTGAGCATGGGTTGGTTAAACTAGGGTATCTTAGATCCAGGGTCTCGAGACCCTACACAATACTTAATCAGTGGTGGGGTAAAGACAGAGTTTTAACCACAGTTCTGCATTTTCTCAATTTTGTGGAGTAAAGTCTTAACATTTGGCTGGTGTACCATTCTCTTCTCCATCTCCTCTAGCGTAGAGAGGAAAGGGGAAGGGGTGAGTGTAGCTTACACTTTTAGGATTTTTAGGATCAGGTCTAGATGATATTTGCGTGATATTCTTAACATCCTTTCACTGCAGATGCTAATCATTCTGTGTGTGCATGTTGTACTGCACTGTTGGGTACACTGTTTGGTGTACACTGGGTGTACTGCACTGTTGGGTACTGTGTGTGCATGTTGTACAAGCACTGTTGGTGTGTGCTAGTTAGATTTATCAATAACAAAGACTTTCACCATACAGTCTCATAAAAAGTTCTAAAGGAATTATCATTGAGCTCTTTGTATGGCTTCTCTAAAAGCCCTGTTTTGCCCAGATCAAATATTTTGCACTGTAGGGTATCAGAGAGATGTAGGGCACTGACTAGGTAGTGCATGCTCCATGCTTTGATAAAAGCAACTGTATTAAAAATAAATGTAGTGTTCGTGAAAGGTGCCAGGTTAACAGTCCTGGCACCTGAAATTCTCTTTAGCTACAGATCAGATTCACAGTTTATTCCTGTGCTAAGCTAGAAGGACTACATCTAGGGTAGAAAATGTAGTTCAGTTTCCAATACACTTGACCTCTTTGCTGGTAGTGATAAAGATGCCATTCCAGCAGGAACTGGACAGAGAACATCAGCTGATGTCACAGATGCTACAGCATGGCTCTTGGTAGGTCAGAACTTAAACACCTTGTATAGTGATCAAATAAACAACAGGCTCCAGCCCACTATCCCTGAGTCACCTAGTCTCCATATGAACAATTTTTTTAAATTACAACATTAAATATATTGGTATTGCGAGATCTGTACTGTTAATTTTTTGCTTTGGATATGGGAAGTCTCCTAAAATAGTTTGTATGTTGGTGCTCCCTAGTGGTGAAGTTTGTATTAAATCATATTATATGCAATCTGTTAATGATTATGCAAATCTATATGTTACTTATTAATAGGCATTTAGACCTCCTCAATAAGACTTAAAGTTACTCGTGTATAAATTTTTGGAAGTCTGAGGCCTTCTATAGCACTATAGATATACACAATGCTTTACAGAACATAAAATAAGACATGAAATATTCAGGTGGCAATTCTCTTGCTCTTGTAAATAGCCTGATAACTTTCAGCTGATTTTATTAAATGATAAACCTATTTCTTTTCTCATTTGATATTACACATATATTAAGAATATGTTTCTGTTTTTAAAATATCTCTGTGGATATGTCTTTTATAGAATGTTGTTAGGTCACTAGCAAGCCTTTCTGTCCAAAGCTGAGTTCAGTCACTCACTACAAAGAGTACTCACGATAGTCCAGAAAAGCACATGAGAGATTGACCAAAAGGCCTTAGATAAAATAAGAACTGGCATTAAACGTTGCTTGTCCCTTCAACTGAGCATTATTAAATCAAGAAATAATTGAGAGAGGACGAAAAGCTTAGGAAATGGGGCAATTTATAACATAACCATGCATACTTCCTAAATACACAGGGCCGGATTGAAAGGTGGCACTAAGTTAGTACAACTCACATGGTCAAAGGGGTAGAGGAAGGTGAAAATTACATCAGCAGCAGATTCCCTCATGATTTATCTAGGCCTTGTTTCCATTAAAATAATTTCCAGTGGTGTAACTACATTGGCTTCATCCCACTAGCGCAAACATCTCCTGTAGATGGGCTGCTCCAGCATAAAGCAGGCTTATCCAAGTGTCACTGAATTTGGTAACTGACTGAATTTAGCTATGCTAGTATAAAGCTCTTATTGTGTTTGTCTACCAGCCTCTGGTAGGAATTTTCAGCACTGTAACTAAATTTTCAATATTGCACATCAATTATCTTAATGTAGACAAGGCCTTAGACTTATTTACACTCAGATTGATGACCACTCATCACTCTCATTTCAAAGGGCCAGTGATCACTATGGTCTGACATGAGAATTTGTACGTTAAAGTACATACCTTTATGGTGAATGACTAAAGAAGCTAAAAATATTTAGTTCATAGAAGAGAAGTTTGAGAGGTGATTTCATCATGTCTACAAGTACCTACCTGAGGAAAAGATTTCTGACAGTAGATGGTTCTTACATCTAGCAGAAAGAAGCATAATGAGATCCAGTAGTTGGCAGTGGAAGCTAGATAAATTCAGACTAAAAGTCAGGTATCAATTTTTAAGTGAGGGTAATGACCATTAGAACAATTTACCGAGCAAGTGAAATCTTTACGTTAAGACTGGATATCTTTTTAAAAGATATGCTATGGCTCAAACAGAAGTTAATTCCAATGCAGAGGTAACTGGATGAGGTTCTCTGGCCTGTGTTCTGCAGGAGGTCAGACTAAATAGTCATGAGGGTTTCTTCAGGCCTTAACATTTATGAATCAATTAAAGTAAGCCAACCCCTCTTGCAGCTTTTTACACCGTCTTGGGATGGAGCTATACCAGTTTAGAACTCCCTTACACATCAGTAAAATAATGGGACTAGGCTGACATGTCACCTCTGATTTGAACCTGTAGTATTGGACCATTCCCTCAGCCCCTGCTCTATTTGACTAAAAGCAAATACTGGATTCTTCAGTAATGTCTCCTTTTCACCCTAGTCTTTGACAGGTAAAATGCCTTGGGAATTAGGGTGATGACCCTAGAGTAGACATACCTATTGCAATGCTAATGTGATTGTTTATTAAAACCCTTTTGTTTTCAGTGCTGAAATAAGAGGTTCGGGACTATTTAGAAAGGCTGGACATGCATCCGAAGGTGCTGAGGGAGTTGGCTGATGTGATTGCAGAGTCATTGGCCATTCTCTTTGAACACTCCTGGCAATTGGGGGAGGTTCTGGAGGATTGGAAAAAGGCAAATATAGGGCCCATCTTCAAAAAAGGGAACAAGGAGTATCAAGGGAACTACAGGCCAATCAGCCTCACCTCAGTCCCTGGAAAAATCATGGAGCAGGTCCTCAAGGAATCCATTTTGAGGTACTTGAAAGAGAGGAAGGTGATCAGGAACAGTCAGCATGGATGCTCCAAAGACAAGTCATGTCTGAACAACTTGGTTGCCTTCTATGATGAGATGACTGGCTCTGTGGACGTGATATACCTTGACTTTAGCAAAGCATTTGATACGGTCCCCCACAGTATTTTTATCAGTAAGTTAAAGATGTATGGGTTGGATGAATGGACTATAAAATGGATAGAAAGCTGGCTAGATCATCAGGCTCAATGGGTAGTGATCAATGGCTCAATGTCTAGTTGGCAGCCAATAACAAGCAGAGCAACCTAGGGGTCAGTGCTGGGGCTGGTTCAACATCTTAATTAATTATCTGGAGTATGGGGTGGATTGCACCCTCAGCAAGTTTGAAGATGACACTAAGCTCTGGGAAGTGGTAGATACACTAGAGGGCAGGTATAGGATACAAAGAGATTTAGACAAATTAGAGGGCTGGGCCAAAGGAAATCTGATGAGGTTCAACAAGAACGAGTGCAGAGTCCTGCACTTGGGACAGAAGAATCCCATGCACTGCTACAGACTGGGGACCAACGAGCTAGATAGCAGTTCAGCAGAAAAGGACCTGAGGGTTACAGTGGACAAGAATCTGGAATGAGTCAATGGTGTGCCCTTATTGCCAAGAAGGCTAACGGCATATTGGGCTGCATTAGTAGGAGCATGCCCACAGATTGAAGGAAGTGATTATTCCCCTCTATTTAGCACTGGTGAAGCCTCATTTCAAGTATTGTGTTCAGTTTTGGGCTCCCCCCTGGATGTGGACAAATTGGAGAGTCCAGCGGAAGGCAACAAAAATGATTAGGGGGCTAGAAAGGGGGTTCCATGGTGAATGGAACTAAGCTGTTCTCAGTGGATGTAGATGACAGTACAAGGAGCAATGATGTCAAGTTGCAGTGGGGGAGGTCTAGGTTGGATATTAGGAAAATCTTTTTCACTAGGAGGGTGGTGAAGCACTGGAATGCATTACCTAGGGAGATGGTGGAATCTCCATCCTTAGAGATTTTTAAGGTGCAGCTTGACAAGCCCTGGCTGGGATGATTTAGCTGGGGTTGGTCCTGCTTTGAGCAAGGCGTAGATGACCTCCTGAGGTCCTTTCCAAACCTAATCTTCTATGATTGTTTAGATTAAAATCCTTTTGCTGTCCAGAAAGTGCTGGAATAAAAACTACTGCTCATTGGTATTATGGTACTATTGAGATAGTCATGTTGTGGTATTACCAATACAGTGTGTTTCCCTGTAATTATGATCTCCTTTATGCTGGTGTTGGTCCACTGACTCCAGTAGAGCTTCTGGATGACACTTATGTAAATAGGTTCAGAATCTGGTCCACATAAGGTTGCACTTTTAGAAATGGCAGCTCATGGAAAGCAGGCAGGGAGATGCCAGTAATACAAGTACCTTCTAATGTCAGACTATGATAGGACTTGCAGGTTCTCCTTTATATAAAGACAGAGAGGATAACATCAAACAGATAATGATTGATCAAAATGCTACATAGGAATCTTTAGCAGAATCAGTCAAGAATCGCTTTTGATTAATCTTAACCAATTACCCTAGCAGAGGATTTACCAGAAACCATTTAATAGACTCTCTGCAGTAAAGATACTGTATACTTCAGCAATACCCAAGAGAACAGCATGTTCTTTCTGCCTCCCCACTCACCCACTCCTTTTACTTCCTTCCACAGCAAGATGTCTTTCTTCATACATGCTTCTCGTTGCCTGTCTGAATTTGATGAGGTGACAGTCCTGAAGTTAATTTACCTCCCTTGTATCCCTAAAAAATGGAATTCTATTTATGCTGTTAGTGTAAGCATGAAAATGCATTCTTATAGCACCAGGAGTGTATGCAGGAATTTAAATGAGCTGTCAGCTCCTGCTACAGCCTCGAGGCTGAGAGGAGCATGCTCTCCCTCCTTCCCTCTGCCGAGACTGGGAGGGAGCTCTGTGCCATTGACAATTATTGACAAGGCCTGTGCCTCCCCCCTCGAGCATGCCCCTGTGTAGTACCATCTCACTTTTTTAAACAAGACCATTAAGAAGACTCTACCAGTGTACTCATGTGTCATTTAGATGTCTCAGTATCACAGTGCCGCATTGACTGGAGCTGCTGTTTCCCTTATAAGTCTTATGTTGTAAAGGGTTTATTATTGAAGCTTAGCTAGTGAGGGGCCTGATGTCAATGAGAGCTGGAGGTACTTAACATCCTACAGAATCAGGCCCAAAATTTACATCAAGCTAAATGTTGGCTACATTTAGTCTGTCTGGGTCTAAATTGGATTTATATATTTTAAATGGTTTAAAGGAAAATGGCATATCCATACTTAACACAGGGGTCATTGGCATTCATAAACTGCAAAAAGTTTGTCAGCCTGTAGATGCAGTGACATTTCATTTTGCATTTACAATTGGCATTCTCAAACTATTGCTGGGGGCAAACATTTGCAGAAAAGTACCATCATATGTGACACTTTATATCCTGCCTCAGAGACAGTGCTACAGAGTTTGTCCCTAAATGAAGAGCCAAAGGTGATTTAAGTCTGAATGAAATGGATGGAGACTAAGGGAAACAGCAAAATCAGAAGGAACACAAGAGCACAGTGTGTGTCTCTTCTGCAGCACGCTGCATCCTCTGCTGCTGCAGGAGCGCCTGTGACGTGATCTGCAGGGGGAGAAAAGACTCTAGTGATGGAAGAGGCTCATTCGCAGTCTGTGTGAAAACAGTGCTTGTGGGAGGGACGTTTAGGGGAAGAGCACAGGGACTCAACAGCTTTTACCTCAGGATGGGTGTGTCCTTGGGCTTATGAGCTCCTGCCTGTGCCAGTTAGCAGGACTCTTTTTTTCAACTGTCATCCAGTTGTGGTACTGGAAAGGAAGGGGGCTGCTCAACTCTCACTGCCTTTCTGGCTTCAACTTACCCACAGATCTCACCACTCCCAGGCTGATGGGGGTTGGCACTGCCTCCCCCACTGCCAACATCACTGGCCACCAACCCCACTATGAATGCTGGAGCGTGGTGAGGAAGCCGAAGTCTGTTGGAATGGAACTGGTGTTAGCAACAGCAGGGAATGGCTCTAGAAACTCCCTAGTGTAGACATGGTAAGGGACCCTCTCTTTTTCTCCCAGGTGTTTTTCATGCATTTGAATGCAGTGGGCATTTAAAAAAAAAAAAAAAACAGTGCATTTGAAGCAGTCTGACTAAAAATCCCTTCCCCTCTGACTTTTCATTCTCTAATGATGGTCATCTATAAAGTTCCAGGTTAGACAGGACCTAGACTTAATGTACGAGGTATGTTTAAAAAAAAAAAAAAAGTCAAGCAGGGGAGGAATATCAGGCCTTCTACATATAGCAAAAAGACACATCTACATTTTCTTTCCTTTGAAGGCCATCTTTCAGGGGCTCACGTGGCATGTTGGGGTGTGTTGACTGGGCCTTGTGCTATGGCATAAATTTAACTCTTCCATAAATGGTAATTACCTATTTTTTTCAGGAGAGCAATATCTTTTCATTTTATTCTCAGAACAGAGCTACTTGATAAGCTATTGATTGGTCAAAGATATAGTTGCTGAGGGAAAATTTAATATTTTTGAAATGTCAAATGAAAATAATTCAAGTTAGTTAACAAAATGGATCTGCCCTACACAAAACAGCCACAATGAGCCCAGAGCCACTCGTTAGACAAGTAACATTAATTGGCTGATGTTAGATGTATTTTAAGCAGCTAAGAATGCAGGCTGCAGAACATGGAAAATCTGAAGTACAGTCAGCAAATATTTGTAAAGTAAAGTTTAAAGCCCCACATTGCTCTGTGTGAAGGAAGCCCGGCAAAGTACCCATCGACTAATGGTAATCTCATCAGCTCTTTGCGTTTTTCGGTTTTTAATCACTGATGATGGTGAGAAAGTGGTTGAGAGGGATTTAGCAGTTTGTATTAAGCAATACAGTTTTCATAGCACTTTTAAGATTTATTCCCCCAAGCCACTTTTAAAAGAACCTTTAATCTGACAGCACAGCAGTTTGCAGCATGAACTCCCTTCAAATTCCCGATGAAAAATGTTGTTTCTCTGTTGACAAGATTTACCATTTATAGCCAATTTATTTTTCTTTAAGCGATCTGATACCATATGACCACAGAATCTAAAGCTGCAATAGTGCCAGAATAGTGCTGAGAGGGAAGCTGACTTATAAGGGCAGATTGTGTAAACGTTTGTCTTAAGTAGGAAAAAAAGGCTTTACAGAATGTTTTGTATAACGATTCTTAAAATAAGAGCACACTGATTTTTAGCAGCACTAATTAGCTTTACACATTCATCTGTCTAATGCTATGTACACCAGCATTGCTTTCAGTCTGCCTATTTTTCTGTCATTGACAGGTTTGATTCATTATAATTATAAAGGTTTGTACTTCTTTAGCATCTTTCATCTGAAAATCTCAAAGCATTTTGCAAATGGCAATTGATTAAGCCTCACAACAGCCCCATGCGTTATCATTATTGTACTTATGTCAGGTAGCAAACACAGAGGCACTGGGAGATAAAGGGGCGTATTTTGAAAAGGGCCTTTATGCAGCTGCCATATCTGGCCACACAAAACTGGGCAGAGAAGCCAGTATATTGCACAGATGGTTTTGTGCATGCAGTGAGTATGACAGAATATACCCTTGTGTCCACACTTTACACACTCATAGATTCAGAGACTATATGGTCAGAAGGGACCTTTATGATAATCTAGTCTGACCTCCTGCACAATGCAGGCCACAGAACTTCAGCCTCCCACTCCTATAATAGACCCTAATCTAAGACTGAAGATTGAAGTCCTCAAATAATGATTTAAAGAATCCAGAGAATCCACTAGTAAGTGAGCTGTACACCTAGCTGCAGAGGAAGGCGAAAAACCCCTACGGCCTCTGCCAGTCTGCCCTTGGCGGAATATTCCTTCCCAACCCATATATGGGGATCAGTTAAATCCTGAGCATGTGAGCAAGACTCACCAGACAGACAGAATTCTCTGTAGTAACTCAGAATCCATCCCATCTAACATCCCATTATAGGCCAGTGGGCATATTTATCACTAGTAGTCAAAGATCTGTCAATTGCCAAATTAGCTTGTCCCATCATATCATCCCCTCCATAAAAGTATCAAGTTCAGTCTTGAAGCCAACTAGGTTTCTTGTCCCCACTCCTCCCCTTGGAAGGCTGTTCCAGAACTTCACTCCCCTGATGGTTAGAAATCTTCATCTAATTTCAAGTCTGATGACCAGTTTGTATCCATTTGTTCTCATGTCCACATTGATGCTGAACTTAAATAACACCTCTCCCTCCCTGGTATTTATCCTTCTGATATATTTATAGAGAGCAGTTGTATCTCCTCTCAGATTTCTTTTGGTTAAGCTAAACAAGCAAAGCTCTGTGGGCATCCTCTTATAAGGCAGGTTTTCCATTCCTCGGATCATCCTAGTAGCCCTTCTCTGCACCTGTTCCAGTTTGAGTTCATCTTTCTTAAACACAGGAGACCAGAAATGCACATAGTATTCCAGATGAGGTCTGACCAATGCCTTGTAAAATGATACTAACACCTCCCTGTCTCTAATGAAAATACCTCACCTGATGCATCCAAGTTTTTTTCATGGCCACATCACATTGGCAAATCATAGTCACCCTATGATCAACCAATATGCCCAGGTTCTTCTCTCTCTGTGTCACTTCCAACTGATGCATCCTCAGCTTATAGCAAAAGTTCTTATTAGTCACTAAGTGCACTTTCCACTATTAAATTTCATCCTATTTCTATTATTTCAGTTTACAAGATCATCTAGATCTTGTTGTATGATATCCCAGTATTTCTCCGTATTGGCAATACCTCCCAACTTTGTGTCATCTGCAACTTTATTAGCACACACCCACTTTTTGTGCCAAAGTCAGTGATAAAAAGGTTACATAAGATTGGTCCCAAGACCGATCCCTGGGGAACTCCACTAGTAACCTCTAGCATGACAGTTCACCTTTCAGTATGACCCGTTGTAGTCTCCCTTTTAACCAGTTCCTTATCCGCCTTCCAATTTTCATATTAATCCCCATTTTTTCCAATTTAATGAATAATTCCCCATGTGGAACCGTATCAAATACTTTACTGAAATTTAGGTAAATTAAATCCACAAATTCCCTTTGTCTAAAAGAATCTTCTCAAAAAAGGAGATCAGGTTGGTCTGGCATGATCTATCTTTTGTAAAACCATGTTGTATTTTGTCCCAATTACCGTTAATCTTGCTGTCCTTAACTACTTTCTCTTTCAAATTTTTTTCCAACACCTTGCATACTACTGAGGTCAAACTAACAGGCCTGTAATTACCCAGATCACTTTTTTCCCTTTCTTAAAAATAGGGACTATGTTAGCAATTCTCCAGTCATATGGAGTTGACAGAGTTTACAGGTTCATTAAAAATCCTTGCTAATGGGTTTGCATTTCACATGCCCGTTCCTTTAATATCCTTGGATGGAGATTAGTCCCATCAAGTTTGGCTTCTACCTCGAATGTGGTAATTTCTACTTCCATATCCTCAATCCCATTATCCCCCCTGCCACTATCCCTAAACTTTTCATTAGGCTCATTAAAAACTGAGGCACAGTATTTGTTTAGATATTGGGTTATGCATAGATTATCCTTCACATCCACCCCATTCTTGGTGCTTAGCGGTCCCACTTCTTCTTTCTTTGACTTCTTCATTTTTATATGGCTATAGAACCTTTTATTATTGGTTTTAATTCCCTTTGCAAGATCCAACTCTACTTGGCTTTGGCATTTCTTACTTTGTCTATACATGTTCTGACCTCCAAGAAATAGCTTTCCGTGCCCTCCCTTCTTCCATTCCTTGTAGGCTTTCTGCTATCTCTTAATCACCTATCTGAGATGCTTGCTCATCCAGCTTGGTCTACAATGCTTGCCTATGAATTTTTTCTCCTTCCTTGGGATGCAGGCTTCCGATAGTTCCTGCAATTTTGACTTGAAGTAATTCCAAGCCTCCTCCACATTTAGATCCATGACTTCTTCAGTCCAGTCCACTTCCCCAACTAATTCCCTTTAATTTTTTTAAGTTAGCCCTTTTGAAATCAAAGACCCTAGTCACAGATCTATTTTTGTTTATCCTTCCACTTAGTTTGAAATGAATTAGCTAATGGTCACTCAAACCAAAATTGTCCCCTACAAGAAGTTATTTTATGAGGTCTTCCTTACTCACCAATATCAAATCTAAAATGGCATCTCCTCCTGTTGGTTCAGCAACTATTTAGTGAAGCAATCTGTCACCTATCACATCCAGGAAAATCTCAGTCCTATTATTATTACTAGCATTAATCTTCCAGTCAATATCTGGGAAATTAAAATATCCCATGGTTCCCAGTAGTATTTACTTCATTTAAAACATTAAGGAGCTCTCTATCCATATCTAAATTGGATCCCAGTGGTCTGTAGCACACCCCAAGCACTAGCCAGGGGTAGCTCTAGTAGCTTTCTTCCCCAGTGTGATTTTTGCCCAGACAGACACTCTTATCCATTGCATCACTTCGAATTTCTTTACAGTCTACTTCATCATTGATATGCAGTGCTACTCCACTACCTTTGCCTTTATTTATGACTTTCCATAACAGCACATACCCATCAATACATGTACTCCAGTCATGACTACTATTCCACCATGTTTCTGTTATCCCTATAATATCTGGTTTAACTTCCTGCACCAGTAGCTCTAGTTCCTTCATGATGTTACCCAGACTCCTTACACTGGTGTACAAACATCTTAATTTTTTGCTGTTTGACTTCCCTCACGTTCCTTACACAATTCGTCACAGTCGTTCTACCATCAGTATCACCTATTAGACTGGTATCTACACCACCATTCCTCTTAATGTCCATTCTCCTACCCACTGCTATATCCTTTCCTATTTCATTTTCCTCCCTCTCAATGTTAAAATCAGGCATGGAGATTACCTAGGCATCTCCCAACCATCTCTCTGAAATTCCTAGTTTAAAGCTCTCTTAAATAATTGTGCCAACCTCCATCCTAGAAGCCTATTTCTCTCCCTATTCGGATGAAGTCCATCCCAAGAGAACAGTCCTCTGTCCATGAATGCCTCCCAATGGCCATACATCCCAAAGCCCTCTTTATAGCAGCACTGCCTGAGTTATCTGTTGATCATCATAATCATTACACACTGTTGTAATAATCTCTGTTTAGAGTATGCCTTTTAAGGTATCATCTGAAAACTCATAGTTTGCTGGTCAACATTATCCTGATAAAATGTGTGGCAACATTGTGTGAAATTATAAGTTTCCACTGTATGGTGATCTTAATGCATGTTCCAAACTGAGATTGGCAAACAGGTCTATCTCAAGCAGAGCACGCGTTCCTTTGTGTAATTTACATTTAAGCAGTAAACATCATCAGGAAGGCCATCAAGCCTGAAGGGAAACAAAAAGAGGTTCCAATGGGCGAAGAGAAACATCAGGGAACATCCTTTCCTATAGATTCTGTCTCCTGAATCTCAGCGGGAAATGTTTTCCAAGAGGGCTGACACTATAAAAATGAGGGACAAGTATCCCCAGGAGCCGTCTCCTCTCCTCTCTTTATCACTGCGCATCAATTCACTGCATGAGAAGGGACAAAGAGAGTAGCCAATAAACAGAAAAAGGGGGCCTGGCCTAAGAAGCTTGGCCAGGAAGACTGATGAGCGCATGTGTTGAGGAAAACTTTGTTTTGAATTTAACCTACTTTGTTAAGTTAGGCACTAGTTGCATTTTATCTTTATTTTTCTTGTAACCATTTCTGACTTTTATTCCTCATTACATTTATTCACTTAAAATCTCTCTCTGTAGTTAATAAACTTGTTTTATTGTTTAATCTAATTCAGTGTGTTTAAAGTGAAGTGTCTGAGAAGCTACATTTGGGGTAACAAGGCCCTGTTCTACACTTACCCGGAGATTCGGCGGCAGTCGATGGGAGTTACACAAACTACTCAGAGTAGCTTGCGTAACTCACGTCAACTGCGCTTCCCTTCTGCGCACAGTCTTCACAGCACTGTGCCAATGCAATTCCTGTTGACGCAGCACTACGCTACTTGAGCGGGTGGTTTTACTCAGTCGACTTCCTGATCGATTGAGTGGGTCTACACTGACTGCTCAATCGTTCCAGAACGATCAATCTGGCAGGAGTGGCTTTGCCACCATCAGTATAGACATACTCAAGGTGTACACGTTATTTCTATTAAAGAAATATGGACTTTATATGAATTTGTATTGTCCAGGAGAGGTCTGGGTAGTACAGGACATACATTTCTGGGGGGGAATCTAAGACTGGGGGCAAGTTGGGGGTCATCCTGCAATATTACCAAGGCTGGTAAGAGTCAAGGTGTGGCTGGCAGGCTGCAGTACACAGACAGAAATAGTTGGGTGTGACCTGGAGGCTGTTTATGAGGATTCCTGATTGGAAGCTAGAGCAGCAAAGCAGTGTAAAGGTCACCCCAGGTTAGAGGGAAGAAGTGACACAGCTATTTGTTAGTCTGGATTGTAACCTGGGTCTGTCACAGTGGGAGAAAAACCTCATTTGGAGTACCAATTCAAAGCATTTTGCACAACAGTATGATCATTAAAAGTGATGCACAGTTGCTAACACCTGCACAATATAGCCAGATGTAAGTGCAGGCACAATCTTTCATATGTGAATATGATAGCTGAAGACTGAAAACAAACCCCTTTTGACTTATCCAAAGTCATACAGTCAATGGTAGAGCCTGGAGTAGAATCCAACGATGATGATGATGATTTTATTTGTTTGTTAGTAAGGCCAAAATTGTTCCTTGAACTGCACTGCCTCATAATGATGCATGCTTGCTAAATTGATAGTGATACCACAAGAGATACAACAACCAGAATATGACAGAATGGTCCGTTTCTAGGAGAAGAATAGCTTCTCAAGCTTGCAATAATCTCATCTGCCTTTCTACAGCCTCAAAACAATGTGAAGATGCAGAACTGCTTTGCCACCTCACCCAGACTGCCACAAGAAGTGGGTCTTGTAAACTTTTCTTTTGAGTAAGTGCTAATAAAATGGTAGAGGTTGGATCTGGTACTGAAAGGGTTCATATAGATTTTTCCCATTGTAATAAACACCAAATTATTTTCCAAAGGAAAATAAATAATGGTGCTATCAGCACTTATAAAACACATTTCCCTCACTGGGGGTTGGGTTCTCACTTGTGACTTTCTTACTCCTAGATAATCGCAAACCCTATTCTTGAAGGCTGGGATTTTCAAAGGAACCTAAGAGAATTTGCCACCCACATCCTACTGAAATTCAATAGAAGTTGGGGTTGTAACTCTTTCAGGCCCAGTAGGAAATCCCAACTAAATGTTTTAAATAAATGGCCTGAGTGAAGCCTATTAAAGGTACACATGCAATTTCTACATGGAAGAAGAAGTGGATTATAACAGCCATTCTGGGGTTCAGATGAGAAGGTTGCCATATCTAGACATAAATTTTCATTACCTTGTGAAAGCTTTTGGGATCACACTTTATGGTTGGAAATGTTACAGCTAAAATACCTTGATCCAGCTTGCTGGAGGATGGCTTAGGTGAGTCTGATAAGAACTAATCCCTTTAACCATAAATGTGAAATAAATACACTTGTCTGTTGTCATGCTCACCTACCGGCTTCAGTCCTGCAACAACATCTTCAGACAGGCCTTTTTAACCCGCCTAGAATCCCACTGGTTGTAGAAGGAATCTGCACAGACTTAAGGATCTCTCCATCAGAAAAGTGCTGTAAGTTAGGGGCACAAATGAGTTACTTAATGACATGCTCAGCCTCTGAGAGGCAACCTTTTCAGCCAGTTCCGGTCAGTCTTGTTTGGTTTTGGTTTTTTTGTTTTCTCTGGCCATATATAATTTGCATTCCTTCATGTCAAATCTCAGAGTTGACACATGTTGGTACAAAGCAGGTTCTTATACCCATACTGCTGGATACTGTTTCTTTTTAGAGAAACGGTCTAGCTAATCCCTGATAACAATTATTCTTGCCCTTTGCCATTGGGTCTCAGTGAGATACTAAGTGAAGGAAATTTTTCCTCCCAGGCATAGAGAAGTCTATTGGAAACAAGACTCATGAGCAGTTTCTGTGTCTCCTCATCTCTACTGTGCAAAAGGAGATGTGTGTCCGAGCAGAGGACGCATGACCTGTACCACTTCTTCTGCTTTTTCTGGGTGCTTCTCACAAACATATTCCGTGGTGCACAAATGGGTGTAAGCTGACATAGCAGTAGTTACTAGAGATGAGCTCAACTGTTTCCAGCACTAAGGCTATGTCTGTGCTGCAGAAAAAGAGAGTCTGCTTTTTACACAGGTAGCTGACTATGTAAAATCCTAATGGAGATAAGGCACAGATAAGTTTTAGCGTGGTGCGGTTAGTCAGGAAGAACACTTCACCCCCACGTAGGATTTACTTCTACAAGCTACTGAAGAAAAAAATGCCAGGGCCTTCTCTCCATGGAGGTTTCACATGAAGATAGCTGCCTCGCTGAAGAAAGGCACCTTTTTTGCAGTGAAGAGAGAGCCTAAAATATTCTACACTAGGGGTTCAAAACCCTTCATCTTACGATAACATTACTGAAGTTCCTGATCCTGAAATCGTCAGGCAAGAAGATGACCCTGAAGTCAAAGTTCTGTTGGCTTGAGGGTAAACCTACTGTGGCCCACTCTTCTCCTTGGGCCTCCTGCGCCTCCCTGCCCAGCCCAGAATCTGAAATGCTGGTACTGGGAGAGAGCTTGGAATCTCACCCAACCATTTGTACGACTTATTCCATTGGTTCTCAAACTGGGGGTGGTGACCCCGCAGGGGATCGCGACTTGGTTACTTGGGGGTTGCGAGCTGTGAGCCCCGACCCCAGTCAGGTGTGGTGCTGTGAGCCTCGCTGCTTCCTCCAGGTAGACGACATGGGGGGAGGGGACCATTGGTGCTACACAGATACTGCTCAACTCCACATTCTTATGAGCCCCCCTAAGGGACTGGGGGGGAGTGAGAAGCAATGCCAGGGCTCCCTGCATCCAAGTCATTTTCCCCACCTCAGCAGTGCTGTGAGGTGAGCATCAGGAGCTGCTGCTCTCTGCACTCTCCTTACGAGTCCAGGTGGGGAAGTGACCTGGATGCAGGGAACCCTGATGTTGCTCTTCGCTACCCTCCTCTCCCTCTCCCCCAGCTCCCTCGGAGGAGCAGCTTTTCAGGTGGGAGCAAGCAGCAATACCAGCAATCCGTGCATGCAGGTCTGTTTCCCCAGGTGGGCACAGGAGGGGGATGCAAGAGTTAAGGGCAAAGGGGGAGTGGGGAGCCCATGGGGGCCAGGGGCAGGTGCCATGGGGACGAGGGGGGTTGCACTCAGAGGCTTACTGTGTGAAAGGGGTCACCAATACAAAATTTGAGAAGCACTGTACATTTCCTTATTCTCTCTCACTATCTGTGCCCACACGCGCCCACACAGCGTTAAGGGAGACCATCCAGCACTCAGAGGCCATCCACTGTCCCCGGCAGGTGCCCTCTAGTGGCACAGCTGCACCTCTCTGCATGGACAGAGGATGTGATTTCCTTCTGCAGGAGTGTTTGTCAGGGAAAAACCAAGCCACTGTTTCTGTGGGCTTGAGGCTTTCAGAGACTAAGGGATAAACAGGCATCTTGCTGGCTCATGGGCAACAGGGGTAGTTCACTGCCTGTGAAATGCTTCTAGACATGGTCCCACAATCCACTGTGATGTCCCCTACCATCTGTTGTGGATTTACATGTTCCACCCCACCCCTCCAATGCAGCTCTCCCCACAGTGACCAGCTTTGACTGGCAGCTGGTAATTACTTAATTCAAGTAACTTGTATGCAGTTGCACATGATAGTATTTCTCTCTACAGAGGTGCCTCTGCGTCCGGCGATAAAACTGTTGCAGGGTTGTCCATTATGTAAAATGATTAGTTGTTTCACTCGTCCTTTGTTCAGAGTCTCTACCCCTGCACAATGTCTCTCAACCATGGGTGTATCACTGCTTTTGGGGACCCCTAAAGCACCAGCTCTCCTACACTACTTGGCACCCTTGCTCAGAACAAGGCATTTGGGGAATTTACCAAAACCCCGTTCCCCACCTAGTGAAGAGTATTGGTCCCATCTACTGATTCTTTATAGAAGTCTTGTGCATTGACCCGCAAATTCTCAGCCCCATTCTGTATCACTGCCCTTCCTAGAATGGATCTCTGCTGAAGGGATTAGTACTACCAGCTATTTACAATGGCTTCCAGTTTCTATGAAAATGGATGCCAAGGGAGTGGTGCAGATGTGAAAAAAATGATAGAGGAATTTAGGAGGAGATTATTAAATCAGGACATTATGATCTCATTGTCCTGGGCTGTTATTCTGTGCACCACAATGAGAACGCCTGACCTTAATCACCCACCTTTATGGCATCAACGTTGCATTCCCTTTGAGCAGGCTTTGGGCCAGCCTGAAGTCACTTAATGATTATGGAACTTTAGTATGTGCCTTCAAGGGCTGAGTTTTGAGTGAGGTGCTGCAGAAGTTCATGATATTGTTAAGCACAGCCAGTTGGAACTGGACACAGAATAAAGCTAATCACTTTCAAGTGTCATAAAGACTAAGTGATCACTGAACACCATAACAATCACATGATGTAATTCTGGGAAAGTGGGGTTGGCCGTGACTGCTTGAAGAACATCCAAAGAACAATGCCACCATAGAATCACAGAAGTGTAGGACTGGAAAGGGCCACAGTAGATCATCTAGTCCAGTCCCGTGCGCTCAAGTTAGGGCTACATTATGACTAGACCATTCCTAATAGGAATTGTTATCTTTAAGCTCATATTACACATACTTGCTCCAACCCTAAACTGCTTTCTACAGATCCTGGTTCTCCATCATCTCCGCAATTAGAAGTCATTTTAGCTGCAGTAACATCCATAGAGCAACCATGATGAGAGAAAGGAGGGCCAGTATAGTGGTCCTTAATTGTTTCCCAAAAGTAAAGAAAAGGTCACTTTTGTGAATGGTGATATGTCTTCCTTTCCTGCCTGCATAAAGAATATTTCTTCATCCAAATAGGCACCTCTCTTCCTCTGGCTGAAAGTCCCATTTCAGAGCTGTCATTCAGTACCATTCTTTGGGGCATGAGGCAGCCATTAACTTCTTCTTGTCTCAGCCTGATAACCAGCACCCTTGAAAAAAGTAGCACAAGAGTAGCTGTCTTCTAGAAACGGGTGCTGGCAATCAGGTGCATACTGTAGCTGTCTGAAGAGGTACCTTCTGTTATCACAGGCAAAAATTGTCCTATGGGATGCTGAGTCAGGCTATAGAAAGCAATAGGGACACTGGTACATAGTGCTCGCTGAGGGATGGAGAATAAAGCTAGAAGAACCAATTGAGCTGATGTCACTGCCACATGTAAAGCTTTCTAGCCATAGTTGGGAGAAAGCATTCTAGACTGCATTGGTTCAGGGAGAGCCGACATAAGCCTCTTCTCCTAGACATTATGACTCACCAGTACAGTCAACGAGTTATGGGCTTGGTTAAACCTCATTGAATTTGGTGAGTATAATGGATCCCTTTTATTCATGGTAAGTGTAAAAAGCAATTCAGCTCCTTCACGGAATCACACAGCAGAAACAATAGGAGCTGCCCCCCAAAACACAGGCATATGGCAAGGGTTGACTAGAAGCTGAACCATATGACCCAAGTGTTTTCCAAGGGAACTGATATAGCAAATGCAGGGGCAATGGAGCTGTATGTGTCTATGTATGTGAAAGAAGCAGGGAGAAACACCAGAGGAGCTGAGATATAAGTAACAAAAAGCCCAAGACATAGCCACAAAGTGTTGGTGGTGTGAACCTGAGAAAAAGTTGTGAGAGAGCTTTTGGGCAAAGTGCTGGCTGGAAAGGGGCTTGGAACTGTTAGCAAAGAAAATGTCTCCTGTTGTTTGATTCCTGCTATATTCAGGGAAACAGTAGTTTGTACATTCTTTGTAAACAGATAGGCATTTCTTTGATGCAATCCTAACTCATTATCAATTTTTCTTCCTAACCAAAGCAACCCATAGGAGGACCTCAAAAATCAGCTCTCTGCTTGAGAAATGGTATATAGATTGGCTGCTGTGCATGTATGTAAGGAGTTTTACAAGTGTAACAGTGATCTCTGACAATAAATGGTTGTTTTAGCCAAGTATAGCCAGAACACGGATATCTCTATCCTGAAACATTTTTTGAGACACTATGTTGTTTTGTTTTCTTTTGTAGTTTCCTATCTCTTGGTTTAATTAATTTATTTCAGTCTGGATTCATGAAAAACTGAACAATATCAGTACTGAATGGAGGAAATGTTTCCCTTCATCTGCTGTCCAGTTTAATCATCTAGGTGATCATGGTACTCGCAAGACAGTAGGAAGAGACAGAGTATTGATATGAGTCAATTTCTTCTTTTAAATATATGAAAACAGCGCTTCTTGGAAAATGGGTTTTTCTTCCCATGGAATATTTTGACAAAAATGGGGAAAAATTGCTTTCATTGAAATTTCAACAGAAATATTCAACTTGGTGCATTTTAAAGAAAGAAAAGAAAACAAAACAAAACCAAAACCTGAAAATTTCAGCCAATCTCCTCTTGAACTTTAAAACTCAAATTTTCAAGGAGAGCACATGCTTTCAGTGAAAATTTTTGTTCAGTGGAAAACCCAGTTTTCTATTAGGACAGAAAAATTTCAACTAGATCTATATAAAATGACTGGTTTGACTATATTTTTCTGGTCATTGATAACTGTTGAGTCTTTTTAATACTTGTAAAGCTATAATATAAGATTAATTTGGATAAAAGAAGTGTTACAAAAATAATTTCATTCGTGATATTGGCAACATTTTGGACATTGATTCTCAGAAGTACAAGCAATTTAAATGACAGTATTTCTTTCAGAGTTTTTAAGAATTACAGTTGTCTCAGTTATGCAGGATCTTCCAAACTGCAGAAATTCACAAGCCTTGGAATTTTCAAGGAATTAAAATGCTGTGTCTATCAATATTTCCTAGTCTTGGTTTACTGAATTCTAGATCTGCATTATAGCTTTGTATTATTTCACCTAAGCATCTAATATGTCGTCAGATCTTTCTGATAGACAATAATTGCATGGAAGAAACATTGGTCCATCAACATCTGCTAGTAAAATGTCCTATAAATACAAGTAAATGGAATTTGAGATAGGCCATAACTTTTTTTTTCTTGTTTGCTGTAGACAAATTAGATTTCTCAGAACTTCAGTCCATGGGAGATTAGATGTCTTTTACCTGTATCAAGGAAGTCACTGTGCTTTGTTTACAGCTTGATCCGTCCCCTGTTCATCCCTGATTTAGTTTGTCAGTGCAGTCAGTGAGCGTTAGTGGTGATGGAATCTAGTTAAATGACTAAAGGTGAAGGATGATAATTTGAACTCCATTTGATCTGTGAAATGAAGAAGGAATAAAATAAGAGGCTGAAAGTATTAGAGATTAAGGAAGACTTGAAGCTAGAGTCTCATTCTTTTTGTATTTCTTTTCTCTGAGACTTGAATGATCAGAACACTAAACCTGCAAAGTGAAGTAGATGTAGGTTTTGGCAGAGTATAAAAACAAAAAATTAAAAAGCAAAACCTCCTTTCTGTTTGGGTGTGAAAAAGACCAGGGGGAGGAGAGGAGAAAATATTTTTTTACATCGTGTTGAAAACGTTCTCTTCTAAAATTCAATGGCTGGAAGTTGAAGCTAGATAAATTCATATGAGAAATAAGGCACATTTTTTTAAACAGTGAACATAATTAATTATTGGGACAACTTAGCAAGGGATGTGGTGGATTCTCCATGATTGGATGTCTTTCCAATACAAAATGCTCTAGGTCAGCCACAAGATATGGGCTTGATACAGGAATTACTGGGTGAAAGAAATTCTATGGCCTGTGCTATGCTGAAAGGTTACGATACATGATCATAATGATTTCTTATGACCTTAAAATCCTATGAATCTGCTTCTTAGTGCTACAAATTGCATTGTGTAAATTAAAATCAAGACCTGCCTCTCTGATTTTAATTGTCTGTCTTTTTAATTGTTCCTGAGTGGAGGGAAGGGGGAAATCTTTTGTTTTGCTCAATTTAGCCACATTGAATTTAAGTACATTTAATTTAAAATAGTGTGGCCCAGAGACACAGCAGGGCATAGGGCTGAGAGTCAAGAGATCTGACTCTTCCCAGCTTTGGTATTGACCTCCCTGGGTAACCTACCTGAAGGCACAGTTTTAGCGAACAAATACATTCTGCTTTGAAAATTTCCCTTGTCTTCTGAATTTCCAGAGCAGGCTGTTCCCTTGTATACCCTTTTCCTGGTGAAATCCTGAAGATAACACCTATCTCTTCTTATTTTGGCCCATGCTACATAATAAGCTCAATTGTTTCTCTGTTGCAGAAGTCAATACTGGTCCTTGAAAAATTAATTTGCACTCCTCAGCTTCTTTATTTCCCCGCTGCCCTTGCTTCTATCCCTCTGGTCTTCAGGAAAGCACTAAAGCACATGTTTAATTTTAAGCACATGCTTAAGATTTACCGTTCAGGAAAGCAGTGTTTTCCCAAAGCACTGCCAGTATGCACAGCTATGACTACAGGACCAGTGAAAGCATTGCTGGAGTCAGCCTTAAGGACTGAGGCTCCGGTGCGGGAGGAGAGCAGATGATTCTTGGCTTAAATTCAGGAACAAGAACCTCTACTGCCCTAATAGAAACAAGCGCGGAGTTGGGTGCACTGACCACTAGCCTTCTAAGCACCCTGTCGCAGGCAGAGGAAGCATCAAGAGAAAGGATGCAAGCCCTAGGGGTACAACCACTCCAGAAGAACATGCAATGAGACTACAGCAAGGGGCAGGATTCCATACCTATAATGAAATGCATTTACTGTGGGAGACAGCATGAGTGGGGTAAAGGAGAAGTGACCACGCCTAGGACAGCATTGCAAGAAAATGTGGCAAGTTGAATCATTTTAGCCATGTGTGCAAGAGCAGCAGCAGCAGAAGATCTGAAAGATTCAATGAGTCTTGTACCAGAGAGGGATGGCCCATCAGAGAATAGTGATGACATCATGACTCCTTGAGTCCAATAGCATATCAGGTTCAGACTGTCAGAACAGAAAAGTAACAAGGGACAAAACCAAACTCCATGTATGCAACACTGTCAATAGAAAAATGCCCTGTGGGATTTCACCTGGATAATGGGCCTCCTGCAATGTGATTCCTTGGAGTGAACTGGACTTGAATAGACCCATTACAAACAGCTGGCACAATTTAACAATGTACAATGTGGGCATAATGCAGCCTGGAGAAAAATGTGACCTCGTAGTAACTAACCCAAAAATAACAGACTGTACCGGCTGAAGTTTGTGGTAGTGGATGGTAAGCACCACAGTCCATAAAAGCCAGGGATATGTCATGGCAGAGCATTAGAACTGTACAGCTGCAGTGCAAGAAGCAGAAGGTGGAGTCCCCTGGGCAACAGAGACAATTTCAAAAGCACTTGGGGCTATTTTCAAAGGCAGTGAGTGCCTCAAAGGAAAGCTGTGGCTGGAAGTAGACTCCACAGTGGAACCTCTGCTTACAATGAAGGAGAATTCCAATGGCATGACATAATCCAATATGAAGGAGCTTAAAAGTCTGCTGAACAGGGTATCATAGCACCTGCAGAAGCCAGCGCAGCCTAGGTGAGTAGAAGGGTGATGATAAAGAAGCCATCAGGCCAAGTCATATGCCAGCTCACAAGGCAGGGTGTGAAGTGGAACTGGGACGGTTCCTAGCAGCAAGCAGTTGATATGCTGAAATAAATGAAATTACAGATGCCCCTGTCCTGAACACTACCATCCAGGAGAGAAACTGACTCTCCAATATCCAGCATTGGAGAAAGGAATGGTTGTAGCTGTTTTTCAGGAGCACGTGGTTGCTTATGCCAGCAGAGCCCTGTCAGAGACTGGGCAGGGGTATGCCCAAACTGAAAAAGAGCTTCTGGTTGTGGTATTTGAAGTGGAACAACTCCATCAGTACACCTCTGGCCACCTAGTAATAGTGCAATCAGCCCATAAACTCCTAGAGACAACTATGGCATAGCCCCTTCTTAGTGCTGTAAAGAGATTGCAGCGCATGTTGATGTGCCTCCAGCACTCCCAGGTAGACATCGGGTATTGTCTAGGACAACTACTGGTGTTAGCTGACATCTGACCAAGGCATAGATACCCAGCACCAGTGAGTTGGGGGAAGAGGATCAGGACCTAGGGCAGCATGTTAATGGATTCGATCTCCCAGTATCAACAGTGAGACATCCAAGTATAGGCAGTCAAGAGAGTGGTAGGAGCAGAACAATATTTTCAAAAGCGTGCAGGATGGAATTAAATTTTAGGGACAGCTAGCTGTTGTCCCCACCTCATTACGTAAGGAGATCATGCAAAAAATACATGTCTCACACCTGGGCATTGATAGCTGCCTCAGAGGAGCTTCAGTTTGTGTTTACTGACCAGGACTGAATACACAACTGTGCTCCTTGATAGATATGTGTGACCCTGACAGTCCTGTGATAGTAATGATAGAAAGAGACTTTGTAACCATCATCCATGAGCTGCCCACCCAACAATGGGAAAAGGTGGGAGTGGTCTTATTTATCTTCAATGGAAAGCAATACTTGATTATAGTGGACTACTGTTCAAATTTTTGGGAGGTTGATGCCCTGCCTGATACAAGAAGCAAGTCAGTGACTGGCAAACTGAAGGCCCATTTTGAGAGATGTCATTCCAGAGATTGTATTCTCTGATGATGGACCCCAATTTACCTCAGAAGAGTTCAAGGAAATTTCACACATTGAAGGTGACTGTGCAAGAGGGACAAGTGATCTGATGGAATAGGAGAGACTTATGAGCTGACGGACACAACACCCAGAGACAGCTTACAGAGATACAAAGATCATCACAGAATGGAGAGAAAGAGAGCAATCCAGAGGCCAGTCTAATAGGTAGGGCCCAAGCATCATTTTTTGGGGCCCAGTACAAATTTGTAACAGGACCCCCTCCCACACACATACCACAATCCCTCACCCCATACATACAATCTCATGAGCCATGAAAAATTTTTTTCCTCATGATAATGGTGGTTGCAGCCTGTGGGCCCCGGTAAAGTGTAACTGCCCTGCACTTCTCCTCCCCCCGCCCCTGCAATTTACGAGCCCTGCCCATGGAGAGAGAGGAGACTTCACAGAGAGATAGTTTGGTCTCCTCAACAGGTGACCACACTAGAAATGTGCTGGTTACATAGTTTTTCAGATAGTTAGATGTGTCTTACTATAGACCATACTCCAGCTCTGCTGTGTGCTAGTAATCTCTGGCCAAAGAGACATAGGGTGGGGTCCTGGGCATCTATTTGTTTATATTAAAATGTTTGTAAAATACGGAAGACGCATCATGCTCAGTGGAACTGGTGTCAGAGGATACATCTTCCCTTCAGGGACAACTATTGAGAGGATGCCAGAAAAACAGGGAGTGTGAAGAACTGGGCTGGAAGTTAAGTAGCCACATGGATAGAGCAGTGAACAGGGTTTAATAAAGTTCTGTTTGTTCAACTTGACCTGCATTCAGCTTCACTCTTTACTAATGAAACAGATTGTCTTTTAATAGGTTATTTTACTGCTATCGATGACAATTTCTCTGGTCAATAGAAATATTGCAGAAATGATCAGTGAATAGGTTATGGGGCGGATACTCCAGTAATCCCAAGTGGGTGCCTTTACTATTAATAGCCTGTTAATTAATGACAAGGAGAAGATCTCTTATGAAATATGTGAGAGAATACGTGACTGTTTGACTTTCTACAGAGTAACCAAAGATGCCAATGTAACCTGTTTGGAGGGGATGATCCTGAAATACCAAACTGAGCCACTAGGGGACTTGCCCATGGATTACAGCAGCTAGGCCTACAGAGGCTCCGAACTTCATCTCCCAGATTGCCTCGAGTCCAGGGCAGTAGCAGAACTGGCTCTGAACACTACTGGGATCAGTCATGGGCCAGAACTCTGAGACAACGTGTTTGCCTTTACCTTCAGTTTTGACTGTTTGGTTTTTTTTGGAGTGTAGCAGGAAAAGGATCCACATAGCTAGCGGGGATCCTTCTACCCCCAACACTCCTAACCAAAGGAAAGACACTGAGTCCTTTTGGGATTTCTGGGACAATAAACAGTGTCATCTCAGAAAAGACCAGAAGCCCAGGAGGCTGAGGAAAGAGTCAAGAGCAGGCTACCAAGAGCCAGTCCTATTTGAATCCAGAATAGAGAACCAGGAAGATGACATTATCATCCTTGTTATGGACACTTCATAAGAGCACTCTGGTTTTCTTGGTTTATTTTTTAAACCAGCCACTGACTTCAGCACTGCACCATCCACCAAAGACTGAACCTAAACTGGCTGTTTGCATTTGCTGGTATTGGGAGGGAGAGGGGTCATTTGTAGTGGCTTTAATTGGGATGGGTAAAGTTTGTGTCTTGTTAATTTTGTCTTTCAATATCTTAATCCTAGTTTCCATTGTCCCCTATTCTGAGTTCTCCCAACCTACAGAGCCGGGCTAACTGTTCTGTTACTCCGGGAATTGTGGTAGAGCACAAATAATAAAATAGATAATGGGCATGCCCTCTGTATGAGGTTGTGTTAAATATTTACCCAAGGGGTAAGCCCTGTGTGTTTTCTATGCTAGGAAGGGTTTCCTTGGTTGGAGGCACCTGGTGCCCATAAGTGTATCCACAATTTAACCCTGAGGAGAAAAGGGAGAAGACTACAGCCACACCTCAGGGCTGGGTTACACTAATTATATTCTAAAGTTTTTCAGTCCCATAATATAATATCTGAACCCTGCAAAATAATCCTTTAATAGAAATTATTTCCCTCTTCAAATGAATAACTTGAGGACAATGCTAACATATGTTTCCCCCTCCCTCCCTTCTATTATTAGCTATGAATTGTCTTTGTGATCAGTTGTAGGTACTGAGGATATCACAGAGAAAGCACCATATGTGTCCAAATTAATGAAAATATAACTGACTAGTGTATGACAGAGTATGAGGTTGGCCTCCTCAGTGCCAGGGGGAGAATGTTGCCCTTGTCAGCAGAAGAACCTGTGACAGATAGTTCAGGGTTCACCTTTACTGTTGCCACAGGATATGTCAAAACATTTTAATATTGTAGACTGTCAGAAAGCCTTTCATGCTGAAAGGTGCCTTCACATTTCTGTTTCAACACACTTTATGATAGGAGGACATACGATCATAAGATTTAAACATGAAAAAGACTCACTAAATAATCAGGTACAATGCACAGTATAGTTTTCTCCCAAATCCAGCACATGATAAATTAAACTCCAACTGACCAAATGGGCATTAGAGTTTTCTTTTCCTTCATTTAAAAAAAAATCGTCTTGTCTAAAAAGTATTAGTGATTTAAGCTTTAAAAATTCCAGTTTACTATTACTCGATGTAAAAATGGAAAATTAATTAGTCATTTATTAAAAGATTAACAGATTTATTAAAGATGAACAGACTTACATGGATGCACAATAAATTGTATTGCCATCATTGTACATTCTTGCTTAGTAGTGCTTAGTAGTCATCTACAAAATAAGAAACTTGTTGGCAACTGTATAAAGAAACTCCAGTCATGGTTCCTGTTGTGGAGGTTAAAACATGTGGAAGTCAAAAGGGTTTGTCATTTCAGTTGAAAGGCTACTTGAGTTGACAGTGTGTCCTATCATTTGGGATATATGACCTGAAAAATCTGACTCTTAGAACAAAAAGGCATATTGGTGAAAAGGGTTCCCATTGCATCCCAGCTTTTCAAACACCAGCCTTTTTCATGAGTGGCAGGGGAAAGTTCTCACTTTCATTGTTTGACTGGTCGTAATGCAAAAGGATGAAAGAATAATGTTCCGGGAACACCCTATGAGTCCACACTACATTGTCCTATCTCTCAATCCTAGGTTTATGTAAAGGCCAGAGATAGCAGGACTGGAAGAGCCTCTCTTTTACCTGTTTCTATTAGTATTTACTGTTTCTAGCTCACTTAAACTGCCAGAAAATGCTTGAAGGGTTTGAGGAGAAGTAGTAGACAGACCTTACAAATCTCCTCCCCCTGAACATGTAAGAGGAAGAGACCAGGCCAGCTGGCAGTCAGGATGAGGGTAAGAAGTAGCAAGATACCATGGCTCCTCTGAGTAAGTGGAACTAGTTGAAAGGTAGGAGAGAAGAGGCAAAAGCCTGCTGAAAGGAGATCTCAGCCAGACTGCATTTAGGCCTACTCTGAAACTCTCCTAGGTTTGCCCAAAGAATCACTCAACATAAGAAAATAAGAACATCCATACTGGGTCAGACCAATGGTCCATCTAGCCTAGTATCCAGTCTTCTGACAGTGGCCAATGCAAGGTGCTTCAGAGGACTGAAAAGTCTGTCATAAAGCACCAAGGCTCAGCTCCTCAAAGATATTTTGGTGCCCTAACTACCATTGAAATTAATGGGACTTAAGCACCTAAGTACCTCTGTGGATTTGGGCCCACGCCAATTATGCATTGTTGCATATGAAATTCCCCCTAGACCAATGCAAGTGTCCATTCATCCTGTGAAGCATGATATCTGATTACTTTCCAGAACTACAAGTTCTATTGGCCATAATATTATCCACGCTCGATTAAGATCAGCTGCAGTACTTGTCTAGGCCTTTGGTGTCAGTGAATCCTATAGTTTGTTGGATTGGTTGGTTTGATTTATAGACAGTCTGAGGTGGCAATTCCTTTTAGTTATTTTAAATTTACCAGCCATTAGATCTGGGCTGACTCCTTGTTCTCATATTATAAAAGAACAAAAAAAGCAGTTTCTCAGTCAGTCATGAAAAGTGTTGGTTTATCTATCAACTATTATGCTGTTATAAACAAGACCCATAATTTGTGGGGGTTTACATATGCCTAACTTTTGAAGAGCTACATACATTGTACAGTGAGATTACATTTGCAATGCAATGAAGGCCACCTAATTATTTATCATCAATAAACTGGTATCAGTCAAAGATACACTATGTGAAATGTATAAACAAGTTTTTGCTGGAAAACTTCTCAATTCTTACCTAGTCAGCATTGAGGCTGCCTGGCAATTATTCTGATTTCTGATGACAGTTTATGCAGTCCAGTAATGATATGGCAAAAGGAGGCAGAACATCAGTTTGCTAATTGTATCCTCGAGTTCTGTACAAGACTGCCCCAGACCAGATACAAATTAAAAAAAAGCTGTAAAAGGAACTGGAAAATAATTAAATGCAGCAAACTAAGTGGGTTTTTTCTTTCCAAATATGTGTGACTTGGGGTTTAATTTTGCCAGTTTCTTGGAAAATGTGTGTCAGAGAGCTGTAAACTTTAATGTGAGGGGAGATTCTTGCCACTCAGCTGGTAGTGAAGGAAGTTTAGAAGGCAACACTCTCTCACTGGTACAGCACTGAAGTGGGAGTAAAGAGATTTTGTTTCTCTCCCTGGCTATTCTAGGACAAGCTGCATCTTTTTCCTGCCCAGCTTTTTACTCCCTCCCTTTTCCTGTTTTGTCTATTCATACTGTAAGCAAGGTCTGAGTGGCACTCTTTCTGCTCAGCAGCTGAAAGGGGGAGCACATTATTTGCATGGGCTTTGTATTTGCATGAGCACAATTAAGTACTCAGTATATTGCATAAGCACACTAGGTGTTGAGCATGGTGGGAAATTGTCGATGTGTCTAGTATTGTGTTACAAGTCACTATTGTGTTAACTGCAGGGGTAATGAAATGTTGTCCTTTGATTGTATGAACAAATGGCATCAGATTTATGTTTATCCTGTTCTGATAAAAAATTCACTTTCACCCAAACAACCCAAAAAGGGTGGCAGATGGATGTTTCAGCATTGCAAGGGGAGAGGAAGAAGTCAGCAGTCTCCTACTGAGATTGCACGAGCCCTGGCAAAGGGCTAGCCTCGGGCATGGAATGATGATCTCCCACTGTTCAATGGTAGAATTAATTATTCCTCTTGGAGTCTTTTGTTTGTTAAAAGCAGGGACATTTCTTCTGTGGGCAGAATAACTGAAATTCACTAAGAGCTGAATCATTAGAGAGATTGGGAAACCTTGACTGACAACCACCAGAGAGGTGCCAGCAGTGGGCAGCACCTGCAGATGGTAAGATCAGTCAGCAGACAGCAGGAGCAACAGTGGTCAATGCCAGCAGCTGGTGGGATCGGTCGGCACCAGCAGACCGCAGGAGCCAGGAGCGTTCAGCGCCTGCAGATGCCAGGATCAGTTAGCATCTGTAGACAGAGGGGGGCCAGCAGATGGTGGGCGCCAGCAGCGGGGGTTCAGTGAGGCCTGAAGGTGACAGGAGGCAGCAGCGGAGGAGGCCTGGTGAAGCCTCCATCCAGCAGGAGTTTGCAGAGGGGAACTGGCTGAGCTCCAATCAACTATGATGGTCAGTCCAGGGGAAAGCAGGAAGGGGGAGGCGAAGGACACACCCCATAATCTGGGATGGGTTTGGCTCATTGAGTGCATGAATTCTGTTTGCACTGGTTCCCAAACCAGTGCTGTTACTTCCCTTCTGTTATTAAAAGGTTAACTTTCTACATTCAGACTCTGTTCTTGTGAAAGGGGAAGTACTGCCCTTTGGGGCACCCAGGAGATAGTGTGTGATTTCCCAGGGGGCTGGGTGGGGGCTTGAGCCAGTTTGGTGTGGTATCATTGACAGGGACCCCTAGATATAGAACCCGCCCCTTGCTGCTGCCGACTGTCTGGCAGAAGAGTTACAATACAGTCAGTTGTTCAGGATCAGAGTTTTCTGTGACTATGTTTGTAGAGCACCTAACACAATGGGGCCTCAATCTCAGTTAAGGCATCTTGGCATTATTGTAATATAAAAAGTAATAAAAGGATTGTATCAATAAAATTACATTTTTCTCTGGCTAACAGCTCAATTCCAGAGATTAAATTGGGTTGGCAAGAAAAGGATCCATGGAAAATGAGCAATTGGTGGTGATGGAACACGCTCATCTCAACTATTCAACACCTCTTCTATATTATTATTATTTGTGAAAAGTTCCAGAGGGGTAGCCAAGTTAGTTTGTATACAGCAAAACAACGAGAATCCCGTAGCACATTAAAGACTAACAAATTTAATGACTGCAGGCATAAGCTCTCGTGGGCTGACAAAGTGGGCTGCAGCCCACGAAAACTTATGCCTACAGTCATTAAATTTGTTAGTCATTAAAATGCTACAGGACTCTCGTTGTTTTATTATTATTTGTATTATTGAGGCACCTAGGCACTCCTGTCATGGACTAGGACCCTGTAGTGCAGTACAACACAGAACAAAAGGACTGTCTCTGCCCCAAAGATTTTCCCATCTAGCATAGTCCTAGGATTTGGAAGGAGCTAGTCTGTGATGATGAGATTTACAAGTATATTAAGGCACCCGAAGATGCAGATAGGCACTCAATGGGATTTACAAAAGTGCCGAAGCAGGTTAGTCACCTAACTCCCATTGAAAGTCACAGGCCTTCAGCACCTAAAGCCACTTTTGAAAATCCCACTAGATCTGTGGGCATCTTTCAGGGCCTTTGTAAATCTGGCCTTGAGTGAGTGCTAGGTGCCAAGGCTTGGTAGGGAGGAAATAGCTATTGTTTGCTGGTGTCTGGATGAAAGGTCGTGGCTGGTTCACTAGCAGCAATCGCTGTCTCTTCAGTGTATTCAGAGCAGCCATCACACCCTCCCTCAGGAAATTGTCCTTTAAACAAACCAAATAGAGAGCTCCATGGCAAAATTCATCAGTCTACCCTTCCCTCAAATGTAGTCATGAAGGAGAATTACCCAGGCCTAGTGCTTCCCTCCCCACTCTTTGTGCTCACTGAAGGGCCAGTGGAAGCGGTGCAGGACAAGAGGCAAAGAGGCAGTTTAAATAATCTCAATCGCGGAGCAGTCTGCCTGTTTGGTTTTTGGCTTCTTCGGGAGACCAACTTTCCCTCTCAGACTTTCTGGAGAATATATAGGATTTGATATTCTGTGCCGGATTGGACCCTTATGTATTACAGTTTGTGTATAATGATATTATGGAACTTGTCACACCTGAGTGGAATTTCACTAGCTTTCTGCCTAAGCCAATTGTTCTCAAACTGGGGGCAGAATTGTAGTGAGATGTTATCGAGCATATCAAGGAGATCTGCAACACTTGATACTAATTTGGCCTAAACTGGAATCAGAACTGATGTCCTCATGACAGAAGTGGCAGTCCAGGAATATAGAAGAGTAGTAGCTATTCTGTCATGTATGGGTGGAAGCATTTGTTGCTATCCCATTTCTATACAGTGGGATATTTTTCTGAGAGGCTGAGATTGGTTAACTTTTCATTGCATAACTCTGTGTAAAGAAAAGAGCAGACTTCAAATTCCAGTAATGCTATCACAGTGTTTGTTTACTGGATGACAGTCTCTTTATGGGAAAAGGGAAGGGGAAGGATGGTTCTTGCTAACTTTAATAGAATCATAGAATATTAGAGTTGGAAGGGACCTCAGGAGGTCATCTAGTCCAACCCCCTGCTCAAAGCAGGACTATCCTCAGCTAAATCATCCCGGCGAGGGTTTTGTCAAGCCGCAGCTTAAAAACCTCTAAAGATGGAGATGCCACCACCTCCCTAGGTAACCCATTCCAGTGCTTCACCACCCTCCTAGTGAAAAACTTTTTCCTAATGTCCAACCTAGACCTCCCCCACTGCAACTTGAGGCCGTTGCTCCTTGTTCTGTCATCTGCCACCACTGAAAACAGCCTCGCTCCATCCTCCCTGGTACCCCCTTTCAGCTATGAAATCCCCCCTCATTCTTCTCTTCTGAAGACTAAATAGGCCTAGTTCTTTCAGCCTCTCCTCATAAGTCTTGTGCTCCAGCCCCCTTATCATTTTTGTTGCCCTCCACTGCCCTCCCCTCATCCACAGAACCAGTCACCTCTTCATAGAAAGCCATCAGGTTGGTCAGGCATGACTTGCCCTTGGTGAATCCATGTTGACTGCTCCTGATCACCTTCCTCTCTTTTAAGTGCCTTAAAATAGTCAGTGATTCTTTATTGAAATCCAGAGAAGAGTGCACGCAGTAGGCTTTATTTTAGTAAAAATAATGTTTTAGTTCTATGTAATGTTCTAATTATTATATAATGTTCTAGTTTCATTATTAATGAAACAAATGTTCTAGTGAAACATAACAGCTTTGACAAATCTGCGTAAAAAAATCTCACTATAAAAATGATAGGACAGATTCTCAGCTGGTGTGAATTGGCATAATTGATATTAGGGTTATGCCAATTTATAACAGCTGAGAACCTAACCAGGTAGGTTTTAAGTGACTCTTTAAAGGAAAATATATATACATTCATATGTGGCCATATTTTCTTCCTTATTAAGTTTGACCAGCTACTTAAATAAATCATCCTTTGTCTGCTTTTCACTGTTTTCTGATAATATTAAAGATGGTGATGCCCCATCAGCCTTCCCATATATATGATTATGTATCAATACTGCAAGATAAAATTCATTCCTTTCTATACACACAGTGTTATGCAAATAAGCATTACTCAGCCTCCTACACTGTAGAAAAATGTGTGTGTATCCATGTACATGTGTGTGTTTCTGAATACCCACTTTAAAAGAATTGCATATTCCAGAAATGTACATAATAAAAAGAAGAATTCCTAACACAACTCCAAAGAATAAGGTACATTTTTAAAGGTAATCACAGAGGTGCTGACCGTCATCTGGCTTCTCTGAAAACCATAAAACCACAAGCAGATCTCTGTTTGATTAAAATGTAACTAAAACAAACAGAACCTCTGTGACTCTTGAAAAGGCTTTGAAAAAACCTTTCAAACCAGACTGAAGTTACATAAAACTGAAACTGACTGACTTTGCAGTCAACTGTTTTGTGTTAAATTAGCCAAGTGGGCTTTTTTGCTTTTGACTTCAGTGTTGTGGAGCACCAGGGTAAGTTTGCTTCTTTTAAATGGATTAATTCACCTGTCTAGCATGAATAAACTGTACATAACTTTGGTAATTGTCAGTTTATTTATTATAGATTCTCTAGCAGACCAGAACCAGTGAGTCTTTATCCGCACACAGTTAAGGAATGAAAAAAGTAACCTGAAAAGAATTTCAGTAGTGTGGTCATTTTTAGTGGGAGGCACCATAACTAGATTTAGCTGGGGAGTGGGGAACACGGACTCCAGGAAAGCCTGAAATTCTTATCTCTGCTCTGCTACTTACTAGCAAATCACTTAACTTCTGTGTTCAGTTGTTCCATCTATTAAATGTGAATAATACTTTTGTAAAAAATCACCCTTCCTCCCTGAGATTCATCACTGATGTTACACTTTGAAGAGCTTTATATGTATTCTATATATTATTTTCCAAGGACCGTTCTGTAAGCAGATCACTCATCGAGTACATATTAACTGATGTGTAGAAATTAGCAGGGCACCAGCATTCACCCCTGTCTGGCTTCTCTGCTGCTGGCGGCAGGAAGACTGGTTGACCCTAGGATAATGGGAGTTTGTAGCTTAGACAGACAGCCTAGTGAAACAAAACAGGAATTCAAATGTATTCACTGATACCCAAGGATAGCAAGGAAAAGCTGTAGAAACAGTGGCCCTGTACAGCAAAGCACAGAGGTTCATTTTAAGCCTGCGACTAGTCCTATTGAAGGATTAGGGTCAAAGTATATCAGATCTTGGTTGGCTTGGGATAATATTCTTTTGTTATTTCAGGCTTAATTTGAAACAAATGTTGGTTCTAATCCTGTTCCTATTCTAGCAAAGTACCTATTGGAAATATCCCTGAGTAAGGACAGCAGAATTAAGTCATTATTGGTCACATAAATGAATATTTAGACAATTTCTTAATCAGAAATAGTGTTGTAGATACTCAGTTAGGGCTCAATCTGACTCCCATTCAAGTCAATGGCAAAATTCCTATTGACTTCTATGACACCGGATTGGTTCTTAAAGTATTTTACAATACAACAATAACCTCTTTCTAGAAATCTCAACTCTTGTTGTTTTTAATCAGTGATGTATTTTGGGTGAGAACTCTGCCTTACTGTATTTTGAAAATAATTTTTTTTTAATTATTCTTTAGAGATGGGCACAAAACTGCTTGTGTTCCAATTTATGTTTCTCTTGCACTGTTTCATTTTTGTGTAGCTGGCCACCTTCAAACTATGGACAAGAGTATTTTAATGTACCTTATCCTCCTGGGCACGGTGATTGAGAGCAGCCAGGGGTGCTACTGTGAACATTACCCCTGGGGATCATGGTCCAGCTGTTCAAAAACTTGCAATTATGGAACCCAGAGCAGGAAAAGGTAGGTGTGAACTACCATATTGATTTTCACCTCTTCAATTTTCTGTTTCAGGTGGACTGATAGGAAAAAATCTCACTTTGGGGTTGGCAAAACTAAAAATACCCTGTCTAAAAGTCCTTATTTTTCTTTTGGAAGTTGTTGCATCCATGACCCGTAAGGAAAAAAGAACAGTTAGCCTGTCCTAGTATTAGGATGATGAATAGATAGGAAAAGTTGAAAATCTCATCACAACCTGCATTTAAAAATCTCAAAACAAAGAACTGAGATATCTCCAAGTGAATCTTTCTTGCTGTAGTGAAGGCATAGCACACCCCAGTATTAATTTATTCTAGCAATGATGGGCTCAATCCTGCATTGCTCTGCCTAGCAGTGTATACGGGAATGACCCACCCATCCAAGCCAGCTCAGGGTTGATATTGATGAGCTTCATAGAGTGCTGTGCTCCTTGGATGGAAGATCTGGCCATTGCAATGCACTGACTTTGAACAGGTCTGAAGAACTCAAACCAGGCAGTCTTAAAAAAGCTTGTCCCACAAATATTGAGTTCTGCCCTCAGTCCTTTAATTCTACAACAGAAGGTAAGTTGTGCCTAACTTCAGAGGTACGGCTTTCCTCATTACACTGGTATATCATTCAACAGGATTCTTCTCTTCTTTCATGCACAGAAAAAACCGCTCCTCATACAATCATAGAAGATTAGGGATGGAAGGGACCTCACAAGGTCATCTAGTCCAACCCCATGCTCAAAGCAGGACCAACCCCAACTAAATCATCCTAGCCAGGGCTTTTTCAAGCCGCACCTCAAAAACCTCTAAGAATGGGAATTCCAGCACCTCCCTAGATAACCTGTTCCAGTGCTTCATCACCCCCCAGTGAACAAGTTTTTCCTATTATCCAAACTAGACGTCCCCCACTGCAACTTGAGACCATTGCTCCTAGTTCTGTCATTTACTGCCACTGAGAACAGCTTAGTTCCATCTTGTCTCAGGGTATTAAAATCTGATCTTTTTCTGTCCACACCTGATGGCACCTTATCATAGAGATGGACCGGAATCAAGACCCCTGTTCCATTAAACCCCTGAACATTGAGGAAGATTGTACTGGCTGGATTCAAAATTCACAGCTGTCCCTTATCATTATCGTGATCTGTATCCAAAAACCTAGGATGTGAACATCTCCCACCCAAAGTTGGATGAAGCTCACACCTGGATTCAAACTTTTCAGCCTGTTCCCAGTTTTTAACAGGGCTCTAACTAAATAATCATTTTAACTTTTTCCATTTTAGGCAAATAAAATTGGATGATTATTATACAAAAAACTTTTGTGACCAACTGTGCACAAAGCAGGAATCTCGAGCATGTAACGAGCAGGCATGTCCTATCAACTGTCAGCTTGGAGATTTTGGTCCTTGGTCAGAATGTGATCCGTGTGTTAAAAAACAAGTAGGTGGAAAATAAATTGGGTGGGTGAGTGTGAGGAAATGATGACCATGTTTTATTTGTATTTCAGATACTAAGCCACATGGCAAATTGACTTGCACAATCCAAGGGAACAGGGGAAATCAATAATAAATTGGCACAAGGACAGGAGAATTGGAGGGAATCAAACAAAAGAAACAGGTCAGATCAGAGCACGGAAACATGTTGGGATACCACAAATCATTGTCACAATTATTTTCATACAAAAATGCAGCAAACCTGCCAAGTCTCCTTTCTTAAGGGACAGGGTCATTATTAGAAACGACTCCCGCATAGTAAATTCTACCATCAAGTTAGGCAGTCTCTCTGGGGTCCCCAAAATGACACAGATTTATGAATATGACACAGTGTTTTTCAATGCATTCTAAAGTGAGGAATAATTATATTGATGGTGTCAAGTCACTCATCCTGATAGAATAAAAAAAAAAAGATTAAAAGGGTGCAAATACTGGCCAAGGCTGATGATGGAAAATAAGATTACTTCTTTGAACATTCATTCCAATGCTGCTTCTAAAGGCAAGATTTTCAAAGGTAGTTAGGCACCTAATAATGTCTTTAGGGCCAGATTTTCAAAGGTATTTCAGAACCCAATGAGACTAGTCCAGGTAGCTAATTCTTAAGAGACCCATGCTGCCAAAATGCAGCAGGAGTCCAGAAAGAAGCCTCGTGGATGCCCTGAGCCATGTGGGATTTCCCTCATGGAGGGCAGGTTATCCCACTTAACTTTTTACACCTTCCTCTGAAGTATCTGGTGCTGCCATTGTCTGACGCAGGATATTGGATTAGATGGATGCTGGGGGCTGATCCAGTTAGGCAATTGCTATGTTCTATGGAACTTCAGACATCCCTCTACTTAGTAATGCTTCCTGAAGCTCCTCGGGCTAGCAAATGGTCCATCCAGGTGGGATGTGTTGGGAAGGTTGTATATGTGGAGATGATTTAGCCCATGGCATTTCTGCGGAGAGGGTGCCTTACTGGCTGGAGTCTCTTGCTGAAATCATGTGAATCTCATGGGTTTAATGCACAAACAGGTGAAACACAGTGGTTTTGACTTCACTTTGAGTTTTTCCTTATTTAAAATTCAGGGGAATCAGTCTGTACCATCTTCTCTCTAGAGCCTGGCTGAGCTGGGATGGAGAAGGGCAGCAGGAATTGAGAAACACAGCAGCAGCCCACGTACAAACAGTGGGAGAGTCGGGCAGCAATTACTCCTAAATGCACTGTGCAGTTTTGCAACAGTACAGAACCCTCAGCCGCTCTTGTTTGCTCAGTTTTTGTTTAGAAACGTGTATGGCTCTGTGGATGTAGGGAAAGCAGTGCACGTGATATACCTTGACTTTTGATACGGTCTCCCACAGTATTCTTATCAGCAAGTTAAAGTAGTATGGGTTGGCTGAATGGACTATAAGGTTAGATAGAAAGCTGGCTAGATCATTGGGCTCAACAGATAGTGAGCAATGGTTCAATGTCTAGTTGGCACCCAGTAACAAGCAGAGTACCGCAGGGGTCAGTGCTGTGCCCAGTTTTGTTCAACATCGTCATTAATGAGCTGGGGGATGGGGTGGATTGCACCCTCAGCAAGTTTACAGATGACACTAAACTGAGGGAGTGGTAGATATGCTGGAGGGCAGGGATAGGATACAGAGTGATGTAAACAAATTAGAGGATTGGGCCAAAAGAAATCTGATGAGGTTCAACATGGTGAAGTGCGGAGTCCTGCATTTAGGACGGAAGAATCCCATGCACAGCTACAGACTGGTCACTGACTGGCTAGGTATCAGTTCAGCAGAAAAGGACCTGGGGGTTACAGTGGACAAGAAGATGGATATGACACAACAGTGTGTCCTTATTGCCATGAAGGGCAATGTCATATTGGGCTGCATTAGTAGGAGCATTGCCAGCAGATTGAGGAAATGATTATTCCCCTCTATTTAGCACTGGTGAGGCCGCATTTGAAGTATTGTGTCCAGTTTTGGGTCTTCCACTACAGAAAGGATGTGGACAAATTGGAAAGAGTCCAGCGAAGGGCAAAAAAAATTATTAGGAGGCTGGAACACATGTCTTATGACGAGAGGCTGAGGGAACAAGGCTTGTTTAGTCTGCAGAAGAGAAGAATGAGGAGGGATTTGATAGCAGCCTTTAGCTATCTGAAAGGGGGTTCCAGAGAGGATGGAATTTGGCTCTTCTCAGGATGGCAGATGACAGAACTAGGAGCAGTGATCTCAAGTTGCAGTGGAGGAGGTCTAGGTTGGATATTAGGAAAAAGTTTTTCACTAGTAGGGTGGTGAAACACTGGAATGGGTTAAGTAGGGAGGTGGTGGAATCCCCATTCTTAGAGGTTTTTGAGGTGCGGCTTGAAAAAGCCCTGGCTAGGATGATTAAGTTGGGGTTGGTCCTGCTTTGAGCATGGGGTTGGACTAGATCCCTAGATGACCTTCTGAGATCCCTTCCAACCCTAATATTTTATGATTCTATATGAAATCCTGCTTTGTTTTTACTCATGTAAATATTGACAGTGTATATTTTTCTGTTTCAAGCTAAAAAATTGCTTCCACTGATAATCTATTCCACTCCAGATTCCATCCCCATACAAGTTCCCATGCAGCCTTGTACAAATCTCTCTCTGGTTGATGCTTGGCAGCTTTATATAAATGGCCTTGAAGCCAGAAGGGTGTGATTTCCAAAACAAACACCTACAGACTAAACAAATTCCAAATGATTGGAAGGGTTGATCTTGGCTGAGAGATGGTGCATGGAACTCAGCATCGATAATATAGTAATGCAGCTATGGATCACAAATAATCACAAACAATGAAGCCTAGAAGGAAACATAATCCTTGACTTCAAAGATACATAGTGTGTCTGACACTGCTTTGCCTAACTCTGGTATTACATTCATGCAATTCATTCAACTCCAGTTCTAGCCAGCAGCAACAAGCTTTGTATAGCTCTGTTGGCTGCTCATTAATAGTATCTAGCTAGAGAATAGATAAACACAAAAATAACCCTGTTTTTTTTCTGTTTCCTTTTAGTTTCGCGTCAGGTCACTGGTGCGCCCATCTCAGTTCAGGGGACAGGCCTGTACTGAGCAATTGGTGGATTCCCGGAGGTGCTTCCCAACTAAACTTTGCAACATAGAAGAAGTTGACTGCAGGAATAAGTTCCAGTGTGAAAATGGTAATGGTGCTATTCACTCCATAACCACTAAATCAGATGTTCAATCAAAATAAGAAAGGTAATAGGCTACTTATTTGAGAAATGACATGTTGTATGCACTCTTCAAATCCTGCATATGAACATGTGGATTTTTGGAAAGAAGAAGTTAAAGAGAACAGCTCTCCAAAGCTTTTGTGTTTAAAATAGGAGTGTTATATCTTTGTGCTTTTTCCTTTTGTCTTCATTGTGTCTGCAAGGAGCTTGAGCCAGGGCAATTTTTTATCCAGATTGTTGGTGTGAGCTCTGTTTGCTGAAGAACAGCAATGCTCTCACAAGAAGAGATTCTTTGCATGGGTTTCTCTTTATGCATACATGGTTCTTTAGAGTTTTAGGCCTTGTTTTTCATCTAATGCAAAGTTCTGCATAGGTGCTCTTATGTAGGTTTAAAGGTGGCTTATTTAGGCTCAGCTTTAGCCTGTTCCTCAATTAAAATAAGCCTGATTTTAAATCAAAAAAAGAATGTTTACATAGGCTTTTGGTAAACCTTAAGTTAAATCAGGGCAATTCTTCATGTGGGCAAGCCACTAGAACAAGAAAAGCTGCTCCTACTAGAACAACAAGGGCATTTCTATGCACTGCTGTTATTTCCTTAGAGTTCTTTTCCTGCAGACTCCTAGCCCCTAATTATTGAAGCATTAGAAGCTTCTCTTTGTTTTACCCTCATTCTACCTGATAGAGCTATTGTATAAAAACATTTTTGTTGCTGCGGTTTCTCCGAAACAGGTCGTTGCATTGCCAAAAGTTTGGAGTGCAATGGAGAGAATGACTGTGGGGACAACTCAGATGAAAGGAACTGTAGGCGGATAAAGACTGTGTGCAACAGGAGATATGAGAGCATCCCCAGTGTGCAGTTAATGGGCAATGGGTATGTGGCTTTTGCTTGCCTTTTTCATAGGTTACGGTGGTTTTATCTTATTAGCATGTCAGTGAGGTAGTTACTAACTGAAAGCTCTGCCGGTAGATTAGTGAATCCAACTGCACTGAATATCTGGCATATTTTTATACAGAGTATCCAAAAATTAGAAGAATATCGTTAAGCACTAGCATTGGCACTTGGCAATTGCATCTGCTTAGTCACAGAGCCATAGCGCTCCCTTGCTTCTTATACAGAATGCAATAGAGAGAGCTATCCAAGCCCTAGTCTCAAGAAGGTTGGGGCCCCCATATGCCCTCTTAGCAGCCTGGGCTTCACACATCAGAAACGTGATCGTTACATTGTCTCTGGGCCCTTCTATGGGTTGGAGAACGTTCCCCTAGAAGTGTCTTGTTCTGCACGGCCTGTGAATATCTTTGATTAGATTCTTACCCAACATCGTTTAAGGTTGTGTTTTGTTTGCTACTGGCAGCTGAAAAGAGCAAGACTATATGTGACTCCACTCTCCTGCCACAGAGCGTTTCTAACTCAGAATCAAATCCAAAGACCAGAGCATAGCACAGAGGGGACATAGGTGCAGCCTCTTCAAACATTGCAGACCTAGGTGCTCCAGTATTACAGGGATGGGGTGATGTGGGATCCTGGATCAATACAGATAGATGAGTGTGAAAGGACAGGTGCATTTTTAGATGCATTCTTCATGGGTTAGGAACTCTTGTGGGAAGAATTTCTTTCAAAGCAGTAACATAAAATCTATTAACTAGGTCCTTAGTTGGTGTAAACCTACGATGTCTTCAGCTATGTTGATTTACACCAGGGTCTCGCTCTATTATCTTTCCATGTCTTTTTAACTCCTGAAAATTACTTTCTTTCTAGTTTTCATCTTCTGGCTGGAGAGAGCCGAGGAGAAATCCTTGATAACTCATTCAATGGAGGAAAATGCACAACAGTCAAAAGCAATGACACAAGGAAATCCTTTCGTGTTCCTGCAAATCTTGAGACTGTCATCTTTCAGGTACTATCTGAGGATTAAAGCCACTAAATAGCAGCTCTAATTTGAGAAGTGCTGGCCATGATTATAATCCATAGGAAGTGCATGGAGGTGTTAAGCAGTGAGATATTCTAGGCCATGACTCAAGAAAAGTACTTGAGTGCTATGACCAGGGCACATCACTGAGGAGACCAATCACTACAGATCTTTATTGATGTCCATGGCAGTTCTGTCACTGGAATAAGGGCAAAGCATACAACAAGGTCCACACTATGGATGTGATCCACACAGCAGATTTTGTCCTAAATACAACCTGTTTTTATCGGTGATGCAAGAGGTGTAATTGCACAAAGACTACATTTCCAAAAGCACTATGTAAAGAGTTTGATTGGATTTGCAAGTACAGAGCTTGTAGATTTAGTGGCCATCCAGGGTCAAGTATAGAAGAGTATAAACATATTTAATTATGGGAGAAGCAAATTGTTTTGCTCCATGTCTCTGCAAAACTCTCCCCAGTTTTGACCCACCAATAAAGATTAGCAATCTGATGGTTTAGAGGTTTTTGCTGTATGTTCATCCAGATCTATATATGCACATTTACAACCTTCTTTGGGCTGGAAAGGTCATTGGACCAAAATCTCCTTCTGAGGTTCCAATGCTTTGTAGTTTGAAATAGACTGGACAAACATAGCCTTGCTCATAATATTTCAGTTCTTTCACTCCTACTTCCAGCCTAAATCAGAGAGTGAAGCAGAAAGCAGACCTAGGAATGGACAACCAAACTAAAGTCAACTGAACTCTTTCAAATTTCCCAGAATGTTTTATTTTGGATTTGCTTGAGTTTGGGCTGAAAATGTGGATAATTTCTTATTTTATGCACACCGGTTGTCTCATCCCTTGTATGTACAAAGTGACTTACAACCACAAAAGGTCTGAGCACCTTTGAATATCAACAGCTTTGAAAAGCATGTTGAAAGTGGGAGATACTGTTAAGGCTTTTCAGACACATTTTCAAAGTCTGACACATCAACTGCACTTGAAACATTGTGCATTCAAATATGTATTTGATATATTAATGAATAATTGTGTTCACATGTATGCATTTGACCTATTTTCATGTACAAATGCCTTTTTCTGCATATACCTTTCACACATTTTAGCCATCAACTTCTAAAAACTGTCCCTTGTGTAATGAATGGACTTTTTCTGGTCATTTTGTCAATCATTACACATTCAAGTGTGTTCCTTCCAGAAACTATTAGAACTTCAGAACTTTGTTATTTATAATAATCTAATGAACCCTTTGGATGAGCTTGTTTTGCATTTCTGCCTGTCTAGGTGGAAAATGAAGAGGATGATGTGGCATCGGACTTCTATGAAAATATAATTCCTCTTCACTCTGACTCTGCTAGAGATAGTTCACACAGTGGCTCTGGGAGCAGCTCTTCTGGGATCCCAGGTCTCTTCTCAAGAAAGAAACGTGTAAAAGTCACATCATCTTACTCCTTCAAGGAAGCCATTGAAGCCTCGTATAAAAAGGTAAAATAAACTAGTTTTCATATTTTATTGTTTTTCACTCTCCATCTGATCGATTCCAGGAATGGCAGATATGAAAAAGGTTATTTTTTATTACCAAGCTAGCATCAAAAAAAAATTCTATGCTAAATTACATGGGTTGTGAGAAAGAAAAATAGGTACTCAGGGCTGAAATGATTATCAAGCCCAGATTACCTCTCAGTTTAAAAATAGGCAATTCTGTTCACTTGAGGGAAATAAAAACATGGTGTTCACACATGGGTTATCACCTTGCCCTTTAAATGACTTCTAGGAGGTAGATCTACATTTTATACTCCAAAAATTTCCATTGGACTTACTTATAAATAAGAATTTTTTTCTTCCTTATGCCACAAGAGATGCCTATAACATACCTTTAAATAAATACAACTGTAGGGAAAAATTCCATATCATAACATCACAGGATACCTCTCTTCTAAGCATATGTAAGAGTTGAGACTCAGAGGTCAGGTGATCCAAACCCTTTCTCCAAGCCAAGGCAGTCAGTTGAGAAAATGGAAGAACCAACATCTGTAAAAAAGCCACAGAGGAAATAAAGTTCAACCAGGATTTGTGATTTTATAAATATGAAAATAAAGCCACATTATTTTTTGTCTCTGGCAACTCTCACCTTATAATACCAGAGTCTTAGAACTGTCAAGTTATTGGCAGTCTATCTAATAATTATTGAACTAGAGCATACCTTGATTTAAAGATTTTTCCAGTGATATGGAATCCTTAGTAAACTTACCAATGTTTAATTACCCTCACCGTTTAAAAAAAAATTGCACCTTATTTCTAATCTGAATTTGTCTAGCTTCATCTTCCAGCCATTGGATCTTGTTATACCTTTGTTGGCTAGACTAAAGAATCCACTACTATCCAATTTCTGCTTTTGTGATGTGCACTTTTAGACAGCAATAAAGGCACCCCTTGAATACCTTGTTGTTAAGTTAACTAGATTGAGCTCCTGGAGTGTCTTTCTGTAAAGCATTTTTCAGATCCTTTAATCAGACTGATGGTTCTTCTCTGACCCCTCTAACGTACATAACATTTATTACTTGTCCTGTTCTGCATCCTAAATATAGGCTAGGCATTGACAAAATTATCTAGCTCTCAAAGGCAAAAGCAGAAAGTCTTTAAGACTATTCCCTTGTGAATTAATTGATTAATAACTGCACATCTCTTTGCATGCTCAAAATGCTATATAATGCTAAGTATTTACATTTTTTTTTATCGCTGAAATCCCACCCTGCCAATGAAAAGGAATATTGCTAAGGAATATTGTCAGGATGTACCAGAAACATTTGGCAGGTCAATAACCACCTGCTCTAAAGTCCATTGCAGTCAACAGTGACTTCTGCTGATTTTAATGGATTTTGGAGTAAGCCTGTTTGCCTTGACAGGTGCTCCTGGTACACTGGGCAGCAGTTAACTGGTTAAGATAGAGTTTGAACTACTTAATTCAAGAAACCATTCTCCACAAATACAGGGTATTTATCCATGTGCAGCACTTTTTTTTTTGTTTGTTACTATTTATGGATGTATTTTAATCCAAAATTAATTAACAATGACTTAAATCACAAAAATGCTGAAGTTAGCATATCACATAAAATGTAGTTTATGATGTTTTCAATAAAAGGATAATTTCCCCCAATATGAAAAAAGACATAGTTATTTTAATGTCTGCAGTGTAGTGATAAGCTTCTTCCAAAAACTATTACTTTTTCATAACATAACAGCTGCCAAGAAGCTTTTTAAGGGGAGAGGGAAGAGTTTAATAAGAATGTATCTGTATAATTTTTCATGCATAAAGAGTAAACAGGCACCTTTTTAAAACAGAATGTTTGTAATCTTACATTAAGAACCACAAGCCAAGAAAGAAAAGAAGTAAAGTCTCCATCAGAGAGTGCACAGCGTGTGTTAGCCACCTCTGAGAGTCTGTACTGAACTGAATGCAAAATGACTGCTGGCCTCTGCAGAACAGAGTCCTTAGAAATTTAATGGGGCAGTACACAACAGAGAAAACAGAGTGCATAGTTAAATATGCTTAAGTAGCTGCCGCTTCTAATCACGATTAGGATGGTGCACAATGCTAGCAATGGATCCAGAAACCTACGTTACTTTCTGGTTTCATCACAAGGCTGTCAAAAAATTGTCTAAGATTCATGTCTGTTAATATAAGTTTTAACATTGAACCCAGCGTGAGCAAACCTAGCCAGTTTGTTTCACTGGAATCTTTTTTTATTTTTAATTTAAGATATGTATTATGGTACCTCCTAAGGTTCAGTCAAGAGTGGGGCCTCGTTCTACAGAGTAGTAGACAGTACCTGTCCCAAGGAGCTTACAGTCTCTAAAAGATAAGACAGACATGGGAGAGAGGAAGATGGGATTGAACACACAAGCAGAGTGAACAATATGAAGGTGGCAAATGTCATGTTAATGCCATGATAGTTTTGAAGGGGTTGGGTTTACTTAAGAGGTGATCAACTAACTGGAAAGGAAAGGAATGAGGATGACAGCACAGGCGAGAAGAGCATAAGAGGGACAGGTGTGGAGTGAAGCTCAGGTGAATAGACGGGGGGTCGGATGGGGGGGCGGACAGAAGGAACAGGAGGGTTGGAGCAGACAGCCAGTCAGTATGGGACAGAGAGTGTCCAGTCAAAACTGTAGAAAGTTCTCTGAATGCCTGAAGGTCCTTGTTTTGGCTACTTCTCCTCTTGCCACTTGGAGTCTTTGGCCAACTCCTCGCTGCAGTTTTCTCCTATGCTCAGACTGGGGGGGAGGCACCCTTTGGGTCCTAGTGCCCCCCATGTGCACAGGGTCTCCCCTGCACAGTTTTTGATCCAACAGAGGTCATGGGAGGCGTGGCCCCATTTTACCCCCTCCCCACTAAGGCTGCAGTCCCTGCTTTGGGTGCTTCTGCCCTTACTGGCTGGAGTCTCTGGCTCAAATAATGTGAATCTCATGAGTTTCATGTACAAACTAGTGAAATGCAGTGCTTTTACTTCACTTTGAGTTTGTCTTTCTCTGAAATTCAGAGGAGTGAAACAGCATTGCTGGAAATCAAAGAAAATATCCTCATGAATTAATTGTATATCACCATCTCAGTCAAAACTGCCGAGTTTCACACTGTCCAGTCATGCTTGCCTTGGATTACACCAAAACAAATTAAGTAGATTGTGTATACATTAATTGAATCATTAAAGTTATTTTCATGTAACTGAGCAGAATTTTGCACAATATCTTATAAAATAGTCTAAGCCCAATCAAGACAAATATTTGTAATAATGCTTATTACTGATATTTAGTTCTCTACGGGATAAGTTCACCACTAGCATAAGTAGGTTCCACTGATGTAATGAGTATCCCTACACATGAAATTGCAAGCCCATTAGCAAGGATTTTTAATGAATCTGTAAATCAGGGGCTGTACCGTATGACTGGAGAATTGTTAACATATTTCTGTTTTTAAGAAGGGGGGGAAGTGATCCGGGTAATTACAGGCCTATTAGTTTGACCTCAGCAGTAGGTAAGATGTCAGAAAAATTTTTGAAAGAGGAAGTCCTTAAGGATGTCGAGGTTTGGGACAAAATACAACTTGGCTTTACAAAAGGTAGATTGTACCAGACCAACATGATCTTTTTTGAGAAGATAACAGACTTTTTAGGCAGAGGGAATGCATGACTGTAATTTCCCTAGATTTCAGTAAATCATTTGATATGGTTCCACATGGAGAATTATTAAATTGGAAAAGATGGGGATTACTATGAAAATTGGATAAGGAACTGGTTAAAGGGGAGACTACAATGTGTCATACTGAAAGGTGAACTGTCAGCCTGGAGGGAGGTTACTACTGGAGTTCCTCAGGGATCGGTCTTGGGACCAATCTTATTTAACCTTTTTGTTACTGACCTTGTCACAAAAAGCGGAAATGTGCTAATAAAGTTTACAGATGACACAAAGTTGGATGGTATTGCCAATAGAAAGAAGGAATGGGATATCATACAGGAAGATCTGGATGACCTTGTAAACTGGAGTAATAGAAATAGGATGAAATTTAAGAGTGGAAAGTGCAAGGTCATGCACTTAGGGACTCATAACAAGAACTTTTGCTATAAGCTGGAGACTCATCAGTTGGAAATGGCAGAAAAAGAGAAGGACCTCATTTGATCACAGGATGACTATGAGCTGCCAATGTGATGTGACTGTGAAAAAAGCCAATGCAGTCCTAGGATGCATCAGTTGAGATATTTCCAGTAGAGATACGGAGGTGTTAGTACCATTGTACAAGGCATTGGTCAGACTTCATCTGGAATACTATGTGCAGTTCTGGTCTCCCATGTTTAAGAAAGATTAATTCAAACTGGAATAGATGTAGAGAAGGGCTACTAGAATGATCCAAAGAATGGAAAACCTGACTTATGAGAGGAGACTCAAAAAGCTTGGCTTGTTTAGCCTAACCAAAAGAAGGCTATGGGGAGATATTATTTCCTCTCTATAAATACATCAGAGGGATGAATACCAGGGAGGGAGAGGAGTTATTTAAGTTCAGCACCAATGTGGACACAAGAACAAATAGATATAAACTGGCCATCAGGAAGTTTAGAATTGAAATTAGATGAAGGTTTCTAATGATCAGGGGACTGACTTTCTGGAACAGCCTTCCAAGAGGAGCAGTGGGGACAAGAAACCTAACTGGCTTCAAGACTAAGTCTGATAAGTTTACGAAAGGGATCATATGATGGGACAGCCTAATTCGGCAATTGACTAATCTTAGATTACTAGCGGTAAATATGCCCAATGGCCTGTGAAGGGATGTTAGATGGGGTGGGTTCAGAGTTACTACAGAGAATTATTTCTGGGTGTCTTGCTGGTGAGTCTTGCCCACATGTTCAGAGTTTAACTGATCGCTGTATTTGAGGTCAGGAAAGAACTTTCCCCCAGGGCAGATTGGCATTGGCCCAGGGTTTTTTTTGCCTTCTTCTACAGTGTGGGGCACGGGTCACTTGCTGGTGGTTTCTCTGTACTTTGAAGTCTTTAAATCATAAAGATAACTTCAATAACTCAGTCTTAGGTTAGGGGGCTATTACAAGAGTGGGTGGTGAAGTTCTGAGGCCTGCGCTGTGCAGGAGGTCAGACTAGATGATCATAATGGTCCCTTCTGATCTTTATAGTCTGAGTCTATGTGGAAACATATGAAAAGTACCCATGCCATTCATAGATGGATAGGTACAGAACCATGAACTCCAACAAAAGCCTTAATAAACTAATATTGTAATAAAATCATGACTGGACAACGAGTGGGCAAGGGGGAGCTGAGATCTAGCCAGGATGACCCTTCCTTTTCCAGCTTCTCTTGGACTGTGCAGAGGAAACCCAATCTGGAGTCATCAGGGCACATGCATCCCCATTCCCTATAGCTCCCTTCCCAAAGCTTGTGAACTCAAGGACAAAAGACTATTGTGAGGAAAGTCAGCAGCAGAAGAAGCAGCAAGCTGCAGCTTCTGATGATGTCATCGGTGCTGCTTTTCATGGTTGGTTTTTTAACTCTGGACATTTTCTCCCATTTACTGATTGGTTGCTTACTACAACATTGTCCTAGCCATCCCTCAGAGCCTCTTCTGTTTAGACTCATCCACCTGCTTTCCGTTCTCCTCTGTTACTCACTTCTATTCAGTATCTTCTCTCCCTCCCTTTTTGTCTCTGTTTAGCTAACAAAACTCCAAGCATTCAGAAATTGTGAGTTAGATGCCCCAAAATCATGAGACTGGCTTCAGAATCATGAAATTTTCAAAGCACGGTTTTGTTTTCTTTTTCTTTGCCTTCTGGTTTCTGATCCCTATGGGTGCACTTGCTTTGTGGTTTCAAGCTTTCCTCCACAACCCTGCTAGAAACTTGCTTTTGTAATGAAAGTTGAAATTCTGACTCAATGTCTTGATTCCAGCTGTGACTGTTAAGAAAAACACCAAATATTGTGAGACTCATGATAAAATCATGGGAATTGACAACATTGTTTGAATCCCATGCCACCAAAAACCACCCTGAAAAAATTAAGACAACAAAATCATGGAATTAACATAATATTTGCACACCATCAGGCCTATCACTCTGTTTGCATGTTACATTCCTTCTTCCCAACCCTGTTCGCCTTGTCTATTTTGGCTGTACATTCTTCAGAGCCGGGTCTGTCATTTATTCTGTGTGTTAGTACAGAATGAATGAAAGGATCTTGATCTCAGTTGTGGTCCCTACACATTAACACACATTGTCTATCGTGCAATGAGACTGATCTTCTAGAATGTAACCAAATGCTTGTAGCCTCAAGTGGATTGATCTTTGGATTAATTTGCGCTAAGACCAAAGAAATATGAAATATAATTTATTTGCCCCTTTTTTCAATATTCAAATGGAACTGAACATATTCTCAGCCTTTTAGCCCTTTGTCACGAGAAAGAGAATAAGGTTGTTTCTTTCTTTCTTTTTAGAATTCAAACTTTATTAGGGTCCACAAAGTGATAGCAGTTTCAAACTTCACAATGAAAGAGTCAGCTCTGCAGCTTTCAAATACCTTTCTAAAAGCACTTACCCACCTGCCACTGGAGTACAACTATGCTTTATATAGCAGGATTTTTGATGACTTTGGGACTCATTACTACACTTCTGGATCAATGGGTGGCACATATGACCTTCTTTATCAGTACAGTGCTGAAGAACTGAAGAATTCAGGTACGTAACCTTTGGTGAGATAAAACTACATGATCTATTTAGTCACAAATATATTTTTCCTATCATTCTGCTAATAGTGCCTGTGAGAAAATCACTGCCCTGTGCTTTCATGTTTTAGTGTACACAATACAGTAATCCTATATTGCTCTCAAACAAAATAGTATCTAAACCCATAAAATTATGGCGGTCTAGGCTTTACCAAGGGAAGTGGTGGATTCTCCTTCTTTTGATGTCTTCTAGAATAGATGTTTCAGTCAAACCCAATTTATTGTTCTCAATGCAGGGGTAAATGGATGAAATTCTATGGTTTGTGTGATCCAGGAAGTCCCACCAGATGAGCTAATAGTGCGTTCTAGCTTCAAAAGCTATAAATCTATGAAAATTATTAACAATTACTATGGGCAGCAAATTCCTTAGAAAGATAATCAGATCATTAAAATGGATAGAACATTCTACAAAAGCTGAAAACCTAACTTCTCAAGTTAAAGGCTGTGATCCTGAATCATGGTACTGTTAACTTGTGTGGGCATCGCTCATTAATGAAACAAAGTATAATCAAGTGAATCAAGGAAACACCAGCAGCATCAGTACATATTTAGAAAATTACGGTAAATATGACTTTGTCCCACACTGTTGCTAGATGGGGGAATAGCATGGTGTCTGATGAAATTACACGGGGCTGAAGGAAGTAATCCACAACACCAATGTCTCCTTCAGAATGCAGCTGGTGGGCATGAGAACCTCAGACATGAACTGGAGGTAGGAGGAAACTAGTGTGAGGAGCACCATGAAATAGATGGCTATGACGTTCTGAGTAGAGAAAAGGGGAGTAATGTGGAAAATTGGGGGGAGTGCTCTTTAATATTTTGTGTTTAATATTTAGTGCTTAGGGTACCGGATAGCAATTGTGAAAAATCAGGACAAGGGGTCGGGAGTAATAGGTGCCTAAGAAAAAGCCCTGAATATTGGGACTGTCCTTATAAAATTGGGATATCTGGTCACCCTATTGGTACTTCATGTCCTCAATGCTGTTTAATATTTTCCAGGTTTGACACAGCAAGAATCGACAGAATGTGTCCGGACAGAAACAACAAGGCGTGTGCTTTTCAGAAAAAAAAAGAAAGTACATACAAAGTGCACCACAAATAAAATGACTGAACGCCATGAAGGTCACTGTTATGAGCACTAAGCATATGTACTGTTGTTTACCAGGGGGGAGGATAGTATCTGATAATCATTGGGCTGAAACTCTAACTTCATTGGCTTCAATGGCAAAACTTCCTTCAACTTCAGTGGGGTCAGATTTTCACCTTTTGTCTCCCAATTCAAGCATTGTGAGCGTTCTGGCTTTTACAAAAATACACTGTGGCCCAGATCCTGTCTCTCCGTTGCAGCCTGAGACATTTTCCCAGCTGAGGAATCCAATGACACAAATCTAGGCTAGCCATATGTCACCTCTCTCCCCATTTCCAGAGTAAGGGCATTCAGGAGGCAAGAAGGCGACATGACAGGGACCCAGCTGGTGGGTGATCATTTGAGGACTATTACCAGCTGGCAGAGTTTAGAGCAGCCCCTAAGATGCTCTGAACTTCTTCATAGCTGAAGCTGGCACAGAATCACACACAGACTCAAGAATCCATAACTAACTCCTTGACATCCCCCACCTTCTCTGCTGCACCACGCAAAGTTCTGGTGCATCAGAGACTCTGTCTTGTGCTTTTAGTTAACTTTGAGTGTACTGAAAGATCAGTTTATTTTCAATGAAATATCAGGGGGTCATGCACCTAGCATAAATGGAAAGAACTATTTGAGCAGCTAAGACAAATATGCCTTGCCTCACTCATGTGACTAGTGCCATACTAAAGACAACCAAACTATTCAGATGTGAAAGGAAAACAAGAGTTGACACTCCTGTCCGAAACCATTCTCTGACCTGAATGGATTGTTCCACATGATATATTTTCTAATCCTATTGTACTGTGTCCTATCTTGTTTTAGATATTGCCAGGGATAATGCTTTCGTCACCTTGTTTTTCGAGACTAGTCCATAATCTACTAAATTTCATGATTGGGATATTCAGACTACATTTTTCTTTCTTAATTTCGTAACATTACTCCTGTTATGAAAGTTGGGAGGGAGGGATGGATTACTACCTTCTATGCTATAATTTGGTGCCCCTGTGTCACCAGCAAATCCTATTAGCTCTTCTTAAAAAAATTAATCCTTGGAGTTTGCGTTGTATGCAATAGAAAAGTTGTGGTTATGTTTGAAAAACCTTTCAATTTTAATCTCATTTTAGGATCATTTTTGCAGTCATCTGAGAGGTCTATTTCATTGGTAAAAGGTGGAAGGGCAGAATATGCTGCAGCTTTGGCTTGGGAGAAAAAGGGGTCTTTCCCAGAGCATACAGTATTCACAGATTGGGTGGAATCAACAAAAGACAATCCTATTGTGATTGATTTTGAGGTAAGAAAAGAAAGAAAAATACTAGCATGAAAATAAAGTCCATCATCCTTTAGGGGAGTGAAGCCTAACTCCTGCATTTTTTTTCATCTTTATCCCTGAAATGAGACTAGAGATTATTTCACATTCATTCACAAAATATTTTACAGTTTTATAAACATTTATAGGAACTACTTTTTGTATCCCTCAGCCTGTAAAACTAAATCCCCTTAATACTGTGCATCCAAATTGAAGGGCACTGGATGGCCACAGGGAGTGGAAAGACTCACTGGGCCTATTTTCAGACATCATTGGGAAGGAGGAGTCCTCTGGAACTTGGTGGTAGGAAGAGGCTTGTTGTTTTGGGGAAGAAGGAAAGCAATGCACTAGTTGTGTCCAGGAAGTTAGCTGACTTCCTCATGGTAAAACTCCCTAACCATTCCTAGTTTGGAAAACATAGAACGTAACTAAACAGTAAATGTAACATCAGTCCAATAATATTTTTCCCTGTATATTTTTGCATCTCCCAGGGTTATACATGACCTCCATGTCTTTGTTTATACCGTCTTATCTAGTATGATTTATAAAAAGTATATTGCTAGTTCTTTGCCATTGACCCGCTAGGCCCTCACCTTTAAGAGGAAAATATAGATATGGGTGATCTAGCTTATGAAGTTTTTCATGCACTGTTAAAGCCAAGAAATTGTACCGCACGCCACACTCCCAACTTTTTATCCATATAGCCTAGTAGGGTCTGATGGTTTTTTAAAAGATGGGGTTTTTTTTAGCTGTTTGGGATATGTTGATGCCCTGCAACTATCCATAGCAATAAATCAACACAGCTAACTCTGTACCACAAGGAAACTTCCACTTCATCTTTCATTATATGATCCTCTGCTGTGTGTTTTTCTCTTAGTTGTCCCCCATCCTGGATTTGGTGAAGAACTTCCCATGTGCAGTGACTAAACGGCGCAACCTCAGAAGAGCACTCATTGAATACCTAGACAGATTTGGTCCCTGTAAATGTGCACCATGTCCCAATAATGGCAGACCTGTGTTGTCTGGAACAGAGTGTCTGTGTGTGTGTCAGTCTGGAACCTATGGGGATAACTGTGAAAAACGTGCCCCAGATTACAAATCAGGTATTTATGATAATACTGTGATGATACAAATGTGCTTCTTTCTTCTATCCACACAACTTAATGTTAAAAGTTAAAGCTGGTTGGAATCTGGAATTACCATTCCATGGGAAATTCCAAACTTTCAAATTTCTATTCAATCAAAACAAAAAATTGAAATTTCAAAGTTTCCCACAGATCAAATTCCACTATTTCTTTTCAAACAAACCAAAATGATATTTAGTTTTGACCTTATAAAATATTTAATTTCAATAGGGTCAAAATAGTTTCATTTTGATAAGATTGAAACATTTAGTCTGGATTTTGTTGGCTTGACGTTTGTTAGTCTTTGGTATCCTTCAGTCTTGAGAGACCAGGGGTATGCGCCCCTGAGAAGTAGAGAATTTACTCAGTTGTTTTTATGGTAGCTGCGAATGTGGCTGAAGAGACCCACTTGAGAGAGAGAATTTCTGCTGTCTTTGTTACATTTAAAGGTGGTGTTTCGATCCTTTGGGCTCTGCCTTCTGTGAGCTCCTTTCTCCTCTGCTAAGCTGGACTGCTTCCTCTCGTAGCTTTGGAGACCTTTATTGAGCTCTTGTTTCCAAAGGCTGCAGTCTAGAGAGTGATCTTCCCAGTTATCCATAACCATGTCTATTTCTCTGAGGTCTCACTTTCACACATCCTTGAAACGCAGTTTTGGGTGCCCTTTAGATCTTTTCCCAGAGGCCAATTCACCATAAAGGCTGTCCTTTGGGATGCATCTGTCATTCATTTGGCACACATGCCCAAGCCAGCAGAGGCATCTCTGTTTAAGGAGTGTTTGTATGCTGGGTATACTGGCCCACTTCAGCAGCTCAGTGTTGGTGATTCTGTCTCTCCAGAAGATTCCAAAAATTCAACAAAGACAATTCATATGAAAGCGTTCCCATTGACACAGCGCTACGCCACTTGAGGTGGTACTTTTAATACATCGACCTCCAGATCAACTGAGCATTCAACTGATCAAATTTGCCCCATCAGTGAAGATGTACCCAGAGAGTGATGAAAATGGCATCTCTCATTTCTTGTGGTACTTTGCCTTCTTTCTGTCACAGACAGAGCAACTCATAAAGGTGTTGCAGTAGAACAGGTTTTCCACATTTTATGACCCCTCGTGGTATGTTTCGAAATCCTGCTGGTGGTAGTATTCAACTGGTTGTAAAACTGGTCCTTGATGTCAGAAGACAGGGAGAGTGTTGGGGCATACAAACTCACAAGACTGACTGGGCCCTTACATGTGAACAAGCGTAGTGCCAAAATTCTCTCTGATCCATTTGTAGGTGGCTCAGTCATCCCCAGAAGTGAGTTCTTGATGTCAAATCCCACTCTTGCGTTTCTTCAACGCTTTTCCCTGTCAGAAAAATATGTAGTATTTTTCCCTAAGAAATCCGCTTTATGCTATCCTTGTTTCTTGGGGGGGGTACAATATCTAAATTGAGTCATTTCAACTCATCATTGAACATGGCAGTTTGACATGCATCATTTATTAGTTGAAGATCCTCAGATAATCCAGGTGTCATTATGTGAACATTCCAGCACCCTATCTCAAAAGATGTTTTCATTTGCTTACTTGTTTTGTCTAGTGCATTGATTTCAGTCCGCTTGTCATGTTATAAAATCTAAGCACCAAGCATCCATTGAAGGAGGCAGACTGTGGCAGGACAACACCTTATTGTCAGGGGACTGCCAAGTTTTATGGCAGCTGGTAGTTGTCCAGTGAGATACAAATATCTTTCCCGTCATTGGAAACAGCCCCTGACCCTCAACTATACACCAATCGAGTAAGAGCTTAAAACAGGTAACTGCTGCTTCCCAAATTGTGTCAATGCTTAAAGCAAACCTAGAGTACTTCTCCAGGACACAAGCTTGGGCAAATAATATGAAGGTTTACTGTGAAAATCTATACTATGAATGTATAAGTACATATGTGTGCAAACACCTGTTTATAACAGCATCCAATTATCTTCTGTCCAATGTGAATCTATATCAATTTTAGTATTTATACTATTTTTTAAATGTGCTCCTTGTACAAGAGAAAGCTTAAGATACCTGGCTAGATCTAAGAGCTCCTGTGTGTGAACCCCACCTGCAAATCCAGTTTAGTGCTGATTGCAACTCTGCTGTTCCAATAAAGATTGTCTTTGGGCAGGTGGGGGTTCATATACAGTGGTGTATGTGGTGCTGGGTTTGTGACAAGGACAAATGCATACAATGATTTAGCAAGGTACTTCTGTATTTATTTTTCATTCATGACCTCTTGAGCATTAGAAGCTAGGTATACAGAAGCCAAAAAGACTTTATCTCCATATACGCCTGCAGAGATGATATCTGTAGATTTAATAATTCATATAAAACATGTTTCAAGGGAAAGCAAACTAAAATAATTAAACAAAAGATGGGCTAAAGTGATGGCAATTGAATTCAGATTTGGAGCTGGAGTAATTTTGGGATTAGAGATATCTTGGCTCTGAAATTCAGGTCAAGGCACCATCATCTGAAAAGATTTCCTGCCTCATGGAATCTCAAAACGGCTGCATATATGGTGGAACTAGAAAATAGGCACCACCTGGTTTTGGATATGACCTGGAACCAAAACTGTGTAAAGAAACAAAGATTTAGACTCTCCTGAAATTCAAAACTGCTCAGATTTGGGTTTGGCCCATCTCTCTTTAAAATGTGACCTCCTATAAATAACGTGTTTCTGCTAGTAAACAATGTAAATACTTTTAAATTGTGACTGTTAATCAGTTGGACTTCCTGTTGTATACGGTGTAAGGGAAATAATGCAGGTAGAGTGGATTTGTCAAGTGGTTGGAGTTTTCTTTCATCTGTTCTAGTTGCAGTGGATGGTTACTGGAGTTGCTGGTCTGCATGGAGCTCATGCGATGCTTCTTTCAAGAGAAGAAGGACCCGGGAGTGCAATAACCCCGCACCACTGAACGGAGGCAAGCCATGCCAGGGTGAACGTGAGCAGGAGGAAGACTGTTATATCTCAATGTTTGTGGACAAGTAAGAAGATGGTAGACTGGAATTGCCACTTTCGGATGGGATGGGGTTGAAGATGCCTCCAAAATGGCTTGGTGGCTATTAAGGCTAGGGAAGTGTGGAGAGCAATCTCCTGTCTGCCTTTCTATGGATGGGTCTGTTAGAGGAAAATGTCTGAAAATCTATACAAATTTGGTTCTGTTTTGTTGTTTCCTCCCAGAGAATTCCAGCAGCATTACCAATATGTAGTTATTTTAAAATGTTTTGTATGACTCTGTCTGAAGTGATACAACATTCAACAGCTTCTTTTCATGAGTCTTTATCCAAACATTTTCCTCTCTTCTGAGCTACATGAATTTGAATGTTGTCTCCTCCTCTTCCCAAAAGCTTTATTTATTTATTTATTTGGGGTTTGAATTCAAAATCTCAAAGAGAAATTACATCAAAACTACTGAGTTCCACCTGGTTCTGATTTGAAACAATGCAAAACATTAATTTTGCAAGGTTTCAATGTAAAATCATATATCCAGCCCCTGACTGGGTTTAGTTTTTCATTCAAAGGCTGGCTCTTCAAGAGCAAACTTTGTAACCATAATGCAATCTGGTTCATCTCTGGTGATAGCAACAGCAGTAGCACTAAGTGGAAGCTGCAGAGGCAGGACTGGGAGTTATACTATCACTGTTGTAATGATTATATAGGCGATCCTTTACTGAGGCTGTTGGACACATACAGACCCTTTAGTTCTCCTTGGCTATCTAACTCCATGACTAAGTAAGGTAACATAGTATGTGCATATCTAGGCTTGGAAGGATTAGTTTTGTATTGGTGAATATCAGTAAAGATTGATTTCACTATAGACATGCAAACTGACTAAATTTCCATCAGTGATAATCAAAATTTACACTTAGGCAAAATAAAGTTTTACTTGCGAACTTATTAGAGTTTGATTTAAGGATATTTACTTTGAAATGTGAAGTTGACGGCTTGTGTTTTAACTGTTATAAAGCTTTAAATTTTGAATCTCACTGGCTGCCATTGAATAGCTGTTGGACAGTCCCCCACCCTCATAGTTTTCCCCAACTGTGAAAATTTAGTCAAGGAAAATAAAAAGTGCTTAAAAATAAACATCAAATTATATATAAAAAAATTAAAATCTAATTCTGCCAGGCCTACTCATTTCCACACATTGGGGGCCTCCTTAGCCCTTGCCTGAATTTGGTAGTCTGCGAATAGACATTTGACTATCACCGAACCAATCCATGATGAACCCTAAGCATTGACCAAACCACTTGAGATTGCAGTCACTTCTTAGAGGTAGAACACCATCTTCTGTGCTCCTTGCCATGTTTCTCCTGATTCAAGAAAACTAAATGGGTCAAATTCTCTGCTGGGAGAGTTACAATGTCAACAGAGAATTTGGCCCTGTATCTGCTCCTGTGTTCCCTGTGCTGCTTTCTGCTAAGCTGACTATTGTCAGCACATAGTTCTCTTTCCCTTAGTTTCAATGGATTATAGTAGGGGAGTGAAGGGGGAAAGAAAGCCCAGCTCCCCCCTGCCCTCCCTGGTTTGGGAGAGCAGCAGCTCCTCGCCAGTTCCTCCTCCCTGTTGCCTAATGCCATGAGAACTCTCCCCTACTTTTCAATTTACTTTAACCACTCGTTAGTTTGCATCCTTAATTACAAACTCTTATTTTTCAGAGGGGCGCCATGTATAAATGATGATGAAGCAAGAAAGGAAGTAGATGTTTTCATTGGTGAACCAGAGTCTGGATGTCTGAAGCCAGTCCCGCCAGAAAATGGATTTCTCAGGGTGAGAGGGCTGTAACAGGTTATGGGAGTGCTGGATAGGGATGGAGAGCTCCAAGAAGCTCCAGGTTTGACAAGCCTCACAAACTCCTGACTGGGTTCACAAAACTAGCTCACATTCCACAAAACTTTATATCCTCTAATTGTATCCAAATATTAGCACCTGACACTACGAGGCCGAACAACATACTTCCACTTTGTTTAATAAAGACATTTCTCTAACTGATTATAAGCTGATATTAAGTGCCACTATTTGGGATAGAAAAACATCTCAAAAGCTAGGCTGCCATTAGTGGGTGCACTTATACAAAGGGGGTTTCAATTTAAATTTTCTCTTACCACCTTTACTCCTTTTTCCCCCAAAGTGCTCTATATTTGGGGATCTTTTTCCTACTGGTTTTCTTCTCCATATTCTTTTTTCATTGGCTGTTTTCTTTCTGCACCTAAAAATCCCTTCTCCTCTCTCTCAATCTCTAAATTTATATTTCATCTTCACTTTGGATTTTTTGGATTTTGACTACATGGAAGCGGTAGATGTTGGAGTTATTGGAGTGCAAACTTGCTGTTTCCTCCAGCATCTAAGCTTATCAGAAGAAACTGAGTAAATAAATCTACTGCCAAGAGAAAATTTGTGAGATGTTTAAAAGGCCAGGGAAGCACTATTGCTGAGATAGTGATGCGTGCCCATGTCCATGAATGATTCACAAGTGGATAGCAGAAAATCACACACATGCTGCACTAATTTTTTTTTTTTTAATTTCTGGGATCAATATTTTTATGTTGATTATCACTTTCTTTAGTATATATTTTACCAGCACATGAATTCAGAGATAGATCTACTGTATTTTGCATATCTGCTGGGTTAGCAATCATATTGCTGTATAGAGGGCAAGCTAGAAGATTCCCCTCTCTGCGGGGGCTTTCTCCCAATAGCAGATCTGTAAAAGATCTCAGCAACAACTAAAGCAAAGAATGGGTGAAGGATATAGGTCCCCTTCTCACAGCATTTTTGTGAACCCTGTAACCGGTGTGTCAATACTAGTGGGTGAATGCATTACAGCATTAGTGACTGGATGGACAGACAAATGGGATGCATGGCTCTCGCTTTGGAGAAGGAAAAGAAAATTGTTACGACTATTGCAGTACCACTAAACTAGTTCTGAGTATCTAATTCTTACGTCAGTGAGTATTACGCTTACAAAGGATTTGATTTAATTGTAGAATGAAAAGAATCATTACGCAGTTGGGGAAGAAGCTGAAATCGCCTGCATGACTGGCTATGATCTCATTGGGTATCAGTTTCTTAGATGTCTATCAGATCACACCTGGATACAGCAACCTATTGAGTGCCAACGTAAGAAAGAGGAGAAAAGCTAAGATCAACAACAAAACTCAAGAGGAGAAAAAATATACATAAAAGAAACACTAGAATGATTCCATTTTTAATAAAACACTCTATAATAGTGTCTTAAGAAAAAGTTAATAATTGAGTGATAGAAGTTAGAGGTGGCAAAGACCTACCAGGTCATCTTATTCATTCCCCTTCCAGTACAGGATTGTTCCTACACTATATTCTATAAGCAAGAGATATTACCCTGAGGGGTGCTATACAAAATTTGAAGACAGATATTTTCTAGATAATTTTCTAATCTGATTATAAATGTATTCAGTAGTGCATTTCACTTCCAGACCTATCTAACTGAGCTGTAAATTTATGATGATCATTTTGAATGAACTAGCATTCCCAGTACTGGACAGACACAAGTTACATAGGTGAGAATTTCAAAGCAGTCTACTGGACTTTTCCATTAATTTCTATGGAAGATGTGTGTCTAAACCCCCAAGACTGCGGTAGAAATCTCAGCCATAAAGGACATACCCTGATGTGCTTACAGTTCAATCAACAAGTAAAGCTAAAACTTATTCTTAATCTAACAATGAGAGATTCAAATAGTTAACAAGAACCCAATGCATTTACACTGCTTTGAATCTTCAGGTTGAAAATTTCATCATGAATTATGGAATATATTTACAACCTTTCTAGCACCATTCACTTTATTAATAATGGTTACATACGGCAAACAGTTTGATAAGATGCCCTAATTGCCTCTTTTAATATGTGTAACATGCTGAACCAGCATTCTAAAACGTTTATTATGCCTTTAGAAATAATTTTAAATGATTAACACCAGTATACTTTATAAACACTTTATTTTTCCTTTTTAGTAACTTAAAGAAAAATGTAATATATGAAGTGTTACCACGACAGCAGGTCAAAAATTTTCAAAACTCAAAATTGTGTCAAAAAAGTGTCACAATTTAGAATTTCAACCAAAAGAGGTCAGCATTATTGTGAAATGGTCACGCCCATTTTTTAAATGGACCTACTTTAACCACTTTAATTACAGTATTTATTATCACAACACGATATATTTATTTGAAGTGTCTCTTTACTACAGCATCGGTGTGCCCCAAACCATCAGTATCTGAGGGTGTCACAGTCTTCCCATTTAAAAAAGAATACAAGGTCGGTGAAACCATCCAGCTAAGCTGTCCATCTGGCTTCATTGTCACTGGAGAAAAGCAATACACGTGTGGGAGAGAGGTATCATGGACACCTCCTATACCAACATCACTTAGCTGTGAGAAAGGTTAGTACCCATACCTGTGACTAGTATATTTTCATTTTAGAAGCCGGGGGCCGATCAATACCTCTTTTTAACAGCTCAGATCAGATTTTAACTAACCATGATGCATTGCATGATGTGTGGCAAATTTTAAGGCCAGAAAGGATAGTTATGATCATCCAATCTGACCTCCTGCATAACCCAGGCCATAGAATTTTATACAGGTGTTCCTACATCAAGTTCATACTTATGACCGAGTTATAACCTATCATTTGTTAGCAGTAAATTTGTAAGGCTGCAGATGGATTTTTTTTTCTGAAATAAACTATACCCACTAGGCATAGTGAAAGGTAGGAGATGGAGGTATTTTTGTTTGATGCAAAGGAAACATAGAAGTGGAGGTCACCTAAATGCTGCTGAAATTTCAGCTTGTGTGAATTTACCAGCTCTCCCCGAAGTTTCATCTGGATTGATTCACTCTTATGAGACTCCACACATGCAGGCTTCGGAAGTGAAGGAACAATTGACCATAATGGCCATCTGCTTTCGATCTGAGAGACAGCACCAAAGCCATTTCTGGGTTCACACTTGCAGCTTTTTGGAGGCAGTACGGGCACAAATGGTAGCTGGTATCAAATGCCACAGAGATGTGCTCCCACTGTTTCTGTGGGCAAGAGCTGATTGTCCACCAGGGCAGAGCATTCTCTGAATACCATGCCTTGCCCTGAAACTTGACTGAGAGGAGTACAGGTTAGTGGCAGCTGACACGGTTATTGGCTACCTTTTCGACTGGCTTGCTTAGAAAGGAAAATTAGAGATGGGTCTGTGGTTTGCAAGGTCTCTAGCACCATGTGCTAGGTTCATTAGTATTGTCTGACCTATTTAATATATTATGGTGTGTGATACTTCCCCTCATCCCCACCCCTCCCCAGAAGAATTCTTGTGGAGTTTGCCAATTCTGGAAAGCAAACATGCTATGAAGCTGAGTGCTTCATGATTCTTGTTTTGTTTCTCTGGCTGCACCAGACTGCTCATCATTTGCTTTATATGTTCAGCAACTTTTCTTCTCAGCCAGTCAAATTCTTTTGTTGGTGGCTTATCATTCTCCAACAGGGCTGTGTCACTGAATTTTATTTCACGCCATTTTGCTCCTCACATCTCTCCATGGGCACTCGTCTATTCTCTTAAAACGGGGCTGTCGTCACCACCAACCCTGTTGTAAGGATATGTTCTTTTGACATCCAACCCAGATCATTGAAGGCTGAGGAGTTTTGAACTTCTTACTATTTAATATGGGTGGTATTTCATGTGACATCTAATATTTAGAAGTGCATTGTTTTAAAGAAGGAAAAATAAGGCCTGCGATTACAGAATCATAGAAATGTGGGGCTGGAAGGGACCTTGAGAAGTCATCAAGTCTAGCCCCCTGCTGTGTGGCAGGATCAAGTAAGCCTAGCCCATCCATGAAAGGTCACTGGTTTTTAAAAATCTCCAGTGATGGCGATTCCACAACTTCCCTTGGAAGCCTGTTCCAGAACTTGACTACCCTTATAGTTAGAAAGTTTTTCCTGATATCTAACCTAAATCTCCCTTGCTGCAGATTAAACCCCTTACTGCTTGTCCTATCTCTAGAGGACATGAAGAACAATTGATCACAATCCTCTTCATAACAGCCCCTAACATATTTGAAGACTATCAGGCCCACCCTCAATCTTCTTTTCTCAACCTTAAACATGCCCAGTTTTTTAACTTTTCCTCATAGATCAGGTTTTCTAACCTTTTATCATTTTTCTTGCTCTCATCTGGACTCTCTCCAATTTGTTCACATTTTTCCTAAAGCATGGCGCCCAGAATTGGACACACTACTCCAGCTAAGGCCTCACCAGTGCCAAGTAGAACAAGACAATTACCTTCTGTATTTTACATATAACACTGCTGTTAATACACCCCAGAATGATATTAACCTTATTAACAACTGCATCTCATTGTTGGTCCATATTCTCTGTGTGATCCAGTATAACACCCAGCTCCTTTCAGAGGGGTAGCGTGTTAGTCTGTATACAGCAAAAACAAGGAGAGTCCTGTAGCACCTTAAAGACTAACACATTTAATTTCTGCAGGCATAAGCTTTCGTGGGCTGCAGCCCACTTCGTCAGATGCCAGATCCCAGCATCTTGTTAGCAGTGATATCACCTAACCATTTATTCCCCATTTTATAGTTGTGCATGTGGTCTCTCCAGACCCCTGGCCCACATCCTGTTCTTGCAAAGCGATCTAAGAGTGAACTACCCCAGATGGCAATTATGGAAGATGCCAGAGGGCAAGTTATATGATTAACTGGAAGCCTGCTATAAATTAATGGTTTCTTTCCATTCCAAAGAAACAGCAGCACTTACTAGTGCTGTTGGATGCAGCTGCAAAGAAGTTGCAGCAAAGAGCTGACATTAGGTAGTTAAATTAACTGGATCTTTCCCTTTGCTTCTCAGATCATGCTTCCTCCTTGCATTTTTTGCTCTGTAGTGTTCAGAAAAACAGGAGAGGACTGTTATACACACCTACCTGTTGCTCTGAGGCAGCAGAGCTGGCCCCAAAATTGCAATCTTTCCTGTCTGTGAGCTTCACCACAGTTACCTATCACTTTGTCAAGACATGTCCTAAACATTTTGAGAAAAGGCCATGAAACAAGCTTTCAAGACCTTCCTCAAAGTTCCGTCTTCCAGCTCACACACCACCAAGCCAGACCATTGTAATGTGCTCTTTACCTTGGGAACTACTTAAGAACCACTTAGATTCAGCTTGAAGTAGGCAGAAATCTGCAGCCCGCCTCTTCAGAAGTTCAGAGTAGTGTAGATGCATGACGCCTGCATTCTTTGAACTGAAGTTGTTCCTAGGCAGCTTCTGGGTTACAACTCAAAGATTTTATCTTCCTTAAAGACCCGAAGGCATGGCCATCTCAGACACTGCATATATCTTTTCATGCCAGCTCGATTCCACTGGACTGCCCTTTGCTGTCCCTCTCCAGAGAGGTAATCCAGCACAGGGGTGGCAGAACATTCTCAAACAGCTTTTCATCTCAGAATTTGCTCTGTCCTACAGTGGATCAGAGTCTGAGGATTTTTATGAGTTAGTGCAAGATGCATTTGTTCACTCCAGCTTTTTCTTTCTTCATCTGTTCAGTGGTGACAGTGGTAAAGGGAGTTTGCCAGTTGTTGGCAACAGTCATTTATGTTAATTTCTGTAATTGTCCAAAAATACCACAGTGATGAGAACAATGTAAATAAATATATTCAAAAACAACCATAACTTCATAAAATAATCCAATACATAATAAAAGCCAGTAAAAATGACACCACAATTTGGGTAACATTTCAGCTCAGGGGAAGACTTTTCACTGAACTGAATTTGTGTTTTACAAGCAGATATGCAAGTGCTCCTTTATGTTTTCTGTGTAGGTGCTGACTAAGGAGGCTTTCACCCCACCCCTTTCACCTTGATTTTTGGAACTTTTGGAAATTTTGACCTTTGTGTGGCATAGTTTCTATTCTTTCTTGCATTATTTTTAAGATCATTGTTCTTAAATATTGGAATTATATATGGATGTCCCCGCTAAGTGAAGAACAAGATCCATCAGTGCTCATTATCGGAGGTTAGGCTACGTTAAAATAAACCCACTCAAGGTTTGATGCAGAATTCTAGTTTCTGTTCATATTTTTTATCCATTATTTGAGAGAGTAGCTCTGATAATGCCTACTTTCTCTTTCAGATGAGCGAACTAAAGCTAGAGGTAACTGCAGGCCAGGACAAAAACAGGTTGGCTCTCAATGTGTTTGCATGTCTCCAGCACAGGATTGTGGGTAAGGTATATACTTGGATATAAAGGCACAGCCACTCTATAGTGCAGTGATCCATTCTGAACATGAAAGAACAGGGAGAGACAAGAATGACAACAACCATGGCGTTCTTACAGTCTGTTCCAGATATGAGCGAAGCAGCCATAGCAGGGTGTCCAAACACAGTCATTTTTATAGCCTATAAAATAAGCGAGCTAGCAGCTGTGTTTCTGAAGATCAGCAATGGCATCTAGTGGTCAGCATGTCACAAATCCATCCCTTCATTCCATTTCCTACCATCTGGGCCTGCATACTTCCTTTTCCCCTCCCCTTACCTACCTTCTTTCCAGCCACTGACTTCTAAGAGGCCAGCCACCTAACTTTCCTATCGTCCTGCGTTACCCATATGGAGTCTCACCACGTCTACTTTTGATAGTTGCCATTGGATCAGCTCTTGGTTTTTATGCCTCTTGTGTTTGGGAATTCCATCAGGTGAGTGTGGGGCAGAACACACGGACGGCTCAGACCCCCGGCAAGTTATGGGTTGTGACATGTGTGAACTCAGCAGCTTTCCTGGTGGAGTGTCAGACTTGCTGAATGCCCATGAATTTTTGCAGGGTATAAGTGAAGGGTCTTCTGGTGACTGATTTTTGCCCCCAAACAAGTTTGCCCCATCTTGCAAAGGCCAATTATATAAACACAACATATGTATTCTTTCTGGATCTCCCCAAACATATTTGGCCAAAACCTTATTTGTTCTGAATTGACATGGCTCCCCTGATGTCAGTGGAGATGCACTGATTTGCACCAGCTGAAAAACGTGGCTTACTTCTGCCAGATGGATTACTTTGGGTGTAATTAATTATCCAGTCAGGCTTAAAACAAACAACCAACCCCTCAAACTTTGTCAAACAGGTGTGTTTGGTCGCAAGAGGTTTATTTCTACTTCCTGGCCCTTTTGTAAACTACTCTGACTTTGCGTTTGTTTGCATTTGGAGGCATTGACTTGTGCTACCATCCCAGATATAAATAACCATGGACTTGTCAAGCCATCTGTCGGAACAGGGAAACTCTACCAGGTCCAAATAGAAATCACAAATCAGAGAATAACGGTGTGGAGAGCAAGCCACTTTAGAAAAGAAATGGATTCCCCTGAACTTTACACCTAAACTTAAATATCTGAAACATCACCATACCCCAAAAGGCACAGAAATGAGCACAAGGCTTAAAGTACACCAAGAATACTTCTGAGTTCGTTTTAGGAAGAAACTCTGTCTGTTTACGCAATATGAACTGCTCAGGCCCATGAGGCTCCAAGGGAACAAATTGTTCTCTTGAAGAATTTTTAGCATCTAATTATTTGCAAGATATAAAAAAGGATATCTGTTCCGTGGACTGTCATGGAGGCACTTAGGAAAGGAAGGATGGTCCAGGGCCATAGGAGAGCTGTGTTTAATTCCTGCTCTGCTACAGACATCTTGTGCGATCTTGGACAACTCCCCTAGTCTCTCCATGCCTCAGTTCCCCATCTCTAAAATGGGGAGACTAGCACTTCCCTACCTCACAGGAGAATTGTGGGAGTAACTACATCAAAGACTACGATGTGCTTGAATACCATGGTGCGGGGGGCTGTATAGGGAACTAAGATAGTACCTAACGTGCCACTGTTTGTTATCATGATGGCCTTGACGGCCCAGTAACAATGTCAATGTATTCTAGGGTTTGAAGTATGCCTCCTTCATCTTCCCCAGTCCCCTGTAGCATTTTTGTTTCTGTCTCTTCTCAGCCACTACTCTGAAGATGTCTGTGTACTGGAAGCAGTTTCTGAAAGTCCCTTTACAAAGCCCAGCTGTCAGCATTTAGCTGAAAAATGCCTCAATGAGCAGCCACTCCATTTCATACATTCTGGCCCATGCCATGATAATACTAACCTGAACTGGGCCATTGAGAGGGCAAAGCTTTTGACAAACAGCTCAAAGAAAGAGTCCTGTGGATACGACACATGCTACGACTGGGAAAAGTGTTCAGGTATGGCTCTGATTTATTGAGCTCTATCTGACACCTGCTTCACGGCTCTAAGAGTGAGTCTGGTCCACGTGCTAAGTTGCATCTGAGCAACTCTAGACGAGAAGAGCAGGGAGGCACAGGGAACTTTCTCTCCCTGGTATGAGTCAGAGCAGCCTCAAGTTTGTTCCTTGCCACTGCCCACACCTTGAAGAAGGTGTAGAGCTTGTCACACCAGCTGTATGCCATTTGGAGACCCCACCGTATGCAAGGGGTCTCCCAAGTCAGCTTTCCACCTCCTTTCTGCTGCCACAACAAAGGAGACAGATGGAGGAAGAGGATCTATTCCTGTGTAATTAAAGACTACAAGGCTTTGAATATGCATACAGATGGCCAAATGATTTGGAAACTGTAAGTAGTTGTTATTTACAAGCATCTTGTATCGAAACATCACAAAGGATCGATGAGGTAAGTCCCATAACACCAGCAAGAGATGCAGCCGCTTACTCCAAAGCGCATTTTGGCCACATTTATTTTCCTGCATCTCTAATCCAAGTATGAGCCGGAATCTCCATCAATAAAAGGCTGGCAAATTAACTCCTTCCCAGTGTAGGTTAGCTACATGGCACCCTTCGCTGTGTAAGAACCTCGGGCATAATCCTCTGTCCATCTTCAATTTGTGGGGTCATTTACCCGAGTGCCATGTGGGAGCAAAACATTGCCGTTCTGATTATTTTACACTCATTCCACATTGTTGTGAATGGCTACACAAGTGGCAGGGCAAAGTGAAGCCAGCTTCTTGCTCTCGTCAATGAAAACATGTTTAGCTACTGTGTATTGGCATTTAAAAACGGTCAATAAAGGTAATGTTTGTGAATATATTTGAGCACAGCATAAACTCAGTGAGTCCCATTGTGGTGTAATCCAGAGTAACTGTCTTGACTTTATTTGCCTTATTCCAAATTTTTGAGGTTTGGTAATCAGTAGCATTGCTCTGGATTTACTTAGGTGGGACTAAGATCAGAATCTGGCCCAGTGAAATTTATGCTGATTGATTGTGTGCATGCACACCCACGCACACATGCGCATCTCAAACTGAAATCAGCAAATTCAGTTCACGTTGGCCACCATACAGGAATACAAAATAACTAAAGGACCTTGACCTTTTAAGCCAATTCATACCTGTAGCTTTAATAGTGGAAATCAAGCCCCTGGTATGATCCCCTGTTTGTTCTTGTGATAGCATAATCTGTAGTGTTGCGTTTCATGCTTTAATCTGGACTGTACAAGCAATAGTATATAATATTTCAGAATTACTAGATTCAATCACTGGTCTGCTGAGTATCATAGGTTTAGGCAGAAATGTATCTCTTAGTCATGCTTGTACTGCTGTTTTTACATAATGAGTTCATCATGATATAATTTAAAAATGATTTATGTGAAATCCCTGTTTATTAAGAGCTTTAATGAACAGAGACAGAGTGTTGTGAAATCCCTATGAGGATTAGTGTACAAACATTATTGTGCAACTCTGTTATTTACTGAGTAACAGGGCACTAGCAGTAGTGGGTTTTCCGGTAAATTTGTGAAACGTTTGTTGGCTGACGCATCACATAGAGCAGCCTTGCCAGGAAAAAGATGGGTGGCAGCCACGCTCATTCCTCCTCTCGCTTTCAGAGACCGGGTGCTCCAGCCCCTTTATGCAGGGTCAAAGAGCTGGAGTGGCACATAGGAGAACCTAAAGACCCATAGAGGAGGGGAAAGACAGCTCTGAGGCTGTCTCCTGAGAACCCTCTTGCAAACCGCAGCATAGGGGAAATACTGTTGGTTGTATTGCATATGTCAGGGTTGGGGCTGTAGCACATAGCTCTGAAGAGGTTCTAGGCATCACTGCAGGCCACAGGGCAGCCCCAGAGAGGCTGCTGTGATTTAGACAGGCCCCCATGACTGTATAAGTTACTACAGGCACCTCTCCACTCCTGAAAAAAGCCCAAGAACAGAAGAGCACAAAGGTCACACTCCATAGTACCCCATATCCCTGGGCTGCACCAAAGCCCAGCACAGACTCTCCCCCTGAGAGAGCAAAGAAGGGGAGAAAGTTGGAAGAGAAACAAAGCTAATCAAGAAGTGTTTGTTTCCATGGTAAGGCTCAACAAGTCCAAGGCAGTGCTTAGTTGGAGTTCACTCACTGCAGACTTTTGAAATTAAAATCCACATACGTATTTATGTCTTCTCTGGAGAATCACACATCTCTGGATGCAGGAATGCGATGGTTCAGAAATCAGTTGTGAACCATTCTCCCCATATGGCAGGTTTGAGGCTGCCCTTTCCAATCTGAACACAAAACGACAGTGCGTAGGTGGGAGTCTGGGGTTGGGCGAGGGAACAGAAGTATCAGGGAGAATAAGAATCGTTGAGCCAAAATCTGGTCTCAGTCCCACCGATGTAAATTAAGAGTAATTCCGTTATTTTTGATATAGTTACTTTGGATTTACAATCTTGTAAAAGACATTAGAGTCTGATCCATTTTACCTCCGGGGTTATTTACATTGCAATCGGAGGTGTGAGTCCAGAGCAAATAGCATACTTGCAGCAAAATAGCAGTAAAGAGACAGCACCATGGGCTCTACAAGCCTGTCCAGAATCCTGGCCACTCCATTTGCATTCCTAGTCCACCCCACAATCTCTGCCAACACATCTTCACTGCTATTTCTAGCCACGCGAGCTGGATCAAAGCTTGGGTGTGCCTATGTAAGCTGCAGTCACCCCTCCAATTGCAGTGTAGATGTAATCATAGAGAAGCTGAACTTTAGAAATGCAGGGCCAGCCAGAGAAGTGATTTATGCAATGAAGAAGGAAGATACCCTCAACCTTGGTTGGCTATTGGGGAGGTGGGAGAAAGGGAAAAGATCTGATTTGTTTGGGAGGTGAGGGAGAGAAGGATGAAATATGAAGAAGATGGAGGAAATAAAACCTCACAGTCTGTATAAATTCATATAAGCTTCAGATAAGTACCAAAGTATTTGATGGTATGAGCATGGTAGAAAAAAATATACAGGTAAAAGGGTTTCAAATGGTCTAGTTGTTTCAAATGGTCTGCTGTCATCCCTACACATCTTTGACCTAGAGAAATCCCTAAATGCACACAACTGGCTGACAGCAGCCAAACTTGCTGAGGCACCATGATGGATTTAGCAGAACATCAGCAAAAATATGTGATCTACTTCATTCTTATACCACACCCAGAATAATGTTATGTAAAGGTGGCTGGGTGGGGAACATGAGGAAGGAGATGGATATTTACAGATACCTTTTTAAAAGGTTCAGTTTCACTTTTACTGATTGGGTATTTGGGGGTTTTGTTTTGCTTTTTTACCAGTCTTTCATCCACCTCTACTTCCCACCTGCTATCACAGGCAACAAGCCAGCTCCTACACCAATATGTCATAAAGAACATAGGAGGTAGCTTGTTTGTTTTATAAAAGAAGAAGATTCAGTAAAACCATAGAAGCAAACTAGGGAAAAGTCATATTAGAACATGACAGCCCATAATTTCCTCCCAATAAATTCATACAGAACAGGTTTGGCTGCACATCTCAAACTGACTTGGGGTAATAGATTGGTTGTGCATAGGCACAAAACCCCCATGCTCTCCAGAAACAGGTAGATATTCTGATATTCAAACCTTTGGTACCTAAACATTTCCAAAACAGTTTAGTCCTGCATGCTTCCAAATCAGTTTGGCTTGTCTATGCAATAGAGACATTAAAACAGATTATTTTGGTTGAAATTCTTAAAAATGTATTATGCCTTCATGATACTTCAGCATTCTCGTTCCAGTAGTTTTTGAATAGTAGCTGTAACTTAACCTTTATGATGGTGAGAGTTACCCACACATGTTCCAATGAGCATAAAATAGACAGAGGCTGGCTTTGATACTCTTGGGAGTGAGTGTTAGGAATCACTGCAGAGACAGAAGTTATGAAAATAAGATATGGAAACAAATAAAATGGGAATAAATATAATGTTAAGTAAGGAAAGGGTGAAATTTTTTCTTAGAAGGAAAATTTCTGGGTTAGCATAACAGAAATTTGAAGATGTTCCTGTTAAAACCAGCAATGAGTAATGAAATCACAGATGCCCACATGGCATTAGCAGAGAGCCTAGGATACACAAAAGAAGGTTAATGAAATACGAGCAGACACAACAGAAGTTTTAAGCATCCATTTCACCGCATTCCTCCATTGGAAAGTAATTGGGAACAGATAGTCAGCATAATGTCTTTGTTCAAAACATCCATGGGCAGAGAAAAACTGGCCAAACAAAGCAATGGATCAGCTAGTTTGAAATTTTACTTCTGGTCTCAGTTGCTCTTGCACAGACCAATGTTGTGAAAATACATGTGTGAAACTTTGTTGTGTCTATTCCCATTACACCAATATCCTTTTATGTGCACAAGGCTGTCTGGAATTGGCCTGTTGTCAACCTGCAATTTCATTATCCATGTCTAGGTCTTTTAAATGTTGCCAGACTTTAAAAAATATATACACACACATACTGGTATTTGCAACTAAAACTGAAACCTGTCCATTCACAGAGTCCCAGTGCTTCTGCCTGATGCCCTACCAATGCCCAAATGTTGAGAGCCAGCTTTACTGCATCCAAATGGAATCTACCAGAAGAAAAAGGACATCCAGTCTCTGTGCGCTGGGAGCAATGAAATGTGCTGGCATGAAAATAGAAGTCCTGCATCAGGGGAACTGTTTGAATTAATATATTCCAGCCTTATGCCACCAAAAATACCCTTGGCCTTATGTTCCAGGCCATCCAACATGGGACAGCCTCTCCTGAAGGAAGGCTAGCTGACTACCAGTGGCCAAATAAATCAAAAAGCCCCAGAGCTCTGTGGCGGGGATTTACGGAGCTGCTTCCAGAGCGGGGGAGGATCTCATGTAAATGAGCCCTCTGCCTCCTATGCTCTACTGCACCCAATTTTACCTTTGTCCCTCTCTCCATCTTCCACCCCTGTTGGGCTGCCAACACTGTGAGAATTACTCCTATAAGGTGAAGTAAGTTTCTGGTGTGGCTCCTGGGGAGAGGGATGGCATTTATCTTATTTTCTGTTTAAAATTAACTTGTACTTTGGGACTGAGGATCTTTCCTATGATCAATAGCTTTATATAAGCTGCCCCTCAGCTCCTGTGATGCTATTTGGGTCCTCTGCCCTAGTTTTTGGGACTCTCCACTCCCCCATCCTGAGGGGATTTGTTGATGGTAAAGGGCTGTCTCCTCTGTCCCTGCCCACTATGTGCTCCTGTCTTCTCGCTGTCTGAGCTCCGTGCTGGAATTCTCAGACACCAAGGGGACTCTGGGTGGCCCAGCGCACTTACATTTTCTTCCCTGGTTAATGATGCTCAGTCAAGCAGAGAGAAGCTGCCCCCAGTGGTGGAGACATTAGACAACGCAATGAGCAGTACACAGCCTTGCCGATTTCAGCCATTCAGAAATCATGTATAAGGCCTCCCAAAATCATGAGAGTGGCTGAAAAATCAGGAGAATTTTAAAAGAAATAAATGTGGGGTTCTCCTTATTTGTCTTCTAAATTTGTTTTAGCCTCAAAGGTTCACAGCCTCAGGCTTTTCTTTCCACCCAGGAGAGCTAGAAACTTACTTTCAAAAAAGAAAGAGCTGAGTTTCTAACATAATCACGTGACTCCGTGACCTGAAGCTTTGAGAAAAACAACTAATGTCATGAGACTTTCCAGTTACATTTTAGTGCAACTTTGATGCGTCCCGTGTATTACTCCCATATCTGACCATTGGGCTGGGCTGAGTTCTAGACTTCATCCAGGGACAGAGGTATGCTTTAGTGGTCGCTAAGGCTAAATAGGGCATGGCAGTTTTGCATCCAAGGCCATACTACCACCTTAGAGGAGGGGAGATATGGAGCTCAGAAACCACCAATAACCACTACCCTAGAATAGAACCCCAGGTGAAAGAAGGAAGGAATTCTCTACTAAACAGACCAAAATATTTTGTTGTGATGTTAACATTTATAATGAAGACAATTCAAAATAAGTACTAGAGTATCTTGACCTTGTCGGTTTCCAGTTTGTTCCAAGTGTCTCTATATTCTCGAGACGTTCTGCAGATTTCCTATTATTGCTAAGGCTGCTTCGTTCTCAGAGTGATCACAGATCCAGTGATTCTTTTTTTTTTTTTTTAAGAACCTTGTGCTTTCTTGCAGACTCCAAGGGGGCTACTGCCCCTCCCTCCTAGACTCTCTACAGAGGATGAGGATCTGCTGCTGATGTTCCTGGCTTTTTAATCTTAATTCTGCCCTCTATTCTGACCCAGGACATTTTTAAGCAAAATTCTGACTTGCATTTTTATTGTGGTGATTTTTCATGCTTTGTGTGATGACAACCCACCTGCCTCATTTATTTTCTTGCATTTCTAAAATATTTAGGAGCTCATACACTGCTGCTCTTGCACTTGTCTAGCACTTTCCATCTCAGAATCTCAAAGTGTTTTATAAACATTTGTTAGTTAAGCCTCACCCTCACCTTCTGAACTGTGTAACAGTTGTTGTGTCCATTTTACAGATGGAAACATTAAGGCACAGAGCTTTTAAGCAGCTTGCCTAGAGATACAAAAAAAGTTAGAGGAAGAGCTAGGAATAGAATCCCAGGGTGAAATTCTAGCCTTATTGAAGTTTGTGGAAGTTCTGCCACTGACATCAGATGAGTCAGGATTTCACTCCAGACATGCCAACTTCCAGTGCTGTGCTTTAATCACAAGACCTTCCTTCCTGTCTCAATTGCCACATGGTGCTCAGCTTTATTGTTTCCTGCACCAGGTATCTCTGTTCTATTTTTGAAGAAATTACACTTTCTTTGTAATAATTTTATATTAAGTAACTAGAGAGGTTTCCCAGTCAATGGCAGGCGAAGCTTCATTTACTTTGTCATTATAAATTCCAGATAAATGTTGTCTGGTTTGATGGATCAGTGCCCGTGGGCCTAAATTATAGCTGGGCACAAGGAAGAACACGCGGATAGGCAACACATAGGAAAAAATCCACCAAGATGACAAGGGTTTCTGAGACGTAGAAATTCTCAAAAGGAGAATTTCCCTGTTCTGAAGCTTCATTATTGCACAGAGAAAACCTAACTGAGCATCACTAACGTAGGAAAGAAAGGCAAAGTATTTTCCAAACCAAATGTAAGGAGCCTATAAGGAATGCAGTAGGTTCACCAGAATGACTTTTTGTTTGTTTCTAAATTTATATTCTGACAATGCAGATATAATACATGGAATACATTTATTATCACAACTTAATTACTAAAACAAGAGGAAGTCACTGGGAAATTGACATGATCAATCACATTTTTTAGTTCTACATAAATAATATATTTCAAAAATAATATTTCCCCCTATATCTAGAATAGGAAACTCTGGTATCTCAAAAAGAGTCCAGTAGTACTTTAAAGACTAACAAATTTAATCTCAGATTGTGTAGTAACTGTTTGTGAATGCTCACTTTTTTATGTCAACTGCGGTATATGGGACAGTGAAAGTAGGTGTATTTGATTTAAGAATTTAAGAGCGAACAGGAATTTTTACCAATGGTTGTATGACTACAGTATACGTGCAGACATGCAAGGTTACATGGTGCAGCAGAGTTGTTCGGTAGATGTAACGGAGGGTTACTGGTATATGTATAAATCTGTTGATAAATCTGTTGCTGTATTTTGGCATTAGTCCCAGCTTGATTCCCTTTGAGCCTCTCAGTTTCTAATGCAAAGCTACAAGCTGCACTCAAGAATCTCCATCATTATTTTTTTAAATACAAGTTTTATGACATTTACACTTGCTACAGTTCCAGATAAGCTGAGATTTACATACTCAGTTTACTGGAGTGTTCCTTAAATCTTTCAAGAATGACATTTGTGTCCTTCCATAGATTCCTGTCCAGCACACTTCTGCTTTGGCCTCAAGAATATGGGCCATAGAATGACTGTTGACATTGCTTATGGAGTTAAATTGACGAAGGAAGTTACAAAATGTTAGGGGGGTTTTTTTGTTCAGTTAAATCTTAACTAAAACAAACAAGCCCTCTGATCAGAGAGGTCAGTTGTATTTCTTGCTGTGAAGCGATGTTTTCAAACTGCTTTTAGAGCTGTGTATGCCTGTGAAATTGCATTCCAGTTACTTGGCAGGCAGCCATCCCCTTTGTAAATTGTCAAGCAGAGTTGATGTTCCATGACTTCCCACAATCTCTGTCTGAAACACCAGGGCAAGTCTGCCTCTTTTAAATGGGATCATTCCTAGGCATTGTGCATATACAGTCAAAAAATGTGGGGGACAATGGAGCCCAAGGGAATTAGGTACCCAAACTCCGTCCCTTAGTCTCTCTTGAAAGTCTCAGCCTCCATAACGAATCATGTGTTTTCACACTCTTTCACATACCTTGATTAAACCATTTAAGAGCAGTTATTTTTGTAGTGAATTTGGTTTTTATGCAAGGTGTTTTCCAGCCTTAGTAGCTGAAGCCACTGGATAAGTACTACAGAGAAAACAGAGTACAGGTTTCCCCACAACTTCCCATCAAGGTTCTTTACCTCTGACCTGCAGGAGCCACGTCAGAGGAAGAGCCAATAGTTAAGTCTCTGGGCTCCTTCAGCGCTTGGCCTCTGCTAAGTAACAAGGGTGCTGGTTGAGAGGATGCTTCTTGCAGCACAGAAACCTGTTTGCTGGGAAGTTGAGTCAACCAGGCCATTTTACAAAGGCCGCTGTGATGGGCTGTTCCCCTCACACAGGACTGGAAGTTGTTAAGATGGCCAGGCAGGCCAGTTAACTCCACAGGCTGCACCTGGAGGAGAAGCCAAGGAGCAGGGAATTGATTGGAAGCAGACTCAGCAGCTCAATAAGCCAGGATGCTGGCTTCAGAAGGGGTTGGAGGAAAGGTGTCTCCTGGAGGGAAGGCAGAAGATAAAGTTTCACCCGATAATTCCTGCAGAAATTTTGACGGAGTTAGAGCAGCTCTTCTGGAAGGCAGCCAGTCTTGATCTGAAGATCTCAAGTGATGGAGAATCTAACGACACCTATCACTAGGTTAGTTGTTCTGATGGTTACGTACCTTCTCTGTTTAAAAAATCATGCCTCATGGTCTAGTCTGAATCCTTCTAGCTTCACCTTCCTGCCCCTGGATCTTGTTTAGCCTTTTGATTGCTAGACTGAAAAGTAAATCTGGGCATAACATTTCTAGCAAAACAGGATTTAATTGGAAAATGCTGATTCGTCAAGCCCAAAAGTGTTTTGCAGAAGCCTGTATCAGTTTTGACAAGCTACAAGCAGAGTTCTCTCAGAAACCTGCCTGGTTTCCTGCTAGCTCACCTGGTGGGCCACTGGGGAACCCCATGTTCCCAGGATCTGCAGCACCAGCCATGTTGGCTGTCCAACATTTGGGGATCCCAGGGCTTCAGTGCTCCCTGCCTCAGACTCTGGGAGCTCCTAGAGCTTCTATGGTCCTTGGCATAGAGCTGGCAGCCCCAATCCCAAACTCAAAGGTTCCTGGGTTCTAGAGCTTCTACGCTCCTGTCAGCCCCAGCGGACTGATGGAGCTGGGAGCTGTGGCTGAGCCAGATGCTTCAGCATTTGGGCTCCCAGGATCAATTTTACAAAGAAATCTTTGGATTATTTGCAAAGAATTTATTCTGGATTTTCCCATCCACAGAAAATTATATTTTTTGTGCTGAAATTGAACTAATTTTTCCCCAGAATTTCAAATTTTCCTGCAGGATGGAAAGTCTGACTTTCGATGAGCTGAGAGCTTCTCTCACCAGAAATCTACTTCTGATTTAGATACTTTTAGACAAAGGGAGTAATACAGTTTAGCACTGATCAGATTGTAACTTTCTCAACAAGCTGAAATACCCAGTGCTCTATTTATGACAATTCAGTAATTGTCTACTGCAGAAGACCTGGCAGACCCAACACAACCCAAACACTTTTTGTGCCTGTACACTTACGGACAAGTGAATGTTTGTTCACTCATGTGTTCACAAATGTGGTTCCTCTCCCACTCAGTGTGAGCACCTGAGGCAGGTGTTCAATGAGTGAGTTGATGGACTGTGAGTGGAGGCCACTAGACCTCCCAATTTATGGTGAGAAAGAGCTAAAAAGATTGCCATTGGGATGGCCACTCAAGATATGGGGAGGAGCAAGAAAGCTAGCAGGCTAGTCCTTCCCTCCATGGAGGATAAGTAGGTAAGGAAGAAGTTGCTATCTTTAAAACAAGAAACTGGACCTGCAATGCTGCTTCCCGAGACTATTCCTGTAGTGGCAATTCCACATCTCCCCAGCCCTGACAAAGGGAAAAGGCCTGTTGTCACTGCATCCCAAGGAGCATAACAGAAACACAGAAAACATCTATCTGTTGGGCAAGTGACCCAGCCTTCTGCACCTTAGAGACCAGATCTACAGTGAAATGAACAAGCCTTCTCCAAGTCTATTCCTGTTGGTGGTGGGGCTGGGAAGGCAGAATGGAGCGGGAGATGTGATGGAGATGGGAAGGTGAACACCAGAGCCTCTATCCACAGAGGTAGCCTCATTGGAGAACTGATCTGAACTAAGTGGCTTGCATGGCTGCAGCCTTGTGGTGTGATTAGGTGAAACCAGATGGTTTTGCATGACACAGGACAGTAAGACCATGTGGTTTACTTGAGTTGGAAGAACAATGGGATAGGGCTAAGCAGTTTAAATAAGGGCTACATAGCATATTCAGCCCAAGCTATCTGTGCCTTTCCATTCTAAACTCTTTGGGGCACAGTTTACTTACTGTATATAGTGATGTGCATGCACTCACAGAATAAAAATGAATAGTGATATGCCAGAATCACTTAATCACACTTAAACAAATGGTAGTACGTATTCACACCATTGGTTGTGATGGGACACCTCCTCGGAGTAAGCACCACCTGTGATGCTGTATGATTGAAGATGACCATCTGCATCATTGTTACTACCGCTGTTCTAGAATTGGGACAAATCTTATACAAAGTATGTCATGCAGGTATCGATGGCACACCTGTAATCTGTTAAGTAAGACTATCTTGTTTATATGCATGTATCATCTTTGCATGGAAGTTATGAATATTTGCTATGTGTTTTGTTCTTGGGTAACAAGATAGTTTTGCATCCAGTCTAGCCAGCTCATTGTTGATAAACTATAGCTTGATGGGCCATTAGAAGAATTGGCTCTCCAGCTAGCTCTTCCTGCAGATGCCTCAGACAGCAAGGAGCCAATGGCCATCCCTGTGATTCATCAAACCATGTAAGGACATGTGATATGGACATGTGACCTCAGGCTCCATCTTTGTCAATAACTTTCCATACACGGGCATTGTTTGGGACAGTAAATTTCCATGCACACAGCAGAGGATATAAAAGACACCTGAGATATCTCCATTTTGCCTCATTCCTGCTCCAATTCTCTGGATTGTGGATTTAAAACTAAAAGGAGTATTTTGAACTATGGACTGAGGAATCTTCTGGAAGTTACCAGAGAGATTTTTGCAAGCTAGCAGCCTTTTACGTCACTGCTTTGATCCTGACCTGTGAACACTGAAAATCTTTTATATGTATATGGTTCTTTAACCATTCAATAATTCTTTTCTTTTATCAATAAAATCTTCAGATAGTTTATTAAGAATTGGCTGGTAGCATGATATTTGGGTAAGATTGCCAATGCATATTGACCTGGGGGTAAGTTTCTGACCCTTTGGGATTAGTAGACCCTCACATGTGGTGAACTGGGTTTTCAGTAACCTCTCACTATATTAGGCCAGTTTGTCTGGATGAGAGCCAAGGGCTCGAATGCCTAGAGGGGACTGCATTTGGCTTCTGGTTAACCAGTGTGGTGCTACAGCAGCGTTTTTGTTACTGATTTGGTGACTATAGAATAACCACCAGTTTTGGGGGGTTGGCTTCTCTATTGCCTAGAGGCAATAGGAAATGTTGGACTTGTAGTAATTATTTTATTCACACTGTCATAATTCCCAAATCAAATATATATTCTCATGTCTCTGAAGAGAGAAAGGCTTTCCAGCTCTATCTGGCACCAGGCACTCTCCCCTTACACAGTGGCTAGGAAAATGCACATCACCTTCCAGAGGAGTTCAGGGCATAATGTTCATGGGAGAAGCAAATCTCTCACTTTGCCCTATTTGTCCAGATAATTTTTTTTTAAGTTGCAACATTGTATAAAGAGAAAGGAGCGTGGCAACGTTTCATTTTTAGCTGTTGTTAACAAGTAAAAATGAAGTTATAAAACCTGTTGTGTTTTTAACTTGACTGTGTCTCAAGTGAATTTGGGGACATTTGACAAGTGTAACAGATTCTGAATATCAGAATACAGAATACAAAAACCTATATATTCATATTCTGTAGCTGGATACCTTCAAACCTACGAAAAAGATTGTTAGTGTACGTTATCCTGCTGAGGAGTGCTGCATTGACCATTAACCATGGAGTTCATGGGTCAAGCTGTTCAAACCCTGTAATTATGGAACCTAGAGAGAGGTTGGTGTGCACAGATCCATTGCTTTTATGTATTCAGACATAATGGACCTCTAGAAAAATGAAGTTAACAGTCAGGGAAGTAATTGGTCTGGCATAGGCTAGCCTAAAAGTACCAGAGGTCTGTACTAAAAATCTCATTTTGCCTTTGGCAATTGTTGTTTCCATAACCTTCATTATAAAAAGAACCATTCATTTATCAGACTATTTAGATGGCAAATAAATTTCTGATCCTCCCCGAAGCATGTAAGACATTAATAAATTCTCATGAGAGAGAATTAGAGTGGGACGTAATTAGTAAACTTGTGTTGGCAAATGCAGACTTATTAATGATTGATTAAATAGTAATCTGTACATTGGCCTAAACATGATCACCAAGAACTTGTTATATTTCTCTTTGTCTTTCCCTTTATTATTCTTTCCTGCTTAGAAGCTGATGAAAGTGAAGCTGGTTTACAAAACATGGCTCTTTTTAATCTTGTCTCCCTCTGTCAGCATAGCACAGACACTGTACATGATCATAGTGCCACAACTAACTACCCTTTTACTTTTCAGACAAATAAGAAATGATGCCTACTATTGTCACACTGGCTTGATTGTGGGGAGGGGCATTTATTGTATTATTTGACATCAGTATGTCAAAATCACAGTAATCCATGTGAGAGATGCCATGTCAGGTACTGTTAGAAAGGCTATAATGTGCTAAGTAAGGTGATAATGTTTGTGTTCCTGTGTTAGGTGTGTGAGGGAAGTTATGGATATGTTTGATATCAGTATTTCAAATGGTGCTGTCTGGGTAGCACCTCAGACAGGATGGCTGCAGAACAATAGCCTGCTTAATGGCCCATTAAGACATTCACAGGTGCAAGGGGCCCAGGCGGAGAAGCAGGAAATACCTGATGAGTCACCAGAACGTGCTCATGTGATTCTGGACTCCATTTTGGTTCCTGTGAAATTCCACAAGCAGCATGGCAAGGGCCAGAGGACATAAAAGGCTGAGACATGGGGACCCATTTTGTCTTCAACTGTGTTCATCTTTCAGCTACCTATCTACCTCAGTTGTAAATGAATTGATCCAGAACTGAAGCTGTGAAACAAAGGACTGAGACCCATCCAGGTACTAGATGTATACCAGAGGGACTATAAAAGCCTGCAAACTCCACAATTCTTCTAGAAATCTGATGTATATGGACTTTCACATCATTTGTATGTATTTGATTGCTTTAATCCTTTAACATTTCTCTTATTATTCATTCCTTTCTTTTATTAATAAACCTTCAGTTTTAGTTACTAAAGGATTTGCTGGCAGTGTGGTATTTTGGGTAAGATCGAAACTTATATTGATCTGGTACTGTGGCTGGCCCTCTGGGGTCAGAGGGAACCTTCTTGGTAAAGAGCAAAGAGTTTAAATAACTAGTCTCTTTACTGGACCTAGGGGCTGATAGGGAGCCATAGACTGAAATTCAGTAAAGGGGGCTGTGTGTATTTGTATACTGGCTTCTTGATAACCCGTGTGGGGAATCAGAAGCACTGTTTTGTGACTGGTTGGAAAGCCTGACTTTAGTGTCACCCACCAGTGTTGGGAGAATCTGTTCTCCTTTTACAGCCTGCCCTGACTTTGGCATTTTCAGGTGGCTGCCCTGGGCACGGACGGGTCACAGCCATATACAAAATTCTTGTGGCTGATTGTGCACCATGTGGAACATTCAGGCATGAAACTAACAGACTTGTCTTATCTGCCAGCTTGGAGACATTGGGATTTGGTCAGAAGGTGACCCATGTGTTAAAAAACAAGTAGGTAGAAAGAAAAGACAAAAGGTGGGTGGTTGTAGAGAAACAGTGACTATGAATGTTCATCTGTACGTCAGGAAAGTAATTGGAGTCCTATTTGCTTAGAAAGGCATAAGCATAAGTTAAGACTGTAACACAATGAGCCTACAAGCCTCACAGCCTTTAAGACAATAGCTTAGCTAAACTAATCAAGGCATAACGCTCAAAAAGCCTTAGCAGAAGCAGCTGATCAGGAGTCACTTTGGATCATAAGATATCACAAGATAGAGTACTGTAATAAACTAGTGTGACTAAACTTATGACATGTAACCATAAGATGCTAGTTTATCCCAGCTCTGGATATTTTAAATTATAAACATCAGCAGACATCTAGCTACAAGAATGCCATGGTAACTAGTTGATGTATATGCTAATAAGCTCAAGGTAAAAGATCTAGTAACCTATGGAAGAAGGACACCCCGACATTAGTCAGGATGAAAAGGACAACTAACACTTCAGATTTTTCTGCATGGGATCGTGGGAGTATATGAATGCTCAGACACTCGTTTTATATTATCTCCATCTTCCTTGCTAGGTTGGAGAGTTTGTGTCTTTGTTAATTGTGCTAAGAAAAATACGACAAGGACAGAATGCTTTTCCTAAATGTAATTGTCTCCTTTGCGTCCATTGGGTTCCTTGTAATAACTTTAATATTTATGGAGCTAAAACCATGCCAAAGCACAAAATGTAAACTGTGAATTAACACACAATCGATAGATCAGAGAGCACATATGACAAATTGATTTTTTAGTTCAGAAATTGTGACCATAGGGAAACAGTGTAAAAACGGTCATAAATTAGAATCAGGAAATGGTTGGTTGAAAAGGTCATATATGTTTCCTTTAATCAGAACTGACATTTCATAGCTTAATGCTGGATATATTGCCAACCTGCTATAGCAAACAGTATGAGATCCCAGTGGAAGAGGCTGTAAACCAGTGTCTTTGCAGCTTTAAGAATGGAAAGTGATGCTATTTTCATGCTATATCTGGCCTAACTGGTAGCAAGTGGTATCAGAAATCTCTTGTAACCCTCTGTTCTCATTTTCCACCCAATTTTGCAGTCCTGTGAGCACAAGTTTGCGAATAGCATCCGAGTATTTGGGTTCTCATCTGTGCTAGCCAGACTTTCCAATCGCTTAGAGGTTCACCCATCACTACGATTGACTAAAGAAAAGCATTATATAAGAGTTAGCTATTGCTATTGTTGGTTGGTTGTTAGTTAGTAATATAGAACTGCTGCTGAATAGATAGAAAACTGAGAAGAATACACCTGTTTTTTTTCCATTTGCTTCCTTTCTTTTTCAAGGCAGGTACCTGCTGCACCCATCTTGGTTCAGTGGACAGGCCTGACTGAGCAGCCGGTGAATTCCTGACAGTGCTTCCTAGCTAAACTTTCCAAGATTGAGGAAGTTGCCTTCAAGAGTTAGTTCCAGTGTGAAAATAGTAACAATGCTGTTCACTCTATAATCCTTCATTTCCATGACTGTATACATTTACAAATAATTTTAGGCTGCTTATTTGAAAAATGATGTGAACCAAATATGGTTCTGGCATAAGCAAGTGCAGCTCCCACTAAGTCAATCTAAATATAATTCAATTTAATCTTGTCTAGATCATGCCTCCATCACCATAGTATATGAACTCAAATGGGAATTGTGCCTGCTGACAGCAGGGCTGAATTTAATCACTGGACCCTTAGAAAGCCTATACCATACTCATTCACGCCGTTTAAAAATTGTTTTGTTTTGTTTTTTTAAGTAGGGAGGAATTTATGAAGGAAACTTTCACTTTTATAACTGGCTTTATCATCCTACCTGATTCATTCACTGATCACTTAAGACGTAATGGGAATGAACACCAGATTGTGGCATCACTAATAGAATGAGGCAAAAGGAGAAGGTTGATTATAAAAAAAGAAACTTGTTCTGGTACATTAACACTAGGGTAATCCACAGCCAGGTCCAGCCCTTGGCCAAATGGTGCACCAGGCAAGGAGCGTCTTTGCCCCTCCCCCCCAAATTTGTTAAACTTTTGAATACCTTATTTTTTATTGCATTTGTAGCCCATGACTTTGATTCATGATTTGCATGTATGGTATATGCATATAAGATGATAAATTGGCACACTAGTATCTGTAAGTCTATATTTATTCATGCCATATATAAGCAAATAAAATAAATGTTTCTGATACGCTTATAGAAGCTTTTTAATTTTAACAATAACTGAAATGCACTAACATCAAGAAATTGAACTGCGCACCAACATTGAGTGGACCAGTATTAAATAGTGTTACAGTAGGTGAGACAGTGACCTTTGCCCTTGTGAACTGAAGCACAGCATCAGAGAGATCCAAAGACTGACCAATGGCAAGATAAAATAGCAAGCAATGTCCGTTTCTCACTGGCCATCGTCAATCTAAGTTATGTTTTAATGAGCCTGAGCTTCGAAAAGCTGCGCTCACTACTCATGACTGTGACTGGCCGCGTGAGCAGAATCCTCAAAACTATCCACATGTAAGCAGGGTCTAAATGAGCTGAAATCTAGTGATGAGCTGGGGAACAGGATTTCAAAAGCTGACCTTGTTTGCATGGGCACACCCACCCTGCCTAGATGCTCAGCATGACGGCGGGACTGCTTTGCCCAAATGATCACTTTTGGCTGGTGCTGGATCACGAGTCACTTTGTTAGTGGGACAAGGTACTAAAGGGTTGGTATCCTTGTTGTGTGAATCAAGGGCAGCAGAACTGTGGTTGTTATACCCTGATTGAGGGACTCACCCTCAACTAATGTGCACTTGCTAGGCAGGGGACATGGGTGCCAAAGCCCAATGAAGTTGAGAGAGGGTGGGGATAGTTATTTGTAACTGGTTGAGTGGACCCTGGGTAAGGGTCTTAAACACCATTTGACATTTCCTTTCTCTACTATGTAATAACAGAGCTGATTAAGACTCAACCGAAAGTCTTGCTAGCAGTGCGGCTCCTGCACTAATAGCTGAAATCACTGAGAGCTGAAATCGATGAATGCCGTGTTAAGTGGACCTCAGGACAGCCTGGAGTGGTGAATGGCTGGCTGAGTGGTGAGCAGACAGCTGAGAGTGGCAAGTAGCCAGACCAACGCAGCGAGCAGTGGCAGGGTAGCCAGCAGATAGGAGCAAGTGCCTGGACAGCAGAGTGAGCAAACTTCCTCTCCTCCCCACCAGGATGGGAGGCAAGCTCATGAATGAAGGTAGCGCCACATCTCCTATTTTTATCAAGTATAATTTCAACACAGTTCTTGAATTCCATTAGATTTGCCTTTTTGTTTAGACGAATTCCATTATTTTGTCTCCCTTTCATCCCTTTTCCTATCAACATTTGTTGTTATAGGTTGTTGCAACTTCTTATGAACTTTTATGTGTATTTTACAGTTGAGCTCACAATTTGGGTAAAATTGTAGGTCCAATTGTCACAGAAGCAGGGGCCATCATTTTCTATTCATTTGCACAGATTACATTAATTGTGGCATTTCCTAACTTTCAAGTGCTTGGCTTTGCAACCTTAATGTTGTTTAGAGTAGGTTTTTAAAATATAATTTATATATCTATTTCATCTTTCTGTCATGTGTTTTATTCTCAGCCAATCAGACCAAAAGGCCTGCCATGTAATGTTGTGCAAAAAGAGCACTCGGGACCCTTTTAAGGGGAAAAGGCAGTATGCCACATTTATTAACAGATACTAAATCAATAATTATGTGCACACACTCAATAACTATCTTAAACCTATGCACACAGACACACAAGCACAAACACAAACACAAAGACACATGTGCCCAAACACACCAGGAAATGTTCTGAAGTTGTATAGCTACCAGTCCTTATCGTGGCTTGAGATCGCAGCTTGGGTTCATTGCTGGAGTCGTGGCTCGTGGCAGCTACCTGGCCAGGGCAGCTGGGCACTAGGAGAGCAGGGTCTTCGTTGGGCGCACACCGATGCTCTTCTTTGATGGTCTGCAGAACAGTTTCTCCCCAAAAGCCTTAAATCTCACCCAGTCTTTTATAATCTTTTGACTTCGGTTTAAACGTAGGCGTTCTGCTGAGTCACGTCGCTTCTCTGTGTCCGTTGCTTGCTGGACAATAGCAGACATGACTTTCAGCTCATTTCTGGTGTTTTGCTTAAGTTTGCTCTTTTGTTTTCTGAGGTGGATTCTTATTTTGCTTTTTAGGGATGTGTTCACACTTCTTCAGCCATTAGGGTAGACACCACACTTAATCAGGACAAGCTGGCAGTTTGGATCTGGTTCACACATACATACACCTTCCATTCAGACCTTGTTCAGATAACATTACCTATTCATCTAAAAGTTTAGAAAGAGTTTTATACAAGATGGAGTTCATTTGGTCAAAATGGAGTTTTACATTTACAATATGGAGTATGGCTGAGGGGAGTTCAAATATTACAAACAGATTCTACAGGCTTACAAATATTTATTCCTACAGTAACATGTGAACACGATTCCATCATGTGAACTTTTATAATTTAAACCAAACCAAACCAGCATAACTAAACCTCGAAAGTAGTGGTTTTCAATTTTTTTGAGCTGAGTCCCTCCTTTGAGTTACAGTTTTTGGTTGCATCCTTTGAATGCAGACAAAATTAGACACAATACCTGTCCCTCTCCCCTTGGGGTTTCAGGGTGGTGGAAGGCGTATGTGACAGTTTCTGGGGGCGGAGAGTCATGGAGTGGATGTGGCACTCCCTCCCTGAGCCCCCTGCACACATTCCTCTGTGTGTGTCCTTGGGGGGGGCACACGCCACAGTTTGAAAATCTCTGCTTTAAAGATTTGTGCTCCTCCAGATGCAGCAAAATGTTTTGCTTTCAATTTAACCAAAAGGTATACAGGATTATTGCACAGTTAAACAGATACCAGTTGATCTGCATCTTTTGAGTGAACCTGAAACTAGGGCCTGGTCTACACTGATGATATAGGTCAATGGAATGTGGCTTCCATTGACCACAAAGTATTGCTGCTCCACTGGCACGTCAGTTCCAACAACCAAAATCACGGTAAAATTCAACTAATAAACCCACCTCCGCAACTGGAGTAGGGCTGAAGTCGAATTCTGTGGATCAAATGAACATCAATGTAGGCAGAGTACAATGTAAATTGATGTCATTGGCCTCTGGGAGGTATCCCATAATGCTCTGTTGTGATTGCTCTGCACATTCATACTCTGCTGCACTGTGGCCACATAAACAGGAAATGGCTTCTCCCCTCAAGCCCTGGGAAATTTTGAATTCCCATTTTCTGTTTGGTCAGCATGGACAGAGCTTGCCAGCATAACTAATCATGGCAACTGCATGCTCCAAACATGCTCCATCCTGGAGTTGACCTGAGGTCTTGGATCTCATCGGTCCATGGGGCAAAGTCTGTTCTGACTCTGCTCCAAACAAGCAAAAGAAATTTGGATATCTCTGAGAAGATATCTCATGGCATGTTGAAGAAAGGGGATCAACATGGACACGCAGCAGTGCTGCATTAAGATCAAAGAGCTGAGGCAGGCTTATCAGAAAACTAGAGAAGATAACAGTTGTGCTGGCTCCTCACCAGAAACATGCTGCTTTCATGAGGAGCAGCATGCAATTCTTGGTGGAGACCATACCACTACGCCACCACGCAGCGTTGATATCTGGGGGGAATCCGAGGCCTGGATTCATGAGGACGACTCTATGGACGAGGAGGAGGAAAACGGGGGACAGGTGAGTGAGATATCCCTTCTCCTTGAAAGCCAGGAGCTGTTTGCAACACAGGAGCAGCCCACCTGGATGCAGGAAACCATGACTGACCAGGAGATCAGGGAAGGCACATCTGGTGAGTATGTACTGCAAATTGCATGTCTTTGGTTATATCCCCAGTCCAGAATCTTGTACCAGTGGGAAAAAGTGGTGTGTGTGGTGGTGGGGCTGTTCTTCCTCATACTTGGTGTGCTTAAGCATTGGGTTTACTCCAGAAAAGATTATTTATGTGCACAGGGATGCTCTGAGAATACCCCAGGCATATCTCCAGGAAGCTTTCATGTAGGTACTCTGCAGTCCTTTGCAGAAGGTTTCTTGGGAAGGCAGCCTTATTTCTTCCACTGTGATAGGACACTTCCCCTGCCACTCTGTTATTAATTGTGTAGGCATCATCAGGGAACACAGCATAGCAGCATAAGGGCCAGGTGATGGGCAGGGAAGCCACCTAACAGCACTGGATGAATTAACAACTAGAGATGGGGTTTTCACCCAGATTTCAGATATCAAATGCTAGAAAATTGCAATTTTTCACAAACAATTTGTGAACAGAAGAAAATATTAAATAAGGTGAATTAATTATTCACTGCAAATTATGAGCCCAGATCTAGCCATTTCACGTGTCAATCAATATTACATTTACTACTTATTTATTTTAATTTTGGAATGGAAAAACCAGTATTTATTTGGGAGGAAGCTGAAGCTGAAGGATAAGAAAGTAAATCTCTTTAGACATCACAATCTTTACTATATGTACTGTGGCAGGGTGAGCTGGCTCGTTCAGGCGAGTAAAAAAAAACCTGGGGGCCAGGAATCTAATCTCTGGTTTGGCTTCATTGGTGCACTGCTTTTGATTGGGGGGGTTGGAAGGACTGTGCAGCAGACCGCTTTGGAGAGTGGCCTTGCCAACCCTTGACGGACGGGAAAGAAAAAGTCCTGACAGAGACTGAGAAATTTGTGACTCTTTTGAAGAGGACTGCATGGGTGTGGTCTTTTTGTTTGCTGTTTCCTGCCACATCTTCTTTTTCTCAAGGTGGGCTAGAGAAAGGCCTGGGCATCCAAGTTGTGGCTACAAGATTCTTTAGAAGCTAGCAAACATGCACCTCCTCTGCTCTCTTTAGAACAGTGCACAGACTTTATGGCCAAGGTTTTAGACCCTGTCTACAAAATATTTAGGCCAAGACTTTCAAAAGTTCCTGGTGACTGTGAGTGTCCAGCTTGAGACCTCTTAAAGGGGCTTGATTTTCAGAAAGTGCTGATTGCCCATCTTCCAAAAGTCAAGCTCCTTTAAGGCGTCTCAAGTTGAGCACCCAAAATCTCCAATAGCTTTTGAAAGTCTTGGCCTAAATAATTTGCAGGCAGAGTATAAGTCCCTTTTAGTAGGAGCAGGGAGGACCTTCCTAGGGAAAGGATTTTAAAAGTAGGTGCCAAATGGCACAATCTAACCATGGGGCATGATTATGACTTTTTGGGGGGGGGGGGTTTTGAGTGAATTTTTTGAGTGCTAAGGCCTTGATCCCTCAATTAGCTCTATGAGGGCACTTGAATGGGCCCCTGCACCTGTTTAGAACCCCAGTGACTTAAGTGGGGCCAACACATGCATAGAGCTATACAGAGCTCAGTGCAAGATCAAGACCTAATAGGGAAAAGTCAATTTTAAGTCACCAATGGTAGTGCATATTATAAAATAGAAAACGTATCTTGTCACAAGTAATTGATAGGCAGTCCCCTAAAATGAAGCATCCCTGTAGACTTTAACAGTGTTTGAACTATTTCTCTTTACTACAGTGCCAACATGCCCTAAACCATCATCATCAAATGGTGTCACAATCTCCCCATTTAAAAAGATTACAAAATCAGTGAAACCATCCAGATAAGCTGCCCAGTTGTCTTCATTGTCACTGGTAGAAAGCACTGCGGTTGGGGGAAAGAGTTATTGTGGACACCTCCCATACTGAGATCACTTACCTGTGAAAAAGGTTAATAACCCTGTCTGTAACTATTATTCTTTCAGAACACCTAGGATCAGTATATCTGTAATGTTAGCATAACTAGGATCAGTGGCAGATATTTTAACAGCTTTGGTTAGCAGTGAAGTTGGAAGACTGTACACAGAACAAAATGTACCTAACTGGTGCGGCAAATGCCGTCTTTGAGCTGTGAGCTCCATTGCTTTTTACCGTTATCTGAGGCTTTTAATTTCTTATCAGTCAATGTGCTTGTAATTTCATGAGCTGCCAAAAGAGTCCTTTTGCCACTCATAATAAAGTTCTGTAACAACTTATAATTTGTCATTTACATATCAAATTGCTAAATCAATAAATCAGATTGTTTGAAGGAATTATGGTATTTAAAAGGACATTGTCAATTTAAAAATTATACACTGTACTCAAACGAATTTCTTTACCTGCATTACTAATACCACCTGAGTTGGGGAGAAGGGGTTTAAAAAAGGTCCACACCTTTCTTGCCACTATTTATTTATTAGATTAATTTTTACAAAATTTTAATTTTGGATAAAATTTAGCTTGCTTTTAAACATCCCCCTGGATTATATATTAGTCCCTAAAATGGAACCAAAAGACTGCATCAATTGGAAGAAAATTAAAAAAACATTATTCTGTAAACAAACTTCTCTTAAGTTCTTTCTTCAGTATGTCACATCTACTCATCTATCTGTGTAAGTATTTACAATACGCCCATAATTGAGATACTCAGATCCTGTAGAGATGAGGGGTGTATACGTATCTAGACAGAGATTGCACCACTCTCATCTAGGAACCACTGACTGAATTCTGTATCAGTTAGTTCAGAGGATGGCGGCCATGTCATGTTGAACTCCGCAAGTGTCTGCCTCCCCCCCCCCCCCCCGCAATGAGCTCCTTGGGGCATGGGTGTGTGAACTGCTGTTCCAATACATGCTTTCTCTTTCTCTTTCAGAGCAAACTGAGCTGAGAGGTAACTGCAGCCTGCGACAAAGACAGGGTGGATCCCACAGCATTTGCAAGGCTCCAGATGAGGATCTGGGGTCAGACATACACACAGAAATAAAGGCATAGCCTCTCTATTGGTGCAATGGGTAATTCATTGGGAATTTGAAGCTACAGGGAGAGAGCCAGGCTTGGGAACATCCTTAGGATAATGCGGGTCTGTGCTAAAAATGAACAGAACCCCTTAAGCTGCTGTTTCAAAATTCTGCCTCTAATGAGAACCTTATTTATACCTAGGAAAACACATTATCTTGCAGCTGTATGTCTGCAGAGCTAACATGGCATCCAGTGGTGAGCAGTAATGCTGATCTGATCACCATCTAATAATTGCTGTACTTATCTGAATCTTTTTCACATCTTTTGCAGTCTTCCCCCTTCCTTTCTTCCCTTCTCTCAGCTCCATCCCACTCAGCCATACACTTTGACTTTTTCTGACTGCATGCTTCTTTTCTACCTATTTCCTGCTCCTTTTTCCCCATCTCTTCTTGACTGATGCTCTCATATGCACACAAATGGATCAGGTGACTTCACATACCCAACGTTTCTCCTGCCTCCCTGCCTCGTCCTCGCCTCACTGGAACCTAAGAAGTCCTTCACTGATCCTGCCAAGCCCATTGCACAGACTCAGCAAAAGTGAAAATGCCCACTGTTGTCTAGCCTATTTAATCTCCTATGCATCCCTCCATTCCAGTGAGCCTCAGAATGCATTGCATGCCATTCCTCCAGGGAAATCCTGGAGTGTCTTAGATTGGAAGAAAAAAGCTAATTCAAGACCAAGGATTGAAGTATAAATAGAAACAGAGAGTAATAGACACACCTGGCAGACTGCTAGACCTGCTGAGGTCTTGCAAAAGGTTTTGTGAGATATTATCATAGGCAAGGAGGCCTCTGTATGGGAAGAGGCCTTTCATCATTTTGGGGTGGAGATGGGGGTTTTATCCGCTCCTCTATTTTAATTTTTCTCTCTTGTCTGGCACTACTCTGAAGATGTCTATGTACGAGATGCACTTACAGAATATCACTTTACAAAGCCCAGCTGTAAGTGTTTAGCTGAAAACACTTGGATGCCTGGATCAGTGGGTCTCAACCTACTTGCCATTGTGGATCGCATATGCAGCTAACACTGTGTTATGTGGACCTCATCCAGTACTACCTGTATGGCCCTGAGGATGTCACAAGGACTGTAGCTGCGTGCTGATTGGGCAAAAGTGGCCCAGGGGGCCACAAGTTGAGAACTACTGGCCTGGATGATCAACAATTCCATTTCCTACATTCTGGCCCCTGCATGATGGCATTAACCTGAAGAGGGCCACTGACTAGGCAAACATTTCTACAAGCTGCAAAAACAGAGAGCCCTGTGAACATGACACATGCTATGACTGGGAAACTTGCTCAGGTATGACTTTGGAATGCTGTGATTTACCTAGATCTTGAAGAGTTAATTTGATGGCTGCTGCTTAGCCCCAGGATTGAGATGCACAAACATGCTGTGAATATTGATTATATAGTTGTAACCCGTCCGTGCCCAGGGTAGCCCACTGATAATGCCAGGGTCAGGGCAGGCTGCAAAAGGAGAGCAAATTCTCCCAACACTGGTGGGTGACACTGCAGTCAGACTTCCCAACCAGCCACAAACAGTGCTTCTGATTCCCCCACACTGGTTATCAAGAAGCCACTGTGCAAATACCCACAGCCCCCTTTACTGCATTTCAGTCTCTGGCTCCCAAACTGACACTAGGTCCAGTAAAGAGATCAGTTGCTTTAACTCTATGCTCTTTACTAAAAGATTCCCTCTGATCCCAAGGGATCAGCCACAGTACCAGTTCACTATAAGTTTGGATCTTACCCAAAATACCACGCTGCCAGCCAATCCTTTAGTAACTAAAACTAAAGGTTTATTAATAAAAGAAAAACAAACAATAAGAGAAGTGTTAAAGGCTTAAAGCAATCAGATACATACAGATGATTTAAAAGTCCATATACATCAGGTTTCTAGAACAATTGTGGAGTTGCAGGCTTGTATAGTTCCTCTGGTATACATCCAGTACCTGGATGGGTCTAAGTCCTTCAGTTCAGTTGCATAGTGTGTTAATCCAGAGGTGTGTCCGCAGCTGGACAGGAACAAGGACACAAGGCAAAGACCCAGACGAAGACAAAATGGTTTCTGTGGTTTGATCTTATATACCCTCTGTTTCTGGCCATGTGGCTTGTGGAACTTTACTGGAACCAAAATGAAGTCCATAGTCACATGGGCCAATCCTGGTAACTCTTCAGGTATGCCTTTAGTTTCTTCCCGGGCCTCTGGCTTCTGATAAGGCCTTGAATGGGCTATTAAGCAAGCTATTGTCCTGCCGCCTCTCTGTCTGGGGTGTGTCTTCCACAGCACAGTTTGAAATACAGGGATATGAAAGATTTCCATAACTTTCCTTACACATATTACACATGAACACAAATATTATCATCTTATTCAGCATATCATAACCTTTCTAACAGTACCTGACATGGCATGTCTTACATGAATTATTATGATTTTGACATATCAAGGTCAAACAACACCAATGCCCCCCCCTCCTAATGCAGCCCGCGTGACAATAGTTTCATATAATATACAGTTATTCGCCAAACTGACCACAGAGTGCTGGGGCTCCTGGGCAAGTAACTTTTTCCTGTGTAACTACTGTGGGAACCATTACTTTTAGGTGTAGCACTGCCAAAAGCAGTGATCTGGGAAATAGTATCGTAGCCATGGACAATGGTCATGGGTTTATGCTCCAGCATCATCTGAGAAACATTACTTTCTAGGGACTCTACATCTACAAAGACAGAATGGTGCTTAACAGTTTCCATATGCTGGTAAGTTGCTCACACGTTTAAGGGATATTTACTTACTCTCTCACCTCGACCACTTTTATTGTAAGATAGAGTAATCTTCCCACATGTCTAGTATAGTAAATATTCTTATGCTGTTTGCCCCATGAATTATGCTCTTAGTGCTCACTCCCAGGAACTCATTCTTTCAGCTTTCTTTATTTATATAACCCTATCAGTTTAAAAGTTCTTCACCCTGAAGTAGTGATGAACAACAGACCAAAGATTCAGGGTCAGTGAAACATTCCAAGCCAGAATGTGTATATGAAACTGATCCATGCTGTCTAAATCACTTGGGCCTATAAAACTGGACAGGAAACCTTGTGAGAATAGGCTCTCTTGTGGAATTTCGCCACTTTATCCTCTTTTAAATATCTCCTAAATCTGGTGTCTGACATGATACCAACAAATCACAACTGTCTGTCACTGGTTAGGCAACAGATTTTTAAAAAATATTTTATATGTGGTTATGATTTGATGCTGGAGCCGGACAACAGGGGAGGGATCACTCAATAGTTGCCCTGTTCTGTTCATTCCCTCTGTAGCATCTGGCTTATGATTGGCTTAGGTACATTATAATGCTATATTTTTATCAGAAAAGTAAGAAGTTTCACATGGACAGATAACTTTAAAAAAATAGCTTCCAAAGAAACAATACAGTAAACAATTACCTTTCAAAGGAGGAACACTCAGGATTCCCTATTTTAAATAAATGGTAGACTTAACTCTTCTCACAATTAACTCATGAAGCCTATTACAGTTGAATGAGGGTGTGACACACTCTACCCCAAAGCAGCACACTGCAAACCCCATATTCATCATTTCTTGTAACACTTCATATTAAGCATGCCATGTAAAATACCTAATGATAGGTCATAATCTGCTAAAACCCTTTGTTCTGTCAAAATATGTGTATCACTAGAATATAACAAGTATTGAGATTTTGCTGTTATTGGAAAATGTTATAAGCTTTCTAGTAAAAGTCGAGGAAGCATCCACACCCAGGAAGGGGTCAGCAGCCATCAATTAACAAAGGAGTTGTAAACAAAGGATTTATAATACAGAGACAGTTGCACAAGACTATACAATAGTCAACTCCATAACTCTCTCGCATGGGAGGGATTAAGCAATCTGGTGACTCAGCAGAGCCCACCTGGACATGCTCAGACTAATGTCTAGTGGCCACATGGTCAAAAATATATAAAAGAAGAAACAGAGGCTGCATGCCTCTGTTGTCCTTTCTCTTCCTCCATCCACACTGAAAGCAACATGACCACTAGAACACTAAGAGATGGGCCCAAGGCTTGGGAGAAGCCTGTATACTGAGAACAGGAACATCCAGGTAGGTTGAGAAAATTGCCTAATCTAGATACTGGTTAGTGTTAGAGGTTTAAGATTTAGACTGTGTGTTTGTTTTCTTTGGTACCAATCTCTGATTTCTTATGCCTGCCACTTACACTTACTTAAAGTCCACCTTTCTGTAGTTAATAAATCGGTTTTATATTCTTAACTAAAACAGTGTGTTTCTGCAAAGTGTTTGGAAAAATCCCTGCTCAGTTAACCAAATTTGGTGTATAGCTTCTCCACGCAGAGGGAGGGGCGAACCAAGTGATAAACTTTCTGGTCAGACATGCGACCAGGACAGGACAGCAAAGCTCTGGGGCTACAGGGTAAGGAACTGGGGTGGACTGGCTTGAGGCCTTTCTCTGTGAGACTCATAAGTAGTTCTGAAAGCATTCATGAAATCTAGCTGGGCCTAGGGCTCCACCTACTGTTGGGCTGAGTGATAACAGCACTTGGAGGGGGTTGCTGCGTCTCACTAGCAAAGTAGTATGGACACGGCTCAGCCTAGGGAACTTAGTGGGCATACCTGTACCTCAGTTCCAGGTTGTACCCCGAGGGGACCCGTCACAGAGAGCACTTTACCTTGACGCTTGATATGGGACTTTAGCATCTGCATAAGAAATCCGCATCCTAATAGGACTTCTTGTCCTTTGTTAGGCTATCTTCTTTTCAAGTGGCATAAATATATAAAATATTGAGAATTCTCTTTCAAATCTGCTAAGTTAATTTATAGACCAACAAAGAACAATCAGTTAAGTCTACAACAGCATTTAGTGATATCATTATTATTGTTTGAGTCTGCTAGAGATATTAAATTTATAATATAACTGTATGTTAAATCTATATTTGTTTACTAGCTATAGTGCATACACATTTTGGTTGTTTTGTCTGCGAAATCCTAAGAGAGTTAGTATGTCAACATTCATTGTGCAACTCTGCTATTTACTGTGTAACAGGGTGATAACAGCAATGAGTTTTCCTGTAAACTTGCAAAATTTTTCTTGGCTGACATCATGCACAAAGTCGTTCTGCCAGGGAAAGAGGATAGCAGCCACAGTCTTCTATTCATGTGGGTGGATGGAGAGATGTTTGCACTCACAGATGAGAGAGACACCTCATCAAAAGATGCCTCTCAAAGTGTGCAAAAATTCAGAGACATTGTTTAACTGACATTGCATCCTCATAATATATGTCCCATATTTCCAAAAAATAAGGGGATATGTGAATACCAAGAATCCTGTTTGCAGCAATACAACTGTACAGAGCAAGTTCTCGCATCCCCTTGTAAGATCTGGTTCAAAATCACCCTCCCTCTCTTTCGTACTTTACTTGTGTTTTTTTATCAATTAGAATCATAGAATATTAGAGTTGGAAGGGACCTCAGGAGGTCATCTAGTCCAACCCTTTGCTCAAAGCACTTCCTTTCTTCTAAGTACATCTCTAAACATACCCAAGTCATTGTCTTTTTGAGTAGGTGCATCTGAAAAACATTTAAATGGCTGCTATGCACATCATTGGCATTTACAGGGTTGAAATTAAATACCTATGTCTTCTTAGAACCACTGTCACAACCACTTCTCTATGTGTTAGTGCTCACACACATATTTTCTCAATTTGCACATGTAATGCCACTAATGAAAGCAGAATATTTTTGTAACAAACATCTTTTTGCTCATTCCTTAATGCCAACCCCATTGATGAATTGCTATGTAACCTGGCAAAGAATGCTGAGACAATCCCTTTTGCAAAACTGGTTTGCAAAGAACCCCCAAAGTCTTTCATTCACAGAGTCAAATTACCTCTGCCTCATGCTGTACCAATGTCCAAAGGATGAGAACCAGTCTTACTATAGCAGAACGGATCTGCACACAGAAAGCAGAAACCCAATGTTTGTGCACCGAGAGCAATGAAACATGCTAAAATGAAGGCAGAAACATTGCATCCTGGGAAATGTTTGATTTAACATGTCACCAAGGATGATAAAAAAAAACCTCACTCTTGTTGAAGAAATTCCAGCCTTAACTTACAAGAATGTTATTTTACTTAGAAGCATTATCTTCAGAAAGATCAGTAAATGCTTGTAGAGATTCCAATCCTGGAATCCTCTTTGAAATGACCAAGTAGGTGTTATTCATATGCCAGGGGGACTAATTTGCCGGAGTAAAGACTATTCTGGCTATCTGTTTCTCCATCTAGGTACTTATACGGCCCTCATCAGCTTAATACTTGTGCACATGGGTAAGGTTGCAGTATAAAGCCCTAAAAACCCAGGAAGATTGCACGTTAGCCTATGTAAAGTTTGTGTTTACACAAATAAAGGCCAATGGTATAAGGATATTGAGACACAGCAGTAGTTAAAACTTGTCTGTAATTATTCAAGATCATAATATTAAAAGCGCTCTGGTATAACGTCTACCTACAGCATACTGTAGAAATATTACTTTGCCACACTAGAAGCTGGCCACATGGCCAGGTAAATTATCACCCTGCTCCCAGGCTGCTTGCCTCTTGCTAAAATTAATTCTGTACATTTAATTCTGTGCAGCATTGTAACTGATTTTTTTTTCAAGCCAGTAAATAGAGCAAAAAATTATTTTACAGAAAACATTACCAGCGCTAAAATGAGTTAACTGTTCTATCTGCTTAGGTCAGGGCAAAATGCAGACTTTACAGAACCTAAACAATAAACAGGAAAAAAATCCCTAAGGGGGAAGGAGAGTGAGAGAGAGAGAGAGAAAGAGAGAGACAGTTCCTGAAATGGAAATCTGAGACCTAAATGAGCTAATGCTTCTCAAGAATTCTGTCAGAAAAGAATCCAATATGCCTTACTCCCCATGGGGCCAGAATCCATCCGTTCTATTATTAAACCAAATCTATCCCATCTCTGGTAGTACAGAGAGAAAAAAATCAATAACATTTTATTTTACTTGGTCAATAGCTATGTGCAGTAATTACTCCATAATGAATTGCAATAGCGGACGATCGAATTGTATGGTGAAGTAAATGCATGGTGTGAGAGAAGTGGAGATGATATGTAATGTTATGAATAATGACATGTAATAATTTTAGGAGCCCTGTACGTGACTGGGTCACTGAGGGGGAGTTATAGTATATTTGCTTATAAGGACGTCCTTCCTGGCTGCATTAATTTACCTTAGATTGGGGGCTCTAGGAAGAACAAACAGCGATGCAACACAATGGCTTCCCAGCTAAGGACACCTAGTCTCACACTTGAAAGACAATGGGCAAAAGTATCAGCTTCAAGGACCTTGCATTTTGTCTCAAAGGAAGATGCCAGTTTGTTTTGCCAGGCTGGGAACTTGGAGATCAAAAGAATAAAAGCTCTCTGAGAACAGATGGGAACTTGTTAGAAATTGTCTAGGGAGACAAGCGGACAGACAGAGAGAGGGAGACTCTGTGGATAGCATCCAAGCAGTAGGGTAGAGCATGATATGCCTTAGGGATAAGCGCGGTAAGCAGGCAGTCTGCTTTATTGTTTTTTATATGTTGTCTCTGAAATGCGTTTGTTCTAAATGTAACCCCTTCAGGGGTTGGCTGTTCCTGAAATATTATGCTAAGACTCAAGGGGACGTGCCCCTGGAATAAAGCAGCAATAGCTACAGAGGCGCTGGATTCCAGTTCCCAGATTGCCTGGAGCCCAGGTTGCAGCTAGAACAAGCTGGAAGCTACTACCAGAACAAATCATCATCCAGAATTCAGGGATAAAGGATTTAGTTTTACTTTTATTTTTGGCTGTTGCTGGAGAACAGGGGGAAAAGCAACACTGCCGGGGTATGGGGCAAGGGGTGCCCATTAAACTTCCCATTTCTATGCAAAGAATAACTTTGTGAAGATTGGGCTAAGCCAAATTTCTGCATGATGGCAGCCATTCTGGCCATTCCTCTCAGCAGTCTGTTAAACCTACTCCAGGATCTGAGACCCAGGTTGCAAACAGGTGGGTGTAAATTAGGGCTCCTATGCCAGAGTTGTTGCTGTTCTGTGAGGACATAGTGTTGGCCCTGATATGCCATGGTTCATCTGAGATTGGCACTGGACTGGACATGAATGCATAACAGCTGCTATAAAAGGATGTCGCAAAGTCAGTCACGACAAGTCAGCAGGAACTGCAGGTGTAGGTGTTTTCTTCTGGAAGTGTGCAGATCTTGTGAGAAGTGTGTGTTGTTTATTTGCACCTACTGGAACCCATGTCAGCTTTGTGTGCAGCAGGTTGTTTTCATTTGTCATAGTCCTCCCTGCACTTTTAAGGGCGATGGCATCTTGTTGAAATTCTGGAGGAGCTGATTGAGCCAACACATATATATTAGGCATGAATGTGTAACTAAGGCAACCACTAATATTATGGGTGGGTGTATTCAGTTCTGAATCAATGCGATGCCTCCATCTGCCCCAAACTGCTGTACAATATTGCTCTGGGAGCAAATAACAGCACCAGGACTGAGAACATTGCTTCCACTCCCCAGGAGGGAGCGATGTGTGGCCAGCAGAGATGCGTTGTGTAGGGATAAATGAACTGATCAGATCAGTCCAATCCCCAGTGAATGAACCGAACCTTTTTGATGATGATGATGTTGAATAGGTTGAACTGGTTTTGGATAAGCTTTCCACCTCCTTGCTCACCTCTTACCTTTGCTGACTCTTTATTGTGATCTCAGCTGGTCTAACAATTTTTAAAAGGAAGTTGATTACTTAAAATTTCATGGGTTCCTTCCAGGGTTTCCCCAGAGTTTCAATCAGAAGGAACAGAATCTAGTAGAGCACTTTTGAGCAGGAGAAGTACAGAGCATGTGATAATTGAAAAAAGCATGTGACCAGAGTCCAGCAGAGAAATTCCTGAACTGACATTGCACTAACCAGAGCATCATCAAAGAATGGGTACTCCTAGGGGCAAGTAGAGAGAACATAAATGGAAATATGAAACAAGAAGAAGCATCTAGTTGAGCTGAGAAGGAGGGGAAAGGATGAGAGGCAGAGAGGCTGGAGTACGAGAGAGGGGGGTAGAGACAGGGGCAGTAACGAAGGACAAGCGTGCCCTCAGAGGGTTTAGATGAGGAAGATAAGCATCCAGACGTAAAGGGATTAGTCAGAGTGAGCTGTTTGAAGTTCACCCAGCCTTAATATTTTGTCTGTCTTGTCTCAGTCAGGCAGTAGTTTATTTTGTAAATGTGGAGATCTATGTATGCTGGAATAGACTTATAAACCAATATGATTGGGTTTCTTTGAACTGTTTCTTAAGCAACTATTTCCAGGCTTTCTCAAGTTACCATGCTATTTTCTATGTACATTTTCCTATTTTTAAGGCATAGATCATTGGGTTTCTATTATCTGTGTGCTATTTATCAGGAATTTTCTACTAAATATGGTTTTCTTTTTGCCTCCAGCAGTGTAAGGAAGCTGATTCTATCCAGAACAGTAAAATCTTTGTCAATTCACGTTTCATGCCAGCTGCTCAGAGGAAAAGGCTAGAGAATGCAGAGCTGTAATTTATGAATAATACTCTGTGCACCAAGGGGCAAATATTCTTCAGCTCTCCAAAAACATTAGAGCAGAGCAAATATTTCAGGGCAAATGATCTATTGGAATCATTGCACCTGGGTTTAGAGGGTTTTTTTTCTCCTCTCTGGGTGTAGATTATTTTCTCAAATTCAAGTTATGTTGGTTAATTTTCAAAGAGCATATGTCACATGTTCCTCACTAGAACTCTTTGAAACAAGCTTCCAGTGCAAAAACTCAAAATTCATTTATATTAATATTATATTGCTTAAAATTCACTGTTTCCATGAACAAGCCTGTAAATACGGAGAAGTGGGTCTTGTGTTTAAGGCATTCAACTGGGAGTCAGGAGCGTAATAAAGGAATGTTACATTGTATTATATGGTTCAGCTACTAGATGGTACTGTGTGTAAAATACCTTTTTGAAGGTAACCTCCACCCTACCGGGCAGAGCTTTACTAGATCTTATGATGAACACACCTGGTATGAGCAAGGTCTGTAGCCAGTCCATAACCATTACAGAAACATGACCAGGAGACCTTGGTTCAGTTCCCATATCTGCTCCAGATTGCTGTGTGACATTGTGCATTAATTTCTCAGAGATTTGGTTTCCTATCTGCACAGTGGGAATAATAATGCTTCCTTTTTTTCCTACCCGTGTCTTGTCTATTTAGACTATAAACTCTCCGGGGACTTTCTCTTACTGTGTGCCTATACAGTACCTAGCACAATGGGGCCTGATCTCAGTTGGAGCCTGTAGGTGCACACATCACATAATAATAATAATAAATAATAATAAAAGTAAATTATTTTGCAATACTATTAATGGAAATTGAAAACAAAAAAGGGACATGAGCATGGTTGAAGTAAATGTATTCATTCAAAAATTTGTGAAAACTTATTTTCACTGTTTGCCAAGCTCTAACATACATGCCTGGGTGCAAGTATGCATTTATACAAAAGCACATTAGCAGAATGGGTGCATGCAGAGTGGCTTAATGTGAAGTTATCCACTCTATCCGAGTCAATGTCTTTTTTGTGCTCAGAGATACACATTTTTGTGCATGTAAACAAATGTACAGGCATAGTATCTGCAGCCATAACAGTTTGTGTTGTGAGTCCCTAGGTATCATAATCTAAGCTGCAGTAGACCACATCGAGGAGGCTAGGTCCATCAACGGCTACTAGACAAGACGATCAAAGCTGTAACTGCATGATCTGGGTGTGGCTAGTATCTGTTTGTCAGAAGCTGGGAGGGAACAACAGGGGATGGATGGATCATTCGATGATTGCCTGTTCTGTTCATTTCCTCTGAAGCATCTGGCATTGGCCACTGTCCGAAGACAGGACAGTGGGCTAGCTGGAACATTGGTCTGACCAGCATGGTCATTCTTATATACCCATTCTCAGTGATTGGATTGGAGACCACCAGGAAATTATTACTCTATTACAGTAGCATCTAGATGTTCCACCCACATTGCAATCCCACTGAACCAACACAAACACATAGTAACAGACAAAGGAGTCTGAGCTAACAGTATTATAAACTGTGGTGTTAGTAATTCACTAAATGTACTCTTCTTTCTGATTTGGTACTGAATCATTGACACAGTCTGATGATAGGGGCACAATGCTGGTGGAGGTGCCCTGATTCTACATTCTGCAAACCGAACTCTCCCCAGCGATTTCTGTCGAATACGAAATTCAGTTCCTGCCCTAAAATCCTGTGGAACACAGTGGTGAGTGTTTAAATAGCTTTCTGTTCCATCACAGATTCTGCTCCAGTTCAGTGGTGGCAGCAGGTAAAGTGGCCCCTTGACACAAGGACATTGTGAAAGGAGAGTAGCCCAAATGGCCAAATTTTGAACATTACCAAATCTGTGGATTTTCCAGCTGGAGGTTTAGGTTGGCTCATGGTAGAGATAAGGGCCAGCTGCAAAACTTGGATCCAGATCTGAATTTTACTTCCAAACACACACATCCACACCCCAAGTTGGGGGAGATGGGGGGTCTGACCTAGAATTTCCATTCAGGCAGTGAGGTTTAATTGACTAGTGTTTGTACATTGTTTTGAGATCTTGGATAAAAAGGCACTACGGAGGTGCAAAATGTTAACTGCTGTTATTACCTGCTGGCCTCATTTGCAATCAACAATAAAATTACATCAATGGGAAATTATATTTTTATACAAATGATCATTACAGGTCGGTGGAATCTTTCTTGTAGCCATATTTCCCTCGGTTGATTAAGACCAGAGCTCTTTTACCAGCCTTATGCTCTTTGCTTGCTCTTATATGACAGACTGAACATCTAGTAGGCAGCAAAGCTTGGAGCTGTTATACCCCAAAGAATGTTCTGTCTGGAGAAATCTACTGACACTTTCCATCGCATTAGTTCTGCACTGATAGTGTTTTCTTCCTCCATCAAGGGAAAGGCAAGTTTTGTGGATTTATCATTTTACCAATCCTCCTGTGTGGAAAGCTTCCCCTATGGCTAAACTTGGTAAACAGGATTTCTAATTTAAAGGAAAATTGGCAAGGAAATCAATCAGACTGATTAAAGACTTTTATTATGTAACACAGGAAAGGCAAAACCCAACAACTTAGATTCATATCTTATCTTATACTGACAGAGCATCCCAAAGCCCTTTACAGAACAGCTGGCACATTCTGCAGCCAAATTAAACGCTCAGACAAAATAATGAAATCTGCTTTTAAGCTTGGATTGAATATATTAAAGAGGAGCAGCACTGGCTTGGGCTTTAGTTAGAGAGAAGCCTTTCTTGCAAAGTCCAGAGAGCTGCTCCTGCACCATTCAAGTCAATAGGAGATTGTCTGCGGATTGCAGTGGCTTCAGGATGAAGCCTTAGATCTGGATCCAAACTTTCCCAAGTTTGAGGCTGCAGGTTGATTGGGACCTAAACAAGGCCTGGTTCAAATTTGGGGCCCATTTTACCTGACCAGGTGCAGCTGCTAGAAAGTGGGGACTCATAGGGTTTCAGAGCTGAAGACGTGGTTCTGAGTTCCTGCTCCCTTATATCTGACAACAACTAAGTTCAGGAATGCGGGTCAGCTAAATGGTTCTGGGGCTGACCTGTATCTATAAATTCATACAGAAAAACTAACTCGGTACTAGATGTGAGCAAATCATTTGTAACAAATAATTTAATTTTGCCCCTCTTTTTCTTGGTGATTAGGCTGTGAACAAATCATGATTGTCTCACGTTTTGTTATTGTTCAGTATAATTCAATTAATTTAATGTAATGAGTTTGTTTAGCATCTGACTTACTATTTTGAATTTCCAAATCTGAAACTGATGCTGTGCTGTTTCCTCATGCTTGGGTACTGACTGGCTGAGCGTAACTTTTCTAACCCAATTTCTGGTGCTACCAATTGCAGCAAATGAGTTCATTTGTTTCTTGACCCCATTTGAGTGTATGAACTCAAAATTCTCGTCCACAGAGCACTTGTTTTAGTAAAACTCTTATTTTAATGTTTGAAGAAAGTAAACACAGAAGTGACTCAAACATGGTCCAGCAAATGTGTTTAAAAGTCGAGATCATGATTTGCTAAGTTGTTTTATATTATTTTCCTAGTTCTCCCTAACACCCACACAAGAGAAACCAAATGTTCTGGTTTGTTCTAATTATCTGAGAGCTAAAAAGGCATGGTGAGTGTAGCTATACAAATGAGCATGCACAGGATCCGACTTTGTCTCTAGAACTTAGGACAGACACAATCGTAGAGCTTTTAGACCTCATCTAGCCTGGTCTTTAAACTGTGTTTGGAAATTGTGTTTAAACACAGTTCCATCTGAATCAGTTCCTAATATAGTTTGGCCAAACAATGCTAATGGAGCAAATCTGAGTAATAACCATGATATAAAATCATAGCTTCCTTCCTATGGTCTGCCCACATGATTTGGGAGATATACAGCCAGGCTATGTGATAAGCTATTTAAAAAAAAATAGACATCATGGTTCAGAAACATGTCTAGAGCATGGATAGTTCCTGTGTGCAGCTGGTCAGGGGCCTATGACCTTAATACACAATCCCTTGTCTTAGTAAAATGTTGTGTGTAGACATTGTTACCCGTCAACTCTGTGTTCTTGGTGAATCCTGTCTGACTCACTTGAAACATCTTCCCCCCTCAAAAAAAAAAAAAAATGCTCTCCCAGCCTCTGCATGAACCAGAACTGATCAGAGATGGATTTACCAAAAGCAATGAAAAGGCAGAGGGAGACACACCTAAACCCCTCCAAACAAAGGTGACAGGATTAAGGCATCTCCCCTAGCCTCATCTACATGGACAGATTGCAGGTAAATAAGTGTTTTCCTCTGACTTCAGAATTCTCATTTCTAGTACTACCACAGAATGGAGCTTTTCCAAGCTGAGGTCAACCACACATACAAGTAAGTCAACAGTCATCATATTGAGAAACCATGAGACCTGTTATGTTTGACTGATAGGCATTTAATGATAAGAAATATAAATCCATTGTTTAAAAAATGTACAAGTTTCACAATTTTATCCCACTCATTTTATCAGCCATGTGCTACTCAGCCCCCAGTCCACGTCCTTGTTTTGATCTAAGAGTAAATATGAGGAAAAAAGAAGGGGGGTGAATTTGCAAACACAGGCATGTATGTTGCACTTGCAACATAACTGCATACCTGCAATGCCATTGCATGCATAAAATAGGTAAGTGCATGTTCCTGTTTGCAGAGCTTAGGTTGTACAAGTTTTTGGGCAAGCTACGGTGTACAAGACACCACTTTTATTAGACAACCTCCTTTCTTAAGAGATTGCCCCAAAGTATCTCCAAGGAGACTGAGTGCAGTTTTTCTCCATTTCTATTAGAAAACACCTTTCCAAAGCAGCCCATCTTGAGAAAATTTTCCTTTGAAAACAGATTTGCTAGACACCTTCCCATATGCAAATTCATATTTTGTAAATATACAAAATATGCATTTCACAAGTGCAACTTGGCTTCAATATTTGAAAGTTGAATATTTGAAATAACTGTGAAATACAGTTATATTTGTATGAAGCAGATTTGTGTACAAGAAGCTACAGTATATTAATTCTTCCCAGTATTTTAAGCTGTCTTCATTATTAATGCACATTGCTTTGTCCTATAAATGCTTCAGGTTCAGTGATGGGTACGGTGCTGAGCATGCAGTGTGTTTAATTGAATAAGGCAAAATGGGACTACAGTTACTTCATTACAAGGAAATAATCATATCTCTTATTGCATCAATGGGCTATTCTTGTCCCTGAATTCTACCCAGGGAAGCTATCCAGTCTAATCAGCGTATGTGTGCATTTGTGTGATTTTTTTTTTCCCCCCCAAAATTAATTTACGTGCTTTAGACACTTAAATCAATCACTCTTTATAAATAGCACCTTGGTATTTGCAGATCTAGACCATGAGTCTACAAATTGTTCCATGCGCCTGCAGGAAATAAGATGCAGGACCAAGGCCAATTCTGCAACACTTTTAACCCTGAGGGAAATGTAAAGCAGACTTACCAATCCAAAGCCCTAGGCCTAGATCCACAGCCCTTATGTTAGCTTCAGTGGTCTGGTCAAGCTGTGCAAGGGCTAAAGGCCCTGATTCAGAGCCCACTTAGGCTTGCTAATGGAAAGCCCCTCATGGATTTCAGTGGGTTTCATGTCAGGCCCTACACTGAGTAGAATAAGGTTTCATGTACATAGAAAGGAATAAACAAACTCAAAGGCACTTTTAAGCATGATTGAGCATAGGACTACCCAGGTATTGACATATCCCATGGCAATAAGCAAAATGAACCATAAAATATCTTATTTACTCTGTACACCACAGGGTCTTATGCTGAGAGGAGTGACATTCCCTCCCCTGCACTTGAGGAGACCAGCTTCACATTCAGTCATAGTCAGACCGGTGACTTTCCCACTCACTGCAATGCAAATGCTTATTCCACCCTCGTCGCATTGCCCATCTTCTCGGCACACACATGTGTTGGTTTGAGCTTAAAAAAAAATCACAGGCACACACAAATATTAGTAACTAATTCACTGAAAAAAGACAACCAGGCCCATAATTGTCTATCAGACATTGTCCCAGTAACTGAGCAATTTATAGGAGCTCCTGCTCCTGGTCAGAAGTTAATCAATATTCAGGTTCAATGGCAAAACTACAAACACACTCCAATTGTAGCTCGATGGTAATAGAAATCCTAAGTGGGGCTGCTGCTAGTTTGAATGGTTTTTTAACTGCTTGAAAGAAATACTAGCATGATTTAGTATTTGGCTAGTAGAGTAGAGGCTTAGAAAATGCATAAGACAACAGAGAGTAATAAGCGTAGGGCCCTGATCCTGCAAACTCTACATATGTGTATGATTTGACTAACATCAGTAATCTCACTGATGGCAATGGACCTACTCACATAAGTAAATGTATGCAAGAGAGTGTGTTCACATGATCAGGGCCTGAATAGCAACATACAAACAATAAGGGGTATGTGATTTCTTTTCCATTTCTATTTCCATTTTGTTGTATGTTTTTAGGTTTAACCTTAGACTATATTTGTCCTTATTTAAGATTTTGATTCTCTATTTGTTTAATCTTTGCCTGATTTCTTCCCTTTCTATTTTAACTCTTTACCCATTTTCTATTATTGTTCGCTATTTTCAAAATAATGCTTGCTAAGGATCACGGCTTGAACTCACTAGACAAAAGATAAAAATTTGTTTTTGATAGAGGTTTTTTGTAAAATATATAACAACTAGTATGGATGTGAGGATCTCAAAGCACTTTACAAACACTAATTTTGGTCATCCTCGGTCAAAAGAGATGTAGCAGAAACAGGGGACATTCAAAGACCAGTGTCTAGAATAATTAAGGGCCTGGAAGAATTTCTATTTGAAGATAACTTAAAAAGATGGGGACTGTTTATTTTAGAAAAGAGATATAGAGGGTATAATGTATGAGAGCATAGAATTAGATTGTAGATCAGTGCTTCTATTCACCTTTTCTCATAATAAAGGAAAAGGAGACATTCAGTGAAACTAAAAGGCAGCAATTTTTGAAGAAATGAAAGGAAGCACTTTTTCCATACAATGTATAATTAGCCACTGAACTCACTGCCACAAGATAACATTGAGGACAAGCGCTCAGCAGGATTCGGAAAAAGATTGGGCATTGCCATGGATAGTAACAACATCCAGAGTTAAGAGGAGCAAGGATTTCTGAACAAACACCAGGGATAAAATCATGACCCCACTGAAATCAATGGGAGTTTTGCCCCTGACTTTAGTGGAGTTAGGATTTCACTGTAAAGGTTCTAGAAGGGATATCAAATATCATGCTCCAACCTCTATTTAATGGGAGTTAGCAAGAAACTTTCCCTATGGACAGGTTATTCCATAATTATTTCCTACAGGCTTTTTTCCAACACAGAAGCATCTGATTGCTGTCAGAGACAGGGCACTGGACTAAATAGGCCTCACCTTTGGTTCAGAAGGGCAATACCTATGTTCCTAACACCTCCGGAAGATAGGTAGGAATTATTATATCTATTTTACAAATGGGTAAATGGAGGCACATCAAGACAGGAGCAGAGCAATGGCCAGTGTGTAAATGGATAAAGGTTTTCTTATATTCACAGGCAGCTTCTCCTAATTCATCAACATTAATTGTGAGGATTCTCTTACCATCACATGTTTCCCACAAATTACATGAGCCACAAGACTTTGCAGCTGCAGTAGGCATTTTGCAGTTTTCCTCACTGGTCAAAGAGTATCTTCGGCCCATACACTCAAGAGCATACATCTTACAAACAGTTACGGCTGTGTTTCTCTTGGTTCTCTCATCTGTGGCACAGATATCCAGGGAAGGTCTGAAAAGAAAAACAGAAATTTAAATAATTGACTTATGCTTTATCTTGGTATCCCTTAAAGGGAAAATAAAACCCATTGTGTCATATTCTGATCTCCTCACATACATTGGTGTATCCATAGTGACTTCAGTGAAGTTATTCATGACCTACACACATGTAAATGAGATCAGAATTAGTGTCTCTCTCTCTCCATCACAGGTATGCTGTGCCTAAGACCTTTATCTGCCCCGTTGAAGTATCTTTGAATTTTGCCAGTGACTTCAATGGGAGCATGCTCTAGCCTTTAGGCCCAGATCCACCAAAGTATTTAGGCACCTAAATCCGAGATTTAGACGCCTAAATTTCAGTTTTAGGCATCACTGTGTCTGCAACCCAAAAAATCCCTGCGTGGTTGCTGCCTCACCCTCTTGGCAACTAAACTCTGTTGTTTCTACCATTTGCTATTTTAAAAAACACATAGAAGACTTATTTCATTGCTTTATTTGTCTGAGAATAACAAATCTCAACACCTGATTTCTAAAATACTTACAAAAATGTGTATACAGGGCTGTTTAATTTAGCTGAAAAGAAAAGACTAAGAGAAAGATCCTAACTCACTGGTCTGCCTGCTTTGTACTGCTTCAGCAACACAAATCAAGTGAAAAGCTGATTGAACCAGCAGGTGAGAGATTCCCCCTATTTCCTTGCTGCATAATAGCCCTTTGGGAACTGCTGCAGGCTGGCATAATTTAGGGCCTTTTTGAGGCCTTGAGACAAGATATTAAAGATGCGTAAGAAATGGGATGAAAAATCATTCGGAGAATAATATATTGCCATTATATAAATCAATGGTACACCCTTCAGCCAGAACACAAAGCACTGCACTGGTCACCTCATTTCAAAAAGGATGTTGCAGAGTTAGAGGGGGTTCAGAAAATGGAAACTACTATGATTAGGGATAAGAAAAATGACTTCATAGGAACAAGGATTGAAAAGGTTGGGATTGTTCACTGTAGAAAGGAGATGAATGAGAGGCAGCATGATAAAAATCTATAAAATAATGAATGATCTAGGGAAAGTAGATCGGGAACTTCTGTTCTTCTTGTTTACTAATACAAGAACAAAGGGACATTCAATGAAACTGAAAGGTGTGAAAATCAAAGCTTATAAAATGAAACAGAATCATAGAAATATAGTACTAGAAAGGACTTTGATCGGTCATCTAGTCTAGTCTCAACGACTGGTCCATGGCAGCCTCATTGCCAGTCCCTAATTTTTCTAACATAGCTTAGGAAGGTAGCAAGCCAGTCCTTGGTATCAAAAAGATTGAGAAACACAGCTCAGTCCCTTCCAATGGGGCAGGAATAAGTATTATCTCAACCATCCCTGACAGGTGTTTGTCGAACCTGTTCTTAAAACCCTACAATGATGGGAATTCCACAACCTACCTAGATAATTTGTTCCAGTGCATAACTACCCTGAGGTTTTTGCTGTCTAACATGAGTATCCATTGCTGCAATTTAAGCCCAATTTAAGCGGATAAAGAGAACAATTTATCTTCCTCTTCTTATAAAAACCTTTTATGTACTTGAAAACTTATCATGTCCCCTGTCAATCTTCTCTTCTCCAATTTAAACAAATCCAATTTTTTCAGTCTTTCCTCATAGGCCATGTTTTCTAGATCTTTAATCATTTTTGTTACTCTGCTCTGGACTTTCTCCAATTGGGTCCCATCATTCCTGAAGTGTGGTGCGCAGAACTAAACGCAATTCTCCAACTGAGGCCTTATCCAGTGATGATATCCAACCGGTTCACACCGGTTCACATGAACCGGTTCTTAAAATTTAAAAAATGCAGCGAACCGGTTCTTAGCGCCGGGAGATTCAATGTAAAGGCGGAGCAGCGAACCGGTTGTTAGCGGCGGGAGAGTCAATTCTCCCTGCCACTGAAATTGACCAGGGAGAGTCAATTTCACTGCGGAAGGTACTCTGAAGTGTTGGGATGCAGTGTGTTGGGTGCTGTGTGCATGATGTTTAAGAACCTATTCAGAATAGGTTCTTAAATATCACCTGCCTTCATAGAACTGGTTATTGGGAATTTGGGATATCATCACTGGCCTTATCGGTGCTGAACAGAGTGGAAGAATTACTTCTCCTGTCTCACTTACAACACTCCTGCGAATCCCAGAATGGTGTTCACTCTTTTTGCAGAAGTATTACAATGTTGACTCTCGAGTTTATGATCCACTATAACCCCAGATCCTTTTCTGCAATAGTCTTTCCTAAGCAGTCATTTCCAATTTTGTATTTGTACAATTGATTATTTCTTCCTATGTGTAGTACTTTGCATTCGTCTTTATTGCATTTCACCCTATTTATTTACAAACATTTCTCCAGTTTGTCAAGGTCATTTTGAATTCTAATCCTGTCCTCCAAAGTATTTGCAACCCTCCCAGCTTGCTATCATCCCCAAACTTTGTAAGTGTCCCCTTCTCCAAATCATTTATGAAGATATTGAATAGAACTGAACCCAGGACAAATCCCTGCAGGACCCCATTTGATATGCCCTTCCAGCTTGACTGGTGAACCATTGATAACTACTCTCAGAGTATGGGTTTCAATTAGTTGTGCACCCACCTTATAGCAGGTTTGTCTAGCTCTATTTTTCTAGTTTGCTTATGAGAAGGTCATGTGAGACAGTATCAAAAGCCTTACTAAGGTCAAGATATTTCATATCTACTGTTTCCCCCTATCCACAAGGCTTTTTACACTATTAAAAAGGATATTAAGTTCATTTGACATGATTTGTTCTTGACAAATCCATGTTGATTTTCACCAATACCTTATTATCTTCTAGGCGCTTACAAATTGATTGTTTGATTGTTTGCTACATTATCTTCCTAGATATCGCAGTTAAGCTGACTGGTCTGTAATTCTCTGCGTTGTCCTTATTCCCCTTTTTATAGACTGGTACAATATTTTCTTATGGGAAGGCCAGTTCAGTTCTGCCTTTGTTGAAGCCCACAACTGACTCACAGACTTTGTGTTGGTAAAACATCCCTTGCAGTTTATTTACAAAATTAGTTTCCACCACCCTTATACAGTGTACAGCCTTACACCTACAGTCCTAGAGAGCCTTAATTCCTGAAGCTGGCAGGGGATGAATGGATCTCTCTCTTCACACTTCCTTCCTGAGCCTTTTATATCATCTGCCTAATGGACTAATTACCTTCTTAGTTCTCCTCAGTCCATCAGTGAGGCACAGTTTTTCTTAATAAGGTCTACTCTAGAGTAAGAAATTAAATTCACAATGACCAAAGTGGTGGTTCAACTGCTGTTATCCAGCACTCTGACATATTGCCTTTTTCCAGTCTTTGTGGGATCGCTCCTGTTCTCCACAATTTCTCAAATATAACTGTTAATGGCTCAGAGATCTTTTTTTACACTTCTAATTGGTCTGTGGAATTCATTGCCAAATGATGTCAAAGAGAGATTGGATATTTGTACTGATAACAAGATTATCTAGAGTTATAAAAATGAATGCAAAAAAGTGTTTTGGAAGAATATTAAACCGTCTGGTGTGGAGAAAGTAAATAAGGAGGTGTTATGTACTGCTTCTCATTACACAAGACCTAGGGGTCGCCAAATAAAATTAATAGGCAGCAGGTTTAAAATGAACTAAAGCAAGTATTTCTTTACACAATGCACAATCAACCTATAAAACTCCTTGCCAGAGGATGTTGTGAAAGCCAAGACTATAGAGGGTTCAAAAAATAACTGGATAAATTCATGGAGGATAAGTCCATCAATGGGTGCTATCCAGATGAGGAGCGGTTCCTTTTTACCAGACACTGGCAATGGGCAACAGGATGGATCACTTGATGATGACCTGTTCTGTTCATTCCCTCTGAAGCACCAGGCATTGGTCACTGTCGGAACACAGGATACTGGGCTAGATGGCCATTGGTCTGATCCAGTATAGCCATTCTTA
>ML675629.1:24284918-24358928 GCA_007922155.1 Mesoclemmys tuberculata | reverse complement strand
GTAATATCCACCACCACATCCAGATTCCCGTTCGTCATCCCTCCATCTACATTTTACAGGTGGGGAACTGGGGCATAGAGACTAAGGGTCAGAATTTTAGAGGTATTTAAGCATCTCAAAATACATAGGATTCTCAGAAGCAAAGTGTCCATCTCTATCTTTAGGTGCCTAAATGCATTTTAAATCCACCCCTAAGTGCCTTACCCAGGGTCACACTGGAAGTTTGGATTTAACACCATGTATCAGGCTACTGCATGACCATCCTTCCTCATTGCACCATGATGAATCAGATCTACTAAAATGGAAGGAGGCCCATTAACTTTAATTAATTTTCAGACATTCAAAATGTGCTGGTTATCGCTTACATTAGCCAGGTAGCATTTTAAAAAATGCCAGAGTGATCTAGGAGCACCACTTCCATGGACAAGTCCCAATTACTTTAAGTCACTTAGGATACTGAAAAGCCCACCTGCCATCTTTGATCACATTGAATAGAACCCCTTTTCCTAAGCCACTCCACCCAAGTCATTGGGACTACTCATGTCATTAGCAAGAGCTCATCAGTCAGGCGCACACAATCTAGCCCCATCAAAAGAGTTCAGCTCCCATTGAAGTATCTAAATCAGGGCCCAATTCTCAAAAGTGCTCAGCCATCAGTAGTTCCCACTGTGATGGACATGGACAGATTTCAAGAGTTCAAACCCAAAGCGCTCAGCTATTATGAAAATCTCACCCCGACTGTGGGTGCAAGCCCTTTACTGCCAGGTCATCCCAGACCTTTTTCTGTTTTCTCAAATTTAAAAAAAAAAAGTCAGTGGTTGAGCCATTTCATTTCAAGCACAATAAAGGCAAATCCACACTGCTGCACTGTTTGTCCCCTTTGTAAAGTGACAGGGAAACTCAAAGCACTAAATAAATGAACTATAATAAACTCAAGCCAGACTGCACATTATGAGGTACAAAAAGGTGACCTTGAGCACTCTGCTGTGTCACAGGCTGGCCTCTTCAAATTGCTGTGTAAATAGGATATCAGATTATTGCATCTCTCATAGCTCTCCAGTCTTTCCGAAAAAACATCTGCTTTATTGTGCATGCCTCCAGCTTTGATAAGGAATTGGCTCTAACTCTTCCTTGAGCTTCTAAATATCATTTTGTCTTTTTTTCCCCCATTTCACAGATCAGGTGGAGCTGAAATTATCCCTTTACCTTCAGCCATTGAACTAAATTCCATCACTGCTAATGCCCACTGACACTCTGGTAACACAGGTAAGTGATGAACGGGATTGATTGAGCAGTAATGTAAACAAAGTGCAATGACTTTTCCTGGTATAAGTAACATTGTCTAATCTGTCATGGACTGAAATCTGGAGAAATGTAATTTGTCTTGAATAAAGTGAGAAAGTTATTGTCAACTTCAGGCAAAACTTACCCACACTCATACGGCATTTTGCATACACATTTCGACTGCTGCACTTTCTCCCATGGCTGACATTTAGGTTCTGTCAGTTCTGGTTTCACACTGGGGACTAAAGTGAAAGAACACAAACAAAGTCATTGCATATCAGAAAAAGAAAGGCTACTAAATGGTGACTGTGGAATTAACCCCTTGGTTGCGTTAAAAAGACCCTGGTTTATTATATTATGCCATAAAATTACAGCCTAAATGTTCATGAAAATTATCTAGTATATAGATGAAATCAATAGAATTTAAAAATATAATAAACTCTGTAGCAAGTGCAACTGCTGAATGTTGATCTAGCTCTGGGCCCAGAATCAGATAGGGGGAAATGGGTACTATATAGGCTGTGGCTTCAGTATCCCACAAGCACATCATGCTTATCAATATTGTCTTCTTGTTTCCTTGTCCTCTCCTGTCAGTCTGTCTGTATCAATCTTTTTTCTCTTGTCTTATACTTAGCACCTTCTCTTTTTATCCTGTGTTTGTACAGCCCCTAGCACAATGGGCTCCTGGTTCAACTGGAACTCAAAAGCGCTACGATACTGAAAATAACAAAAAATAATAATAATATTCAAGTGCTGTCTACAATCTTAAATTTCACTCACCATTCTACAGTAACTATTTCAGCAATACTGACCAGCACTGAATAATAGTAAGCAATGTTGACATCTACTTTACTGGGTTTCATCTACATTGGGTTTCAAAGTAGTAGCTCCTCTGATGTGAAAGGTGCAAGTTGAGACCTCAAGTCCCTAGGTAGAAATATTGCAATTTGGAGGTGCAGCCAATGGAAACTACAAATACCAGTATGTGCCCTGATATTCATAAAGACTAAAAATAAAGGCAAGCGTGGATCTTGTAGAACTCTATGGATTGTGTTTGGACTTTGTTCTGTGCTTTGGCTTGCTGTATAATATGCCTCTGTATTCCACTTTTGGCCTGCTGTATTATATTTCAAGCTTAAAAGTGAAAAACGTCTTTGCCAAGCTAACATCACTCCTGAGATTTATTTTCCTAGTTACAGTAGAACTTTGCTAAATCCCTACAAAACTGCTTTCAGTAAGAGAGAGGTTTAACTTGATTTGTGTTTTGGATCTTGTATCATGTAATATCACTGAGCAAAGTTGCATTTTTAAAAATAAATCTCTCTTACAATTTTAGGCCTTATTTTAGCAAAATAAATAAGAACAGACAAACAGTCAAAGATGGGTGGGGGAATAAAAAGGAGAGAGAGAGAACTGTAGTAGAACTGTAATATAAGCACTAGGCTTAGTCCTGTCTGAAGTGCAAATGTGCTAATTATACCAAAAATAATCACTGTATGGTCAGCCTATCTTGGGATCACCAGCGTAAAAAGTCTTGTCTTTTCTCTATAGTTTATAGCTAGGAAACGTAGTTATCTACTGATTATTCTCCTCCCACCCTGTCTCAGAAAAGCCAGTTATGTGTTATGTCATGCAAAATAACAGTGATTCCCATTCTTCACCTTTTGATTTAAGTACACTGGCTTTTTCTAGTTCTTATTTTTATGTACCTTCTTTTATTAAAACTGTTATATTGTTAAATTGATCTTCTATGCTCTTCTCACCAGTGCCACTGTAATTCCAGGCTTGTCATACCCTTCAAGATGCATAAAACTAGACTGTGATTTAAAGCTGCAGTTTATTAATGAACTGTAGCATTTCCTATGAGCCCCTTGTTAACATAGCTGGCCTTTGAACACCATAAAGGAGAATCAGAACCATAAATTAGGTTGGAAGGGACCTTAGGAGGTCATCTAGTCCAACACCCTGCTCAAAGCATGACCAACCCCAATAAACCATCCCAGCCAGGGCTTTCTCAAGCCACAACTTAAAAATCTCTAAGGATGGAGATTTTACCACCTCCCTAGGCAACCCATTCTAGTACTTCACCACCTTCATAGTGAAAAAGTTTTTCCTAATGTCCAACCTAGACCTCCCCCACTGCAACTTGAGACCATTGCTTCTTGTTCTGTCATCTGCCACCACTGAAAACAACCTAGCTCCATCCTCCCTGGAACCCCCTTTCAGGTAGTTAAAGGCTGCTATCAAATTCCCCCTCATTCTTCTCTTCGGCAGACTAAACAAGCTTTCAGCCTCTCCTCATAAGTCTTGTGCTCCAGCCCCCTTATCATTTTTGTTGCCCTCTGCTGGACTCTCTCCAACTGGTCCACATCCTTTCTGTAGTGGGGAACCCAAAACTGGACACTATACTCCAAATGAGGCTTCACCAGTACTGAATAGAGGGGAATAATTTCCCTCAATCTGCTGGCAATGCTCTTACTAATGCAGCCCAATATGCTGTTAACTTTCTTGGCAATAAGGGCACACTGCTGACTCATATCCAGCTTTTTGTCCACTGTAACCCCAGGTCCTTTTCTGCAGAACTGCTGTCTAGCCAGTCTGTAGCAGTACATGGGATTCTTCTATTCTAAGTGCAGGACTCAGCACTTGTCCTTCTTGAACCTCATCAGATTTCTTTTGGCCCAATCCTCTAATTTGTCTAGGTCACTCTTTTTCCTATCCCTACCCTCCAGTGTATCTACCACTCCCCCCAGTTAAGTGTCATCTGCAATTTACTGAGGGTGCAATCTACCCCATCCTCCAGATCATTAATGAAGATGTTGAACAAAACTGGCCCCAGCACCGACCGTGGGGCACTCCGCTTGTTACTGGGTGCCAACTAAACATTAAGCCGTTGATCACTGCCCATTGAGACCAACGATCTAGCCAGCTTTCTATCCATCTTATAGTCCATTCATCCAACCCATACTTCTTTAACTTGCTGATAAGAATACTGTGGGAGACTGTATCAAGAGCTTTGCTAAGGTCAAGGTATATATCATCCACTGCTTTCCCCACATCCACAGAGCAAGTCATCTTATTATAGAAGGTAACCAGGTTGGTCAGACATGACTTGCCCTTAGTGAATCCAGATTGACTGTTCCTGATCACCTTCCTCTGTTCCAAGTGCCTCAAAATGGATTCCTTGAGGACCGGCTCCATGATTTTTCCAGGGACTGAGGTGAGACTGACTGGTCTGTAGTTCCCTGAATCCTCCTTCTTCCCTTTTTTAAAGATGGCCACTATATTTACCTTTTTCCAATCATCCAGGAACTCTACCAATTGCCACAAGTTTTTAAAGATAATGGCCAATGGCTCTACAATCACATCAACCAACTCCCTCAGCCCCTTTGGATGCATGGCATCCAGCCCCATTGACTTGGGCAGGTCCAGCCTTTCTAAATAATTCGGAACCTGTCTTTCAGCACTGAGGGCTGTTCATCTCCTCCCCATTCTGTCCTGCCCAGTGCAGTAGTCTGGGAGCTGACCTTGTCTGTGAAGATGGAGGCAAAAAAAGGCATTGAGTACTTCAGCTTTTTCCACCACATTAGACACTATGTTCTCTCCCCCATTCTGTAAGAGCCCCACACTTTTGCTGAACTTCTTCTAGTTACTACCATACCTGTAGAAATCCTTCTTGTTATCTTTCATGTCCCTTGCTAGCTGCAACTCCAGTTGTGATTTGGCCTGCCTGATTTCACTCCTGTATGCTCAAGCAGTATTTTTATGCTCCTCCCTAGTCACAGCTTTCATTTTTGTAAGGGTTTGAAAACGTAAAGCAATATAAGTTGATGAAAACCAATTGCTACGGCTGAAAGAAAAAACAGCTGGGATGCATTTCAGTAACAGAGGAGGCAGTTTTATTTGCTGAGCTCTAGGAAGTGATTTGGCTATCCCTTTCCAAATCCTTAAGCTGGCCCTGTGCATGGTGGTGTAATACTGGAGGACAGGACCTGATTATGTTTGATATAGGGGGTGTCACAGGGTGATTGAGCCTTTAAGAGGAGCCAAGTCCAGCTCTCACCTATGCCTGGTTTCCTCCCAGATCACATAACTGTAGACAACAGCAAAGCCTGTTAGGGAGGGGAAGAAGGATTTAAGGGCTGCACGGGCAGCGCATGCTTTCTTAGCCAAAAGGGTCCTGGTCTTCTCTGTGAAGAGAGACCTGGAGCTGCTTGGGAGACTTTGTACTAGCCAAGCTGCAGGAGAACAGCAGTGGCTGTTAGCTCTCTCCAGGCAAATGTCTGGGAAGGGAATTCCTGTAACGTAGAGGAAGGACTTGTGAGCACCTGTTCTAAATGGGAAAAGCTCCCTAGACCCTAGTGAGAGAGGCAGTAGAGAGCTAAAAGACAGCTTACAGAATTGGGAGCAGATAGATGGAATCAGTCCTCAGGTGGCATGGATAAGAGAGGTTTCCTGTGCAGGTCTTAGGGTATATTTCATGTGTTCATGGGACTATTAACCAGACCCCAGGGGAAGAAGCTCTGTTCTGGAACATTCTGCCATCCCTCTTCCCAGAAGTGGTGCAATCATACCCAGAAAGGGAAGCAACTCCCTCACCACAGGGACTGCAAAAAATTGTTTAGCAACCTCGTGGCCCAAAATGCTAAAGCCAGTGTCGCTTCCCTTTGGACTTGGTTTGAGTGGCCTGCTAGTCACTTGGGCAGCTGCCATGTGACCGCGCTGCCTGCTACTGCCGTGGCCATGGCAGCATGTGAGGGGGAGATGAGCTGAGGCTAAGGGGTTGCTGTGCTGAGGGGCAGTCCTGTGGCTGCTGTATTGAGCCTCCGTCCTACCTGTGCCTGAATGTCCAGCCTCAGCCTGGAGCTTGAGGAGCCAGTACTGAGAGGAACCAACTCCCATACCTCAACAACCAGAGGAACCCAGCTTCCCTCCAACATGAGGGAGACTGCCGGCAGTCAGAGGAGACCTGCCTGCCTTCAGAACCAAAGAGGACCCCTTTCCCAACGGACCACCCAGCTCCATCACTGGAGGAGACCTGCTGCCCATCTGACCAGCCATCCCACAACCTCAGAGCATAGTGTGCCCTGCTGTGAGGAACAACTGCCAAGGAGGGGGGATGCACAGAAGAACCTCTTTGTGGTGCAGGTATCATGGTGGAATGAGAGAAGTCAGGGGGAGGGAGAGGAAAGATGGATACACTGGGAGGGGAGGATCATACACACAACCAGATGAGATGGGAAGTATTGGAGGGAACTCCTTGCTAAAATGTTGGCAGCTGCCATGGCCTGCAGGAAAGTGATATGTGAAGGGGCTACATTGCAAAAGTAGCCCACAAGAGAAATAGTCCTAAGACACCTGAGGTAAACATCACTTCAGCAGAAACTCCAACAGCAGGAGCAAGGGTTCAGCGCACTTTATGACATGAGTAAGTGTGGCACACTTAGGGAACAGTAAATATATAATATCTAGCTTTTCTCATCAGTAGATCTCAAAGTGCCTTACAAAGGAGTATGTAAGCTTCCCCATTTTACAGATGGGAAAACTGAGGCAAAGAAAGGGACGTGACTTGCTCAAAGTCACCCATGAGGCCAGTGGTAGGGCCGGGAATTGAGCCCAGATCTCCTGCACCCTAGCTTAGTGCTCTATGCACTGCCTCCCTAATTGCTACTAGGATTTCATTTAAACCAAATTACTGCAGTGGTTTACCTCCTCTCTTGCATTGGATATTTTTCATATCAGGAGACCACTTGAGGCTGGGTTCGCACAGAATGAGAGCTGCTCCTTCCAAGTGCATGCCATCTTGACAGGACAGAGTCACCTTCTCTCCAATCTCATAGGACTGCTTCTGTGGCTCTCCTCTCATACCCTCCACCAGGACAGGTAAGACACAAGCTGTTTCTAAGGAATGAAGAAAGCAAAGGAAATGGTGATTCTGTATTTTGTGCAAGACGTGGTCACACATTTCTTGTCCTGTCTTAAATTATGTGGGTCTTTTGCCCATATTTAGAGCAAACAGTCTGAAAACTCAGCTCTTCTTCCTCTAGGAAGACATCAGTCTTGTTAGTAAAGCATATTATCCTATTTGTTAAACATTAACTGTGTGCTTGGGCTGTACCAGAGCGTTAAAATTCATTTATTTGGGTAGAGAAGGCAATTGATTGCCATGGGCTAATGTTTGTGGACAGTTCAGAAGAAGTAAGTCTTTAGCAGTGATTGACATCAGGAAAAGGTAGAGACCTGACACTGGGATTGGAGGGTAACTCCATGCACATCATAGAAGAAGGCACAAAGACAGGAATGGGAGGCCATGCAGTGGACATTAAGGCTGGCATGGGTGGTCGAGGGAAGATGGGATCTGGGTCTAGACCAAACTGCTTTCCATCTAGAAAGATACCAAGCTATCTGATACACAATTTGAATAGGTGGCCCATAAACAAAAAATGAAAAGGATCTAAACACACGGACTGCAGGGCGGGAAGTGAGAAGAGAATGCTGAAGACATAAACTAACAATCATTTCTTTATCGGTCCTACAGAGTTCACTGGCTGAGTTGTAGGTTCACTTCACTAGGATGTCACAACAGCTACTGGAAAACTTTGTTATAGCCCAGAGATGCCCATAGGACCCCCAAGTAAGTTGTTTCACTATTATTATACACAGAGACCTTTTTTGCAGTATACAGGTTAAAAATGGTAATTCTTGGTCATAGGCTCCATGCTAAGTTGATCATCAAATGTGAGAGTCTCAGAAATGAATTCACCATCCACTCTAAGTTGTATTAGCTAGGAACTTGGAGAGTTTTCACCTTCCTCTGGAGAATTAAACAGGGGTTATCCAATATATTAGGAAGTTATATCTGCCAGTCAACTTTCTGTTGCTGGAGTAGAAGAGTATGGGGCACCTCAGTCTTAAATACACTGAATAGCAATACAGTTATTTTCCATAAGATATTAAAATCAAAAGGGCTAGCAATCCTCATACTTCAGGTAGAAACTAATTACCAGATGAGATCAGGAAGAAATTTACCCTTCTAGTATATACCTTTGGTCTGATGCATAGTGAGCTTTTTGGTTCAATTTTTGCCTTCCTTACGACAAAGCCAGATGGACTGGTTGTCTATTCTATTTTAGCAATTTATATATTCAAAGAAAGAAAAAGCCATTTAAGTCTGATTCTGGTTTGAAAATTGGAAGAATACGGCTGTGTACATTCCCCCTTTGCTCTTTCCACTCTCTATGAAAAGCAGATGTGGGGAAAAGTTTCACTGGGATTCAAAAATCAACTTTCAATTGTACTTAGCAGTGAAAATCAATTTAAACATACTTTTGCATTGCATATCCCCCATGAGCCACTTTAAACCTTGCCCACATTTAGCAACAGGATTGCCAACAAGAGTGTAACCATCTCTGCAGGAGTAAACAATACTTTTCCCGACAGGATATGAGGAATCGGCATTCTGAAAGGAAATAAACAAGGGAAGCTTTGAATATGAAACAATTCATGTATAATAATCACCCAAGAGATCTAACTCTTTTTGGTTTCTAAGAAATCTGACAGAATTAAGTGAGTGAATACAGTTTCATGGTTTGCAGAATTTCACCTTTATCTTCTGAGATAAACTAATACATGTGGGATGATGACCATTGATTTGAAAAACAAATGGCAAAACACATGTTAGGGTCCAATCACGCAAGCCTTATTCATGTAAGTGGACCCAGTGGAGTAAAGGTTTTCAGGGTCAAGCCATTATATTTTTTTTTTTTAACTGATTCCTAGTTAATTTGAAGAAAAGATGTTTCTTGCACATCTCCAAAACCTACAGTATTGCGATAAGTAGTAGCTATTTCTCATAGCAACCAAAAGAATGCTATGTACGTCATGGTATGGGTAAGACATTATCTCTGGTCCAAGGAATTTACAAGCTCTCTTGTTTCTCCCTTATAAAATCATGTCTGATATTAGGCCCAATCCTGCCATGGCAGGCAGTTGGATCCTTGTGCATGTGCAAGGGGACAAAAGGACATCTGATGGGGGCAGAAGGAGTTTGTTCCAGTGGTTAGAGTACTTGACCAGGAATAAAGCGGCATGGATTCTGTTCCTAGTTCTCCTGCAATTTGTGGTGTAACGTTGGGCAGCTCACTTCCTCTCTCTGTGCCTCTTTCTCATCCCACCCTTTATCTGTCTTGTATATGCTAAATGTTAAGCTCTTTGAGGCATGGATTCTCTAATTATTTGTGTGTATAGGGCCTAGCACCAAGGGGCCCTGATCTCTGTTGGAGACTCTGGGAATTATGGGTAATAAAGATAGCAGTAAAAGTGGTGGGGGAGGTTATAAATAAATAAAATAAAAAATATTTTATTTTTTATATTTATATATTATATTTATATTTTATTATTATGAAATAATAAAATAAGCTAATTTCTTGTAAACAAAATCCAGGAGGAGAGTGCTAATGAGATTTTTATACAACATCATATCATTAAATTTATTCAGACTAATACAGAGTTGTAGGTGGATTACTATGAGTATATTAATTGCTACTGTAGCTAGAAACAGAGCATAGATTAAGCAATAAAAAGAACATTTTTATAACCTACTTGAACAAATCCATTTTCCAAGAGAGGGGGAAGTGAGCAGAATTCTGTAGGGATTATGGACACATCAAAGCAGTGTGGTTCAATCAAACTGTAAAGCAAAAAATTTAAGATAGTGATTATTTTTACTAAATTTAAGAGGTTTTTTGAATCTTTCTTCCTTCTAAAATACTGCCATTCTCAGAGAAGCCATTTTCAGGGCTAGTCTGTGTTCCATTTAAGCCATGAGCAAATTAAAATAATTTATCATGTGTTTTTGAGAAAGAATGCAAAAACTAGGATGGAATTAAGTTTACAGGATTCACCCTTTTTTCCAGGTCCACTTCACATCACGGTCACAGCTCTGAATTTCACTTTGTTTCAGGCTTGAACAAATATAAAAACTTGATGTTTTGGTTTAGCCCAAATCACTGAATTTCTGTGAGAGGCCAACAAATTACATGTCATTTTGAGTCAAAATCATAAATTGTCCCAGATCTCCCCTTTAGATGTGTGCTCAAGTTGTTTCTGATCCATTTACCGAAAATGTTGCAACTCCTCATCCTCACACTGTCTGCTTTCAAACTGTTCTCCGATGCAGGATAACCCACCACCACTAGGTGGTGGATTATTGCAGGTTCGACTCCTTGACTTCCTTCCGCCTGAGCAAGGACTCCAAGAGGACCAGCAACTCCACTTTCCATCAACGACTCCTGTATGTGATGTTAGAATGAAACTTTACATGATAGGAATCTGTAGGAAATTCTATTGTCCTCTTAGTAGCTGCTGGGACTCTTAAATGCAAGAAACAACAGTCAGAGCTAGTGATGATCCCAAACCATGAACTTGGAGCTGAATTCAAGATCTCACGATCATGGACCTGATTCCTCTCCTCTTCCTTATATTGCTTTTACACTGGTGTAATTCTGTGGCGTCTGCTGATTTATACCGGAATGAGTAAATAGAAATATAGCCCTACACAGCAACTGGTCAAAAAAATTTTTTTTTTAATATTTTGAATTTGTTCCTGTTTCACAGGATCTGAAATGGACCCGTTTTTCATTTTTTGTTAATTTTTTTCCAAAAATTTTCCTGAAATGGTTATTGAACTCTTTCATTTACCTGCAAAGTGAAAACAATAATTGTGAATCTCAGTTTCTCAGGGGAAAACCAGCATACTATTCCTCACTGGCGCCCTTTGACGCCAAACTTTTATTCAGGTTAAGATTGGTTGCAATAAATCCATGCAATCCAATACTGATCTCTATGCACACATTCTTTTCACAGCTCTGATCCTTAATTACATCTCCACTAGAAACTTTGTTCCCTTTCCTCTACTCATCGGTAGCATTTCATGCACCACAGGACACAAGTCATGTAGAAGCCTGGGTTCTTGGCAAATTTGAAATAAAGTAGTTCGATCGGGACTGAGTATTATATGTGGAGCAATGACTCATGAGTTCTAATCCTGGCTTTGTATGTAACCTTGGGCAAGTCAATGAGGCCAACATTTTCAAGCTAGATGCCTAAAGTTAGGCACTTAAATAAGTGGACTGACTTTCAGAGAGGCACATGCTTCAAACTCTGATTTTCTCAGTTGTACTCATGGGTGTTCAATATCTCTGAAAAGTGGGCAATAGTTTAGGTGCTTAAATATGTGTGTAAGAGTCTAAATCTGATTACGTTCCCCAGATCTGAAGAAGAGCTCTGTGAAGCTCTAAACTTGTGTCTCTGACCAGAGAGAACAAAATTTGGTCCAATAAAAGATATTACCTCATCTACCTTGTCTCTCTCATACCCAGGACCAACACTGCTATATCAACACTGTAAATAATAAATTTAGGCACCCAAAGTTGAAAATTCTGGCCTTGACCTCTCTGCACCGCAGTTTTTCTATTTGTAAAATGAGAATAACAGAATCAAAGAAGCAAGAGGTGGAACAGATTTATAAATTCATCTATTCCGTTTGCTTGCCAACGCAGGACAGCTTTTACCGTTGCTAGTATTGTCTACAGTACTTAAAGAAAATACTTTGAAAATGTGAAGTGCTGCTGTATATGAGTGTTAAGTAGAGACCTAGAGTCTAACAGAGAGAAATACTTCCCATATTCATTAGCTCCTGTCCCCTGGAACAGAGGTGACGCTCTCAGTAGTCACCTTGCATGTTACAATGCCCAATATCAGCTACACATTCAACCTGTGCGATAGCATTGATACTATCATTGCAAGCAGAAAAAGATGCTTTAAACTTTTGAAATCTCAAAACAAATGAGTACTTACCCGGTTGATCTTGTACAAGAGTTCCCCGTTCACAAGCTGCTCCAAACGTATAAGGCTTGCAGAAACAAAGGCACTGAGTTTCTACTATGGCTGGTTCACCACCATTTTGACATGGCTGACATCTGCAGGGATCGTTTTCAGACAGGTACTCTTCAATGGCTAGTTTCAGGTAATGCCTTTTGACTGAGGCACAGGACACTTCCTTTACCAGCTCGTACAATGGTATTAGCTATGTGCAATAAAGAGAGACTTCTTAAATTTAAACTACGTATTTGAAGGGTGTAATCGTTTAATAACACATTGGTCACATACGATATTTGGAGATGCATCTTGTTGTGGACAATTTTGCGAAGATGAAAAACTCTTCATCTGTTTTTAGTAGGAAACACCAAGTTAGGGCTCATCTACACTCAAAACCAATTTTGTGGAACTCAAGTCACCTGCAGCTCAACCGTGTTCAAACCCAATTCAACAATAGCGATGTGGATTGGGACTCAAGAATGCCATACCATGTTAAAAAACTATGCACTAGCCAAACTCTCTATGTGAACTTCCCCTTGTCCAAGAAGCTGTATATTTAAACAACTGCAACGTCAGCTTCATTGTACAACAATTAACAAGATAAATAATAATACTCTGTGCATCTCTAACCCTTCCACAAAATCCTGTGCTTCCAGAGTTCACATTCAATCCCAAACTCATTGACAGAATTCATCCTTTTTGTTCTACACTGTGCTTCAATCTTTGGGCCCTGAGATATATGCAGATGGACCTTTTTGCTCATGAAGAGCACCAGTGAAATTATTGGGGCTCTGCATAGGAGCAGGGGTCTACTTGTACACAGCTCAAAGCAGGATCAGAGTCTTGATTTTGTAAAACTGTCAGTCATTACTGTCCATTTTCTCAGTCTGCTTGCCTGTGCACATTCTTCTTACTTTAATTTTATGAAACAATCTGGATATAAAATTATTGACATTTACAACTGTGCTGATTAACCACTATAGCCTGTCCCTGCTTCAGAGAAACCCACCTGCTCAGGGCTGTTTTACAAAAATAGTACACAGTCTTACCTTCTGTTTAATTACTCTGGGATTGTATTTCACTGATCGAGCCCAGAAGGAATATCTTTCACTATTTCCAGCAGGATTATTCAAATCTAGGTAAGCAAGGCCAGCAACAGCCGCTGGATTTCCTCCCTCTACGTAGGGATCACCTCTTATTTGATTATGACTAGTTCCTATACATTCAGGGATGAGAAATACAGAAGAGAAGCACTGGTATGTTTTCATACAGCAACAGAAATTCCACAAGATAATGCAAATAACTGTGCTAGCAATTAAAGGGCACATGAGTAGAAAATTAAGTAATATATCACGTGTATCCTAGCATGGCAACACTGGGCCAAATCCTGAAATGGAGTTTCCCAATTGAGGGGAGGACCTGACTAGGGCAGAGGTACAGATGGGGAAAGCAGAATGGCTCTGGAATCATTACAATTCCTTACAGTTGAAATGTGACTGTTAATAAAGAAAGTGGGCATCATTTAGAAACCTACCTTTATCCCCTGCTCCTGCAGTGGCTCTGAATGCAGATGGAGCAGCTCAGGAAGCAGCTCACCAGCCAAGCTTTGTGTGTCTGCTCTTTTGTAACACAGTTCAGCACTGAAAGCATGTGTCTATTGCCCCCCAAGAACCAGCAGCAATGCCTAACTTTTCAGCACCTAGAAAATCACCAGCACAACACTGTGATTCACAGAGCCTGAGTTAGGTGCCCTGCCATATACATGAGAAGCAAGAGACACCTAAGAATGCAAGCCACAAAGCCACACGCTAGGCAGCGAGCCGTGCCGAAGCTAGCCAATGGGAGATGCCAACAAAGGGGATGTGTGCTAAGCCTTTCCCCTCTCACAAAGGTAGGCACCTAAGTCTAGGCTGCAGGGTGGCGCCTATCTCTGCCAGCCATTCGTAAATGGAAGTCCCTCTCCTGAGTCAGGTGGCTTAGCCGCCGAAGGCATTGCTTGTGAGAAACATGCCACACAAAATGGGAGGAGGTGGAAGTGGTGCTTATGGTGCCCACTTTATAACGTTTAGCCTAGTGGCAAGTGCTTTAACCACTGGGCTAAACGTTATCATTCCTCTTAGACTCCACCAGATTTTGAGTGGGACCTGATCTGATGGACAACCTTGGAGCACACCTACCAGATTGGAGCTTCATCCCTCCCTCCCCCAGTCAGATAGCACTTCTCTGCCTATCTTCTCTCTACTTTGTGAACCACGCTGGGGCAACAGATAGGTGTCCCCAGATGCCTTGAGTAAGGCAGCAGTGCACCTAGAGACACCTATGGAAATGTAGGTGCCAAGTGAGTTAGGCACCTACAGGATTAGGTGACAGCCAAGCAGAATGTTTGTTGTTCACAGTGGTGCCCACAACTGGGCTTTGGGCTTCTAAGTACCTTTGTGGATCTGGGCCACGGCAACTGTGTGAACAAATATGCCCAATGGATGTGGAAGAGAGGCTATCCACAACTCTACCGCAAGGGGGGCTCTAATCTATGGCCCACTCTGCTGAAGCAGGAGCATGTAAACCTAGGCTATCCCTCACAGTTGTTTCTCCAACCTCCTCTTAAACATTTCCACTGACAGGTATTTCACAATCTCCTTTGGAAGCCTATTCTAGAGCTTAACTGCCCACATAGTTAGACACTCTTTCCTAATATTTAATCTAAATCCCCCTTGCTGAAGATAAAGCCAATAACTTCTTGTCCTAGCTTCAATGGACGAGGTGAAAAATTGATCATAGTTCTCTTTATAACAGCCCTTAACATATTTGAAGACTTATCAGGTCCCCCCTCAGTCTTTTCTCCAGACTAAACAAGCCAGTTTTTTTTTACCTGTCCTCAGAGGCCAGATTTTCTAAACCTTTATCATTTTTGTTGTTCTCTTCTAAATTCTCTCTAATTTGTCAACATCGTTCCTAAACCGTGGCACCCAAAACTGGACACAGAACTCCAGATGAGTCCTCATCAGTGCTCAGTACAATGGGACCTTTATCCCCCATGTCTTACATACAATATCCTTGATTGATATTAGCCTTTTTCACAACTGCATCACACTGTTGGCTCATACTCAGTTTGTGATCCACTATAAACCCCAGATCCTTTTCAGCTACTGCCTAGCCAATTTTCTCCATTTTGTATTTGTGCATTTGATTTTTCCTTCCAAGTGTAGTATTTTGCACTTGGCTTTATTGAATGTCATCTTGTTGATTTTAAGTGAGTTCTCCAATTTGTTAAGGTCATTTTGAATTCTTATCCTGTCCTTCAATGTGCTTGTGAACACTCTCTGCTTGGTGTGACCCACAACTTTTATAAGCATCCTCTCCATTCTGTTACCTAAGCCATTAATGAAAATATCGATTAGTACCAGATCCAGGACTAACTTCCGCGGACTCCCACTAGATATGTCCTCCCAGTTTGACAGTGAACCATTGATAACTACACTTTGAAAATGGGCTTTCAAACAGTTTTGCATCCACTTTCTAGTAATATAATCTAGACCACATTTCTCTAGTTTGCATACAGGAACATCCTGTGGGACTCTGTCAAAAGCCTTACTAAAATCAAGATTTATCACATCTACTGCTTCACCATGATCCAATAGGTCAGTAACCCTATCAAAGAAGGAAATTTAGATTGGTTTGATATGATTTATCCATCCCTATTATCCTGTCCTGAGAGATGCTGAGCACCTGCCATTCCTACTGGAACTCAGCACTTGCCAGGATTGGATCAGTGACCAAATAGATGAGAAAGTTTGGTTTGCATTTGTTTTTTCTGCTCATTCCACCAGCTTACACAATATTTTGACAACTGTGATATTTTTTCCAAGCACCTCAAATGTGATCCAACTTATTAGCTGAAATCTCAATTTCAGACATGCATCATTTACACTGAAAATCAGTCCATCTTCTCTGAAACTTGTTTATGCAAATATGTTCCCTGTAATTCCATTCAGATAGTCAGGGTTCTGCTACATCCAAAAAGCCTGTCTGTTTTATTGATCTCCCACGTGTAACCAGTTCTGACATAACTCACAATGCAAGGAATCTCTGAGCTGTGGAATCATTTACCTGAAGATTGTCTGAACAGCTCATCCAGTTTTGAGCAGGTAGTCTTTTTCTTTTTTACGAAAAAAAAATTCCAACCTGATGATGTACATTGGTACATGTCTGTAATACTCAGACCTGGAAAGAAATAGATCCAATCACATTCACTGGAAGCTGTAGGTTAATTTCTGCTTTTGGATTCATATGTGAGGTTCCCATTGAGTTGAGGGCCCACTTTAGAAAAAGAACATGCAACATTTTCTTGAAGGAGGGAAAACTAAAAAGCAGATCCCTTGCAGATCCCAAGGGCAATGCCTGAGGATACTGGCAGAGAGCTGGATGATGTATTTGCCTGATATTTTATTTCCTTTTTCTTTCATTTATCCCTTTTTTCACCCCTCACTCCTGCCCTTCCAGCAGTGGATGTGTCTTTGAATACCATCATATGTGCAATTTGGCCCTTTGCTTTATTTTATTTTGTTCAGCCTTTTCTAGAGATGAACTTTAATCAAACCTCATATCCAAATACCTCTGAACTTTGAGGCTGTTCAAAATCCAAACCAGGATTGGGATCCAAATTTTTCAAATAGCCCTTTAAATTTATAATGAGTGGAATCAAAATTATAATAGGCTGAACCCCAAATCCAAATCTCCCTCAACTTTGAGTGTTCAAAACCCAGATCAGGATCTAAATATAATGGCTTGAGCCCACCTCTAGCTTATTATCAATAAGGAGAGTCTCTGGTGACTGACTGGTGAGAAAGCAGTCTATTTTTGTTTTATTGGTTAGCTGGGAGGATCTAGAGAGGAATGTCTTCACTTTGTTCATTCTCTTTGTTCATTGTAACAAATGCTCCAGTACGCTACCTTCTGATTTGATTTTTTCAGTATCCATATAAAAAAGAACTTTGTAATGTCCTCCCAGAGATCCAGAGTGCAGGAAGTGAGTACCAAAATGTTCAATTAATCTTCGGTATGCACTGTATTCATAGACAGCAGGAAGTTTGGCAAGCTCTTTCCAGAATGGTTCCGTAAGAGTTAGAAATTCTGGACGGTTATTAATGAATTGAGCAACTTCCACATCATTCTCAACAACCATGAAGTGGTTACTCTAAGAGGATGAAAATAAATCAGTCATACAGCTATTTAAAAATGGAATGGCATGTGCCAATCAGCACACAGGAATCCTGTACTTGCTAATGGACAATAGTTTTCACAACTGTTCAGTATGTTACCCCTGCATTTTGATTCACTCCTGTCCTCAGTATTTAACGTTTATGTACGGCTCTTGTGATAAGATGGTCTGTTACTTTAAGAGACTGGATTTTTGTTTTGTTCTGTTTTTCCCTTTGAGGTTCTGTTCTTCTTCCTGTAGTGGGTTTCTCTGTTTTGTGTGATAGGATCAGCTGAGGGAATATGGTATAAATAGTGTAGAAGGTAGACAAAATCATTTTTTTTCTTTTTTAAGAACTGCAGCATTCTTTCCTCACACTCTATGTCCCAAAAGGATAAGTTGGCAAATGTATATTCTTGCGTAAATGTTACTGGTAGTTGCCAGGAATTAGCTGTCTGGCAGAGCTTGATTAACAAACCCTGCTGGAGACAAGGTACTGCTGTTCAGCAAGTGAAACTGAGGCACCAGACATTTCTTTTTTCTTTGCACCCTTCCTGATCTGGAGCACCTTTTCTTTTTAAGTATTCCACCCACTCTTGTCTTTGTGACAGCTTCTCAGAACTAACCAGCAAATGCCCACAATAAATATGGCCTTCTCAGCTTTTACAATTAAAAAAAAATTTTTTTTTAAAAAGCATTATTTTGAACTTATTTACTGTAAGTCTCAACATAGGTAATCAGTGTATATATTTCAGTGTAATAACAACAGAAAGGTGTTTTCTGGGAACTTGGTGGCAATTATATTATGAGCTAAAATCATATTAGCCTTCAGCATCTAAGTTTATTTAACCCAAAACTATTACTACCTCATAAACAGGAAGCACTCAAGTTATTGAATTAACACTTGTTTTTTAGTTTAACTCAAAATTATAGGCACTATGGCTCTCTTTCTTTCTAAAGGAATAGGTAAAATTCTCAGCAGAGTTCAATTCTGAAACACGATTTCTCTTGTGGGAAAGGAAAACAAATTTTAATCCTTCATTGTACATTTTTTTAAAAATTGTCTCTGAACACTGAAGAACGTAATAAAGGCAAAAAAATGACATTTGAATGAGCTGTTCAGAAGAAAATCATCAGCATGGAGAATATTAATCCGTTATTAAAAGAAGGAAGTATGTTTCTTTCCGCATAGCACAAGCAGCCAGTAAATCAAATGGATAGATAATAAGCAGTTACAATGGCAAAAAATAAACTAACTTCTTTGTATAGATCTTTGTGGAATTATGTTTATTTTGTCTAAGTTGCAGCAAAAGTACTAGGATAAAACAAAAAAATGGTCATGGAGACGTTCAAATTATAAAACAGCATTGAAAGTAAGACTTTAAGCATTCATGGAAAATTCTAAGCCAAATAGATAGTTTATACATACCTTTTTGTTGTTCTTCTCGTGTGTACTTTGTGAATAGTGATGGCCACTGTTCGATTGTAGTCTGTACTCTGTATGCTTCTTGTAAGACCAGCTACTGTTGTAAAACTCATAGCTAAAATCATTCTGAATTTTCACCTAGAAAAGGAAAATGCAGTCTTTTATGAATGGCTTTTAGAAGCACATGCACTTCCTGACACAGACAGACTTGGAAGATTTCTTTGAGTTGAATACATTTTAGATGGTGTATGAATATAGGATAAAGCAAATATCTTCATACAAGCACAACCATAGTATGAAAGTGGATTTAAGGACTGATCCTGTTCCCACTGATATCAGTGGGAACAGGATCAAGCCTGTTAATGATATGACAGTGAGCGAAGTATCCCTCTAAAAGGTATGTAATATATCTCTGCAAATGTCCTTAAAAGCATATGCATACTATACTTCTAAAGAATAAGCAGGTGCATTACCTGCTTATGTTCAGAGGAAGCCAAGTGAAGACAGACCCCTGCACTCAGGTCTGACCCTGAGAGATGAAGGCGACATCTACCACCATTTGGCCCTCACCTTGCAAACATTTATGCACATGCTTAAGTTTAAGTTTGGGAGTACTCCCATTATTGGGTAATAATCCTCTTTTCTGAAGCTGCACACATTCCATGGGCACTCATAGCTTCTACTGAAATAAAAGGTGCATCAGAACATTGATAACATTCAAGGTTCGATTCCTTTTTTTTAGTGATAAATCCTCCACTCACTTACCATGTATTAAAACTATTACTCATACATACAATTTTCTAAACTTAACTCTAAGTAGATGCATGAGCTAGATTCTCAACTGGTGTAACCTGATATAACTTCATTGATTTTGACTGAAGAATGCCGAATTTCACCAGCTGAGACTCTGGCCCGTGGTCTCCAACACTGCTTTTTGCAACCAGGCTTTTTTGGTTTTAGCAGTCCTGTTCCTTAAAGACATGAGCTGATCAGGAGACAGTTACCCAGCTCAGTTCAGTTAAATGGTGTTGACTGCTTCTCTCTCTGGATTTAATCTTGTGAGAGATACTGAGCACTCATTTCCCCTTGGAGGCTGGCCAGATGAAGGAGCCGCCAGCTAGCTGAACCAAGGAACCAGACAGCTGAGGCTGGCTGAGTGCATGTTTGCTGCAAGGAACTCTTCCCAGGAAGCTTGACATCCCCATGAAACGTTTCATGTTCTGCATTATTCTCCGAGTTCTAAACATGACCCTAAAAGCAAGGCTATGCTAAAGCAAACATACCTGGAAAGTGTAGGCAAGCACGCTTTCACTCAGCCTGTAGTATTCTCTCTGATCACCACTGAACACCTTTCTGCACTGTCCACCAAAACTTCTAGTATGAATCACTTTCCCCCTAGTCTCACCTGTGATGGCATCAAAGCTGCGAGAGAGAAAATACAAACGATAGCTTAAAGCAGCAGAGCTGCTGAGTAGATGCATGGTTGACAGGATGTTAAAACTACAAGAAGCTGTTGTAATTGAATAGTGTTACATCTGCATATAACAATCAAAAATTGACGTAGGGCCTGTCTACTCAGCAAGTTAGTGCGCTGCAAGCCAGGGAAGGAATCTCTAGCACACTAGTCTCGTGCGGACCCTGCTGCTGTGCACTAAAAGGTCCATAGTAAGCATGGATGTACTGCTGTTTGACAGTAGTGGAACGCCCTATGGAATTTTTAGTGCACTGTAGCAGGGTCCATATGGTGAGTTAGTGTGTGGCAAGCTAATGCCCTGTTGATTTATACCTTGGCTTGCCATGTGCTAACTCGGCATGTAGACAAGCCCTTACATAAGAAAATAGGACATAAGGTTATGGACTCGTAGGTGGGCAGAAGTGTGCCGCGTGTACATACTACAGTATGGAAAATGAAAAGGCCATTTTTGATTGTGTCAACTATGAATACATATCGCAAACCTGCTAACTCAACTACATTTGCATCTATGGCAACTGCTTATGTTTAGCTATGCCCGCAAATAGAGCAATACAAGGAACAATGCCCAATCCACTACCAAAATTCCTCTTTATTATATCTGAGGTAAGATCACTGTCAAGACAATATGGCTACACTAAACAAGTTTAAGATAATCATTTTGTTATGCTAATGGTTCTGTATATGTATCTGAGGTCTTTAAAGAATATAGATCCACAAAGCTCTTGCATAGCAATAACCTTTAAGAAAAAAACAACTGCTGTTGCTATGCCTTTAGGATAGGTTATAGACAACTGGTTTGCAGCATTTCATTTCAAATAGTGAAAATGGTTCAAATCATTGGCCAGAACCAAAAGGCCAGATTCATAGTCATACTCTGGCTGCTTTACGATGCTTCTTAAAGTGCTGTGATGCAAGACAGCTGTAAACCCAGTTTCCTAGTTGCTTTACATTGGTGAAGTGCACAGCAACCAGAAGATCATAGCAGTGAATTTTGTTCAGAAATTATACCCATATTGAGACGTTAGGCCTGATTCTCCACTACCCACCTTGCTTAGTCATCACACATCTATAAAGTCATTGTAAAATGCTACCATTTTGATTTGGTTACATTTTATATAAACAGTACACAGGTGTCAAGGACTACTCAAAGTTTAAGTCAGTGAAGAACTAAACTCTTTTAATAAAAAGTTTCAGCCAAATTCTGCAATCATAGTTCTGCTTACAACTCCCTTTGAAGTCAACGTGTGTATCTGAGGAGAAAATTTCACCCATAATGAAAACATATGGCAAAGCTATGAAGTCCTGCCATAATCTGTTTAATATAGCTAAATTGACAGAATACAGCAGGAAAGGGGTTGTAATGTGCTATACACTGTTCATATGCATTGCTGCCTTCTGTTAGGTGGAATGCCTGATCATAAACAGTTGTTAAAAATTACATTGCAATTTAATGCATGCCTTCTAGAGAGACTATAAACCCTAATTCTGCTCTAGCTAAAGGAGACTTTTCTTTAGAGTAGCTGTTTGTACAGCACCTAGCACAATGGGGTCCTGGTCTGTGTCTGTAACTCCTGGGTGCTATGGTTAACACAAATAATAAAATAGTAATAATAATACTCTTGAGCAGAAGGTCCCTCTGTTGGATGAGAGCAGGTTAACTGGAGGCCAATATCTTTGTCTCTATCTAGTCACAGATTGGTTATAAAATGCTACAACAATAGAATTTAATTAGCACAGATACTGATGGAATACTTAAGGCAAGATCTGCAGAGAAGCTTACCCAGCTCCTGTAAGTTCTGCATTAGGAGGCATTTTATCAATGTCACAAGCTTTTCTGCTCTCTTCACACTGATCCTCATCAGCACCGTCTTCTTCACAATCCTGGTCTCCATTGCACACCAGAGATTTGCTAATGCACTGACCTAAAACCAAACCAAAAATCTAAGGGAAAGGAGGAAATGTTTGTCCATCTGCATACACAGCAGCTAAAATTAAAGCGTATTAATTAGCCGATGTAATCACACAATCTCATTTTGTGTAGTTCCAGTTAAAAAAAGCTTTATTAAAAATTATGTAAACTCAAGAAAAAACTTGGACTCAGGGGCCTGCCTCTGTGATCTATATATCACTGGAGATCAGAGTTCAAATTCTGGTTTTGGTTTTCTCTGCAATAGTGAATAATATGTCTCTAAAAAGTGACGTTTGAATTAAACTGAGGGTATTGCAGTGCATGTTTTAAAAATATAGATAGGATTGCTGGTGTGTACACACTAGAATGCAGCCTTTAATTACATGGGCCTGATTCTTCTCTGGTTTAGACCTGTTTTCCTCCATTGCAACTCTCCTGCTGGCAGTTGAGTTACTCCTGGTTTATATTGTTGTAAATGAAGGGAGAACTGGACTCATCATTTCCAGGACTCCTGACTCATTCAGTGTGCTGATAGGGCAGTAGGCAGTGGATGTGAACTATGTAATTACAACCCAGAAAATCTATCATTCAAATTTACTCTGGTGTAACTAAGAGCAAAACTAGCCCTCAGTGTTCAGGCTGACCAGTGTACAGTGGACATACAGAATTGCTAGTGTCATAATAGCATGTGATCATGTAAAATAATATAGGGGGATAAGGCATATATGCACAGAGGGACCACAGTAAAGTTGAATAGTGGGTTAATAAGGCTGTGTCTGATCTTTGCCCTGTGAATGTCTTTCCTGTAAACCAGTGGTTCCCAACCTGAGGCCCGGGGGCCAAAAGTGGCCTACGAGGGCTTTCAAAGTGGCCCGCAGCTCCCCTCCTGCTGGCTACAGAAGGGAGCTGCTGCCTAAGGACCCAGGTGGAGTGCATTTCCATGAGGCTAAAAGACCAGTGCAAGCTCCTTGCTGCAGCCAAGGAGACGGGAGATCAGCACTCCTCTCCTCCTGGCTGTAGCAGGGAGCACGGCAAAGTGCTCCGCCTGGGTCCATAGGTGCTGAGGTCCCTTCTGGAGCCAGAGGGATGGAAGATCAGCTCTCCCCTCACCTGGCTCCAGCAGACAGCCAAGTGCTCTTCCTGGGCCCTAGGTGCTGGGGTCCCTGCTGGAGCCAGAGGGAGGGGAGCACTGATCTCCCATCCCCCTGGCTGCAGAAGGGAGCCACTGCCTAGGGATCCAGGAGTGTACAGAGCTACAGGATACATGCAGTTTGCCTGCTGCAGCCAGGGAGATGGAAGATAAGCGAGGAGGCAGCCTCCTCACTGAACTCCTTCCATCTGGCTGCAGGTGGGGGGGCCTGCTGGTTGAGACTGGTGGCCTTTCATGGTTGTAAAAATGATAACTGTGGCCCTAAAGCCAAAAAGGTTGGGAACCACTGCTGTAAACAATGGAGCTTTCATCCTTTGATTTTATTTAACCCATGAGACTGATTGTGTGATAAATAGGAAGCACCTTCACATAATCATCTTCATAACTTTAAGTATCAGAAAATTATGAAAAATAAAATAAAATAAAATACCCGAAAAGCACCTAAACCTATCACCACAGCCCTCCTCTGTTGGGCATCCTCTCGTAGGAACACATTGTCGTGTTTCGAAAGCACTCCCAACACATGGGTTTCCTCCATACTGGCCGTAAACTGCTATTGTCCGTCTGCGAATCTGAATGCAAATCAATAGAAACCTTTAGAAAGTGTAAACCTAAAGCAGAAATATTAGACTGTTTTCATAACAGCACAACACATCCTTTGCTGTAATTAATTTAAACATTCATTTACATTTCCTGAAAACAAACACATTTCTTGTCATATTACCACAAAACAACAATATACTAATAAAAATGGTTTAACAGAAAGGGCTCCGCTATTTTTTAGTCCCAACGAATTAATAAAACCAGTTGCTCTGTTCTAAAACCTAGGCACCAACTGGAACTAGTATGAGCCAGCTGAAAATACTCTTTTTCATTTTATGAACATTTTTAATGGTGTCCGTCATTCTTGGAACCAAAATAAACCAGCCAGTAAGCCCAACAAGAAGCAAATAGTGCGAAGGAATGTGCCAAAAACTAAAGTTAGGCAAACTGCTTTTTTTTGCAGCTCAAAAGAAATTCAGGTTCATTTCAAGTCTGGGGAGAAGGTTTGCACTGGCCCTTTTTAAATCTGAATCCATCCATCCACCCATCCCTAATTAATGACATTAAAGGAAGCAATAAAGAATCTAAAAATCAAAAATACTTCCCACCTGAGCGAAAGTTCCAATAGAGAACACTTTTATTTCTCCTGACTCCCAGTGGGAATGGAATGGAAGGAAGCAGCTGGATCTATAAGGTCATCCACTAGGATGTTTTTTGTAACTATCACCAAAACAAAAACTACTGAGTCAGTTATGGTCACTATTATTACTATCTTACTTCCTAACATCAATACCCTTTCCTTCTTCGATGTCAGGTCTGGGTCTTTCTTTTGTGGAATATCACACACTTGCAGACACAAATCACATGCTTTATGCTGTTGATCCTCTTACAGATATAATGCTACCTAATTACTATAAAAATGCATGTTGAGAAAGGCAAAAAGAAAAAGCATTGATAGCATTATACCTGAGTCTTAGTACAGCCATCACATTCAGACCAAGGGCCATAAGGATTCCATTGGCAATTGACTGGAGAGGAAGGACTACCTCAATATTTTTTTGTATTATTTAAAAAAAGAAAAAGAAAATTATGAGGAATTGCAGCATCTGCATTCAGAAGCATTAGCATGAAGCTTTCAGAAACACAGCTAAATGAATGTTGATTAAGAATATGGGGCTGGATTAGACTCCTACTGAAACCCATGGGATCCACTCATCCAGAAGAATCAAACTGATTCCCAGTCCTTCTGTCTAACCACCTGGCAGACAGGAGACACTATCCCTGGGGAGGCACAAACGCAGTCCTGAAGGCTAGTGTAGACCTATCAACACCATACACTGAGCCAGGCTGTGACACAGCAGCACAGCCCTGTGTCACAGGGGACATGGAGATGCCAGACTGCAGTAGGAGCCCCCTGTGGAGTTCTCAGGTTCAGTCAGTATTCCCAGGACACGCACATTGTAATGGCAGAGCACACACCCACTCGAGCTTGCCAGCTCTTCCAGTGTGTTCAGAAGGGAGGGGGGCAGTGCCCCCGCCTCACCACACTGCCTCATGGCCACTGGAGTGGCTGGTGCCACTGACAGGGCTGATGTGGAAATAACTCCACTCTCCCAGGGGCACAAGCTGAGAGATTCCTTTAACCCTCTTTCCAGGCTGTGGACCAGCCAAATCTATGTAAGTGCTTATATATTATACATATATTAAACCATTCTGAATAATTCTTTAGCATGCAAAATTCCAATTAAATACTCACCTGGCAAAAACTGGGAAGAAACCTGTGACTTCTACCAGAAGGAAAATCACAAACACCTGAACAAGAAGGAGGGAAAACAATCAGACATTTTTGGTTTGTTTTGCTTTTTCCTTTGCATGCACTTGCCAGCTTTGGGACCTGTTCTGCAACCCTTACTCCAGCTGAACTCCACTATAATAATAAAAATAATAATGGCGCTTCTAATAATGATCTGAAATCCAGACATTCATCAGATCAGCAGTTTTATCCCAATAGGAATCTCAGCCAGCCACCTTCCTTTATAAATTAATATTTCAAATGTATTCATTTCACTCGTTGAAATTAGCTGTGATTGTCTTACCTTCATGTTAGGAGAGAGGGTCAGATATCCAGCAACTACTAGGGAAGAAATGGGACTGGGGGCAATTCAGCAGCAGGAGGAGTCTGTCTGTCTGTTCTGGAATCTGACTCTGCTTTGCTATTGTGCTTTTCTTTCACAGAAAGACTGAGTAATACAGAGGAATTTTAATCTTATCCCCTCCTGGGACACAAACAGCTTGTTCTTGTAGCTGCTTAATGTCTTAAAGATAGAATAATATACATATATATCAAGACTTGGCTATTCTAACTAGGGCTAGCATGAAACCCTGGAAAGGACTCATTGAAAGTTTTGAAAGAAAACTTAAGTTTCTCTCCCTTTTTTCTATGGTGCAATGTCTTTCAGTTGAACAGCACTTTTCAGAGATCATGAGCCTGTTATGTTGAAATTCCTTTTTATTGCTTGTATTCAGAGAAAGAAATCAGCACAAGCTCACAGAGAGATGCAACACAGGGAGAGCATCTTTATTGAACTAACACTAAAAACCAGCCAGGATTGGCTGAGCTATCCCCTAATAGTCTAACTCTATTGCTATGGCAACAAGCAAAGCTCTGTTGCTATGGCAACCTAGGCAATTAGGCAAGACACAAGATATTCCTCCCCCCTTAATGAAAACGCCCATTTAACAGAACAATCACTAAACTAGAGAATGAGGGTAGACTGCCCCATTTCCCAGCTAAACCCCCGGGATTATTCTGCCCCGTAACGTGGGTTTGCCCTAGCTGAAGATCCAGCCATTGAGGAGACCTTCTCTCTCTAGGTGAACTATGGTGGACTTCTGGTGTTCTTGCACCAAAAGGTGTTATTGGTGCGGGTCTAACGATGGGCTCAGGACTCGCAATTGGAATAGGTGAGGATCTGCTCGAACAGGGGAGGGGGCTGTATCTGCTGCAGAGGTGGATGGAGGAGGGGAGTCAGGAATGGGAGACTCTTGACTCGATGATATCTCACCTGTAATGGTAAGATCAGGCAGTTCAACTGGAGATGTGTCCTTGGGACATGTATGACCTGGCAACAACTGATCTACATGCCGCCGCCAGGTGAGATCATCTGCAGTCTGGACAGTGTAGGAAACGGCCTGTTTGGGTGATGACTGTAGCAAGGACCCATTTAGCTCCAGAAGCATAGTTCCGAGCTAGAACAGGCTGTCCAGGACTAAAGGTTCGGGCTTTTGCTCTGTGTGCACGTCTGATGACTTGGTTGTGCTGTTGATGTTGCACAACTTGTCATGCTTTGGAGGGTTTCAGCAGATCAAAGCAAGTGTGCAGCTGTCGTCCCATCATTAGAAATGCTGTGGATGCTTTGATCATAGCATGAGATGTGTTTTTGTGGGATAGTAAGAAGGTGTCCAGGTGCTTTTAAATGGACAAATGTCCCCTTGTAGATCTTAAAGCTTATTTCATGGTCTGCACAAACCTTTCAGCTAATCCACTGGTGGATGGATGATACGGTGCTGAACTGATGTGATGTATCCCATTTGCTTTCATAAAATTTTCAAACTCCTGAGTTTGAGAGAAGAACTGCGGTCCGTTGTTGCTCACAAGTTGTTCTGGCAGACCGAAACAACTAAAGATTTTGCGCTGTTTCTGGATAGAACTTTCAGCAGTTGTGGATGGGCAATACAGAGACTTCTGGCCATTTAAAGTGGGCATCTACAACAACCAGGAACATGCTTTCTTCAAATGGGCCAGCAAAATCAATGTGAATATGCTGCCATGGGTTTTCAAGCAAGTCCCATGGGCGTATACACTTGGTACACACTTCTGCAGTGGCAATGTGCAGTAGCAATCCTAATCTCCACTCATCAGTTTCTATCTTGAAAAATCAGGTCAGGGGCCAAGTGTTCACAGCCGGGATTCAAGTGTTGGTCTCAGTCTTTCAATTGCCATTGTAGCCACGCAGAGTCTCATTTAATTCAATGGAACTCCGTGCAGGGGTCTGTCTGTGTGGAGACAAATGCAAGACTAGGGCCTTTGTCTATGGGATCCTCTCATTTTCTCAGAATTTTACTCCCCTCCATTCCCTTTCACTTTCTTCCTATGTTGTCCTCTTCCACAGCACTCTCTCCCTTCTTCAAGAATTGTCCCCAAATCCAGAAACACCATTAAGATGTTGCATCTTGGGAAATTTCCATTAATTTAATTGTGCTGAAAGTTGACAAAACCCTTATGATGGGGGTCAAGGTATTTTTCCCTCCCAGGAAATTATTTGGATGATCCACTCCATTCTGTACAATCTAATCTAATCCAAAGGTAAAACAGTTGTGCTGCAGAAGTATTGCTCTGCAGCAGGAAGGTAAATGAGTGCTTTATGCAGGAGTGTGAATCCTTGCTGGGAGGAAGTAACTTCTGCATTGCACTAGGAAGAGGTAGCATGCAGAGTCTAGGTTCAGAGACTTTAAAGCCAGAAGAGATTTTAGCTATCTAGCCAGACTTTCTGTTTAATAAAGGCCATTAATTTTCATCCATTTACCCCTGCATTGAGCTCAATAACCTGTGTTTGACTAAAGCAGTGTTCTTCACTGCAAGGCCTGTGCCCTTAAGTGCAGCTCCCTGACTAATCCCACAACCAGCTGGAAAGTTGGGGCGAGAGGGGACGGCTCTGTGCGGGGTGAGGAGAGGTTTTCCACGTGGGCAGCACAGCCCACCAATCTGAGGAGAGGGGGAAGAGCCACCCCCTCTGCTCTCCACGCTCCTGTCCAAGGCCCTGCCAGGTGGTGAGTGACACCAGGCAGGTCACCACGCAGGGCAGGGGAGCCGAGGCCAGCAGCTGAGTTACTGCTGGGAGCAGTGGCCACAGGAGCGGGAGGAGTGCTGATGGAAGCACTTAGCACCGGCCAGTGCCTCTTTGCCTCCTGGTGACTTGGGGGAGCAGCAGGGCTGCAGCTGCCCCTCCCCCCAGCAGTGGCACACTTATTATCTTATTATAAGGTATTTTCCCCAGCTCCTGGATCATTCTTGTGGCTCTTTTTTGCGCTCTCTCTAATTTTTCAGCATGATTTTTAAAATGAGGCCAGCAGAACTATACACAGTATTCCAGTATCAGCCTCACCAATGCCACATACAGAGGTAAAATCACCTCCCTGCCTCTACTCACTTGTTTATGCATCCAAGGATTGCATTAGACCTTTTTGCCACATCATTGCACTTAGCTGATTGTCCACTGACCCCTAAATCCTTTTTCACTATCACTGCTTTCCAGGATACAGTCCCCCATTCTGTTGGTGTAGCCTGCATTCACTCTTCCTGGATGTGGATTCCTAGATTAATTGTTCCTTGCTCCCAGACCTGGGGTCGTGACCTGATTGCTAACCGAAAGCAGTTCTAGAACCAATTTAGTGGCTTCAGTAGCCTGCTTTAGAGACTCTGCAGGCTCCGTAACTGTGAACACTTTTGGTAATGTGATCTACATTATTTGAAAATATCTGGCATTTGTTTCTTTATTATCTTCTTTGTTTTGGCTCAAATCCAGGACCTGGGGTCCTTATTCAATTAATCGCTGACACAAGCAATGCCCCAATTCCTCTCACTCCCATCTCTTCCTTTCTACCCCACCCCCCATCATCAGTGGCATTTGCTGAGTAAGAACGATATGAAAAGAAGGTAAGGATATCAGGGTTTGGCCTTTTGTTTGTAAAGATGAGAGTAGGTGGATCTATTATCTTTCCAGACCCATTTACTGATCTTGCAGTTGTTTTGCTATCTTAAGTGGTGATTTCAGTGTCCTTAAGCACATCACTAGATATAATACTCCCAAGATAAGTAAACATGGCATCACAGGAACCCAGATAGAAATTTCAGGTCAAGCACAAGGTGGCCAAGAATAAACTAGCAGAGAATTTCTGTTTTTTCTGTGCTTCATAGAATCATAGATCGGGAAGGAATCATCAGAGGTGATTTAGTCTGTCCTCCATGCCCGACCATGCTGAGGCAGAACCAAGTAAACCTAGAGCATCCCTGACAAGTGTTCCTAAATAGTTTCAGCACCTAGTACAACAGCATCTTGATCCATGACTAGGGTTCCTAGGCACTGCCTTGATACAAATAAATAGTAATAAGGGCCTGATTCTGGAAGTTCTCCATGCACGGAACTCCCATGGAAAGCACCGGGAGTTTCACATGCAGCACACTTACATGAATGCTACCCAAGAGTCTTCCAAAAACTCTTCCAAAAGAGTTCAGCTCCCATCTGAGCACATTTAAGACAGATTTTCCAAAGTGCTTAGCTCCCATTGTGTCACTTACAGCTAGATTTTCAAAACAGCTCAGCACACAATGTGTTAAACATTTTTGGAAATCTGGCCAATTATTTTGGTGCCTAAATGGAAGCTAAGCTTTTTTTAAAATCTAGTCATATAAAAGTTAATTTAAAAACCAATGTAATTTCTGCTTCAACCTCCTGCTCTCTAAGGACTTTATACTAAAAAAAAGCACGATGAAGTCTATCTTTTTTGTAGTCTAGACACTTTCTCACCTTGAAAATAATGAATAGGATGGAAAAATATTGCAAAGTCATAGTCTGTGCCACCAGTATATCCTTTTTTCTGTCACTAATGCTATTTTCTGTTGGAAAAAAATAACATGATGGGCTTGGGTTTGATCCCAGTAAAGACAGTGGGAATTATTTTGCAAACGCACAAACCAAATAGTGTTTAATTTATAAGACTATTCACAAGCGGTGAAATTCATTCCTCCGGTAAAGGCCAGCACAAAATAAGGGGAAGTGGCATTTAAAAGGTGTACATGACTGTTTTTTACCCGATTCATTTTTGTCCGAGTTCATTATCCCAATTATAATTATTCATTATATTCCCAAACAAAATCAGATTATCTAGTTTTTGGTCTAGCAACTATTTTGCAACAGTTTTTTATTACAGTAACCAAAGGGTATTATGATTTTTATAAAACATTAAGAAGTGCACACAATGTTGCCCCTTTTTCTACTAAAGTAGCATTGTATGAAAATGTCTGGAGAAAGAAGCAAAGGGTCAACCAAAAGGCAAGGCAGAAATTGTCTTGTCCAAAATGAGAATTCCACCACAAGAAATAGTAGTGTAATGCTCCATTCACTGAACTAATGATATTCTGCCTAGCCCAGAGATGGCATGAAATGCTGCTGTCTGTATTTTAATTCAAACTAAGGTCAGCCAGTATATAATTACATCCATGATATTTCCCTGTAGGCTTCTGATACTTTTACAGGATTGATGTGACATTTTCTCCATGGTTTACAAGGCTTTAAATGGCCTTGTACCTTCATTTTTGTCTGAGTTCATTATTTGTTATGTTCCCAAATATAATCTGTGCTCTGTGATTGATGCAGATGCCAAGGAGCAAATCACAGTTAGCTGGAAAATAACGCATTGTCATGGTTTTAAATTGTGACATTCCGTCTGTTTCTTAGCAGTCCTGGACTTGTATGTGTGTGTTAGTATCATCTCGCTTGTTCTAATTAGCCGCAATTACCTGCTTTGCCTGTATTTGTTACATTTCAGGGATTAATGTAAAGTGCCTTGGGATGCATTTCCATAAAATGTGCCAGATGACATTAATTTTGTACTAACTACAGTTCAAATGATTTTCTCCCAAGGGACCTTTCAGAAAGGGACCTTTCCTTATATACTCTAATACATGTGCTGCAGTATCTAGGTGAAACAAACAGAAGTGAAATGGTGAGAAAATTTCCTATCTTGCATGAATTCATGGTAGAAACTCAAGGGCACTTCTGCGGGTCCAGTGTTTAGGGGGGACTTTCACCCAATGTGCCTGCATGTACTAGCAGGTTTTTTTTATGTTATTTATTAATTATGTAGGGCTAGATTGTGACTCCTAGTCCTGTGCAAGGAGTGGCATGTAGCTGACTCAAGCTCCTCTGAAGCACTTAAATGGCCTACAGAAGGGCTGTGTGTAGGGGAAGACGTAGCTGGTGTCCCCATACAGAGAGACCTCAGCATATATATGTTTCATGTGGCATGGAATAGGACTCCATTAGTGCCAAATAGGCTAGCAAAGAAATGGCTAATTGGAGGAGGCTGAGGAGGAGAAGCCATTGCCTCTGTGCTTTTTATGGATCCAGGGACACAGAAACTGCACTAAACTGCACTAAAGTTTAAGCTGTTTTGGGGTGAGGATGGGAAATCTGTCTCTCACAAGTCCTAAAAGCAAAGAGGGTAAAATTTCCAACACACCTAACTAATTTAGGAGCTTAAGTGTCATTGATTTTTTTCAATGGGACGTAGGTTTCTAAGTCATTTAGGTGATTTTCAATATTGTACACACAGTCGGATGACTTTGGCTTTGTACAATGAGTTGAATGTCAACTATGAGGCATTAGCAACTATGCTAATTCTTTTATACTTCCAGTTCTTCCTGTGTCACTGGTATATCTGCATGATTATTACTGGAAATGTTATTAGAACTGATGAGAAAACCAAAACTCCTCCTGTGAGAAATTTTGAATGAAAAAGCTTTGATCAAAATGTTTCAGGCAAAATCGGTTAATTTTTTCTTCAGGAAGTTTCAAATCAATTTGGAACAAAAATTTAATAAATCCCTCTCAGTAAAGAAAACAAAACATCCTCTGTTTTGAAGGAAAGCTAGAAAAAAAAGCTGACAGGCAAAACTTGACATAAACAGAAATTTATAACTTTCAGAGTTATGTATTTTCAAAGTACAATGGGCCATCTGAAATTCATCAAGATATTGTCAGGTTGCACAAGAGGTTTGTAATTAGTTCTGTCTGCAGCTTCAATGCTTCTCATAATGTGCTTTCTTCTCTTAGAGACACTGTTAGCTCTAACTTGACTTAAAATTTAAGTTTTGTGAAAATAAGCTTTTGCAAAACTTAAGACAGTGAGCTAGATTCTTTGCTGTGGTCAAGAAAACAATACAACTTGGAGGTGTGAGTGGTGGTGTTTAGTGCTCATAAAGCTGATATACAACTCACTTTTGTACTCCCTGCTTCTGGGTTGGCTACATGTTGGTTCAAACCCCCAGCCTAAATTAGAGCAGCCTGAAGATGGAGCTACATAAAACCAGCCAACAACAACCTCAAAGTGCCAATTTGGCAGGTGGGTTCACCTGGATTTAAAGGAACCTTGGTCCTGCTTCTTGGCAATGGCCACACCAAAGTTATGCTGGATCCATGTCAATGAAAGATCCCTCAGTACTGGTGTGATTTTCCCATTGCTGATAACACTGGCTTTAGCGCCCATTTGCACCAGCAGTCTAGCTGAAGGCAGGGGCATTGTAGCAAATAATCAGGGCCACTCTGTTCCCATGATTTTTTTAAATAATTAAATTATAAAAATATTTCTGTTTCTTTGCTTATATTAATGTTGATTTAGTTGTACTTTTTAATTTGCAAATAATAAACACTCATGCAGTATTTACACCCCAAACACAGCAAGTAAAAGTGTATAGACCCTGAAAGTGAATTTGACTAGAAACTGTCTATAAACAAAACTGGAATTGACTAACCTATTGTCATTTTCCAAATTATGCTCTATAAAAGAATGGTTACTATTCTTCTGTAACAGCTGTTCTTCAAGATGTGTTGCTCATGTCCATTCCAAGTAAACGTGTGCATGCCATGTGCACAGTCGCCGGAAGATTTTTCCTCTAGTGGTATCTGTAGGGTCAGCTTTGGAGCCACCAGGAGTCACGCCGTCATGGTTCCATATATAGGGTCCCACCAACTCCCCGCCTCTTCAGTTCCTTCTTACCGGCTGACTCCAAAAGAGGGGTAGGCAGGTGGGTCTTGGAATGGACATGCGTTAACACATCTTGAAGAACAACAATTATGGAAGGTTAGTAACTGTTCTTTCTTCTTTGAGTGCTTGCTCACATCAATTCCAAGTAGATGATTCCCAAGCAGATCCATAGGGGGAGGGATCGCAGTTCAATGACTTGCAGATTGCAGTACCGCTCTAACAAATGCATCATCATCTCTGGCTTGCTGAGTAATAGCATAGTGTGCTGCAAAGGTGTGAACAGATGACCATGTCATGACTCTACAAATATCTTGGATTGGGATCTGAGCAAGGAATGCTGCACAGGACGCCTGTGCCCTTGTGGAGTGAGCTATCAGCGCTATTTTCACCAAGTCATAACATGTCCTGATACACAACATGATCCATGAAGAAACTCTTTGTGATGACACCAGAAAGCCTTTCATCCTGTCTACTATTGCTATGAAGAGCTGCATTGTTTTTCTAAAGGGTTTAGTCCTCTTGATATAAAATGCCAAGGCCCATCTAATGTCAAGAGAATGTAGCGCCTCTGCTCTTGGCTGTTAGCTAGTAGAAAACCAGAAGGAATATGTCCTGGTTTGAGTGGAATTTTGACACCACCTTCAGAAGGAAAGCCAGAGGCGGGGGGTGCTGCTGAACCTTGTTTTTGAAGACAAGCATATAAGAAGGCTCAGATGTGAGGTACCTAAGGTCCAAGACTCTCCTGGCCAAAGTTATGGCCGCTAGAAAAGCCACCTTCCAGGACAGACAGAGAAATGCCCATGTCGCTAGAGGTTTGAATAGAGGACCCATCAGTCCTGACAGTACAAGGCTGAGACCCTATTGGGAAATCGGCTAATGCATTTGAGGGTATAACCTGTCTAGGCCTTTAAGAAAACATCCCACCAAATGGTCTGCAACCCAGGATGAAATGCAGAGATTGCGGCTAGGTGGACCTTGATTGATGACACCAATAGCCCCAGCTGATTGATTGTAACAGATTGTCCAAGATGAGAGGTATTGACAACAGCATGGGAAGAGTACCCTCTGCATTGACCAGATGGAGAACCTCTTCCATTTAGCTAGGTAAGTGGCACTGGTGGAAGGTTTTCTGTTACCGAGGAAGACTTCTTTGACAGGTTCTAAGCATTCTAGTTCCAGAGCATTTGGCCATGGAGCTTCCACACCATAAGGTGGAGAGACTCTAGATTGATGAAAATGGCTGTGGTCCTGAGTGATTAAGTATGGAATCAGCGGCAGAGTGATAGGAGTTTCCACTGAGAGATTGAGGAATGTGGTGTACCAGTGTTTGTATAGCCATGCTGGGGCTACCAGAATTATAGAGGACCTTTCCTTCCTGATCTTCTGCAGGGCCTTGTGAACGAGCGGGATTGGCGGAAATGTGTAGAACAGATGGCCTGTCCAAGGGATGAGAAATGCATCAGTGACTGATCCCGAACTGTGATTCTGGAAGGAGCAGAACTGAATACACTTCCTATTGCACCTCACTGCAAACAAGTCTATGTGGGGAACTTCCCAAATGTTGGAAGGTGTCATTCACCACATCTGGGTGAAAAGACCAATCATGGTTGGAGAAAGACCTGCTGAGGTAGTCCGCCAACTCCTTCTGCAACCCGGGCAGGTAGGACATGTCAAGGTAAATTGAGTGGGATATGCAGAAGTCTCACAGTGTGAGGGCTTCCTGACACAGGAACGAGGAGCATACTCCACCCTCTTTATGTAGATCATTGCTGTTGTATTATCCATCATGACTGAAATACATTTGCCTTCCAAGTGGGCTTGGAAGATCTGACAGACCAGACGTACTGCTCTCAGTTTTCTCACATTGATGTGGAGCAAGATATCTGCCTGGGACCAGAGGCCCTTGTCCTGAGTCCTCCTAGATGAGCTCTCTAGTCCATCGCTCAGGCATCAGTGACCAGGGACAGTGAGGAGTAAGGTGTAGAGAAGGAGACTCCTGCACAGACTGATTGTGGGTTGAGCCACCAATGGAGAATCTCTAACATAGAGGAGGGGGAGAAAGACTACCCCGACAATGTGGTCTCAGGATGGATGATACACTGAGGCTAGCCAAGCCTGGAGTGGTCTGAGATATAGCCTGGTGTGCTGAACAACATATGAGCATGGTGCTAAATTACCCAGCTGTTTCAGGCAGTGGCGGTGGGGTACCATTTCAACCCTTCCCTGATGAAGCATATGGTCTGGAATTGATATTCTGGAAGGAAAACCCTGCCCTGTGAACTCTATCCTCTGAATGGGAGTCGAGGTCGACTTCTCACAGTGACGAAGGTTGACCTTATCAACTACCACATCTGCTTCCACCTGTGGCTTGGTGCAACATTTGATCACCCAGTTGTCAAGGTATATATAGACTTGCACCTTCAGCTTCCTCAGGAACATGATGATGACCACCATTCACTTGGTAAACACTCGCGGGACCACAGAAAGGCCACACGGATAGTACCCCGCTTATCGGGGTCATCTGCCCTTCCTCCGGGAATAGCTATTAGCTACCACCACCTAATAGCAAATAGCCCACCACCTAAACCCCAACTAACTCAAACTATTTGACTATTTGCAGGTATCACTTCAACAACTATTAAGAAGATATTTGCAAAGCAAGAGAAGATCAATGTTCCAGTGACCATCATAGGAGATAAGAAGGAACTGAAGAGGTGGGGGATCAGCAGGACTCTATATAGCGTGCCATGAAGGAGTGACTGCAGGGGGCTCCAGAGCTGATACCACTAGGGGAAAAACCTTCTGGCGACTGTGCACGCATCACGCACACATCTACTTGGAATCGACATGAGCAAGCACTTGAAGAAGAACATATCTATATAATGGTGGAGAGCATATCACAAGAGGGCTTTTAAAAGAACTTGAATCCCGAAAGATGGCATTCATGCCAAATTATCTTCTAATCCTTTCTCAGGCTAGGCTTATTCAGATGGAAGACCCCTTCGTGGAAGTTAAATGCTGATGTTTCTAATTTGAGACGAATATCTACAGAGCAGTTTATAGCTGACAAAAATGTTGAGTGCACAGCTCTGTTGAGACTTCAAGCTAGCAAACGGCTTGGAAATGTTCTGGCTGATAAGAATGAAAGAAGTAAACACACAATTCCAAGAACAGAAAGCTCAAATCTAGATTTATTATTACATTAATGCTTAAAGGCCACAATGAGATTGGGGTTCCACTGTGCCTGACATCATACAGGCACACAGTAAGAGACAGATATATGTCTCAGCATATTTCTTAAGGACTGTTTTGTGCCTTTAAGACAGTCAGCACTGGTGTCGCCATTACACCAAGAGATCCAAGAAGCACTGGGCCTGAAAAAGACATAATGGTTGTTACCCTGCTACAATAGAAGTCAATGACAAAACTCTCTGTAAACTGATGGAATGACTCAGCAAAAAAAAAAGTCAGTCAACAAGGTCTTTTTCCACAAGGTTTAGTGTTTATAATATCATAGTAAAATAAGTTAACAGAGTGAATAGAAAATTCCCTGTTTAGGAATCATCCCAGTCCTTTGATTTTTTTATTGTGGAGCCTAACCTTCCCAAAAGTATTTTTCCCTCTCCCAAGTAGGGCATGTCAACACTTAAGTGTTAAAACACTAAAAAATTAACTAACACTAATGTAAACTCTAAAGTACACACTACAGAAAACTTTGTTCCACGACGCAAACTTTTGTTGCTACTTGGGTTAAACATAACTAACAGCAAACATTTGTGTCCTGTTTAGGCTAGAATTTGCAATCATTAGTTAACATTAAAACATGATTACAAATTCCAGTGTAGACACATGCTTCTCTGGGCAAGGGTAAGGGAAAACTGAGCTGTAGTTAAAATAGCCCTTTTTCACTAGGCCCTGGTCTACACTTACCTGGAGATTTGGTGGCAGTCAACAGGAGTTATGCAACTCCCGTCGACTGCTGTGCTTCCCTTCTGTGCGCTGTCTTCACTGCACTGTGCCAACGGGAACTGTGTTCCCATCGATGCAGCACTATGACACTTGAGGGGTTGGTTTACCAGTGTCGACTTCCTGATCGATTGAGCGGGTCTGCACTGACCACTCAATCGCTCCAGAAAGATTGAGCTGACGGCAGTGACTTTGCTGCCATAAGTATAGACATACCCTAGGACTCTGAGGGCCAGATTTTCAAAAGTATTTAGACACCTACAGATGCAGACAGGCGCCGAACAAAAAGGGACTTAGGTGCCTACTCACTTTTGAAAATCCCATTAGGTGCCTATCTGAATCTTTAGATGCCCAAAGCTTTGAAAATATGGCCACCGTGACTTCACTGGAAGCAGAATTTGTGTTCAATACCACAATTCCAAAGAGCCCAGCTGTTGTGCCACCCTTGAAAAAGGTGCAGCAAAAGCAACCCTTTATGTCCAGCTAGCTCCATGGCCATTCTGGAAAAGCTAGAATGGCTACACATGCTAGACTGGCACTCGGTGAAACACATGATCCACCTGGTGATTGGCCCTTATGTGGGTGTGGAATAGTTCAGGAAGCTCCATGTGCTTTCTCTATCTCTTTTACATATGCTTGCAAGGGTGGGCACAATCTAGTTCTAACAGTTCTTATTAAGCGAAAGAAACTGAGAAACTGCAGGCACTGCACATGTAATGTTGTAGAGGAATTCCCAAATGCAACATGTATGCGTTGTTTCCAGTAAATGGAAAATTGCCTGGACCTGGACAAATGTTCCAGGATAAACAGAGGAATATATTTGTAATTGCAGACTAGAACTGTCCTACTTTATCAGTCCATAAACACTTAGGCCCAGATCCTCAGTTGATGTAAATTGCAGGAGCCCTATTGACTTCAATGGATGTGTGCCAATTTACACCAGCCAAGGAATTGGCTTTTGCTGTTTACAAAGTTAGAATTTACAATCAGCTACTTCATTTTTGTCTCAACAGATGTTTTGATAATTTGTGCTTTATATCTGAACATTCAAATAAATACACAAAAGAAGGCCAATAATTATATTACAGTGAGCAGAAGAGCAGTTGCATAATAAGCTCAATGTTTATAAAATGCTTTGGGATGGAAGACAAGATGTTGTAAGTAAGTACACATAAGTACATTTAATTTTTTAATTCTTAGGATGATTTTTATTATTTTCTAGATCAAGCCTAAGAGACAAAGTTTGCTGTATTTCATCTTCCTTGACTTTGTAATTAATAATACTCACTGTGACAAACATTTTCTTCTTTGCCCTTGCACAATATTGTAAGTATGTGTCATATTTTTCAAAACTCAGGACCTAAATTACACTTTGGAATATGTGAGCAAGTGGGTCCTAAGGATTTATATGAGGCAAACATGCATTTGTGAACTCAAACCAGATTCCTAACACTTAGCTCACGTAAGTTTTGTACAATTTGCATTTGCACATATTTCTTATGTTCAGTTTTGAAAATGTGGCCATAACCACCATATTTGGCACTAACTGGCCTCAGCAGCCTCAGCAAAGAGCCCAATGACTGATTGGGTCATGGCAACTGAGTTACCATCTTATCTTTGGACATGGACACTACTGTGAAGCATTCATGCCCATTGCACAAGATGTCTTGCAGCTTCCTGACAAAGAGGGAACATGATGTCATGTGCTTAGGTCAGAGTATTTAAGGCAAGACTGGTGTCTAGTAAACTTACCAGCATCATAATTTAAATAAAGGTGAGACACTTGACAATGAATGTATAACTGGTTGGAAGATACAATGAAGGGGTTGTGCTGACACAGTTGCATCTAGCAGGATATGCAATTCTGCATGAAGTGAGAGAGAACTAAGAGGGTGATGCAACCATCTTGTTTAAATCTGGCCCTAAATTTAGGACTACCTTTCCAAACTGCAAAAGAACGAGTATCCTAGGAATGGGGTTAAGATGGGACCAAGATTAGTTTATTACATCTTGTCTGGCTACACCATAGATTCAATTTTGAGCAAGCAAGTTCCTCTCTGAAGTTGCACTGGAGTCGCTAAAGCTGATTTTTCTTGCAGATGACAAATCTTCTGGTTTAACTCTGATTTCAGGGCTAGAATGATAGCCACAGGGTTGAGAGTGGTTTCTGGGTCACCTCATGCATCTTGGGTTTAGATTGGAATGAAGGTTACACCATTGTCATGGACTGACCATTACCTCCTTAGTTTTAGGGAAGGAACATATTTTTCCTTGCAGGAAAATGGTTGTTTCAATTGCTTGCCCTATGATGAACATGGAACCAATGCACTTCTAGAGAGTTCTGAGTGAGAATACTGTCCTGCTGACAGTCTATTCAATTGATAGCTTGGTAGGACTTTGTAATGATCTTTTGTCCTTGTCTAACAGTATAGTGGCCTTGAATGCGTTTGCTCCATCTCCACAGGTCACTCTGGTGTCCAGATGACCAGACAGATGGAGTATGAGGGAAGGCAGCTAGCAGAAATAGCAGAAATCATATCCTGAGTTTGACCACTTAGTTCCATAAAGCCTTTCTAAAATCATATGCTGTGGCTCCGCAGGAAGTGAGGAAACATTTCATTGTCTCCACTATAACATCCTCAACATCCAGAAACGTGGAACTATTTGATGTGGCAGACAGTTATGGAGCATGATGTTTTAGTAACAAGTCTGTGTTTTCTAATGGGGTATTCTCTCGTGGATTGCTTCATCCCTTTCTTTCTGAGAGATCTGAGAGAGCGCTCCTGGGTGACTGCTCATCTGCCCTGAAGGCTTTTTCATGGGGAACCACACGTTTCCATCTGTCACTCTTCCTGTTCAATATGAACATCAGGGTTAGGGCTTGATCAAAGTCAAATAAAAGAATCTTGTTGGTTCAATAGCACCTGAATTGGTTGCCATAAGACTCATCTATCTCCCTCAGGCTTTTGCTAAGGAACAGATTGAATGCCACTGGATAGTCAGATGTGGGGGACTATTATCAAAGCATATTTTGTGAGCTGAGGTTGTTTTGAATGGGTGGGTTGTAATTGTTTCGGATTATTTTAGCCATAATTTTATATATTTAAATATCTGTGCAAGCACCTAGAGACTCGGATTGACACTTCTTAAAGAAATATGACTCAATAAAGGAAGAAATTTTATGATGAAATGTGCAAAGCCACAATCTGGATATCTCTGTACTTTGGGCTGCCTGACACTTCCTATTATAAAACCCTATTTTCAGCTGACTGTAACTTTGCCAAACTTTAACCATTCAGGCTGAAATTTTTCATGCCAGGTGTCTGCTTCAGGCTGAATATTTTTTAAAGTTTGGTAAAAACTGGTTCAGTCATTTCTGATAATGCAATTAGGAAAAAATCCATGGCTTTGTCCATATTAAAAATATTCTTCAAGTCATTTCATTGAGAAGCCCTAGCATCTCCATCCTGTGGATCAGGAACATGATATTTGGCAGAGAGCTGGCCTTTGTGTCAAGGATGTACTTTTTGCTGTTCCTGTGAAAAAATACTGCTTGAATGCAGAGAACACAAGAACCAAATCAGGGGGATAGGTGAGGGAGTAACAGAGAGAGAAAATTAGGATAAGGAACCAGGGCGAGGCGAGGAAGAGACCGAGGGTATGTCTTTACTGTAAATGCATCAGTGGCACAGCTGTGCTATTGACAAAAGTGGTTCTTTCATTGCTGTAGTAAATCCACCTCCATGAGAGGTGGTAGCTGGGTGAATGGAAGAATTCTTATTTCAACCTAGTAGTGTCTACACTGGGGCTTACGTTGCCTTAATTACATCGAACAGATTGTGAAATTTTTCACAGCCCTGAGCATTATTGTTAAACCAACCTATCTTTGTAGTGTACCCCAACCTAAGATGGTCTGAGTAAAGACACTAGGACTGGAAGCTAAAAGTGGAAGGAAATAGGGATGGTGGATAGGGGAATGCACTGGACATAATATACCTGTCCTTTAGCAAGGCTTTTGACACAGTTCCACATGACATTCTGATAAGTAAGCTGGAGAAATGCAGGTTTGGCAGAGCTACCATTAAGTGAATACATAATTGGTTAAACAAGCGTAAACAAAGAGTAATTATTAATGGAATGATGTCAGATTGGAGGGAGATCTCAAGTGGGGTTCCACAGGGATCTGTTCTGGTGTTATTTAACATCTTTATTAATGACTACGATGTAGGAATAGAGAACATCCTGATCAAATTTGCAGATGACACACAACTATGGAGTTGCCAACACTTTGGAGGAGAGAACTAAAATTCAGAGGGATCTAAATTGAACTGGGCTACAGACAACAAAATAAAATTCAACAAAGACAAATGTAAGGTGCTACACTTAGGAAAGAAAAACCAAACACACAAATACAGAATGGGGGATAACTGATTTGTCAGCAGCGCTGCTAAGATCTGGAAGTTGTGGTGGATCACAACCTCAACGTGACTCAACAATACAGTGCTGTTGCAAAAAAAAAAAAGCAAACACAATTTTAGGTTGCATTAACACAAGCATAGAATGAAAATCACGAGAAGTGATAATACCGCTCTACTTGGTGCAGGTGAGGCCTGTCCTGAAGTACTGTGTCCAATTTTGGTCACCAATGTATAGAAAGGATGTAGAGAAACTGGAAAGGATCCAGAGGTAGGTGACAAAGATGATCAAATGGATGGAATGCAAGCCATATGAGCAAAGGCTGAAGGAACTGGGCATGTTTACTTTGGAAAAGAGGAGATTAAGGGGGGACATGATAGCAGTCTTCAAATACTTGAAAGGCTGCCGTAAAAAAGATGGAGAAAAATTGTTCTCTCTTGCCACAGAGGGCAGGACAAGAAGAAATGAGTTCAAACTACAGCATAGCAGATTCAGATTATATCTCAGGAAAAATTTCCTAATGGCAAGAACAGTGGGACAATGGAACAGACTGCCTAGGGAGGAAGAGGAAGCACCTTCACTCAAGGTTTTCTAAAGGAGGCTGGATAGCCATCTGTCTTCGATGGTTTAGACAGAAATCCAGCATCTTAGCATGGGTTTGGACTTGGTAACCTTTGCAGTCCCTTCTAACCCTATGGTTCTATAATTCTATGACTGGGATTGGGAGCTGCTGGGGAGAAGACAGAGATCAGATGAGGAGCTGGGTCAGAGACTGGGACTGGCTAGGCAAGGAGACTGTAAGTCTGTGAAAGGGAGGGATGAGTGGGAGAGGAAATGGAAACCAGTAAGAAGGGACAGATCGAACAAGGAGACAAGGCGGGCGCTGGGCCTGGCTGGGCAACGAATCTAGGACAGGAGCCAGGGGGAATGAGTCATGGGTGCTCTGAAGCTGTGAAAATCAGGCCTGTTATATTTAGATGTCTAAATATGGATTTAGGATCCTAATTTTGGGCATCCAAGTTGGAAAATGTTGAGCATAATGTCCAAGGATTGTCTGGGTAGGATGGTAGAAGTAAAGCAATAACATAGGCCACAGCCAATCTGTTTGGCGGGGTGGGGATGTATTTGTATGAACAGGTTTTTATGGTGTTACTTCTTTTTTCTTTTGCAGAATGGCAAATCTTTTCAGTTTGGTGTTTCCTGGGGTAATCTGAGCTATGCAAATCTGAGACAGAAAGTACATTGGAGAAAAAGGAATGTGTACAAGGCATGTTCCTTAAAGGGGAGTTTTGAGCATAAAAAGTTATTTCTGTGGCAAAGTAAATATGTATATGAAATCATTTACACATTAAATTATCTATCCAAGCAGATCTGTCTTCACAGCACAGGTAGTTTGAGTTATAACTCAACTCGCATCCACACTCAAAAATCTCTAGTTTGAGGTTTAAATTTGAGCTAGCTATTGGGAGTGGGAGGAAGAATTAATCTTGTTGATCCTCTGTGGGGATGCAACAAATCATTAGCAGCTAATACAATCACTCTTCTAATCTAATCACACTGTGCTGCTAATCAAATCACTCTGTATAACTCCAGGGTTGTTCTGAAGTGTGATTAGGCTATGATCTATAACAGTGATTCTCAACCAGGGGTACACATATGCTATATACTGAAATGTAAGTACAATATTTATATCCCAATTGATCTATTTTATAAATAAAAAAGGTAAAAAAGAGAAAGTAAGTGATGCTTGGAAGTGAGGGGATTATGGGTAATCTTTTGTTACATATACAGCAGAACTGAACAACCGGGGGGTCTCTCCCAGAAAGGTTTATGAATAGCTGGAGGCAGAAATGGTTCCAACAGTCAGCTTGGTTGCATGCTTTCTTGCTTGTTAATGATGCATTTTAGCAAGTAATTTCTTAAACTAAATTATCATTTTTCTTCTACCAATTTTCATTTAAAAATAATTTTAATTAAATAGCAGCTTTTTATACATACGTTCACTGCTTTATCGGTGAGATACTACAGCTTCTCACTTGTCATCTTTGCTTATGTTTTATTAATACAGTAATAGAGATGTAAGAATTAAGCACAAATATCACTTTATAATCTGAATTTCAATCAATTGACCCAATTCACAGTCATTTAGTAGACAATGATCAAAGGGTTTCTTAACTGAGTCCTTCCTACCATACAATTTACTAAGTTACACTGTCCTCTAGTGGCAACCAATGTTACTGAGCTCTACATTCTTAGAAATATATGGATTGTCTTGGGATTAAAGGACACCAGACAAATTTTGCGTAGTGTCCACTAATCATAAATGCCTCATCGTTCGAGTACCATCTTGACACATTTTGCACCTGATTTTCAGAGGTGCTTTGCACCTGCATCTCCCATTGACTTCAGAGAGAGGCAGGTACCCGCAGCTCTAAAAATCAAGCTGCCACCCAGAAATTAAGGCACCCAACATGAGTTGACACGGTTGAAAATCGTGCCTTGGGTTCTATTCCCGGCTCCGCCACAGACTTCTTGCGTGACGGTCGGCAGCCACCTAAGCCGCAATGTTCCCACGGGGATGGGAGCGGGGGGCCGCAGCTGGGCCTGGCTCAGCCCACGCACGGCAGAGCTGCCCAGCTGCAGTTCTGCAGGCGCGCTGGGGGACACGCGGCTCGGCAGCGATCAACTGGGGAAATCGTGTCCGACCCAGTGGAGAACCAGCAGCAGCGGCGGCTGTTTCCTAGGCAAGGCCAGCTGGAGGCGGGCCCATGGTCCCTGCGAGGGCTCCCCGCGGTGTCCCCTCCCCCCGCAGTTGCTGCCAGCAGCCGCGGGGGGATTAAATGCGTCGCTTCTGAGGCTTCAAGACAACCCTGCAGGAGGGTTGGCGCCCCGCCCCCGCCGTGGCAACCCGTCTCCTGTTGCCCCCCTTGCCCGTTTTCAACCCCCTCCCCTTCTTCCGTTTCCCCCCCCCGCGCGTGTCAATAACAGTAACAGACTCCAGGCCCCAGCCCGGCCGGGGCCCGTCGGAGCGGTTTCGCCGCCGCACCGGAAGTGACGGCCCTGACATAGCGGAAGTGCGGGGCGGGCTCGGGTCTCTTTGGTGCTGGCGGCCGGGGGAAGATGGTGAGTGCCGGGGGGGGCCGTGGACAATCCGCCGCCATCCGGCGGGATGCGGGGCCTTGCGCGGCGCGGAGACGCTGCCCGGGAGCCGGCGCGTCCGTACGCCCCAGGGGGCTGGGCGCGGGGACTCCGGGCGGGCCCGAGCGGAGGCGCCGCTGCCGGGGGCGCGCCCGGCCTCCAGCTGCAGGGCTGAGAGGCTGGAGGGGGGCCTGCCCGCGGGCCTCGTCCCTCGCTCCCCTCCAGCGGCCCGGCTAGAGCGCCCCGGGGAGCCCCAGGCGCCTTGCGTGGAGCAAGGCCCCGAGCTGGCGAAGCGGCGTTAGCAGAGCTCGGCCTGGGCGGGTAACCATGTAACGACCCGGTACAGGCTCGCGGAGGCTGTGGCAGCTCTTGGCTGAGGGGAGCCGGGCGAACATCGGGGTGCCGGCTAGCGCAGGGAGTAGGGCGGGCTGGGCCCTTGCGGAGCTGAGTTCTCTTTGGGGGGCTGGTGAAACTTTTCAGACAGTCTCGTTGGCTTGTGCAGAACGAGCCTGCCATGCTGGTGGAGTGACCCTGTTCCCTGCCCACTCGCAGTGAGCGATCACTGGGGGGGCTGAGAACAGAATTCAGCATTTCTAAACCTTTCTAAGCAGTCAGTGTTGTCTCAATCGGCTATTGGAAAGGTGGGATTTTTCAGAAACGTAATTCGTTCCTGTTTAAGAAATGGAGATGCGTACGTTAGATGTATTTCTGCCTCAGCAGCTGCGTCCCCCTTTGGTTGCTTCATTAAAACGTGTGAACGGACACGTTTCAGAAGACTTTACTTTGTTTTGAGGTACATGGTTAAGCGCTAGTCAAAACTGTGTTTTTATGTAATACTGCCTTCTGACATGCAACTTCCTGAAATGTATTTCAGACGAAGGGAACATCGTCATTCGGTAAGCGCCGCAACAAGACCCACACTTTGTGTCGTCGCTGCGGATCCAAGGCATACCATCTACAGAAGTCTACTTGTGGGAAATGTGGGTACCCTGCTAAACGCAAGCGAAAGTGTAAGTATGGAATCTTCAAACATTATTTGTGTAAACTTGTTCTTTGAATCAGTTGTTCATGAAGAAACTGTTTGTCAGTAGTTTCCAGCCTTTTTGGCTCAAGGGCCACAGATATCATTTTTACAACCCTGAAGAGCCGCCAGTCTGTTGGCAGCCCCCCCCCCCCCCTGCAGCTAGATAGAAGGAGTTCAATGAGGAGGCTGCCTCCTCACTGATTTCCCATCCTCCTGACTGCAGCGGGAAACCACACACACGCTGTAGCCCTGTGTACTCCATCTGGATCCCTAGGCAGTGCCTCCCTTCTGCAGCCAGGGGGACAGGAGATCAATGCTCTCCTCCCTTTGGCTCCAGCAGGGACCCCAGGGCCTATGGACCCAGGTGGAGCACTCAGCCATGCTCCCTGCTACAGCCAGGGGGAGCGCTGATCTCCCATCACCTTGGCTGCAGCAAGGAGCCTGAATCTGTCTTATAGCCCCGCGGCAACATGCTCCACCTGGGTCCTTAGGCAGTGGCTCCCTTCTGCAGACGAAGGGGAGCGGCAGGCCACTTTAAAAGACCCCACGGGCCACAGGTTGGGAACCACTGGTTTTTATGGTATTAGGATAGTCAGTTGTGAAAGCGATTCTGTGTAAATGAAACCAACCAAACAGTGTTGTGATTTTCTGTGATTTAATAGAAAAAACATTTTCTGTAAGGAATTCTGTAGTTTGCAATGCACTTTAGAGTTGAGCTTTTTGTTCACTACCTTCTGTTTTCTTTATTTATACAGACAGATACAAACTGCCATGGGAACATGAGCACTTGAGTCCCCATTGCACACGTGCTGTATGCTCCTCCTATAGTTATACTTCTCTAAATCAAATGTAGACCTATACACAGTGTGCCCTGTGGAAACAGCCATTGTTCAGTGTACATATGTTTAAAATATTGTAGTGGTATTACTGTTGCTCAGCTTCTTTCCCACTGTAAAACAGGGATGATACTTAACCTTATGATATAAGATAGGCATTATACACCTATTTGTGTAGATGACACACAATAAATTGTGTAAATTGCGTTCTAGATAACTGGAGTGCCAAGGCTAAAAGACGTAACACCACCGGTACTGGTCGTATGAGGCACCTGAAAAATGTGTACCGTCGATTCAGGTATGACATTGAATTTCAACCATGCATTTACACTATAACATGAGATCTTACACAGACTTCAAGTACCTTTTAAAAAAACCATTATCCAGATTGCCATTTTCTTTTGTAATATATGCAGTAAGTATGTAGTCTTAATTTTTTGGCTTATTGTAAATATTTTGTGTCTTAAAAGGTATAGTATATGAACTATAGATAGTTCATATATTTGACCCAACATTCCTGGGTAGCATTCTCCATTTTTGTAACAGAGTGTGAGACTGGAAGTTGGAGTTCTGAGTTCTAATGCAGGCTCTACAACTAACATGCCAACTGAATTTACCCAAGTCACCAAAGAAAAGCTCAGTTAATGGGGGCTACACAGGATGTAGTATTGTTAATTTTAAATGTAACCCAGTTTGGCTTAATTATGAACATAAATCAGAAACTGAAGCAATATTATCCCTAAATGTGAAGCAGTGATCTGTGCTTGTGGTAACTTGGTGGTAATTAAAGTAACTATACCAGTATTTTCTACCATTGTTGTGGAGTGAAGAACACAAGAGGAAAGGAGTTAGAGGTGTTTTCCGCAGTGATAGTACATTCACTTTGGGGTGATTGGCTTTCTCTCTTTTGCACTTTTGTTTCACTACTCCCATGTTTGAACTAGATATGCAATAGCAAATGGTAAAAGACTTTCATCTTGTTACCTTCTAAAAAGAGATTATTTTAGTATGTCTTGTCCAGCACTTGTTTCTGTTGGGCAGATTATTTCGAAATATCACTAGATCTGCTGATTCACCCTAATAAAGTGAGTTGAAGGGATTCAGTATCTCACAAAATTGAGCATGTTTGTTTTCAAAGAGTACTTAATTTCTGTCTTTTGGGTGGAGGTAGTTACATAGTAGCTACCTGCAACTCTGCAAATTCCTGAAGCAGAACTTCTTGAAACAGGTCCTTCAAAGATTTCAGACTTTTTCGCACATCTGGCATTACCAACAGTATCTCATGATGTGTTTGTGAATGATCGTAGTATTTTGTTCTAAGATTATGTGGGAAATTACATCATATAAAAGAAAAACAGAAATATTTTATTTTTATTTCCATAACAGCAGCCCATGAATAGCTAACGTATTTTAGTTAGCCTATTCATTTTGCAAGACATGCCATGATTGCTAGTATTGATGAGTTAGCAATTTGGTGTAGACAGTACAGTAATACTAATTCAGGAACATGTATTTTATTAACACAGAGAGTTATGTTTGAGAAGTTGAAACTGTATTCAAAATGAGGATCACTTCAAAAAGTTGTGCCTCCCATGGTTCAAAATGGATTTCATAGGTGGACTGAACTAAAGCATCACTGCTTCATGATGGCGTAAAATAACGAAACTTCCTTTAAAATGAACAGTGATGTCAATAGTAATGTCTGTAGTGTTGCAGTTGAAAGTCCAGAAAAGATTTATAGGTAGGGGCAATGTTAGCTCTTACCTTGGTCAGTGAAGTCTCTTCCCAACAGCAGCTAACAGAAAAATATTGAAATAAATCACCTAATTTCTTGCAATATGTTACTTGATATACCCAAGGCATTTGTTAGCTGCACTTAACTACGTTATCTTGGTGAACTTAGCAGTGACTCTTCCCTACTCTCTTATTTTGTTTGTTTACTTCATTAATAATTGAAGGCTGAGGGGTTTGTTTGTGTTTACACTTAATTACTAAAGTGAAACTCTCCTTGGCTTCAAAAATTACTTGCTGGGAAAAGGAAAAATAGAATTACTTCAACTGCAGTTTTGCCTGAGTAAGCATTGCAGAATTGGGTCCAGTGTGTTGGGATATGTACTTCTGGGTACCATGACTTAACTCTTTCATGAGGAGTAAAATGAAACTGAAATATTCATGAGCAGCTTGTCAGTGATGTTTCTCTTTAAAAATGTCTGAACATATGAGCTCCATAGTGATTTTGACTTGTAACTGAGATAAGCTGAACCAAAAATGTTATCTGAAACTTTCCAATAAGTATCACTTTATGGAGCTTTGAATAAAAACCTTTCAAAAAACACTAACTCTGTTTTTGTACATACAGGAATGGATTCCGTGAAGGAACAACACCTAAGCCCAAGAGAGCTGCTGTTGCAGTATCCAGCTCATCTTAAGGACTCATCTGTTTGTTAAAATAAATGGTCTAATCCAGAAAAACGTTGTCAGTTTTTTTACACATATTTTACTTTAGTGAAATGGTAAGATATCGATCTATATATATGTAATAGATTCTGACAGTGTTGTGTTGAAGTTAATTAAACATGTTCCTTTTAAGTTTCTTCTCATCTGATCATCTTTATAGCTTTAAAAGAATGTTAATCTAATAGCATAATTGCTGAGGCTTTTTATGGGCAGAGTAATATAACCGTTCTTTACCAAATATACCAACACAATTTCTACTCTGAAAAACTCCCTTCTGCATAACAAATTTTATACATACACTTCTATAGGAGATAGTAATTTCAGCTATAAAACTAAATAAGATGCACATTTTTTCCTAGTCCATCTAAAAGAAAACAACTCACTTACTAAGGAACTATGAATATTCTCATCCTAATACATTTGCTTGGTGCATTGGAGTATACTTTAAGAATAACTTAGTTTTATTTAACTGATGGCCATAATTTAATGTCACTATGTAAAGTTTTTATTGATTTTTATATTCTGAAAGTAGGCAGTTCTTAGGGCAACTTTTTTTTAAAAAAGGGTCATCTGGTCACTTTATGTATTTTAGTGTACTAATGTTCTGTTCAGTTGTTCTTTTTCACAGTTTAAAAAAGACAGACTTTTTTTTTTTTTTTTGCAGAGCTAACCCATTGTTCAGAGGGTCATCATTTAGGTTGAGTGAAGTTTCCAGCTCTGGAAAGAATCAGTGTTTGTCACTAATGCAATTGTGGCCTTGCCTACTCCTTATTACTAACAAGATTTAATCCAGATGGAGGGTTGGGCCTCTGCATAGATATTACCTCTGCTTCTCCAAAAAACAAAATAAAAAAACAGGACAGTGGTAAAATTCCATTGCTAGGATCAAGGTAGCATATGAGAGGCTTTCCCCGGTCCTTCCCCTGATCCTTGGGGGATCAGTGCTGCAGGGGTTAGAGACATGTTCTACATGTGAGTTAGATGTTTTGTGCATTCGTCTGTATGTTGTAGGAGAGAGCTGGTTAGGAGTTTCTTGGAATGGGTGTTGATTGTTCTGATAGTCTATAGCAGTGGTTCTCAAACGTTTTGTATTGGTGATCCCTTTCAAACAGCAAGTCTCTGAGTGCAGCCCCCCTTGTAAATTAAAAATAGAGTTGTTATATTTAATGCTATTTTAAATACTAAATTTATAACCCTGTTTAAAATGAATTTACCTTTTCTCACCACTTTTAAATTGATCAGAACACACTTTTATTGAATTGTTATAAGCAGAAGTTATTTTTTAAATAGTTACTGTTTAATACTGGGGATGCAAAGAAACTATCACTTTTCACAGCAGACTTAGCATCCCATTGCCACCCTTCTGCACTGTTACTGGTGACAGTGCTGCCTTCAGAGCTTCGCAGCTTGCGACCCCTACATAATAACCTCGCAGTCACCTGAGGCAGTGGTCCCTAGACTGTGAGGAGGGGAAGGAGGCATTGCAGAATGTACAGGGATCAGCACCAGGAGCGGGATTGGGGACTGAGTGTTTGGTTTCACCTTGTCAGTTCAAGAATGTGAGGTGTCAACTGGCATCTGTCACTTCATCTTATTACACTGTTGAAAGGGGTCAGTCATTAATAAAGTTAATAGTCCCAATATTTTAAAAGGACATTAGTCATGTCTGCTTACATACCAAAGACCTGGCTTGATACTGTAGAACCATTACTATAGTTGCAATGGTCTACCATAGACCCATCTCCAGCCTGCTAAATGGGATATGGGAGATCACGAGCAAAGAGATTGGGGAGGGAGTGCAGTAATGCTTTTCTGCATCTGGATTCAAACTATGCAATTGTAGATCTACTTGGGCCATTTCTAAACTAGGAAAAATTATTCCTGTTCTACTGTCCTTCCTCAGCTGATCCTGTTACGATAGCAGAAACCGGCTGTATCCATCATTTTGATATTAGCACTTAAGAGACATTTTAAGACTCATTTACATTTTTAAATTTCAAAAGCATTTTAATTCTACAACTATAACATGCTGTGGTGGTTTCTCATGTTGGTCTTGTAAGTATGTATAGATTGGCTAGAAAATGCCTACGCTTCATGTGTAATGAAAAGCATCGATAGCAGTGATTCTCAACCAAGGTATGGGTACCCTGGGAGTATGCTGAGGGGATACATCAACTCATTTAGATACTCACCAAGTTTTACAACCAGCTACGTGGAAAGCACTAGCAAAGTCAAGTTTATAGTGCTATACTTACTATGTCAGAGTTTCTCAACCTGGAGGTTGCAATGTATTTTATGATAGAGTAAAAATGAGAAAGAAAGCAATTTGTTGATGATTGTGTGCTGGGACTTTCTTGTATTTTTGTCTGATTTTGTAAGCAAGTAGTTTAAGTGAGGTGAAACTTGGGTTAAGCAAGACAAATTAGCCTCCTGAAAGGGGTACAGTAGTCTGGAAAGGTTGAGAACCACTGATTTATGGCACATGAACACCATGGCAGAAGTGTAACTATGAGTAATAGGGATAAAATTTAAAGAAGATAGGCTGGTTAGGAGAGCCTACTATTGAATGCTGTGGTGTGGCATATCCCATTTCTCTATGTTTCTTGAATGAGTGCATCCCCAAGCCTTGAAGCATTTTAAATTTGAAAGCACCACACAGGGAACATTTCTGTATTTGTCCCTAGCAATAGTAGATGTGATCTGCTAGGTCTTTCCTTCAACAGTATATAAATTCTTTTTTCTATAGGACAAAAGGTCTTATCTCTAATTTTCAAGGACATTAAGTGAATCCTTGCTCACAAGTAAAAATTCCTAGGTCAGTTGTGCATTACAAAGCAATCTGATCTACTGACTGGAAAATTCAGTATGCTGTTGTAAAGAAAAGTGCCTAGCCCTTTACTACTACTGCTTGTTAGGTTCCCTGATATGAATTATGTTGGGTTGTAGTATCTGTCAGAAAAAGGTCAATTTATGTCATAATCCAATAGAAGTGCTGGAACAGAAAATCAAAAATAACACTGAAAGAGGAATAAAGGGGGAATTTTATACAAAACAGCAGTATAATAAACTGATTAAACACCAAATGAAAAATGCGCAATTATACTTTTATACCGTATTGAGGGGATCAGTTGTTAGTGGTGACTGTGGACTGAGGTAGTTTTTCCTGGTTTTTGTTTTGCTATAGTCTGCTTTCCAATATACTTTTGCTTGTCTAGGTCCTAAAAACAAAAAATTAAATACTGATTTATTGATAGCCATCCTATCAATAACATTTAGGGCCATTCAGACCCCATTGCAACCAATTTTAGTCTTTTCACTATCTCTCACAGAGCTTGGTTCAGGCACTTGCTTATAAGAAGTCTCCTGTCATCCTTCAAGTTGGTTAGTTAAAGCACATTTCTCTCAACAATTTTGTTGTAACCTAATAGATCAAAGTAGGTAGAGGCTGTTTATTTTCCTGTTTGAGTGTAGATTAAGTTTTTGTCCAAAGTCTGAGAGACCTTCACGGCATTTAAAGTAGGGTCATGGAGGTATCTATGTAGTGACCTGACATGATGTCCCAGGATGTGTGCTGCCTGCCTGGAGCCTGGATCTGAGAAGCTATGGAAAGGGGGCTGGGGCTTATCTGATCCTCTGGCTGTTACTTCATGCTGCTTATCCACAGAGGTGTTAACGATACTGCCAGGTATGGCCAAGTGTGACTACAGGGCTTTGGGAGTGAGAGTGAAGGAGTCAGGGACAGGTTGTGTTCTTGTCCATTCTCTCAGCTGAGGGTTAAGGGCCTAGCAGGGACATGGACATCCTGAAGATGAATGCAGGGCAGCACAGATTACAGCAATAGGAGGATTTCAGTTTCCTCAACCATGGGATGCTGTTTCAGGAAGAAGGTGTGCTGGGAAGAGATGGGGTCTACCTGACTGAGGAAGAGCATCGTAGTGCACTGAATCACTAACCTAGAGAGGAGGGCTTTAAACTAGGTTCAAAGGGGCAGGTGAAAAATCCCATGGGTAAGCATAAAAGTAACCTTTCCAACAGTCTAGATGGGTGGGAAGGAACAAGAAAAATCACAGTAGAGTTACAGAACAGCAAGCTGGCAATCATCTTAGATATTTTAACACAAATACAAAGAATTGGAAATAGTACATAGCCAAATTATGACTCAACTAGCAACACAAAGACTTGGGATACATCTCATGACTGCAACATTGGCATAGCGGGATATAACTTGTTCAGGAAGGACAGACAGGAAAAGGAGGAGGAGAAAATGTAGTTGTTCTAAGGTCCAGAAAGAGTTGAAAACCAGACCAGTTGAAAGTCTAGGTAAAGATAAAAGGGGAAAAAATAGGGGTGATGTTATGGTATGGATCTACTTACAGACCTCAAAAGCAGAGAGAGGAGGTTGATGACTCATTTCTAGAACAACAAATATCCACAACACAAGACCTGGTACTAATGGGGTGCTTCAGCTACTCAAACATTTGTTGGAAAAGTAATAGGGCAAAATACATCATTTCTAGTCAGTTTGAATGTATCGGGAAGACTTTTTCAGACAGTGGAGGAAGTAACCAGAAGGACAGCCATTTTAGACTTCCTTCTGATCAACAGGAAGGAATTAGTTGCATATCTGAAGGTGGAATGCAATTTGGGTGAAAGTGGTCATGAAAGGAGGGAGGGAGTGCACCAGAATAAGGACAATGGACTTCACAAAAACAGACTTTATCAACTCAGAAAACTGCTAGACAACCAAAGGGATGTAGTGCAGGAGAGCTGGCAGTTTCTGAAGGAGACAGTATTAATGGCACTACCAACCTTGGGAAGGAAAGATAGGAAGAATAGTAAGAGGCCATCAGCAGCTCTTTAATGATAAAAGAAATCATACAAGAAGTGGAAACATGGACAAATTGCTAAGGAGGACTCTAAAAGAATGGCACCAGCAGGTTGGCACAAGCTCAGAAAGGCTAAGACTCAAAATAAGTTACACCTAGCAAGGGATATAAGAGGTAGTAAGAAGAGGTTCTTTAAATACGTTTGGACCAAGAGACAGATGAAGGGAAGTTTTAGGCCCTCTTCTTACAGGGGAAGGAGGGCTACTAAGTGATGACATCAAGAACATGGAGGTATTTAATGCCTACTGTACTTCAGTCTTGGCTAAAAAGATTTATGGTGACCAGATACTCAACACAAATAATGTAAACAAGGGTAAGAAAAATAAGCCAAGGGGGGAGGAATGGGAATAGGTAAATAAAATCTAGATAAGTTAGATGCATTCAAGGCAGTAGACCTGATTAAATTCGTCCTATGATATTTAAGGAACTAGCTGAAGCAATTCTTACCAATTATCATCAAGAATTCAAAAGGCAAACATAGTACCTATCTGCAAAAAAGAGGACATGGGGACTTACAGACAGACATTAGTCAGCCTGACTTTGATACTCAAAGGATACTGGAACAAATTATTAAACCATCAGTTTGTGAGCACCTGGAGGACAACTGGGTTAAAAGGAATAGCCAGCATGGTTTTGTCAAGAACAAATCATTCCAAACCAATCTAATTTCCTTCTTTGACAGGTTTACTGACCTAGTGGATGGGGAGAAGCTGTAGATGTGATATACCTTGATTTTAGTTAGGCTTTTGACATAGTTCCATATGACATGACTTTCACATATGCAAACTGGGAAATGTGGTCGAGATGACATTATGATGAGTAGAAAACTGAATGGAAGACCCATTCTCAGAGTGTTTACAAATGATTCACTGTCAAACTGTCTAGTGGGAATCTGCAGGGGTTAGTCCTGGGTCTGATACTAGTCATGCTTTTCATTAGTGACTTGCATAATGCAGTGAAGAGTATGTTTATAAAATTTGTAGATGACACCAAACAGGGAAGGTTAACAAGCACTTTGGAGGATAGGATAATAATTCAAAATGACCTTCACAAATTGGAGACTATCTAAAATGAATAAGATGAAATCCAATAAAGACAAGTACAAAATATTACATTTGGAAGGAAAATAAATCAAATGCACAAATACAAAATAGGGAATAACTGAAAGGTGGTAGTACTGTTGAAAAGGAGTGAGGGCTTATAGTTCACAAATTGAACAAGTCAATAACGTGATGCAGTTGTGAAAAAGGCTAATATTTTGGGATATATTAATAGGAGTTTTGTATGTAAGACACAGGAGTAATTGTCCTATCTACTTGCCAGTGGTGACGCCTCAGCTTGACTTCTGTGTCCACTTTAGGGTACCATACTTAGGAAAGATGTGGACAAATTGGAGAGACACCAGAGGAGAGCAACACAAATGATAAAAGGGTTAGAAATCCTTACCTATGAAGAATGGTATAAAAAAGGGACATTTTTTCATCTTGAAAAAAGACGACTGATCAGGGACCTGTCTTTAAGTATGTTAAGGGATGTTATAGAGGACAGTGATGTCCACTGCAGGTCAGACAAGAAATAATGGACTTAATCTGTGGCAAGGGAGATTTAGGTTAGGTAATAGGAAAAACTTTCAAACTAGAAGGGTAGTTAAGCTACCCAAGGAGGGTTGGGAAATCCCAAGGGTTTTAAGAATAGGTTGAACTAACACTTGTCAGGGATGGTCTAAGTTTACTTGATCCTGGCTCAGTGCAAGGAGGTTGGGCTTGATGACTTCTTGAGGTCCCTTCCTGCCCTACATTTCTATGATTCTAAGAAGGAGGAAATCAGAAGGAAAGGATAAACACTATTTTTGTTTTATTTTGAAGAAAAGCTGTTGGTGCTGATGAAAATCATGACAGTCTAAACTAAACCAGTGACTATTGTGGTGCTATCCTAATAAGTAAACAATCCTGAAATATTTACCATGTTAATATTACCATTCTGCTATTAGCAAAATTACCTTAACTCATCTCTCAACAAAGTTCATTTAATTGGTTTTGTAGGCATCTAGTATCACATCTTGTGCAGTTTTCCCCAAAAGGAAATGGGAATCATTGTTCAGGCATCTATTTTAGACAAAGGAGAATGCTGCTTGAGGTGTTGGACAACGCTCCATTAACCAAGTAACAGATAAAAGAACGTGTGGCGTAAAATAGTAAACCAGTGATGCTGTGGAACACACTTTTTAGGGGGAAAGAGTGTAAATATCTACATTTTATTTACACCCTTTTTCCTTGCACTTTTCCTTCCCTTTCAAATCTCTATCACAGCACATTTCCTCCATAGTGAGATGTTTGATTGCAATGGAGCAGCTTGCATTTCCTTCAGTGTATTATGGTGGTGTCATACAAACAGACTAACAACTTTTTCCTGCAATAACAGCAAGAAACCATGCAAAAATGTCTTCAGGGAAGCTCCACACATAGATCAATGCCTCAGAAAGCTGTGAATTACGATAACCTTAGCCTGCTCCGCCAAGCTACTTCCATTTATGCTCTATTGATTGAACATGGGTTACACTAGTCCATATCACCAACTCTCATAGCAGAGGGTGAAGGGAGGAGATGTCCTCCTGGATTTTCTTCTTAATCATTGCTCCTCTGCAAAGTGAGTGGCAAACCCCCTGGAATCTCTCCAGGATGGACTATGGAACTCAAATTCCATGGCCTTGTTCTCTTAGCTACATTACAGTCTCTCACTTTCTTGCAATTACTATCCATATGACTGACTCCCACGCGACCAAGTGCCATAAGAAAGGCAATTCATCCCTAAACTATTACCTTCCCGGAAAGTGTCAGTGGAGCTAATGGACAATGTGGTGCCCACTTCCTGCAATCTTTACAAAACGATATACTGCCATAAATATATCCCTTCCCTTCCCTACCACCCTAGGTGTGGATTTTATAGGTACATGATCTGGCCCACTTAGATTTCTTTTCAAAGCAAATTAGGACTTCCCATTATTTACTTTCTTTGTCTGCGCTACTTTAGTAGAGCCCAATTCAATAATGTGCTGAGGACCCTCCAGATTCCACTGAAACTAATAGGAATTCATAGGTTATAAAGGCAAAACGGACCATTGTGATCATATAGTCTGACTTGTATAACACAGGCCATAGGACTTCCCTGAATTAATTTCTGTTTGAACTAGTGCATATATTTTAGTAACACATCCAGTTTTGATTTAAAGATCGTCAGAGATGGAGAATCCACCACAAACCTTGGTATGTTGTTTTAAGAGTTAATTATCCTTGCTGTTAAAAATGTGTGCTTTATTTCCGGTCTGAAATTTGTCTAGTTTCAATTTCCAGCCAAAGATCTTGTTATACCTTTGTCTACTAGACTGAAGATCCTATTATGAATTTTTTGTTCCCCATATAGGTATTTATAGATTAATCATGTCACCCCTTAAGCTTCTCTTTGTTAAGCTAAATAGATTGAAATTCTTAGCCCACATTGATTTCAATGGAAGATTGGAGCCTAAATACCTTTTGAGGATCTGGGCTCTTGAGTCTATTCCTAGAAGCCATGTTTTCCAATCTTTTAATCATTTAATTCAGAGCCCTGAGTAAGAGTTTTGCAGGATCAAGACTTAAATTCCACAGAATATACTGCTCTCCATTTAATTTATTTGTTCTGGGTTTCAACTGTTAAAAGATAGTGACATCAATTAGAGGTTTAATTAGAATTTGTAAATAAATTGGGCACTTGCTATTAATTATTCATAAGACTTTATAGACATAATGCAAAATCAGTAAATTATAATGTAAACACTTCGCCTGTTTTGTGAGATAAATGGATTTATTCATTAACATTTATTTTAAATGATTTTTATAGTTAGAGAGGGAGAAGATCAGAATTATTTCTGGTAAAATTTCAAGTAGACATCTACTTGGCCTCAACTTTTGCATGTGCATAATCATATGGGCTTGCACCCTGCAAGCACCTGTACATTCTCTATCCTGGCTGTTAAACCTGGTGAAGTTAGTGTCATATTGTCAGACTATATCCTCTATAAATGGGTTGATGAGCTGTTTCATCCAAGGCACAGGGTATTGTACATAGTTATATAGTCCCCTATCGCCATAGTAACTTGAGTGCCTCATAATCATTAATCTGTTTATCTTCACAGTATGAGGTAGAGAAGTAGCCGCTTCAATTTACAGATAAGGAACAGAGACTAAATGGCTTATAAAAGGTCACACCAGAAGACTATGAAGAACTGGGATTTGAACCAACATCTTCTGAGCCCTGGCCCACAAGACCATCCTTCCTTCTTGTGTGAGTTGGCAGCTTGAAAGAGGAATATGATTCCACTAGAAAAATTATTTAAAACTCACATTTAAAATGTGTACAACTGTCCTTTTTAAAAAAAAAGGTGTGGGTGGGAGTGGGGAAGGTGGCAAGTCTTCATGAAAAAAATTGGATCAGAATGGTGTGGATCTTGTTGTGGCAGAAACCAAGTTGTTCACTGGGCCCAAAGAAGGGGAAGGTACTGAAAAGTACACTGTGTAATGTTGACTGCTCATCAGTTATTTTTCATGTAAAACAAAAGCAAATGAGGGATGTGACCAGTGATGATATCCCAAATTTCAAAGAACCGGTTCTATAAAGGCAGGTGATATTTAAGAATCTATTCTGAATATTAAAAATACATTTATGAAACTATGTAATAGATACATCTCTAATGCAGCTGTTAAACCTCAGAGGTGTCAGGATCCTTTACAACAGAGGCAGCTTTAAAGTGCTGTAGACTAGTGCAAGCTGTAGACAGCAGCGGGGGCCATGGATGTGCCAGCACTGATTGGGCCAGGCCAGAGATTACCATACAGCAGGGGTGTCAAACTCATTTCATATGGCGGGCCACATTTAAATTTAATTTAGTTAAAGTGGGCCACACGTCATTCACACAGCACCCAACACACTGCACCCCAACACCTCAGCAGCCAGCACTTCAGACTACTCTCCGCCATGAAATTGACTCTCCCTTCTCAATTTCGGCAGTGGAGCTGGAGAGTGGGACTCACAGCGGAGAATCTCCGCCGTGAAACTCACTCTCCGCTGTCAAATTTGGCGGCGGAGCTGGAGACTGGCGGGCCGGATAACACAAGGCGCCAGTCCAGATCCGAACCGCAGCCGCAAGCCGAGGAGGGAGCAGCCTCGCTAAAGCGGCGGCGGCACATGGGGCAGGGCGAAACCCACCAGCGCCCCGCAGATCACGAGAGGGGAGAGCGCTAACAACCAGTTTGCTAAATTTTTTTAACTTTAAGAACCGGTTCGCGCGAACCGGTGCGAACCGGTTGGATATCATCACTGGATGTGACCCATTTGTGCCTTGTGTAGCCCACCTGAAAATTCCAAGGGCAAGGCAGGCTGCAAACAGGAGAGCAGATTCTCCTAAAACTGGTGACTAACACTGAAATTAGATTCACCAAATAGTCACAAAGAGCGCTTTCTAATTCCTACACTGGTTATCAAGAAGCCCTCTCCCTACCCCACACCAAAAAAAAAAAAAAGAAAGAAAAAGAAAGCAAGACACAGCCCCCTTTATTGCATTTCAGTCTCTGGCTCCCAATCAGCAATCAGGTCCAGTAAACAGATAAGTTATTTAAAATTCTATTCCCTTTACAAAGTGTTCTGATCCCCAAAGGATCAGCCACATTACCTGATCAATATTAGTTTGGATCTTACCAAAAATACCACGCTGCCAGCCAATCCTTTAGAATCTAAAACTAAATGTTTGTTATAAAAGGAAAGAAACAAACAAGATGAGAGAGATTAAATCGTCAAAGCAATCAGACACATATATATGACTTTAAAGTCCATATACCAAGTTTTCAGCAGCACTGGTAAGGTTGCTGGATTGTATAGTTCCTCTGGAGTACACCCAGTACCTGGATGGGTCTGTCAGTCCTTTGTTTCAAAGCTTTGGTTGCAGACAAGTTGATCCAGAGAGGTAAGAAGCAGAAATGAAGACAAGATGGAGATGATGAAGCTGTCTTTTATATTCTCTGCTACATGGCTTGTACATCCTGTGTTTCAAATGCAAGCTTGTAGCACATGGGCCAGGAAGAACTCTTGGAGTCCCGTCTACAGGCATATCCCTTCATATCCTGTTGACTCATAGGCATAGCTTTTCTCCCTGGGCTCATTGTATGCCTAATTGCACTTGATGGGCCATCAAGCAGGCTGATCAGTGCTGATGCTAATCAGTCTGGGGGTGTCACCCACTATCACAGCACAACTTTTAGGGCTCATCTACACCACAGAGTTTTTTCCACAAAAGACAGCTTTTGTGGACAAAACAGCAGCGGTGGACACACTGAAATGCTCCTCCCACTGATATAACTTGACTGCTCTGCCAACATAATAAAATCACTTCAAGGAAAGGTGCAGGGCTTATGTTGCTGTAGTTAGGGCGATGCAGTGTCAGTGTGGACACTGCATTCCTTATATCATCTGTTGGCTGTCATTCTAGTCAATTTCAAGTAATTAATGCGGTGGCTGTAAATTGACCTAACATAGGTCAACTTATCTTTGTAGTGTAGCTAAGGCCTTAGGTACAAATATTCATAACTTACAATACAAAGATGATACATACATATAGATAAGCTTATATTTAGCAAATCATAATTTTTCCAATGACAACTTACATGGCATATGGCAATGATTGTAAGAATCATTGCAATTTAGTCATTGGTATTAATAATATTATAAATGGTCATTCATATTTCAGACAGCGTCACAAGGGAGATTACTGTTTCTCCACCACAAAAATACTACTAAGAGCATAAGAAATATGAACATGCTGTAAACTTACGGAACGTACTGCAGATCAGTTCCAGACACGGATAGTCCATAACAGCCTCTATACCAGGGATCGGCAACCCGTGGCTCCGGAGTCGCATGCGGCTCTTCAACCGCGGTAAGCTATGTTTTGCGGCTCCAGACTATTTTTCTTTAGTCAGTGGAAGAGGGGGCAAAATGGCTCTTTTGATAGTAAAGGTTGCCGACCCCTGCTCTATACTATGAGACCAATGATCTTCTTAGTAGCATATCAGATGATTGATTCACAGGAAGTTAAAAAAAAATAAACAAAAACCCTAAGGCCCTTTGTCTACTGTCCAATATTAGAGGAGAAAAATACTTTCCTGACCTCAGCTAGTAGCCAGTTTATAACCTGTTACAATAGCAGTGAGATTTACTCTTATTATTTTTGCTAAAGCACTGCTGCATGTCAAAATTTAGTGATAAAAATGAAAAATTGCTGCTGTACTTGATTACTGTTATCTTGTTTTCTCAACATTCATTATTTGTACTGTGTGGTACTAAAGGACACCAGTTAAATTGGAATCGTGAATAATAATATAACTGGACATCTGAATTTGATCACCCCAAAAGTGTATAGACATATTAAAAAATACTAGTTGTCTTCAGTTAATCTATCCAATACTTTCTTCACATTAGCTTTTATTACATACTGTCTATATTTTCTGTAAATAGAAGGTGGTGCCTTCTAAGGTTTCATTTTGGCTTCAATAGGTCAGTTGCAGTAGATGTTAGCTACTGCTTTATTAAATTAACTCCAAATTCCTGTTGTTTTATTTTAAAAAAAATACAGGTGATTGATGCAAAATGTGCAACACATTTTGAGTCAGATTCTGCTTTCAGTAACACAAGTGTAATTCTTTTTTTCAGAAGCCACTGTTTCTCTCTCCTGTGGCTTCTATTAGAGTTTCTAGTAATTGGTATTGTTAAGTGTCAGATAAATTTTAAAATGCTAATTTGCTCACATAACCCCAAACCAGACGTCTTTTAATGTTTCAAAGGTGAAGATTAACGCTTATGCTATTTAAAAGAAATAAAACAGGCATATTATTACTTTCTAATTTCCACACTAAGGGCTGATACAAAACCTACTGAAATCAATGGGAGTCTTTCAATTCAATAGGCTTTGGATTAGGGTTTAAATGATTGTATTTAATATTTAGGTAAGAGATGTGTAATGCAGTAAATATTCTTTAATAGATGCAGAAATAGATATCTTGCAAGATTAATAACCTCTACAGAAGAGTGCCTTTCACAAGAAAGTTGATAATCATTTAAAGAATAATGCGGATGTTAATATACTACTTGTTTGAACTGGCTAAAAAAATTGGATTGACCAGGTTTTCCTTGGAAAATACTGTTTCAACAAAATCTAAATATTTTGCAGGAAAGTGTCAACGTCAGTAAATTTTTTTGACAAAAAAATTCAGTATGGTTCAAATTGAAATGGAGATTTTATTTAGTCTCTCATTTGGTTTTGACTTACTTGCTTCATTTTATTCCAGCTTTGTTTCATTTAGACATTTTTTTACTTTAAAAAACTTATTCTCATAATATATATACTATTTTATGTTTATATCTTATATCTTGTTTTAGCATTATTAAAACAAAACATTGATATTATTATTATTATTGTTGATGTTTAGATGTCATTTTGATACTTCTTATACAAAATATGTCAGAATTTTTGTACTGTGATAAATTTTAAATTTTTTACTTCTGTCCTGATTTGGAGAGAAGGGAAATTTCAAAATGTCAGAATTTCCTGTGGGACAGAAATTCCATTTTCTAATGAGCTGTTTTTGTTCTCAAATACATAATTATACAAATTGCACAGGTTGTGCAATCAACCAAATTTAAGATTAACATAATATTAATTTTTATCTTCTGACTTTTGGGTGTTTAAATTCATAATCCTGATATTGTTTTTATATTTTAATAATCTACTCAAATATGTTCAATGCCTATCAATATATAGCATCTGTGCATCTAACTACAGTTAAATTTATACAAATGCATTGGTACAGTACTAAAGTTTCTGGAGACATTACCTGTAGATGTTTGGTCAGTTAAAAAAATCCACCTGTTTCACTGTCTATCAACAGTGAATATCCTGACTAAATAAAAATTCATCTCATGCTATATTGCAAAGATTGCCTAATTTGCTTCTGATGACCTGCAACAGTGAGTACATTGTTTTTGTAAGATCCTTTAATTGAGAACACCCTGCTTCTAGTCCTGGACATGTTCTAGGATCTGACAAGAACCCTTAAGGTGGCCTGATGCTGGGGCTACACTTGTAACCTTTGAGAGTATTGTAACATTGGTTTAGGGGTGTGATTTTCTTTTTGTAACAACATTTTTATATCAGCAAAAACCCTTGTCTATTTGAAGATACACTGGCAAAAAAGGGCTTTAATCAGTATCGCTTTGTTAGTTTGCGGAAGTCGCATAAACATATACTAAGAAACCTCTTCTACTGTAGATTATACTGTAGTTACTACAATATGACACAGGGAGAGAGGCAGTTCCACAGGCAGCTGGGGCGTAGACTTTCAAGTCTTTATAGATTATATCTTATATCACGCTACCACCATAAATAAGCAGCAGCAACCAAAGCTTTTTCCTTTTCTCTTCTTTGCCAATTTCTCTTACTCCTTCAGGGCCAGATGTGTCTATTCTTACACTGAATAGCAAATTAGTCCAGAAGCAGTCTCATTGAAATCAATAAGAGGAGTAAAATCTAATCTTCACTGAAGAGACTGGATGCAGGGGCTGGGAAAGGAGAGCACACCAGTCTTACTTGTGTACAGCATCCTATTCAAGAAAAGTGGAAGTGCTGTAATATCTGGTTTCAATACTATCCTTCTCTTCTGCAGGCAGTGCTGATGCAATATGTCAGCAGGACTAGTTGGAGCGTCAGGGATGCTTATCAGAGTGGTAGGAGCAGTTAGGGCTCTTTTAGGTTAGCTGATAGGGATGGCTATCTTCCTTATCTTTTTGTTCTTATTCCCACAACAGGATCTGAACTGCACATGGGCATCTCCAAACAGCTAAAAATTTCACTCAACTTCCCAAATGATTTCAAATTATGATGAAAAGCTTTGGGAGGGTGACTAAATGAAAGACTGAATTTTCAGGTGTCAGTAAAAATGCAGTGACCTCACTGATATGTTTGTGGGTCATTTTATTCTGTACTCTGAGCACGAGGCAGTCTTCTTTGTATTAGCTACGAAGTTTTTTCTAGGTACAGTTCCATTTGTATTTTTTAATCTCTAATGCCCCATCAGGTTTTGGTGTTCTCTCTACCTTAGAGAGTGCTTCTCTCCTTCCACAGCTTCACAGTTAAGCACTGGAGACAAGGTATGCTCAGCAGAGGTTCCTTGCCTCTAGAATCCTCTCCCTTCAATGGGACTACTCAAATTGACCTTAAATACATTTGTAGATTTTTGTAAGATTAGGGTTTTCTGAGATCATTTCTGAAGTGAGGCTAAAACAGGGTGAGTTGTATTTATTGTTCAGGAATCTCTTTGACATTTATCAATTTTATTTCTTAGTTTTGATGCTTAAAGGCAACACATGTGGCCAGAGCCTGGGATGGGTACCTTTTTTTAAGTATAAAGTAAATAACCAGTATATTGAATGGTTCCTGGAAGTGGACAATATGGCAAACTGTTTTATGTTGCTGGCATCTCAAACCTACGATGTAGGCAGCTGCATTTAACATCAGTAGAAACTTGCAGGTGTTCTCCAGAAGTAGGCTGGCCCCCAGGCTATAACTTGACATTTAAAAAGTCACCTCACTATTTTTACAGGCTGATTCTCTCTCTGCAATGCTGTTCAACTGACCAAGTGGCAATCCATAAGAAATCCTACTCTGAGGGCAGTCCAATGCTACTTGGCCCTGCACCAAGAGGGGTAACATTTTATTCTAATACGAAACAGGTGCATTCTCTCATTTCTATTATAAGTACACAGTATATTCATTGTCTCCCCAATCTGGCATTACGATGGAGACCACATGTCCCTGAAAACTGGGAATATTTAGTGCCAGCTTTTTAACTTGCTGGAGATGCCAGTTTCCAGAAGGACCTGCCAGCGGGCTGAGTGTATAACACTAATGGGGCTGGACACCTGCACTTAAAGGAGCTGCTTCATCAAACATCCCAAGTTAACACCCTACCGCTCTCTCCGCAGACCTTCCAGTGAGTGCCCCTTTCCTAAGTCGGTGACTCTGCTTTCCCCCCTCCTGCAGACTACACTGGCAAGGTGGCAGGGAGGGTGGTTGTTTGAGATGGGTCCCCTTTTTCTCTCTCTCTTCCATGCCCCACTCCCTGCCATGCACCAAAATACCCTCTGGACGCCTGCCCGGAACCCCTATGTCAGGTGCGGGCTCTGCGTTGTGGAAGCGTGCTTAGCCCCATGATCCCCGCCCCCGGCTCTCCGCGGCTTGTCTTGCCTCTTCCCAATTTTCCACGCGCCCACCCCGCGTCTATCGCATTTCACCAAGCAGTGGCCGCTCCCCTCTACCAGGCCAGCACCTCCCCCCTCTCTAGTGTCCCACGCAGCTCCCACGGCTGCAACGCCCAGCCCAGCGCTCCTGCAGCCTCCCGAACCCATCTCCCACGGCGGCGCGAGCCCTACACAGAGGCGCTGCCCTCCTGCGCCACGCCCCCGGCGCAGTTGGACGGTTCTAGAACCACCCCCGGAAAGACGAAAGTGGTTTGTCCCTGCAGGAGGCGATACGTACTTAGCCCGGCCGGCGGCGGCGGGTCTGCTTCCGGGTTTCGGTGCGGGCGGGCGCTGTGTGTTTGCTCCTCCCCCCGAGCCGCCGTTTCTCTGCCGGCTTCTCTCGTTATGCGCAGACTCGGCTCCTGGCTCAAGATGGCGGCTTCGGATAAACAGAAACATGAGCACGGGCGGGTGAAGATCGGGCACTACATCCTGGGGGACACGTTGGGCGTGGGCACCTTCGGCAAAGTCAAGGGTGAGAACCGGGAGGGGACCCCCCCGAGGGGCGAGGGGCCCTGACGCCCTTTCCTCGAAGCCCCCCTGCAGGCGGGGAGGGCTGCGGGGCCCGGCCTGGGCGGAGCTGGGTCCCTCTAGCTCTCGACTCGCCCCTCAGCCGGGCGCGGGGAAGGGGAGTCGGTCTCCGTTCCCTCCCTCCTGCCCGCGGGCGGGGTCCCAGGGCAGTAACGGTGCAGCCTGGCGCCTCTCCCTCCCCAGCCCCGCTCCTTCCGGCCTCGCCCGAGCGGGCGCCGGCGCGAGCCCTCCGCGGTGAGCGCCGCCGTGCCGGAGGCGCGCGGGCGAGCGGCCGGCGGGGGAGGGGGGCTGGCTGCCGTGAGGCCTGACACGTACCTTTCGCGGGACGGTCGAAAAGGGCGATCGGGGCTGGGCTGTACCCCGGGCGGCAGTCGCGGTGAGGAAAACTCCCCCTCCCCCGGTGCGGGCAGTTTAACGGACGTTTTCCTGGCGTTGGCGGGACCTCGGTTTGAGACAGGGCAGGGGGCTAGACGGCTGGTGTGGCAGTGCCCGCCTCGTCAGGCAGCCTTAGTCAAGGGCCGGGGAGGCAGGGCTGCTGGAGCCAGACCGAGCCGAGGCTGCGTGCATGTTCGCAGACGCTCCAGGAAGCTCGTGTTTTCCGTGGAAGCCCGGGTAGCTGTGTCAGGGACAGCCCCTCAGCGCAGGGATGGTGTTGCATTGGGACCGTCCACATCTGGGGAAGGTGGACAAGTGTTCGACAGGCATTTCCGTTAGGCCTCCTTTGAACAGCTCGCCTGGAAAACTGCTGAAATCCATGCTGTGCTTTTTGAAATATTATGCAGTTAAGGCCACAGTAGACTGTGGGGTGGAAACAGCTTCTATCTTGTTGTGAATATTGGCAGGAAACTTGAGTTTGCTGGTTTTGACAGTGGTTGGGACTGTCTGTCATGGAACCAGAAGTAACTATTGTTTGGAGGAGTAATGGCTTTCATCCATTTAAAAAAAATTACTTGCTGAAATTCAGTATCACTACTTCAATTAATTGACTAACCACATTGGCATTTAGAATAGTCTGACTTATGCAATAAAAAACAGAAGTTAACATTAGCTTGGTCTTTATACTTAATTTTGTGAGATTGCCCCCAAAGTACTTAAAATGAAACTTCGAAAACATAAATGCGGATGCTCAGCGGCTTTGTAAGGCAGGTACTTTTCCCGGTTTACGAACGGGGAAATGGAGACAGAAAAATTGTGATGTACCCCAACTCATTATATGGCCTTGGGTATTTCTACACAGCAAATTAACCACAATAGTAGCATAGATGTGGCAGCATGAGCTAGCAACCAAAGTAGTATCTCAGATCCCTGGTGGGCTTGTACTTAGGTAGCTAGCCTGCGGTGAAGTTTGTGTTGCCACATCCTTACCATTTTTGCTGCCTATGCTACCAGATTAAAGTGAGCGTGAATATGCCTGTCTATGGTACAGTCACACCATTTGCTATGTAGACATACCCTTAATGACGCTGCCTAATATTAGGCAATCAGGGATTAGGACTTTTGTTTTGAATCCACTAGACTACAACATACTCAGTATCTTAAAATATGTCAGTCCATTGATCATGAATCCTAGATTCTTCCTGTATGCTGGATGAATAAATAGTGGAAGTAGGAGTCTTGCAAATTGAGAGTTGCAAATCAATTTGTGGGATCTAAGGAAGGGGTTATGGAGGAAAGGGTGACCATCTGAAACTTGAAATGACAAATGAGCTTGTTGAAATGACAGTTGTAAAATTGGCCACCTCCTTTCTTCTTCAGGATGAGGAAGTAATGGGAATAGAAACCATTGCTAAGGAACTTTGGAGGCACTACCTCCACTGCCCCTAGTCGAAGCATCTATCTCTGCATGCAACAGGGTGTTGTGAGAAGGTTTCCTAAAGAGATATGGGGATGTGGTGCTGTCAGAGACTGAAATCCTTTGTGTACAACTTCTAATACACGTTGGTGGTAGGTATTTGTAGCCCATATGCCTGCAAAAAAGAAAAACAGGAGACAAAGGGAGTAACTCGTTTACTGGAAATGAGGCCTCTTCCTAGAAAAAATCACTAGATCTCTGATACAGGTATAAGGAAGCCTGAGGGCTCTGCCTTAAAAAAATGAATGGGGTCTGGCTTGTTTTCTTTCCTGAGATGATATATTTAGATTCAGAGATTGGAGCATCAATTTGGAATCCTTCATTATGTTCAGTATCTCATCAGTTTTAAAATTAAACAGATGATGGCACTCAAAAGACAGATCTTCACTAGTGGCCTGAACCTCTCTTGGAATTCCTGATTACTGTGTCCAGAATGGTCTTCTCATAGTGACCATAGTGGCCATTGATCTGGTTGCAGTGTTTGAGGTCTGCAAACTCAGTGAGGCCTGCACATCAGTTATTGCCATCAGTTGGCCTTTTGAAGCTACTGGTTTCTGTTAATCTCCAGTCTTCTGAGGAAATTTCTCAGATGGCTGTAAAACTTTTATCTCATTGCAACGAAATTATATTTGGTCAATAAGTCTTTGTAACTGTCTATATGAATCTGTAAACTAGCAGAAAAGTAAACTTTTCTCTCCAGGGGGATATATTTTCTTGGGATCCTTGGCCAGATCTACATAGGGTTTAGGTGCCTAAAGTTTTGTTGTAAAAGTTCCCTATGAACCTAAGTTTCTGCCTTTGGGCATGCACATACCACTTGCTCCAGGCATCCAGACATCTAAACTCTATCAGAATCCTCCAGCAGAGAACGCCTGTCTTCTCCTGCAGGACCCAATATGGTAAATATGCTCAGATGCAGAATGTCCAATTTAGTTGATCTCTCTTTTACAATTTCTTGGAGATCTCAGGTGTCTGCCGTTCTTTTTAAAAAGGTCCTAGAAGGCCCTGAAATTGTCTAGAATGGATGCACTTATAAGGAGTCTCACCCTCATCAGGTGATGAGAATGATATGAGCAGAGGCCAGGCTGACCTCGTATGCCTCCACAAGGTCTTTTTCTTTACTAAGGGATTTGTGTTCCCCAGATTGTAGTAATTCCTGGTGGACAGATTGATGCTCCCTAGCAGAATTTTTAGGAGGAGGCAGTCCTACTCTTGGACCTTGAAGTAGAGTAAGGGGTAGGCAGCAAAGGCTGCGGAGTTCTATGAGACTAATAGGACTCGGTAAGTTTCCCCAGAAAGGAAGGATGTACAGTGCCACATTGGAGAGAACCCTGGAGTTAGACACCTCTCGGAGCATGAGGCTTGGGCTGAGGAGAATTTTTCGCAGGAGCACTACAATGAAATAGTCTGTGAAAGGGTGAATGCCTCCTAGGAGCTATTCTGATCATAAGGAGTAGAGGATGCTGAAATGTAAAATTCCTCTAAAGGAGGTGCAGATATCTGTGGACTGGAAACAAGAAAAGTCGGATTTTTTTTTTTAAAGCTTGTGAGGCAGCTACCTGTACTGATGAGTCCCCACAAGAAGAGATTTTTATCTTTGGTACCTCAAGATTCCTCTACCAACAGAACCCTGGACATGTGATGAGAGATATCCAGCAACGACGACTCCGGTTTCAGGAGTGATCATAATGGCCACAGGAGATGTAAATGCAGCTTTAGTAGGTGAAGGCAGTACCGGGACTGTCAGCACTGGAAGTGTACACTTGGAAGAAGTCTTGTCAGAGGGCAGTGCCAATGACTAAGGCCTATAGTGCTGATGACAATGTTGTCAAGGAGGTGACACTGATCACTGAGGAAGCAAGAAGCAGTACCAAAGGTAAAAGCAATCCCTCAGCCTTAAGTCCTCTGTGCCATTGTGATTTCGAAGGAGCTGATTTTGGTGCTTTGACATGATGAACCTTTGGCCCTTTCTTGGCTTGGTCCTAAACCCCACCAGGAGATCTATGATCTTTCCTGCGTTAAGCAGCGGAAGCTACTGCCTGACCTAAGGAGGGATGGTGACCGAACTTGGTGTTTGCCAATAGCAGGTTTCTTGACCAGCAGATCTCTCATCTTCTGGAGTGACATCCATATAATTGGGGCACTTGAAACTGGTTTCACAGCAGGCAATGGCTGTTCCTTTGAATCAGACACACTGCATTGATTTCTCCATCAGAAATAATTTTCAACATGCATCACAACCCATCTGTGTGCACTTATGGGGAAAAAAGCTACATATGGCACATTCTAAGGGTCACATCCTTAGACTAACAAGCCAAGCATCAGTATGTGTATTAACAGTTACTGCAGCCTCGATGGAGGCAAATTTTAAAGCCTGGAGACTTGCTCTACACCATTAATCTATCCTTGGTACTTAGGAGTAGATTCACTGAGGAATACATTTTTGGTTTTTTTTTAGTCCAACTGGCTTTAATTTAGCAAACAACACTAAACTAATTATAATCCTAAACTATCTAAGAACTGTGGGGAAACAAGACATGGGAGACTCAGACTTGCCAACACAGGTGGTAAGAAGTAACTGAATGGCAGTTGGGGATGTTCTGGTCTTTATACTATTGACCATACTAGGCCATAAGTGAAATGGAAAACTTGTATGTTCTAGCTTGTGAAACTACAGCTATATGTAATGCTGCATTGGTAGCTTTACCAGATAAGGAATTGAATTGTACTAAGTGCTGAAAAGAGATGTATTCATGAAAAAATGTACATTGTTTTATTGGCGTAACTGTGTTTGACTGGCTAAGGTGTGCAATTGAGAGAAGAAAGTAGCTTGTAGTAAACAAGGCACAAAACGTTCTGAAAATGTGATAAACAATTTAACATAGATCTAACTATGAATTGTGTTAATGTTAAGCTTTTCCCAAAATGCTTTTAACTCTTGTTAAGTTGTTTAAGTGAGGGGAAAACATAATTTCAATGCTAGATGCAGAAACATATATAAAAAAGACAAGATAAGATAAAAGATCTTGTTCCTGTTTAACCAAACTGCTTGCTGCATCAAGATGTAGCTAGTGCAAATATCTCTAAGCTTTGCTGACTTCTGGAATGCTATTTTCAAAACAAGATAAGAAAGGGGTAAGAACTGGCATGTAAATCTTGGGTAATGTATAAAATCTGTCATAAACTGGGGAAAGTATATGAATAGAGTTGAGCTTGCACTTTGGATCAGATGGAAAGATGTGAGCGCTGTGAAACTCTTTTCCATGTTGGTTGCTAAAGTAATGACCTTTCTGTGTTGTGCTGATCTATCTTTGATTTAAGCCTGAGTTATCTGAGATTTTATCAATAAAATAATTGAACTTTAATAACACGTTGGTGTAAGTTACATGCACAGCCTCAGTGGACACTGCTGGCTAAAACATCCTAGGCTCATACATGTGAGATGGACATACCTGTGGGAGAGCAGTTGTCCACAAAGAATCTAAGAACTGTACTCTTTCTTACTGTATTATATAATCTTTATTATAGACTTCGGTGAAAGCTGACTCTTCTCTCTATGGGTCAGTTAATTTCTTTTTCATCACTACTAGCTGCCTAGGTTGTCCTTGCAAGACCAAGTTAAGATGTTAATATCCTAACAGGGAACTATCCTGACGTACCAGGTGAATGGGCTCTTACATAACACTGGAAAGTTTTTGCCATCTGAACTTTGTGGTTCTAGTGTTCTGGCTATGCTTCCAGACTTCATGTTGGTTCTGCTGTGCTGACTAATACAGCAGATGTTATATGTAATGCTACTTTGAGGTTTTCTTACGAGTCTATCACAATCTTAGAAATAACACTTCCATGTAACTAAAGTAGCAATTGTTGGTTTAAAATCTAGAAATGGTGCAATCCCTGCCTTCAAAGATTTTGAAAATTAATCCATTCATTTTTATGCATTTTGGGCAGAATAGGGACAGGTTGAGGACAGGATTTTTAATAAAACTATTTGAGTGATCTATATAGGTTTTTATATACTTATAGTATCTGAGTATTCCAATTTCTTATTGAAAGGCTTTCTTTGAGTCATGGTGTGGTTTTTGGTTTTCAGTTGGGATTTGAATCGAGACTGGTTATTTGGCATGTGCGGATTAAAGGGGAGGAATATTGCGTAAAGTGTGGTATAGAAGACTGAAGATGCGTGTGAAAATGCAGATCCTGAACTCTAATTCTTGTCTAAAGTGAATGCCCATGTAAGAGTGCAGATGGATGTGTAAGACGAGATCTTCTAGTGCTCTGCTGACCAAAACCAAAAATTTATGGTGTCTTCCCTTGACTTGGGAGTCAGCCATGAAGAAATGGCATGGGAAGGGCAGCTCTGCAGAGGAAGGAACAGAACTCTGACAGCATCTCAATTGCCAGGCCAGTTGCAGCTGCCAGAGCATCCGTCTAACTAGACAATAGCAAACTAAGTACATGCAGATTCTACAAAGGTTACATTTATACTTATGTAAAAGTACAGACACTGCACACCCAACTAGCAGTTATAAATAGCAGTGTAGATCATAAGGCACAGCTTAGGGGAGTAGAGTGTCTTACACACCTGAATCCGCAGGGTATATATGCTATATGGGCACTCCACATACACAAGAAGGGCTTTCCACATATACATTGCTATCTTTATTTATTTTTGGCAGTATAGATGTGGGAGGCTCTGCTTGGGTATTTTTAGCAGTGTCGTGTACTGCTGCTGGAGCCTTCCCTGGCCACGGGGAAAAGTTATAGCAGGGAGGAGGCAGCATCTTGTCTCTCTCTCCCACTATTCCCTGCCAGAGCCTTTCTTGCTACAGTGTAAGACTCCAGCAATAGAGAGCCACTGCAGCCCTTCCTCACTGCCTTCTCCCACCAGAGACTTTCACTGCATTGTGTAGCTACATATGTAGTGCCTGTACTGTACATGCCACCTTTAGTGTGGGTATAGCTTTATAGACCCTCTAGAACAGTGGCTCTCAAAGTGGGAGTGCCAGGTGGATCATGGGGGGTGGGGGAGACACAGAGCAGGGGAAAGAACCAGTTCAGCTCCATGCTTCCCGGAGACAGAAGCAGCCACTGCTGCCTTCTGCCGCTGACAGGCATGCTCCCCGTGTTGCTGCTGCCCTGGCGCTGCAGCTACTGCCTCTGCTTCCTGCGTTGCTGCTGGTACTCACTGCTCCCTGCGTTGATGCTGATGTGCTTCCTGTGCTGTAGCTGTAGGCTGTGTTCCCCCCCCCTCCTGAAAGGCAGGGTTTGGGGGACCTGGGCGGGTGCAATTAGATCCTACAGAGTGGGAAGCGTCCCCCTGTTTTTATGAAAGGATCCCTCCTTTCAGAAGGGGAAAAGGGGGGCCATTGTTAGACAAAAGTCCAGGGGGTGCTCTATTTAAAAGGTTGGAGAATCACTTCTCTAGAACAGTGGTTCTCAACCTATTTACCATTGTGGGCCACATCCAATACTACTTGTATGGCCCTGAGGATATCACATGGGCTGCAGCTGTGTGCTGATTGGGCCACAAGCAGCCCGTGGGCCACAGGTTGAGAACCATTGCTTTGGAAGGTAGGAAATGTGGCACAGTGAGGACAAAAAACAGGTAAGGAGCTGATCTTTTGAAACTGATGTGGTTAAGTTGTCAGGAAGAAGTAATGCTAACCACCAAAATTTTGCTGCCATTCCTAATCCAGGGAACCATCTTAACTTTCAAATTCTTACAGCAACTTTTTGTTGGATAAATACATTAAAAGATGATGGAGATATTGCAAACTTTCCCATATTTGCTATTCTCATAGACTCATAGACTCATAGGTCAGAAGGGACCAATATG
>ML675629.1:24108615-24284518 GCA_007922155.1 Mesoclemmys tuberculata | reverse complement strand
TTTCTCTGCAGTAACTCAGTTCCCATCCCATCCAGCATTCCCACAGGATTTATCCTGTATAATCTGACAAAAGATCAATCGGAGAGTCAAACCAGAGAACCACTTAGGACAAAATTAAGTAAAAATACCAACCAGTTCCATCTACTAAACCTGAACTGGGGAAAAAAAAATTACCAGTTAAAATGAAAGTTCAGCATTTTTTAAGCTCAATAAGCAAGCAAGCAAAGCAAGCAAGCAAATCAGCCAAAAATCGTAGGTTTTTTAATGCAAAGTAGGCCAGTGGGATCCCTACTTAATAAGGAAGGCAATGCTTGGAGATACAAAATGGCTTATTTACATTACTATACTGCGATGTCTTCACTGCGCTGCATTGACGGGAGACACTCTTCTATCAACACAGCCTTTACTCCTTTCAGAGAGGTGGATTAATGGCGTTGATTGGGAGCACTTCTGGGATCAATTGAGTGGGTCTCCATGACCTGTTCAGTCAATCCCACTGCATCAATCCCCAGGAGCTGGCACTGTTGAGGATTCTTTTCTTTGAGGTGTAGTAAAATTGAGGGAAGACATGAAAAATTATCAAGTCCCTTGTGAGACAAGCAAAATCCTTGACCAAACAGAATTAGTGCAACAGGGGTACAGATTTGTTCTTGTACTTCTAACTTGACTTATTTTACCCTGTAAGTACAGAGGAGAGGAAGCTTCTAAACAAAATTTAACTTGTAACTTTCTCCAGGATAATGACTAGTGTTCTGCCTATCTTCTTGCTAGGGTGTTTCCAGATCATAAGTCTCCAAATGAGATTTATTTTTCTGAAGAGTGCTTGGCAATCCTGACTGACTGACTTCCCTTCTTCCTTGCAGTTGGCAAACACGAGCTTACTGGGCACAAAGTGGCAGTGAAGATACTGAATCGACAGAAGATTCGCAGTCTTGATGTTGTAGGAAAGATCCGCAGAGAGATTCAGAACCTCAAGCTTTTTAGACATCCACATATAATTAAATTGTAAGTTTTGGGTTTTATTATCTCTGTAATAAGCAGTAATAGATACCTTGTATCTCATTGTTGACTGGAACACTGTTAACATAAAATATCAATAAGTGTTAACTTAAAGATAGAGAGCAATGTTACATTTTACTGGAGCAGTAACTTTTTTTTATATCAGCTGTTCAATTTCAGGTATATGGGATTTTTTCCAGGTCTTTGGTGCAACACATCTTAAGGAAATTGGTTTTCTGTGAAGAGAGATCTTTTCTTAGCTCTTTATTGGTTGCAAACTCCTCAATAAGCAATATTAATATATGGAATGGCTAACAGAAATAAATATATAAGCCTTGTGTCCTCAACTACTAGTTAGAATTAAGTGGTTATATTGGACTGTATATTTCTGTTTGCAAAATGGCAGTGAATAATTTGGGGTGGAGTTGAGGGGAGATAATTTCTGTACAAAGGTCCAGACATATTCTACCCTAAAATGTTTTCCTAGTTTTATGCCAGTTAGGGCACTGTGGTGCATTCAAATGTAGGTTTGTTTTTTCAGAAGTTTACTGATCCTGGCTCAAAGAATCTCTTGCATACATTACTTAGTATTTAGAAGGCAAAGAGCTCTAAAAAGGGTGTGTCCTCACTGCAGAGTTAATTCAAGTGATTGGCCCTCAGGTGTGAGCAGTGATCTTGCAGTCAACTGCATCCATGCTGGTATTTTACTCATGAGGCATTAAAACTTCTGGGGTTATATCATCTGGTTCTTAACACTGCAGTAAGTTGAGCTGCTCTGGTTCTTTGCTAGTGAATTGTGGGAGAATTTGTGTGTTCTGGTCACAGGTGGGGGAGGGAATTGGAAGACTATTAGCACTTAAGTGGCTTAGTCTGCATCCATACTGCAAGGTGTATGGGTTACCAGTAGGGATGTAAAATACTAAATGATTAAATGGTTAACCAACAAGTACCATTAAGTCTTACCATTAAGACTAATACTTACCTGTTAACAGCAGCACAGGCTTTCCTTCTTCATGGTGACAGCGTCAGGCCATGGTGGAGGCGGCCACGCTGCTGATGCTGCCTGCTGAGGCCAAGGCCCTGGTGTAGATAGAACTGGGGAGCCCCCTGCTGCAGAACACTGGGGACCACGGGTCTGAGACGGTTACCAGTTACCAATCAAGAGTGTAAGCAGCACTTGGGTTTTAGCCTGTACCCCAAGGTGAGCTAGTTAGCTTAGGTGTTAAGCACCATTAAGCTTGGTGAGAGACTTTTTGTGTTAGAGCTGGGTTAAGGATAACACCTGAATGTTGGTGGTCCTGGAGGACCCTTAGCCGAGGCCCCAGCAGTTTGGGTTCAAGCCCAGTGCGCAATTAGCCCAATCAGACACTGAGATGGAGAAATCCTTGTATAAGTTTATTCAGGATCCCAAATGGCGCAGGGAGACTCTCAAATCAAGTGCGCCAAAGCAGCAAGCCACAACTTTATTTATACCTTACTTAATTTCAACAGGGGGCTCTTCCCCCCCTCCCTTCAAGCAGCTACAGCCATTACATGCTTTTGCTTTGTGGCGGGCCTTGCAACCAGCCCCGTGATTGGCTAGCAGGGATATCGGTAGCCAATGGGTACTTTGATCATGCGGCAAGCATGCACTAGAGCTGCAAACAGCATATAGCACCTGCACTGTATCTTATACTGATAAGCAAACCCAAATAATTCCAGTACAAGCCAATTTAATTTCGCTTACGGTAGCGAAACGGTGTCAGCATGACCCAGAAGATGAGAGAAGGGAGGAGACGGGGGGTAGAGCCTAGCACAGGAAAACTTCATCAGCACTTGTGGCCTTCCATTAACCTGAATTACCTAGTGCAGTGCCCCAACCCCCAACATGAATAAAAAACAGAGTTTGGTCTGTAATGAAGACAGAGAAATCCTCTATCCCCAAATCTTCCTCAGTTAGAACATTGTAAGCATAGACAACTAAAACCTCCTTTCTTTATTCTAAGATTGCAGTGCACACCTACTTAAGTAATTGTTCGTTGCTCTCATGATTTATATAATATGATATAAAACTTCTTTCCTAACCTTTTTTTGCTACGTCTTAAGTGTTTCTCCCCATGTAAGTGTGTAGCTGTATGTTAAGTATAGTTTCAAGCTTATTTTATCAACTAAGTAATTAGAATTCTGGTTTTTTTTAAAAAAAATGCTTGCCTTAATTTGCAATGTAATCTCTTGTGATTTTAAACTTTTCTAACAATAGGTCACAACTTTTTTCCACATCTAAACTCTTTTGTTCATCTGATCAAATCTTAAAATTGCAGCATGTTAAATTAAGGGTTGACAATTTCATGGCCAAAGTGCTGTAATATAAAATTTATTTCTCTACAAACTGGTCTCACTTTCTCTGAAATATTTAGTTTAAGATAGTGTTTCTTAAAGTATGAGGCACATCCTCAAAGACTGAGTGCAAAGAACTAGTGGGCAGAGGGGCAAGGTGTCTCTGATGGTCTCCAGAAGCAAGTTATAGATTTTGAAAACAGTAAGGCCTTGTTTACATTAAGAAAGTTTTGCTGCCATAGCCATGCTGTCAAACCTTCCAAGTGCAAACACAGCTTGTATTGGGATAAATGTGTTTGTCAGCACAGCTTACATCAGTTACCTGGGAGACATGAGCTATACTGGTGAAAGCACTTTTATGCTGGTATAAATGCATCTACACTAGGATTATAGAGCAGGGAGGAACTCGCACCTGAGTGATATAGCTATGCTGGTATAAATGCAAAGTGTAGACCAGGCCCAAGTCTCTAGCAGTTACAGATGTGAAGTTAATGCTGAAAACATAACCCTAGTCATTGGTGAAGTAATATCTGGCTGAGGCTAGGTCAGCAACTAAAATTTGGTTGACATGGCTACTAATAAAGGGCATGAAAAATCTTCTTCTCTGTGAGCTGTGTCCACATTATGAAGTTATGCCAGCATAGCTGTGCCACTATAGTCCCTATAGCATAGATATGGTCTGAGTTTTCAGAGAGCCTGAAACAGGAGTTCTGAGGTGTAAACTGTCTCATTTATTTTAGTGGGTTGATGGTATTTGGGATGACCACTGATACTTCTTAAATGTCAGTATTAACTACTTCACTGCTCAAAGAGGTTGGGAAGTATCATATTACAAAGATCTAAACCATGGATTTGGAATGAATGACTACTCATTTTGGGTATGCCTAAAACCATGTGGTGGGATTGAAGCAGGGTGCAATTGGTTTAATTGTCTTTAACAGTGACTCAGCTTTCAAAAGTATAGGAAACAGGTTTAAACAATGTTAGAAATAACTTCAGAAGTCATAATGTAGTATATTAAAGAGAATTTCATTGTAATGCAAGATACTACCAAGTCATTTAATGACCAAGAATGAGTCACTGAAATGAAATATGTAAAACTAAATCAAATAATTAACTGCCTCAAGTAGCCTCATAAGGTAGAATAACAGCCTCAGAATTCAGGATACCTTAGGAATCTGAGTATTAGAGTGTATTCTGTTAAATATTTTGATTGTTTACAAATTAGCCAGTATTAGTCACCTAGGTAGTCTGAGAGCTCATTCTTGTCAGTCAAGCCCAAGAATAGCTTGTCCAGGCATGCTGAAACTTTTGTTTTTCTTTACCCTGGGGAATCTTTCTGTAAGAAAATACCGCAGTTCTTCTGTGGTGTCTACAAGAAGTTAGTTAATTTGTACCATCAGTATACATTGCATGCCTAAACTCAGTTACCACATGACTTTGCTGCTTGTCTGTCTTCATCCACCATCCCCTACTGTTAGGCCCAGTTATCACATCTCATCTAAATACTGCATAGACAGTAAAATAATAAAGGGAGAGACCAAAGTCTTTCTGTTTGTTCTCGAAAGCAGTAGCTGGCTTTTGGATGCTGTAGAACTAATATATGAAATGTCACAGAAGACACAAGCCTGAACATGTTTTGTTTAACAGTTGATTAGATTGTTAAATTAACCACTTCCACGTTACTTTAGTAAGCTTCCTAATTTTCTCAGCAATTGTTCTATCACTACACCTTAAACACCTTCTTGCTTCTATTTTATAACTATATTAAATATGTTTGACTCCTTGTACAATAACAAGAATAATATTGTGTTGTCAGTGATGCCCTTTGTCTATAATAAGTACTTGTCTTTTCCTTAGCTCTTTTTACTTATGAAAAAGGGGTTATACTACTTTTTAATAAGACTAAGAAAATTCTGTTAATAATATGCTGGCTAAGACTGGGCCCCCTATTTGGAAGTGTAAATTATCTTTAATATGCTTCCATGTGTTGCTGCAGTGGTCCCATTCCCTGAGGGGAGATACTGAAACAAGGATGTCTGAACAACTTAATTTTGTATAGGAAATATTTAGTTCTAAGGTACATCTTATATCAGATTCATTTAACAAAGCTTGAGGTTGTGTTAATTCAAGGTAACTAGTTGTATATTTTGGATGCGCAGTGGAATTAATAGATGTGTTACCTTTATTAGGTACCAGGTCATCAGTACACCATCTGACATTTTCATGGTGATGGAATATGTTTCTGGAGGGGAACTGTTCGATTATATCTGTAAAAATGGAAGGGTAAGAGGAACTTCAGCCGATTGCATTTAATAATCGCTTATGCAAAAATGGTTCTCACTAGGTGAAGGCCTGTTATTTAGTCTTTCAGTTAACAGTAATTGGGGTAATGGGTCTCAAAGTATCCTATCCTTTTTCTGACTCAGTAAGCTTTGCTCTGAAGCAACACTGAATAAGTGGCATTGCTAATTTAAACTTATGGAATTTCATTTATAAATGGACAGTTTTATCTTTATTCTTTGAAATTATACTTGCCTCTTTAATTGAATAGTGATATTAATTTTAATCAGTCAAATCTACTGCAACTATTCAAAGTAGAGGCTATAATTTTGTGTAACCAGTTATATTTAACTTTCTAACGGTTTTGATCAAGGTGAATTTTCAACTTTTGGTTGTTTTAACCTGATATATCAAATGCCTTTTCTACATAAAGCAAAAATAGTGAATGTGTGAGTGCTAAAGATGTTAGTTCCTAATCACATGACATCTTGGACAGCCATGCTTCTGAAATTGGATTGAAATAAGCAAACTTGGACTGTAATTCACTCAATGAATAACTTTTTTAAAAGTGTTCTGTTTATGGCATTGTGGGCTGGAAGAATTCATTCTGGTTTCTACTGTTGGCTCTGCCTCTTAATTATGTGGCACTGGTTAGTCAGTTCATCTTTCCATCTGTTGTTTTGTCTCTAAAGTGTCCAGACTAAAATACTTGAGTGTAACCTGTTGCATTCTTTAATTCATTGAAAGACTAACTTGCATAGAAATCTGATACAAATAATACTCTCTTGCTGATTCAAGAAAAATGTTGGACAGATAAGAGTACTTTAAATGGTTTCTTTTCCTTTCTTAGCTCGATGAGAAGGAGAGTAGACGTTTATTCCAGCAAATCCTTTCTGGTGTGGATTATTGTCACAGGCATATGGTTGTACATAGAGACTTGAAACCTGAAAACGTACTACTTGATGCACACATGAATGCCAAGATAGCTGATTTTGGTGAGCATTTTTTATTCTAAATTTCATAATGCTCAAGTTTAATCAAATGCTCTTTATTAATGCAGATAATATTCAGTAATTGGAGTTCAGAAACTTGGATACCGTGGTGATGGGCACGGTACAAGAACCTAAAGAGTGTCTGTAAAAGAAATATATGCGCTAAGTGATTTTCTGAATTCTTGTCGTCTTATAGGCTGTGCTTTAGCCAGACGTTTTTCTGTGACTGGATAGAAATTGATAGTCTGACCTGGTCTGGTAGAACAAAAGGGTCACTAAGATAGTATTTAATTTTATTTAACATTTATTACTCATAACTCCATTTATTCCAAGATTGACCTTTAGGAAGTTCCTTAACTTCTGTCTTTCTCTACTTGTACAATCAGAACAACTATCCACTTTTATTCTAATTGTCTTCTGATCCACAAGGACAGTTCAGCAAATGTGATAAGAATGACCTCATTCTATTGTGAAAGGCATTCATGGTGGTATAGCATTCGGTACTATTATTCAGTACTACTTTCGATATCTAACCTTAAATTTAACTTTTATATTAAAAAAAAAAAAAAGTAAAAAGATATCCCTGATGTTGACAGAGTATAAAATTGAAACTTAAGGTAATGAAAGGTAAAAGAGGAGCTAACTTCTTACTAGTTCTTGCTTTTGCTACCTATTGTCCACTTAGCCAAGGGAAGGAAGGTTATAGTTCTTTACTTGTATGTGCTATAAAAGAGCACAAAATACAACTACAGAACGTCAGTGGCAGCTAGTTTTCAGGACTGCCAGCATTAGGGAACCTTCTTGCCATATAAACATAGAAAGGTATCCATATTGCTACATAATCCTGATATTTCTCTTGTAGACATAGTGGATTATACCCGCCCTTGTAAAGCGCTTTGAGATCTCTGATGAAAGGTGCTATATAAATGCTAAGTATTCAATTATTTCCAAGGTATGGTGTTCAAATACATTGGGGGTTGGGAGTCTTGTTAATTCTTTCTGTTGAAGGGATTACTACATTTATATGCAGAATGTTTTTAGATGAACAATGACTTATTCTGTCACAGCAAAACAAAATACAGTATTAACTGTTAAAATGGCTTTTACCATGCATAAATTTTAACAAAGCTGTTGAATTTATTTAACTAAAGAAGAGTATTTATAAAGAAACCTGTTCAGTTTAATAAGTATTAGAACTAGTTGAGGCACCCTTCTTTGTCACTTCAGATACAAAAAACAATGATTGCATTAATACTGCAAGTCCTAGCCAGAACACTCAATCCTATCCAAGCTGTAGTTCGCAACTTCCCAGGAGATGATGTCCACCTACTGCAGTAGGTATAGTCACTATATTGTTCTGTGGAGAGCTGCTACTGAATCTTGTGCTCTGCAGAAGATATTCCTTGGACTGTTCTGTGGTAGTCTTCCACTTCACGTATTTGGAAGAAATCAGTTAAGAATGTTTTCCCTTGTTGAAGTCTCGCCTTACTGTAGTCCTCCGTCTCCCTTAGAACACCTCAGTCCTCAGCTATGTTTCTGGGTGACCCAAAACAGAGCTTTCTTGCTGCATCTTGAAATTAATGCACTCTCTCAGGCATTCTTTGATCATGTGCATACATGTCTTCAGTCTTCCTCTTCAACATCAGTTCAGTAAAACTAATTTCTGGTAAACTGTATGCAGCCTCTTACACTGCATTGTTCTGTTTCTGTACACACTTCAGTAATTCTAAAAAGCTGTCTTTTTAATTTAGAAAAAGTAAACAGTAACTTATTACTCTCATTAGCTTTAGTGGTTGGATTAGGATGCACATATAGTATGTAATCAGTTTGCTCTAGCTGAATTTTTTAGTAGCTGCTTTTGTGCACTTTCAGGTCTATCAAATATGATGTCAGATGGAGAATTTTTAAGAACAAGCTGTGGTTCCCCTAACTATGCTGCACCAGAAGTAATTTCAGGAAGGTAGTATCTCTTGTATTTGATAAATGTGTGCATGTAGTTGAAAAATATCTTGCTGTTCAGTACTAAAGACAATAAGACAAAATGGCAGTACACAAACTCAAAGTTGAAAAATGTTGATTTCTCTGCCTTGCTAGTCTGAGGCTTACCTCTACATTGATTAGTGGCCCAGTAAGCTTTAACGGCTCCGTCCGAGTAACTGTACTGTATTAAGTAGTCCAAACTGCAGTGCGTATGCTGTACCCAAGTCAGCATGGTAAAAATGCACTTTTGTCCACTAGAAAATTCATGTACAGTGAATATCATAAACCATCTCTGATCACTTTCCAGAATTACCAAAATAATCTGTTTAGTACAGTGTTTTGCCAAACACTGGGCCCCAACCTGCCAGTGGGTTGCCGGAAGGTCCTAGACGGGTTGCCATGCCCAAGGTTGGATTAACCCATCACTGGGCCCTGATCCAAGCAAACGTATACTTTTCTCATTGTGGTGCAAAGGGAAGGATTGGGGAGTTGAAAAGTGAACTCACCCTGCAGTAGCAGGAGCCCCTGTCCTGCAGGCCTAGGTCTAGCTTCTCACTCTGGTGCAGGGTCACAGCACCATTCAGGTTTAGCCTGACTGCCCCTTTGTCACTAGGCAACTGGGCCAAATATGCATGATTCTGCAACCCCATGCACCTTGGAGATAGGCCTCACCAGATGTGATGGGCTGCTGCTGCAGGGTGAGTGTGGGGGTGGGAGGACCTCACTTTCCAAATCACCCAGGCCTCCTTTCTGCACTGGGCTTGAATTAGGTTCCCCGCGCCCCCCCCGCGCCCCCCCCCCCCCGGGTGTGTGTGTGTCAGTCACAGTGGGTCACCAAAAGAAAAGACAAAATGCAGTTGGTGGTTGCCTTAGTAAAAAGTTTGGGAAATACTGACCTAATGAATCATAATGCACCCTTTGGAAGAATGAACAGATAGAAAAGTTCCAGACAGTTAAGTTTGGTACTAGTGCAAACTTTTACTGTGGTGTGTTAGACCCTACTGTAATTTTCCTTCTTTTAGCTCAAGCCTATAACTATTAAATCTTCCAAAACCAGTTAGTCAACCCTAGAGCATGCTAGAGTGCAGTCAGATGTGTGACTTGCCATTTACGTTAGGTATACCTATTATAGCTTTAATCTTGCTAGTTTGCTAAGTCCGCAATGAAGACACAGCGATGTTTGCTAGCAATGCGTGTATGTACCCAGGGGACTATGTAGGCTTGTACAGCACAAGATGAAGCCCCTGCGACTGCTGCATCTTTATTGCTATTTTTAGCAAGCAAACTAGCTAAATTAAATCTAGCACAAGTATACAGTACCTACACAAGCTGCAAATCGAACCTCCAACTGCAGAATAAACATACCCTTATTGTCATCTGTCCTGGGCAACACACTAGCTTTCACTCTGCAGCAATAGTTAGGATTGCTGAGCATAATCCAGGCATCTGATTTATTAGTAAATGGGACAAGGAAACCTGGGAACTTGCACTCAACTGTTGTTTTTCATCAGCATTAAACTCATAATTTTCTAGCCTCCCCACCCCGCCATGATGTTCATTACTCATATTTTTATTGAATGTAATTGTCAAATACATATTTACATTGATGTGCCTTGTCACTGTAGTAAGCCTTCCCCTCAGTTTAGCACTATAGTAAATTACATAGATGGGTGATTCACACAAAGAAAGAACAGAATTCTATGCTTCCAGGCCCTAACTGTCTGGTGAAGTTCATCTTCACACTTGTGTGCATACTGGGCCTCCCCTGAACAGTGGTGGTGGCCTAAACCTGTCTGTGTCTGTTCCTTTAACTACTACAGCATGTGAACAAGTTGCAAAATGATATATATTTTAATGTACTACACTACTATAACTTATTAACAACTAAACTTTTTCCAGATTATATGCAGGTCCAGAAGTAGATATTTGGAGCAGTGGGGTTATTCTCTATGCTCTGTTATGTGGAACCCTTCCATTTGATGATGATCATGTGCCAACGCTTTTTAAGAAGATATGTGATGGTATCTTTTATACCCCTCAATATCTGAATCCATCTGTGATTAGCCTTCTGAAACACATGCTGCAGGTGGATCCCATGAAGAGAGCTACAATCAGAGACATTAGGTAAAACACCAACTGATGTCTAATCACAGATGCTACAATGATGGTCCCAGTACAGATCAACAGAACTAAGAAATCGTTCATAAAAATGCTTCTGCCATACAATCTATTGTTACTGAGTTAGTGTACCTATGTGTTTTGGCTTTTAGAAATTGTTTGATTATAATTCTGCAACTACTAATACACTTAAAAGGTATAGGAGTTCCAGAAGTTGAAGTGTCTGTATTGATCCTTGAAGGAAAAGAGATCCCGCTAAAAATTGGGATTAGGGCAGGAAGAGACAAAAGTAAAAGATAAGTGTTAATGTTAGCGTGTAATTATAAAACTTTTCTTGCACCTTTCATCAGAAGATGTCAAAGTGCTTTATGAACAGTAAACTATATAATAATTGGGGAGCTGGGTGGCATACTAATCTTATAGATTCTTTTAATGAATAAGGTACAGAGAAGCTAAGTGATGTGATGAATGTATCTGAGGAAGTTTGTGGCAGGATAGGGCTGTATCTGATGCCTAATCAAGTGCTTTAACTATAAGACCGTTATACAGGAGAAATTGCAAATATTTTAGTTTCCTTGACTAACTGCCCAGTTACATCTTCATAAATTTAGATGAAGATTATAACACTTCCTTACACTTGATGACAAATTAAATCATTGCAAAATTCTTGTTTATCTGTGTTTCATGACTTATCCTGAGTGCACTGAAGTGACAAATCTGCTCTTTATTGTATTTTCCAATGGATCAGACCACTTTGAAAAATAAGGTTTTTGCTGCATTTTAACTTTTATGGTGTTTTGAAAATGTAAACTGTTAATCTTTGTCCTTGTCAGTTGGTTAATAACAGACACCGTACCAAAGGGTTGCAGCATGACAGATGTTTTTATTACTTTTCATGGCAGCTTAGTCTAAACTTTGGGGGCAATGAGGGAAGGTGGCTCTTGAATACAGATTAGAATGAATGATGGCTAACGTAAAATCAAAATTTCAGTTTCATTATATCTACCAATTTCTGTCCTATACCTATTAAGGAGGTTATTCATTATAACAGGATTAGGGACCTTGTTTCTTAAGCGTAGGAAGTATGTGGCTGGGGGCGGAGCAGGCTGATTCTTTTTTTTTTTTTTTTTTTAATAGCAAATTTGCCCCCAAAATGTGTTTTCCAAGGCACCAGAACTATTTGTGAATTTGGGGCAAATTCAGTAAATACTTTTGACAGAAAATATTGGAAGTATTTTGAAAATCAAAGTGTGTTTTGTTTCAACCATTTTGAAACATTTTGACTTCATTTCAGAATTTAGCTAGATTTTTTTTTTAAATTGAAAACCCCAAAATGAAACAAAAACCAAAATTTGTTTTTGGGTCAAATAAAACTTCTTTAAATCTAAAACAAGGTTTTTTTTAGTTTGTTTCAGTTTCTGAGAGAAACTGAAAAAAATTATTGTGATTTCAACCCAGTTTCTTTCTTTTGGGATTTTTTGGTTCCGCCCATGGACTGAAGAGTCCAATTTATTGGTTCAGTTCTAGTGGGGAGGAGAAGGGGAAACCTAATGTTTGATAACCAGGCACATTAAATATTATAACTGCTTGATGGCAGTAACAAACATACAACTCCTTTTGTTTTTTGGAGTCTGATCCTCTCAAACAACCTGCTGGAATGTGGATCAAATAGGGTAATATAGATTTGAAATATTAAGGTCATGTCTATGCTAGGTGAAAAAAAAGGTGGCCCACACAATGTAAAATCCTGGTGTAGACCAAGCAAATTGTAGTTTTATGTTCCTAATGTATGAGTCTCTACCAGCTACGTCAAGTAGAATTACAACTTGCTTGGTGTGTTACTAGCACTTTGAAAAAACACACCACTTTTCCTGGTGATGAGCTGATCTTAAAAAAAAAAAGCAGAGTAACCAGCAGAGTGCCCCAGGGGTCGTAGGGCCAGTTTTGTTCAATATCTTCATTTAATGATCTGGAGGGTGGCATGGATTGCACCTTCAGCAAGTTTACAGATGACACTAACCTGGGGGTAGTGGTAGATATGCTGGAGGGTAGGGAAAGGATACGGAGTGACCTAGACAAACTAAGAGGCTTGGCCCAAAAGAAATCTGATGTGGTTCAACAAGGATAAGTGCAGAGTCTTGCACTTAGGATGGAAACATCCCATGTACCGTTTCAGACTGAGGACTGACTGGTTGGCTAGGCACCAGTTCTGCAGAAAAGGACCTGGGGTTACAGTGGACAAGAAGCTGGATATGAGTCAACAGTGTGCCCTTATTGCCGAAAAGGCTAATGGTATATTGGGCTGTAGTAGGGGCATTGTCAGACTGAGGGAAGTGATTATTCCCCTCTATTTGGCATTGGGGAGGCCACATTTGGAGTATTGTGTCCAGTTTTGGGCCCCCCCCCCTTATAGGAGGGATGTGGACAAATTGGAGAGAGTCCAGCAGAGGGCAACCAAAATTATTAGGGGGCTAGAGCACATGACTTTTATGAAGAGAGGGTGAATGAATTAGGCTTGTTTAGTCTGCAGAAGGGGGGGGGAATCTGATAGCAGCCTTCAACTACATGAAGGGAGTTCCAGGGAGGATGGAACTAGGCTTTTCTCGGTGATGGCAGATGACAGAACAAGGAGCAATGGTCTCAAGTCGGAATGGAGGATGTCTAGGTCGGATATTAGGAAAAAGTTGTTCACTAGGAGGGTGGTGAAGTACTGGAATGGGATGCCTAGTGAGATGATGGAATCTCCATCCTTAGAGATTTTTAAGCTGTGGCTTGACAAAGCCCTGGCTAGGATAATTTAGTTAGGATTGGCCTGCTTTGAGCAGGGGGTTGGACTAGATGACCTCCTGAGGTCTCTTCCAACACTAATATTCTATGAGAGCTTTCAGGTTTACTAGTAATGGGTTAGCCTGACATCTGCAATTTTTTCCTTTTTAGGAAAACAAATGCTTTACTAAATTTATTAACAAGTTATTAGGTTTTTCTTAAGGAAAATCAAACAGTTAAAAAGTGTACATAAAATCTGTGTGGCTGTATTCAGAACTACTTATTTTTACATCTAGGGAGCATGAGTGGTTCAAGCAGGACCTTCCCAAATATCTCTTTCCTGAAGACCCATCATACAGCTCAACCATGATTGATGATGAAGCCTTAAAAGAGGTGTGTGATAAATTTGAATGCACAGAAGAGGAGGTGCTAAGCTGTTTATATAACCGGAATCATCAAGACCCTTTAGCAGTTGCCTATCACCTCATTATAGATAACAGAAGAATAATGAATGAGGCCAAAGACTTCTACTTGGCAACAAGCCCACCAGATTCTTTTCTTGATGATCATCATTTGTCTCGCCCTCATCCTGAAAGAGTGCCATTCCTAGTAGCTGAAGCACCACGGCCACGCCACACGCTGGATGAGCTCAACCCACAAAAGTCAAAACACCAAGGTGTAAGAAGAGCTAAGTGGCATTTAGGCATTCGGAGTCAGAGTCGACCAAATGACATCATGGCAGAAGTTTGTCGTGCAATTAAACAACTGGATTACGAATGGAAGGTGAGGGGAGGGAGGGAACAAAGGACTTTTTGACAGATGGTTATGAAATCTTAAAACGCTAAGTTGATAATTTACTTTAGGGGTTTTAAGTGTTGTATTCATTATTTGTCATTCGCTCTCTAAAAATTATAATGGAAATTAACTCTTTCATCTGTATCCTTTACCAGGTTGTAAATCCATACTACTTGCGTGTTCGAAGGAAGAATCCAGTGACTAGTACATATTCTAAAATGAGTTTACAGTTATACCAGGTGGACAGTAGGACGTACTTACTGGACTTCCGTAGCATTGATGGTATGTGAAGGAGAATAAATACATAACTATCGGAATAATATAATTATACAAAATTGAAGAAACTGTAGTGGTCTAATGCTGACATTTACACTTAAATATCAGTCAGAAATGTGGTTTGGAAAGCAATGAGGACTTGAGTCATTGTCTTCACTAAGGAGGAAAGGTGTGGGTGGGCTTAATTTGTTTAGCTAATGTGAGCTAAAATTATAGCAAACACAAGGCAGTTGTATTTTTCACGAGTTGGCAGTCAGAATAAAGACTATGCGGGAGACTAATCTTTACCTGGACCAATTAACTACAAACTGCCTTGTCTTCACTAGGACTTTTACTTCAGGTTAACACATTATTTCCTGGTGACGACAGCCTGACAAAACTAATAATGCAAAGTTGTCCCATGCTCTGCAACATCATGTATGAGGTAGCCCTGTCTGCTATTACTAATACGTCTGAAATAACAATAGACAAGGAGAATATGTAATCCATCTGTTTAGAATAGATAGTCTTCAGCTGGACAGATTGGCTGCTATAAAGTTAGGCACTGCTCTACATCTAGTTATATGTACGGTGGATGTTTGTGGTAAATACCTCAACTCCCACACACAGCAAAGATGGGGTAAAGGGGTCAGTTTCTGAATTTGTTCAATATGGCTACATTAGTTATAGTGGTGGGTATTTGGGGATCATGTAGAGAGCAAGACTTGAATATTACTCAGGATCACAGAATTGCATGCTGATAAGTAGAGGGAAGATGGTGTAGCAGACTGAAAAGTTTGTATTGGAGTAGGATGTCTGACTGAGTGACTGATAAGTAGTTCTGCAAAACTTTGAAGGTATTTTGTCAAAGGGTGTGTTGACCTGCAGGTAACACTGCCATACTTTCTGATTACCTTGGCTTTGTGAAATAATATACAGTATTTTACCTTTTAAAATATTTGTTGAAACACAAATACGGTTAGAGCTGTAATTCTCAGCAAAACTTTGGTTTTGGGATTTACTTCACAAAAAACCCTCTATTTCTAATCTATAGATACCCGTATTATTCTATCTACACCTATGAAAATTGACCCATTTATGTACTTGTAAAATTGATCTGTGGCTTGTAGACAAAGCAGTCCGACATTACAAAAATGTTTACGCTCTTGTTAAAACAGTGCCTTTTTGTTTGTTCAGTTATTCTTCCAATTGCTTCAATTTGTCCCGTCCCCCCCCCCCCCAAAAAAAAGACTACAGATGAGAAATCTCAGACAGACTTGTTAATACATAATTAGGTTTCACGGTGGGTGTGTCAGATTTGGGAGCAAACAGGAATTCCATAGTAAAGATTTTAAACAACTATCTCAACTCCATAAACTGATCTGTCTAAAACTCCAAAATGAGGAACAAATTTGGTGGTGGTGAAAATTTAAATAGTTAAAGGTTTATTTTTCAATATTGTAGAAGTTCATGGTTTAGAATATAACTATTAGACTATACAACCAGATTTGTAAACTAATTTGAGTAGATGATAGTTGAAGAATGTGGCTGAAGGGTTACTGCCCTGTTTCTTCAGCTAATAACCTGTGTGCAAACATCTTTCAGAGTGACTTGAATATTACTGTGTGTTTAACCCTGTGGAAAAATACATAGGTTTGCTGCATCTGCTATACATGCAAATAGTGTGTTAAAGTTTCAAAGATTTGGTATTAATGGGAGGAGAGGCACCTCAAATTCTCACCTTAGTGGCTATTTGTTCTATTTGCCATTGTAAAGCTTCATCAGGTTTTTTCCTTTTTTTCTAGATGAAATTATTGAAGCAAAATCGGGGACTACCACTCCACAAAGATCAGGTTCTGTGAGCAACTATAGATCTTGTCAAAAGGATTCTGATGGTGATGCTCAAGGAAAATCTGTAGATATGTCCCTTACCTCATCAGTGACATCTTCACTTGACTCTTCTTCAGCTGACTTAACCCCAAGACCAGGGAGTCACACCATAGAATTTTTTGAGATGTGTGCAAATCTTATTAAAATACTTGCACAATAATTTTAAAGATTGGCTTATTTCTTTTATAGCAATAAGCATGCCTAAATCATAGTCAAATGCTTCCAATTATAATCAAGTTACAATTAACTAAGGCGCTGAAGACTAGCCACATAATGCAGTTTGCACAGGGATTGAAACATAATTAAGCGCGGTTAGACCTCTCATACACTGAAGCTGAAGTGAGTTATGATTACATTGTCCACTATTTAGTGGTATAATACAGGTACAATAAATTACAGGGCCTCTGGGTTGTTCTCAGCATTTTACACTGAGTGCGCATTAGGCTTCATAGAACATTACTGGTAACCATAAGGACCTTTTTATTTGTCTTTATGCTGATGATGATTTTGTTGCAGTGTAGGTAAATGTTCACCTGCTAGCCTAGTGGCCTATGAAAGTGACTTATTGGGTGCAATCTGCCATTGCTCCCCAGTTTCAGTATACTATTCAGCTGTCTAACAGCAGGAACACATTCAAGCAGCTGTGATGTTCATCCCACTTACAATTGGCAGTAAATAGTCAAGCTAGTTTGGGTGAATATTTTAAAGCAAATCATAACTTACTACTTTTTTAATAACTTTGATAGTTTTTGATCGTGTATATGTTGGAGAGTCCAAACAGTCAGCATTTCTTACGCATTTGAATACTTTGTAAGCACTAAATATGAAATCCTGTAAGCTGTATTGTTAGTAAAACAGTTGTGATCCCATACCACAGGGTTTGAGAGGGCTCGTGCAAAGGAGACTCTTCAGTTTCCTCTGTACCATGGAACAGAATTTCACAAGAAGGAAGCCTTTTTGTGGGTTCATGAACTATACAGATTCACTAGCCCATTTTACAGTAGTAGCAGTGGAGCAGCTCTTTGCATGCTACTATAGGCTGAGGATTCTTTTCCTTAGCCCTATGTCTGTGCTTTTGCAGAATCTTACTTTGAGTTTATTCTTAAATTATCAGTGTTCTTTATATCGCATTCTGGGACTATACAGAACTTCTTTTGCAGTTGGAGCTGTTTATCTAGATTAGGATGCCCAAATCTTTCTTTTTTAATTAAACCATCTCATCTTGATGGTTTAATTAAATAATTCTAAAGCTAACAGTGCAATTGATCAGTCATATTTGATTTGAAATTTACAACTGATCAATGCTAATAAAAGCACGTAGATCTGAGTGTTAATATTCCAGTGAACTTTTAACAATCTATCTCAAATGTTGACATAATTGGCATGAATAAGTTAATGTTTCTAAATTTACCAGGTCTCCAGTTTTTCAGAAAGAAATTTCATTTGATTTTTTAAAAAAAATGTAATATTAGAGCAATCATAGCACATGCACATAATGAAAACATTTTATGTTTCTCTGTAGTTGAGTGTACTTTTGTCCCTTAGTTATGACAAAAATGCAAATGTAAAGCAATTTGTATATGCCAAACACATGTTTTAATCTTACACGTGAATTGTGTGTTATCTTCAAAATGGAGTCCATTAGATCTTCAGTCCCCTCAGTTTTTCTTTACAGGACCACTTTGTAATTGAGAGAACCTAAACATATAAAGTGAAATCTTGACTACATTGAAGTTAATAGGAATCTTGTAATTTGATTTTGATTTGTCTAGGACTCACCAGCAAACTGCTAAATATAGACACAGTAAGAGAGTTTATCCTTACATAGAGTAGTACAGTTATCTGACTTCAGAAATTCATCCATAAGTGTTTCTAATACGCACTGAGTTTGAAGAAATCTACAGCTGCTTAAGCCACAGGATCTGCTGTCTAGCATTATGAATTTGGGAGTTGCATGGTCTAAGTGGGTACAAGTTACAACTTCAATTTTGTCCCCGTTTTCAGAGTAGTGTCCATGTGGTATCTGTAAAGCAAGATTACACTACCGTATTTCAGAACAGAAGGCTGTATTTTTGTTCAAAATTATGCTGTGGGTTTATACTGCTGACTTTGTAATTTACATGTTAGCATGGGGGACCAAACACAAATTCTACTTCTTAAATTGCTTTAGCTGTATCAGAATTAATTCTGACACATCTATTCAATAAATTGTGATCCCTTTTAACCATGCTATTTTATTTTAAAATTGTTAAATATTGCACTTGTACAAATAGGATAACAAACGCACAGATTTTTATTGCAGTATTTTCTTTTCTGGAATCTGTTGGGAACACTTAAACTGTCTGTTTTGCATATGTTAGATTTAATCCTTACAACCAGTAGCTGTTCCTGATTTGCAAATAGTTTGTAATGCTGAATACACATGTAAAATGTCAAAATGCATATAACTTTCAATTTTTATACTTTTCCACCTTTCTTTTGTGCTTCAAGATGACCATGTTTTTACTTTGTCTTGATGGATGAAGGTTGACATACATTTCTGGCAGAATGCAAAGTTTTAAATAAAGTAAATTTTTATTACTGTGATAAATCTGTTCTGATGGCCAAAAGCTTTCTTATTGAATTGATTTTTTTTATACTGAGCAGTGAAGGAAGAAGTAGGACTATTTAGTCAATTTGATTCCAGCTTAATTGATTTGTTTCATAACTTTTTGAACACCAAGATCTGAACCGTAAAACTGCTTTAATCAGACCTTCCTCTTGCTCTTGCAATGAAGAAATAAAGCTGACTTTCTTAATGTTGTATTCGTATCTAGCTATCAAAATAAACTATTTCATTGCAAAACATTAGTGGGGCTGTGTTTGAGATCTTACTCAACTACATCTTTAATAATCACAAAGGGAATACTGAGAACTGGCCAAGTACATTGCCTTTTAGATTTTTTCCCCCCTAAAACTTGCTCTACATGAAGGAGCCCCTCAAATATTCTTGCATTTTTATTGTAATTGTTCATAAGATGTGGATAAATCTATTTGTCCACGTTTAATGTAACTTACACTGGTAAGGTGGTAAAAGTCCATCTTTGTGGTGCAATATTTCAGAGACTGTTCCATGTATGTCTTGACATTGAAATAAAATATTTACTTTGTCAGTTGATTACCATTGTATGTTGTAAGAAATGGACGCTTTTTTCTTACAAACAAGATGTGCCTACTTCCTATTGCAATTTTTGGCAATACTGAATGAAAAATGCTTGTTATAGCTGTGACTTTTTACCTTTCAAGAACATGAAATTGTATGTTAGAAAATTTAAAATACTCAACTATCTCGTTTGAAAATTGTGTGCATGCTATCTTGTCTTCTGGTATCCATACATAAAATTTTGTATACTAATTTAAAGTGGATGCTGCATTTATTTCAAATCCAGAAAACTACCTTTAGTATAGACTAAACTAATGGGGCAACAATAATCTGACTGACCATTGAATGAACTCCATCTTTCATAGCTGTAGCACATTCACTATATTGATGCTACTATCCTCCTTCTACAAGACATTTATCATTAAATATGCTTTATAGCTGTCACTACAATAGCTCAGCAGTTTGATCTACTTTATACCCCATAAATCTGCACTACTACAGAACTTGACTTCTGATGAAAGATTAGTGTTGAATGTTCAGCACTAGTGTCTAAACACTCAATGAGTCTATGAATAATGGCTTCAGTTTTATAGGCATAAGCAATACCTGCAACAATTTATGCCATTGCTGTAGGAAATTGTATAAACTTCCTTTTTAGACAGTCAGACAAAACGGGTTCTACCAACGTTGGTTATCGGAACTTGTCGAATTCTACTGTAAAAGGCTTGGAGGATCCAATAATTACTATGGAAGTCCTAACTCCTGAAATGCTATTGAAAACATTTGTAGCTTACAGATGGGTTGTTAATACTTGCTTAAACATTTTCTTTGAATACTTACTCTGGCATGACACCTAGTGGCTGGAAGTTGGAATTTGCCAATTTCAGACTGGAAATAAGGCATACATTTTTTTAATGGTGAGAGTAATTAACAAGTGGAACAATTTACAATTTGGAGTTTTCATCACCAACAATTTTTAAATCAAGACAGGATACTTTTCTAAAATTAATTTAGGGAAGTTCTATGGCCTGTGTTATAGAGGTGGTCAGACTAGATGATCAATAATGGTCCCATCTGGTCTTTGCATCCAAAGTTTCCTGGAGATTAGTGGTTCTGTCAAATGCATCAATTCTTCAAGTGCTTGCTCATATCTATTTCATGCTATGGGTGTGCACCCTGCAGGTACAGTTCATGGTGATTTTTCTTTTAGTGGTATCCATAGGGCTGCCTCTAGTGCCTTCTGGAGCCACACGTGTCTGCACTGCTATAAGGGGCGCTGCTTTCTTCACGTCGTCTCAGTTCCTTCTTACCACCTGGGACAGTTACCTGGCACAATCCTTGCTCTTACAAGGCTTCTTCCAAGTGGTTTGGACTCTTGTCATACGTTGTATAGTTAGTGTACATAGTTCTTCTACCCCAAGAAAAAAGAGGCCAAGAGACTGAACCTGTTTGGACACAAGATTAATTCAATGGGCAGCCTCTAGTTACATTTCTCTAGCCAGCGGGCTCTGCTGGCGAGGTACAATTTTCACCTAAGAATCACTAGCCAAATTTAGGGCCTCCCTGCCACAGGAGGCAGGAATTCATGACCATTCTGGAGGAGAGCAAGATAGGTGGCTCTGGATGTGACTGACTCAGCAGCCAGGACTATACCCTCCAATTTTCATCTACCTGTCCCTCCCATTACTCACCCCATCTCTCTTCAGGGACCCCTCTCATAAGCAGCTTCTCATCCAAGAGGTGCAAGCCCTCCTATGTGTGGGGGCCATTGAGGAGGTTCCTTGAGACTTGAGAGGGAAAGGGTTTTACTCCTGATATTTCCTAATCCTGAAAGCCAACGGGGGGTCTATGGCCCACCCTGGACCTGCATTGTCTCAACAAATATCGCAAGAAACTGAGGGTCTGCATGGTCGTCTTGGCCTCTATCATTCTTCCTTGGATCCAAAAGACTGATGCTGCCCTCAATTTAAAGGACACTTATTTCCACATCTCCATCTTCTGTGGACACAGGAGATTCCTCAGGTTTGTAATGGATCAATGCCTCTGCCAATTCACTGCACTTCCCTTTGGCCCAGGGATCTTCCGAAGTGTATGTCAGTGACATCACCGTTCCTCAGACATTGAGGCATGCAAGTCTACCCATACTTCGAAAACTGGCTGATCAAAGGTTGCTCACAGGCTCAGGTCCAGCACGGCATTAGCCACCTTTAGGTACTGGGTCTGTTGATAAACGATCAGAAGTCAACTCTGATACTGGTTCAGGGAATAGATTTCTATGAGTGATGTCCCTGTGGGTATTCCACTCTAAGTGACTGGCATGTCCTCACATCCAGATCAGAGATTTCTGCAAGCAGTGCCCATCTGGCGCCTAGAGTTGTGCATACACGACCCGAGCCCCTAAGTTCCTTCTCAAGTGTCCATGGTCCGAAACAGAGCCTGCAACTGCTCTCCTCACAGCCCATTAGCAGTTAGTTAGGCTAGATTAGCGTTAGCTTTTTGTAGTAGTTAATCAGTTTTTCACTTATTCCTTCCCGATTAAAAACAATTATTCTATAGCTTAGAGTAGTTATTCTTAGAAACTGTCCTGCCTGGTTCTCCAGGCTTTAAGCAATGTTCGTTCTGAAGGGATGCCATACCAATTTCCGACAGGCATTCTAAATGCATTCGCTACCTTGATGAGGGACATGTTTCTCAAAAATGCCTCCATGGTAAGAACTTTAAAGGCATGGGCCAAGAGGGACAGAGAGGGACATGAATCTTCCCCATTACCAAGAGGGAGAGATTCCCAAAAAAGGGCTTCCACCCCACCAAAAAGCCCACCAAATAAGAAAAATACATCAATAAAACCAGCGGTAATAACTAAGCTGCCTGGTACCACAGCTATAATGGAACCGAAAGACAAAAGGCACCCCGGTGCAGAGTGAAGATCTAAAATCACAATGACTTCTTCCTCAGTACCGCCGAAACATGTTTCAGCATCAGCAACCATGGTGCCAACATTGAAATCAGTACTGTGCTTAAAGGTGGCACCAATTCCAGGTGTGGCACCATCACGTACCACAGCATGGACAACTACCACGGCACCAGCGGAAAGCATGGTACCTAGCCATGCGTCTGCACCGACTGCAGCGGAGCAGAATGAACCCTTGGCACTGACTCCCCTATCAGTACTGAGTAACAGCACAGCACTGAGTGAAGCACAAAACAAAGACACACCACCTTGAGCTGGAGGATCTAGAATCCTTCCCCACTCATCTTTATTTGGCACGGACACTTCTCCACCTCCAATGTCATCACTACCATCATCCAGTGGAGACTATGAGGATGAAGAGAGAGGATTTTTTCCCCGCAACACTCTTCACCACATAGACCAATTTCCCTCTACCCCCCACCTAGACATAGGGGACATAGTAGCAGACACCGCAGCCATCCATCATATGCATCCCCACGGCTTGGCCCGCCCATACCATTCCTGATATCATGGCGCAATTGGGACGCATGGTCATCATATGCAAGAGCATAAAGCAGACCACCCAGCTCTCAGAGACAGGACCGCATCACTATCCTGCTGAACCCAACTGTCTTGAGAACCTCCCCCTGAAGTCACTGAGGAGCCGGAAGATGTCTCAGAACAGGAAGAGTCACCAACACCACATAACTCTTCTTCATCTCTGGATGAGGCCATTGTACTGCCCCCACTCACAAGTGCAGATGACTTCAGGCAGTTCCAAGAGTTGTTTAAAAGAGTGGTGCAAGAGCTGAAGATTCCATTGGGCGAGGTCTCCCAGATCCATCACAAACTTTTAAAAATATTGCACATGACAATGCCATCCAAAATAGCTTTTCCAATGGATGAGGCACTCTTGAAACCTGCCAATAACACCTGGCAATCTCCAGCTACCATCCCTCCGATGTGCAATAGTGGACAAAAAATATGTCCGCTCTAAGGGAGCAGAGTTTTTGTTCACCATCTTCTTCCAAACTCCCTCATTGTAGAGGCAACCCAACAAAGGGACAAACCCATGCCCCAAGACAAGAATTGGAAAAGGGTGGATTTGTTTGGCTGCAAAGCATGCTCTTCGGCCACACTGCAATTACGTGTGGCAAATTACACAGTACTCTTATCCAATTATGATCACAGCACATATTCTAGATTAGCAGACTTTACTGAAGTCATCCCAGAGGACTGACGGGAACAATTCCAGTCTCTCAGCAATGAAGGACAGTTCATATCCAGGACGACATTGCAGAGTGCCCTTGATACAGCAGATACAGCCACCAGGACCTCTGCCACTGCCATCGTGATGCAACAGGCCTCCTGGCTTCATTCAGCTACTCTACCAAAAGACCATCAGTCTACTATTGAAGTCCTCCCTTTCGACAAATCCAAGTTGTTCAGTGAAAAGACTGATGAGGTCATGCATACAATAGACTCATGAGCCACACTGCAAACACTCAGGATATACACGCCCACAACAAGGAGACAGTACAGATCCCAACTCTGTCAACATAGTTATACCCAATACCTGCAGCAACAAAGGCAACAAGATAGAAACAGACAAAGACCTCCATGAAGGCAACAGAACTAACCCAACCAGGCACACTGCAGCTGTTATCTTTGGCAAAGCCGCAATTTTGAAAAATGACCTCCCTCATCCAGTGCTAACAACAACCGTAAACCAATTTGGCCATCATCTCCACCCCTTTCTAAACATCTGGAAATCCATAACATCGGACAGATGGGTGCTAGAGATCATATGCGCAGTATATTCCATCCCCTTTATTATTACTCTTTTTACCCAACCCTCTTCCCCATCCCTCTTCAGGACCCATCTCAAAAGCACCTACTGCAACAAGTAGATTTAGGACTTCTAGGCACAATAGAACCCATGCCACAATACAGATGGAAGGGCTTTTACTCCTGTTACTTTTTAACTCAAGAAAAGCAGAGGATGGAGATCCATCTTGGACCTCAGGAGGCTAAAGAAATTTGTAAGAATACAAAAATTCATGATGGTCTCACTATCAACTATAATACCAGCACTGGAATTGGGGGACTGGTTTTCAGCCCTACCCATACATGCCATGGAATTGTAGCCCATAGGACTAGCTTGCTTGCTTGCATATATATCTTTTATTATGAATTTAATTGCTTGTTTTATTATAATAGGTTTATAAATTTATATTAGATGATTTAGGCTGTAACTCAAGAAAACTACAGACCACATCCAGTATGATGAGCTAAGGCAAGTTAGAATACATATTTGGGACCTTTAACCTAGATAAGTGATAAAGTATAAAGTATATATGTTTGTAACCTTTATTCTAAATAAGTCAGGAGGCGTTAAATAGGCCCACAGTTCATGCCCACAAACTTAACAGGTACACCACAAAGAACATGATTAGGCCAAAAATAACAGATAAAATGAGCTAATTGTCTGTAAAAGATATAGATAAGTCTTTAATATGCACTAACACGTCAGCCTATAGAATAAGCATATCTTGATTTTTTTTGTGGGTAAGAAAGTTAAGTTTGGACATGGAAGGAGGGTACATCGTGCTCAGACTATGAGAGGGACAACCTACCATGTTAGTTAGTCCTATTGATACAGGAGATTTTTAAATTGCTCTAATATAAGCTGCTCAGAACCAGAGATAGCATTTGATTTTATAGCCACACAGCTGGGAAAATGCAGGCAGAGAGGGGCAAAATTAGCAAGGATTTTAACAGTCTCAATTAGGAAATAAAACTAGTAATGATATAAGAATTAGCCATGAATAGTTATGAATAGTTATATATAGTTTTAAGAATAAAGTTTCTGATGAGTAGTAATTAGTAATAGTTTAGATTAGGTTTTAAGTAGAAATCAAAATGGTGGCTGATGATGTCAAGAAGGGTGGAGCTGGCTAGGAGTCAGTTTGAAGTAAACAACTGATCTTATCCCTTAGCTGATTGGTTAAAAATGATATCACTGTTTAGGAAGCGTAAAGGGCAGTCACCTAAATTAGGTGAGGCTAATTAGCATTTCAGTAACTGATTGGCTTAAAGTAATCTTACCTCAGAATTGAATTGGCATAGCAGGCACAAATTCATTAGCATATTAGGTGGAGGACACAACAGTGGAAGAGCAACCAATCAGCAAGGATCTCTAAAGGTCAGCAAAACGGTATACAAGGCAGAAGGCTTACAGGCTTCAGTTTGGAGGTGGGGGGATCTTGACAACTGAGGAAGATCTGAGCATTTTCAGTAACCATAAGCAGCTCTAGCAGCAATAGCTTCAGCAGCAGCAGCCGCAGCCACAAGTAGCTTCAGCAGCAATAGCAACTTTAATAGACAGATAGAACAGGAGATCTTAGATAAAACTGAAGGAAATCTTTAGAAGGAGTAAGACCTTTTTCTTTAGCAGTAAGGAATGTATGAGAATGACTGAAAATAAAGCTGGATGCCTGCAGCTTCAGTGATCACTTTACCCATTCTGTAAGTGGCTGGCCAGCACTCATGGAACGTTAGATAGTTCATAGTAGTAATAATATTGTATGTGTTACCTGTCACATTTCATACGCTCTGAATATTGCAGTGTGTGTTAAGGATTTACATATACATATGCAGGATTTTTTTGTTATATGATGTCACTTTGTATATATGTTATATTGTGCTGAACTTTAGAACTCAACATTGTAGCCTATGCTAACTGAACACCACAGTATGTTGTGAATACTGCATTTCAATTCTAAAAATCCTTATACCATATAGTTTAATATTCAGTACTCTTTCAAACATTTATTTGTTATGTGTTTTGTTGAATGACTTTCAATTAACCTAATTGTATTAAAATTAATGAAGAGACATTTGTTTTCAAAGAAGTTGCTGTTTAAGTGTCAGTCCTTTGACGGAAGGGCTGTAGCCATGTTCTCTCAAGGGCAAACCAAGGCAGACAGTCCTATGGAGTTTTTTCTCAGTGATTGTAAACAGGAACCCTTGGTGAACCTTTGTAAAACCCGCAGGGCGGACCACAGTAATTATCTATAGAGATAAGGCTGAGAACAGCATTGTCAATATACTTAAGCCAGTTTAGTGCCTGGTGGGCACTGAAGTTTTAAGGTACCAAATTGGGCATCCCTGGATGAGTCTGTTGGAGGCATTATACTAAAAGTAGTGGCCAAATTTCTGAGGAAAAACTGTCTACAGAGTTCTTTCTAGTTCAATCTACAGTTTGTCTTCTATAATTTTACAGCTCCTATAGTTTGTCTCAATTTAAATCTTAATATCAGTCTTAGACTTAATTCTCAGTTCTTAAATTAGTTGAGTCAAACTCTTAGACGTTATAGTCTTTCTATAGCTCTTACTCCTCTAGCATTTCCTATAAGCTCTCCACCTCCCACTCAAGAATTAAGGAACCTGCACATCAGCATACAATACTGTCCTTTATTTCTTACCAGATATCTCTATCAAGAAAAGGTATGAGCATATTAATCTAAAAAGCTTTAGTATATAAAATCAAATGTATCTCAAACATTATTGCCTTTGATTTTAATTTATTATTATTCATTTAATTATTCTATTTTATCTCAAAAGTCTTTAAGGCTATATTTTGTTCTCTGTAAAAATGTCTTTGTCATACATCCTGAGGGTCCTTGCAAAACTCTGTGTAGCCTAATTCTGGAACAAAAACCTTCTGAACAAATTTATCAGTGAACCTATAACCCCTGTTCTATAAACAAAAATCATGCAACAGACTCTTCAGACACTTTACAAGCAGTCAGAAGTTTTTGGTACCCAGTTACAGTAGTACATGTTACAGGATCAAACTGTAGTAAAGTCTGCATCCTTACATGTCAGCCTCCACTTTGGCATCTGACCCTAGCGGTCTGAACTTTTCACTTCTTCACTTCTCTAAAATTAAAACTAAAAAGAAAAATTAGAAATTATTCCAACCACATCCAATCCTTACATAAGGCCTTTATTCTAAATCAGATAAACTACTTTTTCATTAATAAGAAGAATTTGATCTATTTTTTTCCAATTATTTCTTATTTCTGTGCTCAGGATTTAGACACTTTCTGTAGCGAGTGAAGACAAATCTCTATCAGGTGTGGCCTTATTTACATAGAACTTAATTTCTCAATTGACATGCATTTTTATTGACTGGAGATTATACATAATTCAGGTGCTATCTGGACATCTGCCTTGACGAGTATAGCTGTTACAACATATTTTGCCCAGATAAAAACCCACTCAAAATGCTACTGTCTTGCAGCATTTATACCCATGTATTCTGATGTCTAAAACTAAAATTGTAGAAAAATGAATTCCCTGTATTTGCAAAATGGTTTTGTTTTTAACTATATGCTGTCAAAACAGATGCACAGCTTCTACACTTCTCTGGAAATATTTGGGCTATATCTGAAGGAATACTTCTTTTAGTTCCTAGGCATTTTTAGGTGATTATTGTTTTCTAGCTCTTTTCCGGGTGCAGTTGATTTATTTATATGTGCTGATAAAATAGGAAGCTATTTCAAAAACATGGCAAATGACAGCTGTGGTAGAATCACACACTAAGGTCTGGGCTACATTCTGGAGTTAGGTTGATGTAAGGCAGCTTACGTCAATCTAACTCTGTAAGCGTTACACTAAAATGTAGTTCCCGGTGTTGTACCTCTACTCACTACACCAACTTAAAGACCACCACCTCCACAAGAGGTATAGCGTTTAAATTGATGCAGTTATGTCAACACAGAGTCAGTGTAGATACGATAGTGCTTAAGACTGTTGCTGTCTTTCAGAAATCATCCCCCAGTGCTCCACACTGGCAGTTAAATGGGTGCAAGCACTTCTGGTGAGCTGTAACGTGGATGTGTAAAACCAACTGAATTACTGAAAGTTGATGTAACTTAGGTTGACTTAATTTTGTAGTGTAGACATGCCCTAAGACTATAGAATACGAGAGGATGGAAGTATTTACAGTTTGAGGTGTTGTATAGTTCAATGTACCTGCATTATGCAGCAGTAGATATAAAAAGGGGCCAATTGATAACAGCTTAAGAGTTGAAAGAAAGTACTGAATGGCATCAGTCCTCCCATCCCACCATAATTCATGGAAAAGAATTTACAGTTAAATACACAGAGGTAGTTGGGAAGCCAGAATGAAATTACTTTTGCTTTCCTCCTCCAAGATGATCGGCAGAAACAGCCTTGGAGCAAATCAAGCCTGGTGAGGGCAACGGCTGAACGGAAAAAAAGGGGCCCAGCGAAGGTGGGGGTGGGATCTGGCGGAGACGGGCCCTTCCTATGTGACGGGCCTTCGCTCTGCGTTGGAACCTGGCCCTCGGCAGGAGGAATGAGGGCCCCGGCCGGTAAGCCTCCCCCGGGGAGGGGCGGCCAGCGCCTGGCGCCCGCCTGCATGGGACGGGTGGGGTGGGCCTGGAGGCCCAAGGGCTACGCGCGCGATTTTAGCCGCGCGCTCCCCGCCCCCGGCAGCCGCAGGCGGCGCCTGGGGGAAGGCGGTTGGTCCCCGAATCCCGCCCAGCTGATAGGCCCACTGTGGCGCGAGGGCGCTGCGGCGGCTCCCGTCATCGCGCGGACAGGGCGCGGGCGCACAGCCTGCTGGGAGCGCTGGGCCAGCAGGCGGCCCCGCCCCCACGCGCGCGCGCGTCACCGCTGGAGGAAACAAGGCGCCGGCACGTGCTCGGACGGGACGGGTCGGTCTCGAAAGAACTTCCGCTCCCCCTTCTTCCCCCAGGCGGCTACTTCCGCTTCCTTCCGGGGCGGGTTCAAAGGTCGCGCCCGCGGTAGAGGCGGAAGAGCGGTAGCCGGAGAGAGGGGGCCAGGTAACGGCCTCCTGCCGCGGGCCCCCAGCCGTCCCGGGCCTGCCGTTTCCCGGGTGCGCCCGCGCCCGCTCCCGCAGGGGGGACGGGCCCCCGGGCTGCGTCCCGCGCGAGGGCTGGGCTGTCCGCGAGACCCGCGGCTGCCGCTGTGAACGCAACTGACCCGCCGGCTCGCGCCGGGCTGGGCCCGTCTCACGCAAAGCGGCCCTCGCCGCGCTGCCGGAGGCTCCCGGGGACGGGACGGGGCAGGGACCTCCGGAGCTAAACGGCTCAGGCCGGTAACGCAGGCGGGACAGCGCCTCTGGTGGATGTGGCCCGAAGGCGGACGCGCAACACCCGCCGGACAGTGACCTAGACCATCTCCAACCCTCCAGTGCCCCTCCCCGCCCGCCGGGGTCTCTGCGGCGACGTTAGACGTGGCGTTTGCTCGGCTTTGTAGCCGAGAGCAAACATCGCCCGCCTTCCCTTGGCTGTAGGCGGCTTTGCTAACAATCAACGTCAGCTCGCCATCGTCCGCACGTTCTGCCCATCTGTACAAACATCCCCCCACCATCCTGCTGTTCTGTGCTCTAGGAGGGAGCTGAAATGTAAAAAAGATATAAGGCCCCTGGCAGAGAACACCTTGCAGATAGATCTCTCTGCTGATAGTATGGTGCAGGGAGAAAAGTGCTGTCAAGTAAGCAGTTCCCCAGGTATTTAGGGCTTTATAGGTAGAGACCAGTACCTTAAATTCCACCCACATTTCAAAAGGTAGTCAATACACACCCTAGTTATCGCAGGTTTTTGTAATTTGTCGTGGACCTTTGGTCACTTCTTGTGCCTGTGTCTGCCAGGACTACTTCACCATTATACATCTTTCAGCTGCTTCAGACAACTCTCTCTCTTTCTAATCAACCTAAACGTAAGAATGGACATACTGGTCAAGATCAGTGGTCCACCTAGCCCAGTATCCTGTCTTCTGACAGTGACCAATGCCTGAAAAATGTTTCACATACCCTTTCATAACTACACAGGCCTTGTGCTGTCACTACATTCCTGGCCAAATCAGTATTCATGACTGAAAGGCAGTTTATTTGTTATTTTCTCTGTATCAAGCTGAGCAAATTAATCTAGTGTATGATTTTCCCCCACCTATACACTTAAAAACTTAAAAATCAAATTGTTTAAAAATGTTTCCATCTGGTTTTCTAGAATGGCTTCCTTTGGGTGGAAGAGGAAGATCGGTGAGAAAGTTTCAAAGACAACTTCCCAGCAATTTGAAGCTGAAGCTGCTGATGACAAAGGTCTAGTTGATAATGATGATGTTGACTGGCTCCATGCAACTAAGAGAAGAAAGGAGCTTCTGTTGGAAGACTGCATGGAGAAAAGTAAACAGCTGAAAGATGAAGGTGCACAGTTGGCTGAAAATAGGAGGTACCCATGTTATTTTAATCTTTATTGGTGTGACAACACTAAATACCATTTTATTTGTTTCTAACAGGTAAGAAGTGTGCTGTAGAGGCTTCTAGATTCATATATGTTTAAAAACTAAATGCTGTTTAGCTGCTTATGCAATCCAGTACTGAATCAGTCATTGCCAGAGCTGAGTGAATAATTGATTTTTTTCAATTTGGTGGCTGAACCAGAAAATCCAAATTTTGAAACAAAATTGATTTCTGTTGTTTTTTCCTAATGAAAAACTGAAAAAGAATTGTTCAAGTCAAATAAAACATTTTGAACAGTGATTCAAAATGACATTTTTAAACAACATTTTGAACTGACACAGTTTGATTAAAAAGTGTTGTGTCAAATTGACAGTTTGACTTTTTCAAAACTTTCCTCCCCTTTTATATTTGGTCAAAACTATTCACTGAATTTGACACACAACTGCATTTTTTGCAAATTTACTAATTGACTGAAAAATTTCATCCAGTTCTAGTCATTAGCATTTGACAGCTCTTTGTTGGTCTACATGAAATTAATTTATAGTCTTCCCTTTTGTTAGTAGGTATGTGTTCAAACCACAGAAAACAGCACCATATGTGGCATGACTAGGTATCTTTGATGGTAGTCTCAGCAAAGAGAGGAAAAACTTACTGAACGTGGAAACACCTTCTTAGGTTGGGGTACTCAGATTCAAGGTTTTGCTAACTTTGGAGGGGTGAAGTAGAGACACTTCCACTGTCACTATTATGCTGCATCCAGAAAAAGAATTTAAGATAGAGAATATATTTAGCTTATTAATAAGATAAATTAATAGCTTTTTGTGTTTTAGTTCTGTTATTTTAGGCCTAAAGTATTGACATCCCTCAAAAACAGCTTAACTAAAATCAGCTTTAAGTATTTAGTCAATATTTTTAAAATTAGCAACATTAACTCCTTATGTTGATATGCATACCAGAAAAAACAGATTACACCACATACCAAGATGCACTGTTAATCACAGCCTTTGCAATCATTCAGCATTGGAAGTACCACTTAATCTGTTTCATCTTTTTGATTTATACATTTAGATTGTATTTTCAAGCTTGACAATATGAAAACACGCCTATTCTATTGTGTTCTATAGGGTTTTATACAGTCATCGCCATAATATTCCTAAACACCTGCATTTATGTAGCTAAGTATTTCACTTAATACCTACCCTGGATGTATATTAGGTACAAGATGGATTTGTACTATTCATTCGTTCGTTCGTTTGTTGTTGTTGTTTTTGCTTTGGGATATTGGACATAATGAAGGAATTCTTGACTCATTACATATCTGGTTTTTTTTTTTTATCTTTTTATTTTATATTTGTGTATTATGTAAAATGCAATAAAGCTTTTAAACAATAACAAAGAATATCTGGAATGTACATGGGCAGGACATGGGGTAGTATTAAAATTCACGTAAAAAGCTTAAATTCACTTAATTTTTAGTAACTAAATATTTTGTTAACTCTTTTTTGTAAGTGGAATATATTCTCAGTCCTAACAGTGCAAAGTGTTTTGTCTGAACATTTTATTTTTTCCACTTTAACTGAGGCCTACTGTAAATTACAACTTACCAAAGTTTCTAATTCTCATATTGTAGGCTGCATAAAAAGTATAAATTCTGCCACCACAGTCTGTGGGCTTTTATGGGTGTTACACACTACACTAAAAGTATGTTGACAGGGCTTAAAACTTTCTGGCACACCCTAGGTTTTAAAAAAGATTAAAAAGGTTGCATGTAGTTCAGAAACCAAAACCTTCAGTACTCTTAAGTCTTTTCATTACTGCATTGTACTGAGTGATGGAGGGCCTGAAAGTGGGTTGGCAAACCCAATGTAATTGTCTTCAAGGAATAGTCATTCTTTCTGATGCAAAAGTGGTTCATTTTAACCTTGTTTTAGATATAGGCATTGTATATTATCATTTTATTGTAATTTTATACATGTTCAGTCCCCAGGGTCAAAACGGTCTTAATATTTTAAAAATTTATTGTAGGTAATATGGCAGTGGTGTTAAGATTTGAGTGAGACAACTTAGTACACAGTTTTGGAATGGTATTTCTTGCATGGGGGAAGCCTGGAAGAAGATATAAAGTTGGAAAGAAGGAAACAAAGGGGTATTGAGGCTGACAGGGATCCCTGATGGAAGGGGTGGAGGAGGAAAGCAAAAGGAGGAGAAAGTCTAGGAAAGAATTATGTAAATACTTGAAAACAAAGACAACACAATTGACTTAATATGAAGTGGAGGGAGTCAAAGGGTGTGCATGTATTGTGATGAAAGGAGTGGGAAGAAAATGATCTTTGGCAGCAGCATTTTTAATGGACTTCAGGAATGGGTGAAATAGGTGAAAGAAAGAAGAGTAGGAGGTTACAGGATTCAGGGCGGAATAAGGAGCAGATTAGAAATTTGGATTAGGAAAGAAAGGGCAGATCCTTGAACTCTTGTGGAAGAGTGTAAAGGTTTATCACTGCTTAGATGTGATGGAAGTAGGAGGGGGGAAGTCAAAGATGCTCCCTCAGGGGATCGGGAAGATGATTATGTTATCAGCTATAAGTGATGTTGTGGAGAGGATTTGAAGATAAAGATAAGATCAGTTTTGACCAGGTGGAGCTTGTCATAATGCTGATCATTCAAGATGAGATATCAATAAAGGCTTGAACAACAGGAGTCCTGTAGCACTTTAAAGACTAAGAAATTTAATTTCTCCAGGCATAAGCTTTTGTGGGCTGCAACCCACTTCCTGAGATGGCATCTGAGGAAGTGGGTTGCAGCCCACCAAAGCTTATGACTGCAGAAATTAAATTTCTTAGTCTTTAAAGTGCTACAGGACTCTCATTGTTTTTGCTGTATACCGACTAACACGCTACCGTTCTGGAGCTTTTCAGTAAAGGCTTGCTTACCCACAAAAGTTACACTTAAATTGGACCAAAAATCAGGTTAGTTAAACCAATGCAATGTTCTCTGTGGGCACTTACAGGCTTATATGGCAGAAGCTAAACTGATATATCAGTTTAAGTCTGTTTTAGGAGTGTCCTTACAGAAAGTTGCATTGGTTAAAGTAAACCAGTTTAGAATCTTACCTTTCGTTAAACCAGTGCAACTTTGTGAGTAGACTAGGTGTAATGGAGAAATCCAGATTGGAATAAGTACTAATGTCCTGTTTCTGTTCATGATCCTTGAAGTTTATGATACGGAGAGTTAATAGTAAAAAAAAGTTAGAGGAAAATTTGACTTTGAGAGAAAAAGTAAATTAACTTGTTGGTATTATTGTGGATAAGCTTAGGCTGGGTCTACACTGAGTGCGGCAAATTTGCCGCCGTCGGATCGATTGCTCTGGATCGACTGAGCAGTCTGTGTAGACCCGCTCAGTCGATCCAGCAATTGATGCAGGAAAACCATCCCAGTAAGTAGCGCTGTGTTGAAGGGAACACTGTTCCCTTGGACACAGCGCAGGGTGGATGGCGCGCAGAGGAAACGCTGCGAAATCGATGGAAGATACACAAGTGATTTACGTCACTTGCGTATCTCCCATTGACTGCCACTGAATCCCAAAGGTAAGTGTAGACCGGGCCTTAATCTATTTCTTGCTACCCTGCAACAGGAGTTGTGATGGCAGCTGTTCAGTAGATGGAGCTAGAGACCTTTATAACCTACACCCCTCTTTGAAGAAATGTTGCTTATTCTTAAGAGGGGGAGGAAAGGCAGCCAAATATCTTATTTCTTAAAGGCAGGAAAATTACTGAATTTTTAAAAGTTCTCACTAATAATTTGCATTTTATTTTGTAGTTGTGCAGATTTTATTTTTTTAAAAAGTTCAGAGTTTGCAGAACCCTCACATTTCTGCTGACATGTATTCCTTATTCCATTTTGTACTTAATAAAATAACTCTCTAAAAGCCCAGCACATGCTATGTAGCATAGTGATAAAGCATTTCAAGAAGACTACTTCTTAATTCAGAGCAATCTAAAAGTTGGCCAATGTCCTAGATGTTCACCTTTGTTTGAAGATGATAAATAATTGGTTTCTCTGTTTCTCACATGTTAATATAATTTATATTCCCAAATCGATGCTTCTTGTTGTGGGCAGAAGTAGGCAATATGCTTATCTTGATATCAAGGAGATTGCTTACTGGTTGTACAGGCTCTTTAGAAATTCCTCTGTTTATCATTTGTTAATTAATTGGTTTTTTTGTTTTTGTTTTGTTTTTGTTTTTTAATTTCTCAATTTACAGGGAAATCCTATTTACTCTTCACTTGATAAATTTATTTTTTCTTTTCTTGATATAGACCAGATTCCCTTCTGTATGTTTGGTGTGGCAGTTGGCAGGATGAGATTCTACAATAAAGGTTTAGTAGAAAAGTGGGAAAGGATTAATAAGTGAAGATACTTTTCTCCTCTTGAGTCACCATACCCTCATTTATTTATCTGTATGCACATACACTATTTCTTACTCCATAAAATTTTATAATGCTTGTATTCAAACAATTTAAGAGTGTGTTTTTTGTTTAAATGTACATTAAATACTAGTGTACTAATGAGTTTTTGAAGCATGAAAAAAATAAATTTTTTTCCTGACCAACTTTATTTGCAATACTTAGAAGTAGCTAAAATGGCAGAACAGAGATCATGGAGTGGAAAGCTTTCTTTTCTCTGTCAAGGAAGTTGATGTTATTTGCATAATGAGAATATAATTAAATGTTTCCCCAGAAGATCTAAAAGCCATTTCTGGGGTGAAACATCGCAACTGTTTGATTAGGTTTAATTACATTACACAGTAGTCCAGGGCAAGAAGTGAACAGTATTGTATCTAGCGAAAACTGCACATAAATGTAGATTGGCAGAATGTTAATGGTTCAGTTTAGAATTTGGCCAGGACATCAAGCTGATATCACCCATATTCTTACAAAAATGTTGATGGGATATTGGTGGTCAGGACATCAGTTTGACTGTTTCATCAGAAAGAAAGCATCTGTGGAATACATTAACCATGCCAAGGTATTTCAGAACTGACTTGGAAGGAAGATTGTTGCCTACTCAGTTACCATATTTGCCTAGCTTGTGAGATGTGGTGGGATCAATATGCTTGCAGACAGAGTTTTCCTGGCAGATCTGATTCCGTATTTAATAAATAAGCAGTTCTGCTTATTAGTTTATATATTTGTATATCATATAGTTATATTGTTTTAGGAGGCTTTCTGTCTTAATTTATTTTTTACATTTTTTAAACTTGAAAGGTTTGCATTTGTTTCATATTCTGTTACAGAAAAAATGAGCTAATACAGATTTTCATTCATATGACATTAAATATAAAGACATAGAGTGACAAACAACACTTGTATTTTCCCCATTATGCCTCCTTTATGCAAATGCTGGTAGCTGGTTTAGAAACACCCCTGGTTTACATACAGATATTGGAGAGCAGGAATCAGTAAGTTGTGTTTTATTAGTCAGTAATTCTTGTTAGGTGAGAAAAATGTTCAGCAACAACCTATTGAAAAGATTTTTCTAACCACACTTCATAATGTGGATAGTTTTTACAATTAATAAAATTACTATGGTATGTGATGCATAAAACACAAAATCAGTGGTGAAGTAAATGTTTCCCAAGTTATTTAATATTTTGAACTAAAGTAATTTCTTGGCCACCAGGAATATCCTACATATAAAAACATGACTGTGTAAACTGTGAATATTGTGATGGCTTTTGAACTTTGAAATGCAGATAGATAATGTCTTTGGTAGCACCTTAGAAATGGATTTTGTAAACAATGCTATCCAGGTTATTATTGGGTACAGCTACCTCAGTAAGAAAAAGACTTCTGCTTAAAAAAAATAACATCACTTCGGCTTTAATACACAATCCAAAGGATGTGTGTGTGTGTTAATAGTTATCCTCAATGGGTTCTTTGGTTCTGGAGGGGTGAGAGACTAAGGAGCCCTTGCTCAACCTCTTCTCTGTCTCTGTTGCTGTTGGGAGGCCTCATTAAGGTTGCACAGTTACAAAAGTCAAATGTGGAGGTTGCTAACACAACATTAACTTAGCTGTATTAGACATGTGTTGTTTTCTATTAGTATTTTCCTTGCTAAATGAATAATGCATTAGTTCATGTTATTAAATGAATGCTACAGATTACGTAGGATGTGCAGTGTGGGTAAACTATTGTTGCTTTAGCAACTTTTGTGTTTCCTGACTTTGTTTTTACTGTTCCACAAACATAGGTTTTCTAGAGTTAAAATACACGTGCTTCACAAACTAAACAGAATTTGAATAGAGAAATATGGTGTTCTCATTTTAAAAAGTTTAGTTTAATTTTTACGTCCTTAAATTTTGCTTGAACTGCCACTCTTTTAGCATAAGACCAGCTGTATCGCGTCAGACCAATAGTCAGTCTAGCCCAGTATCCTGTCTTTCGACGGTGGCCAATGCCAGGTGCTTCAGAGGGAATGAACAGAACAGGTAAATCATCAAGTGATCCATCCCCTGTTGCCTCTTTCCAGCTTCTGGTAAATAGAGGTTAGGGACACTTCAGAGCATGGTTTGCATCCATGCCTATGCTGGCTAATAATCATTGATGGACCTATCCTCCATGAATTTATCTAGTTCGTTTTTGAACTCTGTTATAGTCTTGGCCTTCACATCTTCTGGCAAAGAGTTCCATAGGTTGGCTGTGCATTGTGTGAAGAAAATACTTTCTTTTATTTGTTTTAAACCTGCTGCCTATTAATTTCACTTGGTGACCCCAGTTCTTGTGTATTGAGAAGGAATAAATAACACTTCCTTATTTATTTTCTTCACACCAGTCATGATTTTATAGATCTCTATCATATCTCCCCTTAGTTTTCTCTTTTCCAAACTGAAAAGTCCCAGACTTATTAATGCCTCCTCATTAATGGATGTTGTTCCATACCCCTAATCATTTTTGTTGCCCTTTCCTGTACCTTTTCCAGTTCCGATATATCTTTTTTGAGATGGGCGACCAGATCTGTATGCAGTATTCAAGATGTGGACATACCATGGATTTATAAAGCGGCAATACAATATTTTCTGTCTTATCTATCCCCTTCCTAATCATTCCCAGCATTCTGTTAGCTTTTTTGTCTGCTGCTGCACATTGAGTAGATGTTTTCAGAGACCTATCCCCAATGACACCAAGTTCTCTTTCTTGAGTCATAACAACGAATTTAGACCCCATCATTTTATATGTATAGTTGGGATTATGGGATTTCCAGTGTGCATTATTTTGAATGTATCAACATTGAATTTCATCTGTCATTTTGTTGCCCAGGTCACCCAGTTTTGTGAGATCCCTTTGTAACTCTTCATAGTCTGCTTTGGATTTAACTATCTTGAGTAGTTTTGTATCCTCTGCGTGTTTTTTCACTTCACAGTTTACTCCTTTTTCCAGGTCATTTATGAATATGTTGAACAGTACTGATCCCAGTACAGACTACTGTGGGACCACTGTTTAACTCTCTGCATTCTGAAAATTATTTATCCTTTGTTTCCTATATTTTAATCCATTACTGATCCAGGAAAGAACCTTTCCTCTTAATCCATGACAGTTTATTTTACTAAAGATCCTTTGGTGAAGGACCTTGTCAAAGGCTTTCTGAAATCTAAGTACGCTGTATTCATAGAACACCCTTGTCCACATGCTTGTTGACCCTCTCAAAGAATTCTAGTAGATTGGCGAAGCGTGATTTCCCTTTACAAAAAGCATGTTTACTGTTCTCCAACAAATTGTGTTCATATGTGTCTGATAATTCTGTTTTTTACTATAGTTTCAACCAATTTGCCTGATACTGAAGTTAGGCTTAATGGCATGTAATTGCCGGGATCGCCCCTACAGCCTTTTTTAAAAATTGGCCTCATCTGGTACAGAAGCTGATTTAAATGATAGGTTACACACCACAGTTAGTAATTCTGCAATTTCATATTTGAGTTCCTTCAGAACTGTTGGGTGGATTCCATTTGGTCCTGATAATTACTGTTTAATTTATCAATTTGTTCCAAAACGTGCTCTAATGACACCTCAGTCTGGGACAGTTCCTCAGATTTGTTACTTAAAAGAATAGATCAGGTTTGGGGATCTCCCTCACATCTTCAGCCTCTTCGTTTTTAACCAGCATCATCATGATGAGAAAAAGCTCTCCACTGTTAAAATTCTTTGCTGAGCTACAAGAAAATTATACTCATGAATTCTTTGTACATGTATACTCCCAGCATCTAACCCAGCTATATCACTAAGCATCAATGACTTTAGTTGTGAAGCAGGGACGTAGATCCGTGTGGGGTAAGGACCTAAGGTCCTGGTCTGGGGACATGTCTACAGGGAATGGAGGATTTAAAATATGTTGAAAATACCTTCTTTGTGTTAAGCTAGATAATCAGTATAAAACACTGATTCTATAAAATTAATTTCTGTTGACAAAATAGCCTTTTTCAAAGAATACTTTTTTTTTGAAGACAAAATATTTTTGCTTTAATTTTGTTTAAAGTGAAAATAGGGCAGGTGAAGTATGTCAAACTGACAACTCTGGAGACTGAAGTCTGCTGTGTATTCATAGAAAAAGAAAGCAAAAGGCAGCAACAATTCAATTCTTTGCCATAGTAGGATGCTCAACCCTGATCTAGAGAAACCACCTCTACTAAGAGAGAGAGGATTTTTCGGTGCCTTGTTGTCTCTGCTGATATTGCTAACAGGCCTGCCAATTAATGTCAAATGGTTGTGGCTGTGGGTAGGCACTGGGTCCACCATTACATTAAATTGTATTAAAAACACCAGCTCATTTCATATTGCCCACTAAATATCTGTCGGGTGGTAACGACTTCCAGTCCTTAACTAGCTGGGTAAGATTTGAATTGGTGACTCTGTAAAGAATTTTTAACTAAATATCATATGTTAAAAGCTTTCACTGTAGTATTCTCTTACTAATAATGACTTACTTCTTTTCCTTCTTTGCTCTATATTCTAGATCATCATATTTCAGGATAAACATAAAATAGCTTATGTTTAACTCCTGGTTTCCTGATGGACGTAAACATGCATTCTATCAAAGAAATTAGGTGCTTTTATTTTTTTAATAAAGGGTAGTTATAATTCTAAGCACCAGCACTACAGGAGGATTCACTGGGGCTCTGTGCAGACTCTGGGCATGCCTACGTGCTGCTCTGCAGTTTGGACTGTGGGGCATAAATAGCAGTGGGCACCGAAGTGCTGCATTATAATTCCCCTCATGTGAGTACTACAAGCATGAAGTAAAAGCATCCTAGTTTGCATTTATATAGCCCTCAAACAGGACTGCATTAATGTGAAGTAGGAGCATATTAGTTCATACCTGCAACAGTTGCAGCACAGCACTTTGGTGCTCACTGCTTACTCCTCTGTAGTCAGAAATGTCAGGGCAGTGTAGATGCTCCCTATGAGAGCTACCTGCATGGATTCTTTTGTAGAATTGGGGCCTCAATCACTGTGTTTTGTTGGTAAGATGGTAACTTTTAGGGAGCTGGGGAAGGACTTTACTTTTCACACTGATCTAGATTTTTTTTTAAATCTTATTTAGCTGATAGGTAGTCCAGTGGTCAATTTGTTTAGAGATTAAACACTCCTCTAAGAAGCATCCCAGGCACAGGGGGGTGAAATAGCAAGAATTAGGAACTTAGATATGTCTAACCTAACTGATGCAGGCAATTTTTGTGCAAGACTGGATTTCACAAGTGAATTTGTTTACACAGGGAGAAATATATTCTTAGGGCACATTTCTGAAGTTATGTTTCTTATGTTCCAGATATTTTCCTGATCTTTTGACAAAAAGTTGTTTGTAGCTTTTAGTTTATGGGTCAGAACTTAGTGTGTTCAGGACGCATCTTAATCTTACTGAATTTGTTTAGCTCAATATTAAGTGCAGAAAGTATTTTTATAGTGTTTAACATCCTCACATCAATTGGTACCAGTAACATTTCAATTTTAGTCTACATGTTAATTATTATTGTCAGTTTTATTATTTCTCTCTCCTTTGGTGAAAGAGCTGTTGCTTCCTGGTGATGCTTCCAGCTGGCTTGTGTCATTGAAAAGGCCTCAGGTTGCTTCTATATAAATTTGTTCTGTTTATCTTTGATTTGGTTACTTTCCTCTGATTCTGGCAATATTATTGTCTGACAGTTCATCATTCTGCTGTTAAAAGAAGAATTCAGTTTTTAACTGGTTTTCCTGATGTTCTGATTTCATTTGTAGATATTTCCATGTTTATGTGTAGAGGAAATTATGGATGTTATGAAAACATTTCATGTGAATTTTGTTTTTTTTAATAATATACTTTGCATTAGAACTTGTTACTGTCATTTGAGAATAGAGAACTATAGGATTGTAGCATCAATACTTATTTGGACCCTTTGTATGTTTTTGTATATATGTATGCTACTGTGCATGCATAAATACTGAAGGGAAAGCTTGTACTCAAACAGCTGTAAACAGTCAGTTTGTTTTCAAACTGAAAGCATACTACATTCAGTAGCTAATTTTGAAATTCCTGTTTAAAGAGGGAATCAGAGCTCTCTATTGCCTGTCATTGCAATCAAACTATAAGGGACCATTTCCCCTACGGAAGGAAGATCATCCAAATACTTGGATAATCCTCATTGCCTTTACTAGTGGAAAAGCCCTCATGCTTCCCTAATAAATCTGCTTAGATTGGGTCCCTAGTTTGATCCATAACTCAAGTAATTTTATTTTAAAATTATTCTTGGAAATATATGTCAAGTTACATATAAAGTGATAATATGTGTAGATAATGTTAATCGAGTGGAAGCACATTAAAAAAAAAGTAGCTCCTCTCAGATGAGAGTTCCATGTGGATCTAATCCTCCAAATTAAAGTGTTCCATATAGAGGAACCATATCTCATAAGTTTTATTCCACTGTCCTCTTAATACATGTTATATTACCTGAAATTAGTGAATCTCAATCAGTTAGTAGATTTTTATATTTTGTTTGATTTTACACTTGGTTTCCACAAATTCAATATTTGCTTCTTGGTAATTAATGGAAAATGAATTAACAAAATACTCAAATTCCCCCACTACAAGCCTAATCCATTTTATTCCTAGCAGATTTAGCAAAGGACATAGAGTTTCTATTTATGTCCAAGTAGGATTTGTGGATTTGAGCCAATAAATTATACTAATGGTACACTTCCATGAACCCTGATCAATTTGATGATGACTTTGCTATATTTTATTAGAGATTATAGGAGAGTAGTTTAATCTGTGGGTGATAAAAATGCTGCATCTGGATATATCTATTACACATTGAACATTTCTGTAACATACACAAAGAATTTGAATAATCATAAGAAACCACTCCATCCAAATTTCTGTTTCATACTTGAGGAGTATATAACACTTTTCTGTAGTTAACATTTGAAGACATGAAAGGTAATTCCAAAATGCTTTCATAATGAAATCTGTGATCTGCAGATAAATTCCGAATTGCAAGGTTTTGTAAGCATGCATTTTTGTTGAAATAGGGTAAAGAACACTTTATTTTTTTAAATTATTGTATGAAGCACAAATGGTCATAGGGTCAAAAAGTAATAAAATATTCCCTATGAGAAATACGTTTGGACACTGGCATACATGAATTTATTGTTTTATGTGCATGTGATCTGTAAGTTCAAAGAATAGTTTCCCACAGGTAACTGGTGGGCATTTAAAACTAACATTTAACTAGTGTTTTAGAAATGTTAAAATGTTAAGTGTTAAAAGTGTTTAAAAATGTTGAAATTTAACATTTTAACTAGTTTAAAACTAACATTTAAAACTAAGTCTTGATAGATCAGTGGAAAATGTACAGTTGAAAACAGTCCTGCATTGTCTGGGAGATGTATTCTGTGAATGAACTATCTTTTCTGTCTAATTTCTGTGACTGTTCTTGTGACGGAAGTAATGGACTCATCTTTAGTGTCCAACCTTTTGCTGGGCAATAAATCAGAAATTTGGCTGGAGAGAGAACACATGGTAAATGTGTTTTAAAATGCTACTAGTTTCCAGGGTAGATGTATGAAAGACTACTCGGAAACAAATTAAATATGTCCAGAACTAAGGGTATGTGAAAATTGTTTGCTAGTCTTTTAAGAACAAAAAGAAAGATACTGAAAATTGAAGGTAATGGGAACTGGAACGAACCATTAATCTCCCCAGGGGAGCTCGGGCAAGATAATGTTCTATACTGAAGGAGTAGGAGTTAGGTTAATGACTCACTCCTGACTCAGGTGAGAAATGATGTCAAAACTCCAGAGAGCTAGTGAGTTGAGCTGATGTGGGGCTTTGGGCACTGGAACAAGTACATATACCAGAAGAAATAATGCCAGCATTAAGCGAAGTCCAGAATAGTGGGTGTTATTTACTCAGGAGTTACAGAGAAACAGTTCTGGGTCAGGTGCTTATTGAAGTTGAGCTTTTTGAAGTTGAGTTTTTTTGCGGTACAACAGTATGTGCTAAATTATGTTTAAACCCAAAGGTTAGCCTGTTACCTTTCAAAAGCTTTCTCTGTCTTGTCTCTTTAAGAGATCTAGGGAGAGTAAATATACAAAAGTGGTAATTTAACTCTTCAAGTATATTTTGTAATCTTGTAGATGAAGATACCCAAGTGGATCTTGAAGTTAAAATTTTAATAAAAATAGCTATAATTTCAAATAATTAACAAACCCCTCTGAGCGTCAGGGTTGTGAGCCCAATGGCTTCATGTTAACATATATGGACATATGGCAGATTGTTCACTTTTTATTTGTGTTGCCCTGAGTCTAAGAAGATCATTAAAAAATTTTTTTAGAAAAATACTGTATTTGTGTTTTAGTTCAGTGTCTTAATTGAACAATCAAGCAGAACAGGTATAGCATTCCTTTTATTCTCATTTTCCCTGTTTGATAATGTCCTTTCTGGAAGAGGCTGAAACTTTCCCACTGAAACCAGCTTCAGAATGTTTCTTTCAAAGGCAGTATTGAAAACTTTGAGATAGATGACAGAAACCTTCTCATTGCTGGCAACTTTATGAACCTTTTCAAGAACAAGCAAAGGTTTTAGAAATAGCAGGAATATTTAATATGGACTCATATCTCACTTTTCATCAGCAGGATTTTTTTTCTTGTTACCCCAAATGACTTGACTTTGTTGAACATTTTTGTTACACACTGAGAGAGCAAGTTCTCAAGGGAACCAGAAGTTATATAGGTTCTATTCCTAGATATGATGTTAATTTTGCCTTCCTCTTCTTATCTCTGTTTTCAGTATTAAACATTGTGATTAATTCTTCTCAGGAAAGTTTCTTAAAACAATCTTAAGAATTAACCCTGCAGTTAGATGAGAGAGAGCTGCCTCTCAACGGAGCCATTTATCAGATCTAGACTAGAGGAAGAAAAGAAGTTATCTAAAGAAATACAATTTGTTTAACAGTAGAGAAGACCATGCAATCCTTCTTAGAACATGTAATTCTGTTTACTGCTCAAAATGTAACTCATTTACCACATCTTGCTTATTACAGAATAAGGGCTAAAGTGAAGAATATGCCCATTGGGGATTAATTTGGACAACCTTTCCGAAGTGTTTTGTTCAGGGTTTCAGTTAAGGTCTGTGTAGTTTTATTTGACAGCAGTAGAGTCCAACTCTTTCAGTAGTTTGTATGGATTTTAAAAGGTCAGATAATATTCAGCAGGAGGAAGCACTGTAGTCTAGGAATTAAAGTGGAAAGCATGAGGACTGAAAATCCAGATACCTTGGTTCTGTTCTCAACTGACTTGTGCTTTGACCTTGGTCAAGCCATGGATCCTTTCTGTGCCTCAGTTTTCCCATGTGTAAAATGGGGATAATACTAACTTTATAATGTGCTTTGATGTCATCTGATAAAAGGTACTATGTAAGTGCAAAGTGTGATTTATTACTGTTACTTCTTGTTCCAATCCTTTTATATTTATGCCAATCTGATCATTTGTCTAGGAATAATGCTTTAAAAAGTTTACTGGATCTGAAAACATTTGTCCTGATCTGCCAATATTTCTAGTCCTGGTGGGCTGTAGATATAAGACCTTAACTTAATGTTGTTCTTTTTACTGTTTTTTTCCTGTTTCAGTTCAGATTTGTTTTTAATAGTCCAGTCCCATTAACTATTAATGTAGTTAATGCCATTTGAAAGCAGACTTCTCATTTTTAAATTGTATTAAGCATTGATTTCTTGACAAGAAGGCAAAAGGAACAGCATCCTTTGATGGTCCATTATTTCATGATCTGAAAGGGTTAGAAACAAATGCAACCACTGGAAGGCTTTCCAATACTAGATATATAGGTCTTTTGTTGTCCTGGAAGCCCGTCAATCTATCAGTGTTTTTGGCATTGGTCCAAACCAGTTAAATGTCCCAGATAATTTTAATTCTTTGAAGTAAAAGTCATCAAAGTTCAGAACCCTTTGAGATAGCCTAAGCTTCCAGGGGAATCAAACTTTTTAAAAATATGTGTTTAAAGGAACACTAATGCTTGAATCAGGCAAAAGCAAATCCTGTAGAATTCATCTATTTAAAGCAACAGATGATGAAAAAAGGACACAAATTACCTACCTGGAAGCACAAGATAATTAACTGATCATGCTTCCCATAAACAAGATAACCTGTTAAATCAAACCTGCTTGTTTACCTGTTAAACACACAAAACAAATGTGCTAATGAGCAGTTTACAGAGTACTGCCAACTATCGTTTTCTGTCCGGAGTATCCTTATCTCTTTCTTGTTGCAACTTCTCTGGACATTTAAGAAGGGATTTCTCAGCATTAGGATGGTGATGTCACTTCAACTTTATTCATGAGTATTAATTCTTACATACTTCCCAATATCAGTATCTGTAAATAGTGTTATATTAAAAGAACAAAACACTCCTACCATCACAAGAAATGTATGTATGAAATCACGCTTACAAACTGTATTTCCCCCATTTTCATTGTTCTGTTTCAGTGTTCTATCATAGTTCTTTTACATCATAGTTCTCCTTTGTTAGTGCTTGCAAAAACAGTTTGTTTCTTCCTAACTAACTTCTAAACATGCAACTGAGCATCCTCCAAATGGTGGGTACACACTGCACTTTCCTTTGAAAATGTGGCTCCCATTAGCGAATGCATTTGTAGTACTACTGAGGAAACAGTCAGGTTAATTAGGTTTAGAAATTGATCTCCCTTAAAAGTCAATTATTTTGTTGGTTTCAAAGCAGGAGCTCCAAGCTATGCCAAAAAGAAAGTTTAAAGGATTCTAGGTGTAAATGTTCCTGTGCAGATATTAGCTGTTTTCAGAATGAAAATAATAAATATTGTAACTGGATTTCTTAAACATTAAATAAAAAAATGTACAGAATCAAATGCAATAGTAAATTACAGGAGTGTGCCAGGGAAGCAAAAGCTGTCATATGAAAACAGGTGCCACTGAGCAATCTGTGGAAGATCTCTAGTGCCAGGAGTCAGAATTTCTGTAATCTTAGCTGATTATGGTTGCAGACTGCCAGGTCATTTAGTCACTATTAACAGACCTTATTACCTGATGTGAAAAGGCATTGACATGTAAATATAAATATTGGGCAAGCTTGTGTTAACTGCCTGGGACAAAAAAGGCAAGGGAAGTATAGATCATTAGGCTGGAGCTTCTACAATTCAGTGAAATTGTAGAATTGACCTTTTTTAAAGGTCTGGGGAGGCAGTTTTCATTAGATAAAGGAAAGAATTTGAAGAAGACAGATTAATAATACTTTTGCAGATCAGACTTAATTATTCTTATATATCAAATCAGTGTGATCAATCTACAGTTGAAAGTGAGAAGCAATAGGGAACATTTGTTAAATGCCATACATTCATGATGAATTTAGGCCCAAATCCTCCCTCAGTGTGTAAAACTTAAGCATCAGGTTTGAGCATGAACTCCCTCCATGCGTGTGGCCAAGGTGGAATCCTCTCTCCTAGGTCACAGATCACTTTCTAAGTTGCATTGTGGCTGCTGCTGCATGTTTTGAATGCAGTTGCCTGTGTTGCCCTGTCACTTCTCTTTTCTGTGGATGTCCATTGGTTACACTCACCAGCCCTCAGACTCTTCTTCATAGCTATGAAGGGGGAGAGCAAAGCATTCTTTGCAGGCTTCCACCTGTACAGTGGATGGAGGCATGGGATTTGGTCATAAAGTGAGACAGTAAAAATGGGAGAAAGGGGAAACATAATTTAAAAAATCATTTAGGATCCAGAGGCACAGAACAACAGATTGAGTGGGTTAAACTGTGGGTTGAATCTTTTTTGCTTTCATTTCTCCCTTTTTGCTGTGGTGTGAGGAAAGAGAAGGGGGATTCAGATAGTTTCTGTGTACTGCCTCACCTCATTTCACTTTTACTATGATTGACCAATATCAAATTGCACATAAAATTTCCACGTGACAGTGCAAGTCCCTTTTACAGTGCAAGTCCTCCTTTATGTGTTTGTTCATGAGCTAAAACATGAGTTTTTTGCAGCAGACTTTAAGCATATTTACTGATCTTTCAGTGGCTTTATGTCTAATGGAGATTGAAGAACAAACTTATGCCTGCTTCTTCCGTGTCCATTCTCATGCCCATTTATTGAATAAGATTATCTTGTTGTCATACAGAGATCAGCGTGCTCCGAGAGGGCATTTCGTACCTGGGATGTTGCTAGTGGGAGAGCCCATTCCTGCAATCATTGAAATGTATACAAGTCCTGTTTAGGTCAGTTAGCAGACATGGCTGTCATACATCTGACTTTGGCCCTTGGTGGTCATATCCAGCTTCTCTTCATATATTACTTTAGTCACTGGATATACTCAGTTAGTAATCAGCTTATACCCTTTCTGATTTTTTTCTCATCCTGTTTGTGCAGAGCTTTGCCCGTGTATTATTTGTGAGGTATCCAAAACTGATATGAATGCTGATCCTGAATTTGCTTGGCCATGCTCAGGTATATGCCCACTCTGTTGACTAATGTATTTAGTTCCTTTTAATATTTTCCAGCTTCCTTATTTGTCTTTTATTTGATTGACGCAGCAACTGCAACACTTTGTTTTAAAACTAAGGCCAAGATTCTGGAACTAGGAGTTCTGGGGTGCGGTAGCTGGAGGTGATTTCCATCATATTGTGGCAAACGGCTGGCTTCTCCCAAGTGCAGGGGTGTCAAACTCACTTGCTATGGCAGGCCACATTTAAATTTAGTTCAGTTCAAGGGGGCCACGCATACAAAACACAATACAATACAAATACAATACACTAAAACACCTCTTTACCAAAACACTACTTTACATACTGTACTCTCCACCGAGAAATCTCCCCGCGGGGTGAAATTCGGCGGCAGAGTAGGAGGGTGAGACTCGCAGCAGGGACTCACGGGTACTCGCGGATTCCACTCTCCGCCGTGAAATCTCCCTCCAGGGTGAAATTTGGCGGCAGAGTACGAGAGTCCGACGGCCTTATCCTTTTTGACACGAGATCTCGCGGTACCATTCGATGACGCGAGATCTCGCTCAGTTTTACTGAGCTCGGCTCAGAAAAAACTGCCGCCCCGTGTAACACAAGCCGGCGGGCCAGATTCGGCCTGCGGGCCGGATAACACAAGCCAGCGGGCCAGATTCGGCCCGCGGGCCTTGTGTTTGACACCTGTGCCCTAGTGGGTCTCGCACTTTTGCCTCTCGTCGTGGGCCAGGGCGTCGCTGGTTACCCCGTCTTCCCAGGGAGGGGGGTAGGGACCCTGGCCCGCCCGCTCCTCCGGGTCCCAGCCCAGGGGCCCTCTGAGTAGCAGCTATGTGCTGCTGGCACCTTACGTGCAGCTGCAGGCTTTTCCCCTGGGCTACTCTCCCCCCCTCTGTCTTTCTGGCTTCTTGAGCCCAGTACCTTCTTCAGGACTCCACCTCTCTCCCACACACCGCTGTACTCCGTTCTGTTCTCCTCCACTTCTCCACACACAACCGTACTCCATTCTGTTCTCCTCCACTTCACACACTCCTCTGCTCACCTCCTACTCCTACTCCTACTCCTACTCCTTCACCTCACACCTACTCCTTCAACTCCACACTGTCTCAAGAGTAGAGGGTTTTTATAGGTACCTGGGTGGGGCCTTAATTGGTGTCAGCTGACTCTCATTACCTTTTGGCTAGTCTACAGGGAATAAAGCCTGGAGCATTCCAGCACTTACATAGCGCCCTTCTAGAACTTTCCCAGTGCCCTCTGCCCTTGCTATACCACAATATACAGGGTTTACAGTTTTGTTCAGTGGCTCTCAGCATGCCACTATACAAATTATTCTACCGCCCCTAATTAAGACTACATTTTTTAAAAGGGCCTAACAAGTTATGCATCCAACTCCAACTGACATAATGAAAAATAATATGTTTTGGTTTTCATGTAATTATCTGTCATATATATAAGTATAAATAGATGCACATGTGTTTGTATATATATGAATGATATACCTATGTGCATGCACACGTATACACAGACACTGAGGACACGTGTTTGTGCTTACATACTCTTATGTGTGTGTGTGGATGTGCCCCCCCAAAAGCATTTTACTTAATTCACCATGTTTGGCAGTCTCTGCTCAACAGAGACTCTGGATTGGAAATTTATGGATGCTACATATCAAGATTGAGGTTAATTGGCTGACTTACTCCCATCTAAATCACCAGTGCTACTTTTGGCAGTGTTCCCATCCTGGTATTGTCCATGGTTAATTCGTGAGATCCAGTAAGATCAGAGCTTGAGGTGGTATATGGTTGAAGGGACTGACAAATCTGTGTAAGATTAAAAAGATAAAATGTTCATTCAATTTAAGAAAACAAAACTGATACTTTTGAATCTAGATCTGCTGTGTTTCGAAAATAATATCTGAATAAATAATTCTCAGTAAAAGACCAAAGTACTTCTGAAAAATGATTAAAAATTTATCACCAAAATTTATTTCCCATTTATATTTTTCTGCCTATTGTTTTTAAAGGAAATAGAGTTTGAACTTATTTTGGAAACTAAGATCTGGCTTTTAAGATTTTGCATTAGAAGAGCAGCAGTATGAAAGGAGTCAATTTTCTTTAGTGCTTTAAACATCTGTAGAATATTTTCCATTCAGACACTGGAGATTTTATATCTAATGCATGTGCAATCTGTTTGTGGGTCTTCTGAAAATAAAGAGTGATTTGATTTTACTTGAAGGATATAATATTGCTTCCCTTGTCAATCTTGGATTATTACAATATTATAATCTTATCAGTTAAATTATGCTGTTACGGGTTGAAGATTAATGAGCTTTATACTCCAGTTTTTGAACTGGATTTCCTGGTATAAAGCTCCCATTTTTCTCCTGTTTGTCATTGTTTATTGCAGTTTCTTACAGAATTATTGTCATCTGAAATGACGCACACTGCCCAGTTTTAATTGTATAAAATGTCTGTTGACTTTGCTGGGATTAAATAGAACACCCACATGTTTATAGGCATGTGCCCTTCAGATATCCTGAATATAGATAGCGCTCTTGGTGTGTTCCTGTTTATCTGTTACCCTCTGAAATTGTGGAAGTTAAAATCGTACACTTAACCATTGCTAAAATGCTGAACTGTTTTCAGTTAGATGCATATTATTTATATTTGTTCTATGTAATAATTTAGCAAAATGTTTATTTAAATTTATACAAAGTGTTTAAAGTGTTTATTCTTGACACTCATGACAATTTAAAAAAAAATACATTATATAAACAGAACTTTTAGTTACCCATGACCAATTGAAATACACATTGTAAATGACTAAAATTAATCTGTTCTACCCACACTTAATCTCCAGAGTCCCAACACCTAGCTTCCTATGAGCAGGAAGAAAAAAGGTAGGCTTTGCAGCGTTAGTTTTTTTTTTAAATCAGTTCTGTCTTAGTATCATTTTAGTTTTATAACAATCAAGAAATTTTTTCCATTATTTTAAAGATAATTTTGGTGCTCATTAGGGAGAACGGGTACTGTTAGGAAATAGGATTTCTTGCTTATCTTACATCGGATAAATTGACTTATCTCTTTGCTCTTCTTTTGCTGCTGATACTGTATTTTGTAATAGAAAAAGGAACACTAATACATTTGTTTAAAAACAAACAAGCATATAAAGGCTGCCCTACACTAGAGAGTTTTGTCAGCAAAAATCAGGTTTTGTTCACAAAACAGTGGAGGTGTACACATTCAAATGCTCCTCCCACCGATGTAACTCCCTTGCTATGCTGACCTAATAAACCACCTCAACGAGAGGTGTAGGGCCTATGTCGGCATAGATAGGGTAACACAGTGTCACGTAGAAACTGCGTTTCTTACAGCAGCTATTGGCTGTCAAGAATGACAGCTAGACCCCACTCCAGTCTGAGAGCAGGGTAGGAAGCCCCTGGCTAAGAGTTGGAGGGAGAAGCCCTAGGCATCTGGACCCTGCTCCAGGTTGGGAGCTGGTTGAATAGCCCTGGCTTGGAGAAGGTGAGAAGCCCCGGGTGGCTGGACCTGGCTCCTGCTTGGGAGCTGCAAGGGTGCTTGAGCAGTCCCAGTCAGTGGACCCCGGCTCCAGGGGGCGGGCGTAGATAAGGAGGGGAGAAGCCCCGAGAGGCTTCTTCAGCTCTGGCTGGGAGTGGGGAGGGGAGATGCCACGGGAGATTTCCTCAGGCTCCTGGTGGGGAAGGGGGGAAAGGAGAAGTCCCAGATGGCTTCCCCTAACTCCCACTAGGGAACAGTGAGTGGGGTGGGCAGCCTGGCAGAGGAGCTCATACTTCTTAGTGCAGATTAGCAAAATTCTACTGGATGATTCCATTTTTATAGCATGTTATGGATAAGTATCTCTTCAACCTCCACCTTTGACCACCATTTTGATACAGTTGGGGAAACTGAAGTGTTGTGCACAAGGCTACACAACAATTCAGTGACCGAGCTAGAACTGAACTCTGGAGTTCTGCGCTTCTGGAGCTCTGTATTTTGTACAAGGTGTTGTATTTTGAAGTAAATGAAAGAGCACATAGCTCTTTGTTAGGCATATAGCATCATTTTGTGTTCCTGGACATCAAGATTTATTTTCAAGGAAAATATTGACCTTGGTTGTGCCTCAGCCGCTATTTATGTTTTGAATCAATAATCTTGATACTCAACAGAAGAAATTCTCTCATTACGAAACCATTTATGAAAATATATGGGCAGACACTCAGGTCATCTTTGGATTTAGAGCCCACGGGGTTTAGACCACCATACAAAGTACAGGCCATCGCATTAGAGCTAAGGAGTAGTCAGTTAGCACTAAACAAGTATAAGCATCTTGGTAACCAGTCATTTGAATGTGCCTTTGGTGTTGAAGGTTCTGGTTTTCTTTCCCAGCAGACAGCTGTGGTTTCTGAATGAATTTGTCATGGATTCAGTATGTAACCCCATTTTTACAGAAGAGTATAAACTAAAGCATGGAGAGGTTATCTACCCAGGATCACACAGTGAGTTGATGTAGTACAAGATGTAGGATGCCAGACTCCTGGCTGCTAATCATATGCTCTGATCACTAGATCGCACTTCCTTCCATATTCTATACTGCCAGTTTACTCTATTAACTTGTTTATCATTTGATGTTATATTGTTATTTTTGGCAGAAATATGCCCTTCTATAGTGGATTCCATTCAAGGATCTCAAAAGGCTTAAACATTAATGAACGAACTCACACAACACCTTTATAATTTCGGTAAATAATATATCCCTATATTGCAGATGAGGAAATAAATTAAATGTAATGTCCAAGGTCACACAGGAATGCTGTGGCAGAGGTGGGAACCAATCCCTAATCTCCTGGCTCCCAAGTCTCATCTTTTATATTTCTATAATAGTTGTAATAACAAAGATGACCATATTTGCATGTGTGTATGAATTAAAAATCTGGAAATTGAAATTGGACCTCTTCTTAGAAATCTCATTTTCTAGTTCAGTGTGATGGTGAAGGTGGTAATTGCTTCTGTTGCACAATTAAATGTTATTTTCCATAAGCTCTGTTATGTAAAACTAGTGCTTAATACTGTCCATTCAGATAAGCACGCTGTTCTCTCTAAGGCACTAGACTGATTTAATTTGAAGCTGACTGTTCTGTTATAAAACTAAATAAACTTGAATCTTGCTATGTAAAAATGATTTTACTGTAATTTCAATAAATGAGTTATAATTGAGTCATTTTCAACGTTTCACTAGTATCTAGGCATCAACAAAATTGGTACTGAACAGCTTGTAGTTACTAAAATAGAACTTCATACTAATAGTTATATACAAATCTTAATATGGAGTTAAATAAATGTCTTGTAGTATATTATGAGAATAGTACATATAGTATATTATCAGTTGCTACTCTTGTATTCCTTGAGAAAGCTACTGTTGTATTCTTTCCCTTTATGACATCTTGTTTCCTTGGCCCTAAAACTAAAATTTACCCTGGTCTAAGATTTGGTGTGCAGAGATGTTTGCTCTCCCACAAAGGTTTATTTTTTCTCTTAGGGAAAAACCCATTAATAATACAGAGGAAAATTTGTCTTGAGTAGACGTTACCCTATGATACAAGTTCTGCTATTTTTACTCAGGGAAAAATCTGATTAAATCAGTCTATTAAATTAAAGATTGATTTATGGGGAGTTTAGACTGAGTGATGATTACAGGATTGGGCCCTTTATACATTGAAAAACAAAACTCTTTAAGGTTGCTAAGAGCTACTGAAAAGAACATGTACTTTTTTTGCACATCATATTTAACAAAAAACAAAAACAAAAAACCCACAACCAAACAAATTTGTGAAAATTGCCAGCTAAGTTTAAATACAGATGTACGATGCATAGTTCAACATCCCATTCTTCAATGTGCACCCATATCTTAGAATTTTCTGTCTGCCTTAACCCAACAACTTTGCTCCAGCGCTGTAGTGAATTCACCTTCCAGTCTTAGGCCATGTCTTCATTACCAAAAATAAAAGTGTTTTTACAGCAAGATAACTCTCATGCTGTAAAATCCTCCTGGGTGACAAGGCACTGTAGTTTTTTTTTTACCACAGTCTGGCTAAGTCAGATCAATCATGTGCACAGAGTATAGTGTTGACCTTGCCCAGCTAAACTGCAGTAAAAGCTACTTGCACCTTGACTCCACTAGGATTTTACAGTGAGATAGCTAAGCTACTTAGTTATCCAACTGTAAAAGCACTTATTTTGGCAGTGAAGACATAAGCTTAGTTTCTTTCATACCTGATACCTGTCCTTGCAAGTTGAGGCCCATAATTGTAGGATGTTTTGTTTTGGCATTAGTATCTAAAAGGCATTTTAGAATTTCACAGACTATAATTGTAGATATCTTTAAAGCTGAAAAAGTCATTGTGCTTGTATGTGACAATACATTGCAATCCTCCTCCCATATTCTTTTCATCATCATCCCTTTTAGAAGGGAGTTAAGCAGTTTGTAGTTTTGTAAACATAAAGTTATCTAGATTTAGGAGGTTTATAAATGTAGATGCAAGTATAAATACTTGTATAAATGGTAGCACATTGATTATGATGATGATTACATACCCAAATCTTGCATGCCTTTAAAATAAACAAAAAACCAGCAAAGGTAGGTTGAGAGTTTTTTCCTAATAAACCATGGGGAACGCTATGTTGGTGTAGTCATGTTGGTCCCGGGATGTTAGAGAGACAAAGGGAAGCATGGGGAATGCTGTCTTTATGTGTCCAATTAGAATTTTTTAAAGTTTGTTTCTTTAGCATAGTAAAGTTCACTGATTCTGCAGTGGGTCTTCAGCCTTCTTTCAGCTTTAGGGGTGGAACTCAAATACCTCCTTCTTGCTGAAGAGAACAAACACATTTGGTTCTGCCTTCATAGCTACATGCAGGCTGGACACTTGTCTGCTACAGAAGAGTAGGTGCTTTGGATATAAAACTTCCCTTAACAAACAAAAAAGCTGATCTTTTGAGCTGAGCCACGTGACTCTTTGCTTCCTATCCTTTCTTCCTGAGGCTCAGTAGCAGAACATGCTCTGGCATGCCTGTACAGCTTCCTCTTTAGCCTTTGCACTGTAGACATGAGCACAAAGAAGAAGTCTTAAAGGGAAGATTTCTCCTGCACATATTCCTGGATAGTGCACAGATAGTGAGCTCTGTTGGCTCTGTGGCCAGAGAGAAGTGCCCACACTGTTTCCCAGTCAAGAAATAGGTTCAGGGTGAAAGTGGAAAGCTGTGACTTGTGGGAGGTAGGAGGTAGCTAAGATTAAGCAGATGATCTGATGAGCTGAATGTATCAACAGGTTGTGGAATAAAATTACAGTTTAATCTTTTTATACTGGATAGTTATATGGAGTAGCACTTTAGAAATTAACTGATCTTTGGTGTTTTCTGTCAGTTCTGCACATTAGAGAAATCATCAATGACTATGTATTCCATTAAGGTTTTCTGCTGATCTCAAATAATTCCATTTGTAACACTCTTCTTTCACTGCATTATTGGTGACCTCCCATCATCTTCAGTTGAAGAATGATTTGTCTTTTCACTCTCTCAGGGTGATCTCTATGCTATTATTAGAGTAATTCTCAGCCAATGTTTGTTCTTTTAAATTTGTGACTCCTTAGGTCAGATAAACAGTTCAATTAGCACAGGGCTTCTGTAGATGTGAATTTTGTATTTAAGATCACCTCTGATTGTGTTCTGTAGTTAGTGAGATAAATCTTTTACTTGTTTTGAATGAATTATTCCATGTGTCTGTTATTTGCTGAATTCCAATACCAGTACTTGGCATTCTGTGATGTCCTTATTGTGGTATAGCAGGGGCAGTAGGAAAGTTCTGGAAGGGCGGTATGTAAATTCTAGAATGATCTGGGCTTTATTCCCTGTAGACTAGCCAGAGTCATTAGAGGGTAATTAGGGTCAGCTGACACCAATTAAGGCCCATCCAGGTGCCTATAAAAACCCTCTACTCCTGAGAAACAGTGTGGGAATTGAAGGAGTAGGTGTGTGGTGAGCAGAGGAGTGTGTGGAGTTGTGAAGAAGAGTAGAACAGAGTACAGTGGGGTGTGGAGTCGTGAAGAGGAGCAGAATGGAGTACAGTGGTGTGTGGAAGAGAGGTGGAGTCCTGAAGAAAGTACTGAGCTCAAGAAGCCAGAAGAACAGAGGGGGGAGAATAGCCTAGGGGAAAAGTCTGCAGCTACAAGTATGGTGCCAGCAGCACATAGCTGCTACTCAGAGGGCCCCTGGGCTGGGACCCAGAGGAGCGGGCGGGCCCGGGTCCCTACCTCCCTCCCTGGGAAGACGGGGTAACTGGTGACGCCCTGGGCCACTACGAGAGGCAACAGTGTGAGAGCCACTCACACTGAAGCTGGCCATTTGCCACATTATCTACATAGTTAACTGCTTACTAAATTTGGGGATTTTGATATCTTTGAAGAGAGTAGTTTGCTTTATATTTGTATTTTCTTTAAGTCCTGATTTTTAACAGTATACTTAAGCTTTGTGGCACACACATAACACTAATATAGTTGTTAAACAATAACTCATATTGCAGAAATTAATAAGGGTTTGTTTGTGTATGTGTGACTTGTTTGCACAAAGATTACTGGGTAGGTTCTTGCTCATATAATGAGTAACTAAAGACCATACATTATTGCATAAAACACTTAAGCAATGAATAATTAAAAGTGTATTTTCTTTATTAGCATGTGATTTACGTGTACTGTAGCACCTAAAGATCCTATTTGGACTTCAAAGATGCAAGCACGCTTGTAAAAGCAGTGTCACTGAATGCATGTGATTCAAGCTGCTTATGAAAGACCAAAATTTGTACTTTAAAGTTGGTATTTTACATAGACATTTTTAATTAAATACATATTATATGGAAATCTGACTTTTGCTTAGTGATCTTGTTTGAGTGTAAGAGATTCAGATTTCCCAGAAGTGTTGCTGAAAAAGTGAACTGTAAGCAGGAGATGTTTATGTTTCGTAGATTTAACAAGCTGTCCTGAAATCCTGCCAAGCCAGTATAGCTCCCAGATGGTAGTAGCATAACTGAAGAAAGCAATTCTGCAAGTTTAAAAGAGCTTTGGGATATCACATTCTGTTAAATAAAGATTGCCAAGATCCATGATATCTTGCTTTCTGAAACCATTGCAGAAGTATCCCATTTTCAGTCACTTGCTGCTTTTTTGCCATTTCAAAAAGGACAGAGAAAACTATATTGTTCTGGAGAGAATCATTTCATTTTTAGTGAAACACAAAACCTACATTTTGTAGATGAAATGAGTATACCATGTTGTTCCATTGCTATCAAGTGAGAACAATTTTTAAAAACCTATATAGATTTTAAAAAACATTCTCTGCTGATGGTTAGATGTTTGGATTTAAATTATTTGTTTCATTGCGTTTTGTTTTTATTTCCTCTGATAAAGCGACTCCCTGTTCTTTTAAAATTAATACTCATCTGACAAAGAAATAAGTGAGCTAAGATTTCATTTTCATCTTCCATCCACAACTCTGGGGTGACTGATAGCCATAGTCATTGCCTCATAGCATGTCATTAACAAAAAACAAACAAACAACAACACACCATAGTATTCTGTATACATCTATAGCATATTTTATAGATATTTACTTTTAATTTGGGAAAGGGACGACAGCCTTCTGATTGACATAGAATCATAGAAGATTAGGGATGAAAGGGACCTCAGGAGGTCATCTAGTCCAATCCCCTGCTCAGAGCAGGACCAGCCCCAACTAAATCATCCCAACCAGGGCTTTGTCAAGCCAGGCCTTAAAAACCTTTAAGGATGGAGATTCTGCCACCTCCCTAGGTAACCCATTCTAGTGCTTCATCACCCTCCTAGCGAAAACGTTTTTCCTAATATCCAACTTAGACTTTCCCCACTACAACCTGAGACCATTGCTCCTTGTTCTGTCATCTACCATCACTGAGAACAGCTTATATCTATCCTCCCTGGAACCCCCATTCAGGTAGTTGAAGGCTGCTACCAAAGCCCTCCTCACTCTTCTCTTCTGCAGACTAAACAAGCATGGTTTCCTTAGCCTCTCCTCATAACTCATGTACTCCAGCCCTCTAATAATTTTCATTGCCCTTTGCTGGACTCTCTTCAATTTGTCCACATCCCTCTGTAGTGGGGGCCCAAAATTGGACACAGTACTCCAAATATAGCCTCACCAATGCCGAATAGAGGGGAATAATCACTTCCTTTGATCTGCTGGCAGTGCTCCTATTAGTGCAGCCCAATATGCCGTTAGCCTTCTCGGCAATAAGGGCATACTGTTGACTCATTTCAGCTTCTTTTCCACCTCTGCCCCCCGGTCCTTTTCTGCAGAACTGATGCCTAGCTAGTTGGTCCACAGTCTGTAGCAGTGCATGGGATTCTTCCGTTCTAAGTGCGGTTATCCTTGTTGAACCTCATCAGATTTCTTTTGGCCAATCCTCTAATTTGTTTAGATCACTCTGTATCCTTTCTCTACCCCCCCAGCATATCTGCCACTCCCCCCATTTTAGTGTTATCTGCAAATTTGCTGAGGATGTAATCTACCCAATCCACCCCCTCCAGATCATTAAAGAATATGTTGAACAAAACCGGCCCCAGGACCAACCCTGGGGGCGCTCTGCTTGATACCGGCTGCCAACTAGACATCAAACTGCTGATCGCCACTTGTTGAGCCCAGTGATCTAGCCAGCTTTCTATCCACCTTATAGTCCATTCATCCAACCCATACTTCTGTAACTTGCTAGCATGTTTATTGTTTGGTTGTTTCTGACAATTGAGATCAGCACAGCAGTTGTCGGTTACAGTTGTCTATTCCTCCTTTCTTGCCATCCCATAAAAATTATGAAAAAGAAACACAGATGTTCCGTTTTTGGCGCTGGTTTGTATTATGATGCTTGTTTACTTGTCCTAAATGTCAAGTATTAAATAAACAAAACTAGCATCAATCAGTTACAATTTTATTTGGAATTTTAAAGAAATCATAAGTGCCTATCTGACTTGAATCATCCAGGGAATCTTACAGACACACCTGAACAATATAAGAGTTATTGCCATTTCTTCCTATTCAGTACAGTTTTTCATTTATCCACCATTAGCGTTTGTTGTACACCTGAAGTCTCTTTTTGGAAAAGACTCTGGGATTGGTTCTTCACAGTCTTGCACTTTGTGTAGTTACTGACACTTGTATAAAGTGTGTAAAATACTGCTATTCTATTTTGTATTAGTGATTTACATCATGCAACATAGCAAAGAATCAAGTCTCTACATGTTTAAAAGTACTGTAATAAAACTAGAGTGAGGATTGTATCTTTAGGTAAGGAGAGGTTACTTATCTATGCTTCAGCTTCTCTGAAGTTGTTGTTTTGCATATTTGTGTTCCCAACTCCCTTTACAGTCTGGAGATCACATTTTTTAGTTATATTTTTCAAGCTTTCGCACTTTATTTTTCCCTTTTTTTCCTCTGAAGCATTTGAGGGTTTTTTGGTTTTGTTTTTAACAGTTTTGGTCATTTTTAAGTGCCTTTTCCCTCTGGGATCTTCATATCTCTCACAGTCAAATGAACTGACTGTAATGTTTGGGGAACTAAATTTATACTAGATATAGGGTGGCGCAAAACAGCTGGCAGAAGCCTGACTTTGTATATTCTTTAGGATAAAAAACTCTTCAGAAGTTGGGGGTGTTCTGTCAGTCTTTTGCTAAAGAGGTAACATTTAGGAATGAGACCCCAGAAAGATACATTCTGTGAAGCAGAATGATAGTTAAGTAATTTTGCTTTCTGAGTACTGTCGCGTTTGGTCATCTCACCTTGAGATAGTTGTACAGCAGCAAATTTTGAGAATGTCCTGAGCAGGGTAACAAAAATTATTAGTGTCGTGTCAGTAGCTTGTCTTTTGACAAGAAACTTCAAAAGCTAGAATTTATTTATCTTGGAAAAGAAAACATGTTGAACAAGTTAAGAGACATTTTAAAATCATAAAGAGCATAATGAAAATAGATCAGTCCTTCCATTTTATCTTGTCAGATAATATGAGAACAGGGAGGTACCCAGTGAAACTAGGGCAGTAATTTAAGAAACAGTAAAAAGGAATATTTCTGAAGCAGTATATTGTCAATCAACCTGTGAAATTTTCCACAGAAAGCTATGAAGAGAAATACAAGATAATTGCATGGCCAAAACCACATTTTTTTTAATGAAAACTAATCCTCGTGTTTTTTCTAATTCCCCCAAGATGAACCTGATCACTTTTTGACGCAGCAGAAAATTCTTCCCTTTCCTTACCTTACGTACAACATTGCACAATTTGTTAGCGTGTGTATATCAGGAGGTGGAGCATCAATGCTTCAGGCAGAATAGACAACAAGATGGACAGCTCTTCTGTTGCATATACATGCTTTGTAACTAGATTTTTAAGTACACAACGTGTCTGTGTTTTTGAGATTGGGATCTGTCTGTCAAAGAAAGAGCTAGTTCTGATGATGCTAGCTGAGTCAGCATTTTGTTCTGGTATTAAACAGGAACAAGTATTTTATATGAATAAAGAAAAATATTTAGTTTTCTTTTCAGGACTAAGCCTGATCTATGGATGTAGGACCCAGATTTGCTTAATTACAGCATGTCAAGGAAGATAGCCTATTTACTTGCCTAATATGCATAGGAACATAGGACTTGCCATACTAGTTTAGACCAAAGGTCCATTTAACCCGGTGTCCTGTCTCTTATTAGTGAGCACTTGATGCTTCAGAGAAAGATGTAAGCAGCTATGGCATAATCTGCTCCCCACATAGCTCTCATGCTGGTTCTGATAGAGATTGTTTTAAACCCGGAAGCACAAAGTTTAATATCCTTTCTAAAATTTGTTAAAATTAATTATAACTCTGTATATTCGTGATATCCTTATAAATATCCCCAACCTTTTTAATCTTGTTAAATTCTTGGCCTCAATGACTTCTTGTGGCAGTGAGTTTCACAGTTTAATCACAAAGTGTATGCAAAAGTATTTTATCAGTTTTAAATTTCACACCTTTTAATTTTGTTGAATGTCCCTTATTCTTGTATTATGAGACAGGAAAAACAGAAGTTCCTGAACTATCTTATCTAGATCATTCATTATTTTATATGCTTTTATCATGTCCCCTCTTAATTGCTTCCTTTTTAATATAAAAATCTCTGTTTTTTCAGTCTACCTTCATATGAGAGTTTTTCCAGGCCTTTGATCAATCTCATCACTCTTCTTCTGAACCTCTTCTAGTTCTGCAGTATCCTTTTTGAAATAGGATGAACAATAATACAGACAGTATTCCAGATGAGGTTGCATTCAAATATACTTTGTGTTAGTCACCATTCTATTCTGTATGCATCCTAACATGTTGTTAGCTTTTTTGACCCCAGCTGCATATTGAGCTGTCTATAATGATGGCTAGGCCCCAGTGCATGATCAATTTGAATTATGAAGCTGTTTGATGGCTAGAGAAGTCTGTGTGAAAACAAATGCAAGAGAGATTTTTGTATTGAATATCAAAGTACAAGTGTGTATAGAGGCTGTCAGATATAGACTGTAGAAAATACAAAATTAGGGCTAAGCTTCTGTGTTGCTTAGGAGAGTTAACAAAATCCCTTTTTGAAATTTTCTCCTATCTTCAGAATTTAGTTTGGTCCTGATCTTCTCAGTTATAGCTTTGTTTTCACCTTAAAAAGTGCCATGAGAAAGCTAAAAGTTCACAGAAGTGTGAAACATTATTCTATAGAATAATACTTTTGAGAGACAATGTGGTTTAGTGGTATGAACATGGGGATGGAAGCAAGGAATTTTTCAATTCTAATCTCTTAGATCATTGACTCATGTGTCCTTGAGCAAATGATTTAACCTCTCTGTTTCTTGATCTGTAAAATAGAGGTAAAAAGATAGTTTTAGGGTTAATTCATTAATGTTAATATAGCACTTTGAAAATGTGAAGTGTTATTAAAATGCAAATAATTGTTACTGAAACTAAGCTATATCACAGAGCAAGCCATTAGCCATGCCACCCTGTGCATTACAGCTTTTGGTATTTCAGTTTTCAGTTACTCAATGCAGCATGACCTAGTAATGTACTCCCTGGTATGGCTTATTGTGAATAGAACTGCTTAAAATATTACAGAAAGAAAGTTGGGAACATTAACAATGGTATCTGCAGAAAAGTGGAGTTTTTATCTATACCACTATGTCACAAAAATGATAAATATGGAGATTTAAGATATAACACAGTAGGTGATATCAAATTCATTAGGACATCATGGTATAGATAGTTTGATTTGTTACCGTTTTTTGGTGCGGAACAATTTTGCATAACATGAATGTTACATACAGTAAGTGCATGATTGTCATTCTAGAAGTTAGACCAAGGTGATTGTTCTGTTTGTTTACATGTCAATGTTCAAGTTGAGTCCTGTGAAAAGGACTTAAGGGGATCACTATAGATTTTTAACTGAACCTGAGCTCCCCGTGTGGTGCTGTAGCAAAAATGGCTAACACAGTTTGATGTATGGACATAGGTGAGGCAGATGGTAGAATACAGTGTCCAGTTGTGGTTTCCACATATTACAGAAGAACTACAAAAATAATTTGTGGTCTGAAAAACACGCCTTTCAATGAGAGATTAAAATTGCTCAATCTTTTCATCTTATTGAAGAGTAGGCTCAGAGGGACTTGATCAGGGTGTAACTACCATTACAGAGAGAAGGTAACTGAATCTAGAGGGCTCTTTAATCTAGTAGGTAAAAACTACCAGATCCAATGGGTGGAAGTCAGCAAAATCAAACTGGAAATAAGATACATGTTTTTAACAATAATAGTGATTAATAATTGCACCAATGGATCACCAAGGGAAGTGGTAATTTTTCCTTTACATGGAATCTTTAAATTAAGATTGTCTGTCTTTCTTAAATACATGCTCTATCTCAACCACAGGTTGTTAGGCTAGATACAGAAATCACTGGATAAAATCTAAGATCTGTGTTATCAAGGTGGTCAGATGGGCTTTAAAAATTCTATAAATCTTTGGGGATTCTAATATTTTACTGGAACATCATTGAAAGGAGCCAGTCAGCATAGTTTTGGATAATCTGCAGGGGACAAATACAGAAATAGCCATGCATATAGAAATGTATGTAGTTACCATGAATCCCCAAATGGCCTTTTAAAAGCAATTTAGGCAAAAACATGGTGATTGTATATAGTAGGTGCATAAATGTATTCCTGACTTTTGAAAAATAACTCTCATTGTGTTATACTGATAATACATTGGGGATAGTAATGCCAGTAAAAAAAATCTAAGCTGTGGAAGGCCTTTTTGGAAAGGCTAGAGGGATTATCAGATAAAGGAGTATGTTAAATATAAACACAAAAAGGTATTCTTCACAAATTGTTTTCTCTGGACATCTTTATGGCATCTAGCTAAATATGGAAACAGTAAAGATGTCTCTATTTTGTCTTCACATTTTGTTAACCTGAGTTGTCTTCTAGGTAAATTATTTTATGACAAATGTACCCTCTAGAAGTTAAAATAAAATAAAATATCATTATGAAAAATAAAAGACCTATATAATGTGTATGTATGTAACTTACAGATTTTGAAAACTAAATTGCTTGAACATGGCATGTGTGTGTCAGAGGGCTCCAGATGCACTGGAGTGGAAAAAGAGTAAGTAGGTAAAAGGAGCTGCTCCGATGAGCTTCCTGTGGTTTTTCAGAGTGAAGCTCCAATTCCTTTGACTTCCCCCCGTCCTAAACTGAACCCTCACTTCTCTATCATCACCCTTATGCATAGCTCTGTCTCTTCATTAATGATTAAGGAGTCTTATACGGCTCAGGCGAACAGGATCAGTGATGAGTATCCTGAGTATTCTAAGATTCACAGGGAAAGGAGAGAGGGTCATTAATCTACAGATAGTTTGGAGACAATGCTAGTTAATTAAACCTAAGTCAGCTTTAATGTTTAAGGTCTGATTATGCTGAATATCTACCTTTACTGTTACAAGTTCATTTTCCACTGGTAACTTTTCACTAAAGTTTTAGATAGGTTAGATGCAAGAGAAATGTTGACTGGTATAGACAGAAAGAGGGAGGGAAGGTAGTTTATTGTGTAGTTTGCTAACTGTTCCTGAGTTGCTTAATTTTTATTACAAACAGAATAGATGGTTTTCATGAAACATTTACTGGAATATCAACTTTTACAACTGTATCTTAGCGCGCCAAACAACTTTTTCACTGGCATGTCTGACACTTAATATACTACAAACTTTTTCTTTTAAAAGAACCAGCCTAGAAATCTTTTGATTAGAGGTGAAATTCTGTAGAAGAGAATTTTTCACCCTATGCTGCATATTATTAGACCAAACAGCATGCTGCACCTTTGAGGATAATACTTTGTTTGTGGAACAACAATGGCATAATTTTGTTAGAACTAAAGCATTTATGTATTTTCTGTGTATTTGTAAAAGAAATTTTCTACTAATGGATATATATACATTTTTAAGAGTAAACAATGTTTGAAAGAGGTTCAGAAGAATTACACTGAAAATGTCTCATTTATACATAAACCACAACAATCAGTGGTGAGATCAGAAGTATTAATAATTTTTCTATAGCACCCACCCACAAATAGGTCTCAGTCCTACTCTGCTATTCTTAAAGTCCAAGTAGGTAGTTTTGGAGTGCTGCTCTCCCACAGTGGTCTTTGATCACTGTGCCTTAAATTCATAGACAGACCTGAGATAAGTGCTAATGAAATTAATGTTCATCAGTCTGTCCCAATAGATGGAAAAGCACCCTTGGGCGCGATGCTCTTGACCTTTCTGAGATCCATTACTTATAATTTTTAGGGCAAACCACCAAACCCCAACCACAGACTTAAGATTTAAAACAGCCAACAACTCAGTTTGTTTCTTCACCCATCTTTTTGCCTAATTGTTTCTACCATTCGTTCTGATCAGATGCAGGGTCATTACTTTATTTCTCTGTTTTGCAGTTGTCACATAGTTCTCTGAGTGCTTACTCATGTTGATTTCAAGTAGGGTGCACACGCTGCGTGCACAGTCGCCGGAAGGTTTTTCCCCCCAATGGTATCCATAGGGTCAGCTCTGGAGCCCCTTCCTTCAGTGTATATAGGACGCTGCCGACCCTCTGCCTCTTCAGTTCCTTCTCACTGCCCATGATGGTCACTGGAACATTGCTCCTCTTGCTCTACAAGTGCTTTCCAAGTTGTTGTGTTGTACTGTTACCTGTAAATAGTTGAAACGGTTGCATTAGTTTATAGTTAAGTACAGGTAGAGTACTTAGGATTCTGCTTATTGGTGTCACCTCCTCTTTCCCGTGGTATGCCTCATTCCCCTGGCTTTAAACTGTGTGGGGCTTGCAAAAAACCCATGTCCCATCAATGGCCCACTCCTCAGTTTGGGAAGCCCATCGTGGCAAACCCCTCCATTATGTCCTGCAAGTTTCCCAAAGTCACTACCCTTCATAGCAGAAGTCTATTTATGGCACTGCACACTTGAATCACGGCAGTGCCCACTGTAGTTTTGCCGACTCCAAATTGATTATCAACCGAGCGGTAACAGTCAGGGGTTCCCAGCTTCCACGGAGCGGTGGCGACTCTTCTCCACAGTAATCGCTTGTCTCAAGCGAATGTTCACATGCTTCCGGGATGGGGCCAACTCTGAGCACAGTTCGAGGAAAGTTGCCTTTCATGTATGAAAGTTTTGCAGCCACTGATTGTCATCCCACAGCTGCATAACAATGTGGTCCCACCAGTCTGTGCTTGTTTCCCTGCTCTAGAACTGGCGCTCCACAGACTGCAGATGTCTCGTTACAGCCTGCAGCAATTGGGAATTGTTCTGCTCAATGGCTTATAGCAGGGCAGCCTTGGTGGCATCAGTCTTGTCTCTGCTTCTCCTTCTTGCTCTATTTGTAAAATAATCAACGATAAGCCGCGATGCATTTGTCACACTCACAATTATAGTACAGAGTTGAGCTGGCTCCATGTCTCTGCAAAAATGGCGACCGCGGAGAGTGAAAAAACGGCATGATAATACTTTTCCTGTTTGTTTGGGGGTGGGAGAAGGGTGGGGGAAGCAGCGTTGCATCCTGGTACAATGACACTCGTCCCTACAGCCACCGTGGCTAGTTGCACTGTGGGATAGCTACCCACATTGCACTGCTTTGTAATTCAAATTAAGGCTGGTCAATGTAAACGCAAGAGACCAGAGCAAACAGTGTAGTGTGTACACTCTGCTGCGACTTCTAAAAATCAATTTCTGAAAGTTGAATTAAACAAAGTTGACTTCCCACAGCAGTGCAGACATGGCCTGAGAGGAGTTATCACTGAGAGGCTGAGGAGTGTGCTGTACCAAGATTGGCATGGTCAGGCTGGGGCTATCAGCATTACAGAGAATCTTTCCTTCTTGATCTTCAGCAGAACATTGTGGATGAGTTCGATAAGCAGAAACACGTAGAACAGATGACCTGTCCATGGGATGAGGAACATGACCACAACTGATCCTGGACTGTGATTCCGGAAGGAGCAGAATCGCAGGCGCTTCCTGTTGCGTTTCATCACAAACAAGTCTATGTGGGGAACTACCCAATGTTGGAAGATATTGTTCAGCACATCTGGGCAATGAGACCGCTTGTGGCTGGAGAAAGACCTGCTGAGATGGTCCTCCAGCTCATTCTGATACCCAGAAGGCAACATGCCTTGAGGTGTATCAAGCAAGCTGTGCAAAAGTCCTATAGTCTGAGTGCTTCCTGATCCAGGAGAGAGGAGCTTGCTCCACCCTGTCTGTTTATATAGAATATTGCTGTTGTATTGTCCGTCATGACTGATATGCATTTGCCTTCCAGATGGGTGTGGAAGGCTTGACAGGCCAAGTGCATCACCCTCAGTTCCCTTATGTTGATGTGAAGTGAAAACTCTGCTGAAGACCAGAGATCTTGGGTCCTGAGTCCCTTTAGATAAGCCCATCGCTGAGATGTCTGTGACCAGGTGTGGCCAAGGGGACTCCTGGGCAGATTGACTGTGGATTGATCCACCACTGAAGGGTCTCTATCACAGAGGGAGGAAAAGAGACTACCCTGACTATGTGGTCTCGGGATGGATGAGAAATTGAGGCTAGCCACTCCTGGAGTGGTCTGAGATGTAGTCTTGCATGCTGAATGATGTATGTGCATGCTGTAAGTGCCCCAGCAGTTTCAGGTAGTTTCAGGCTGTGGTGATGGGGTAACATTTAGCTCCTCTATAATGGAGCGTATAGTCCGGAAACCGGATACTGGAAGAAAAGCCCTTGCTTGGTTTGAATATCTAGCACTGCCTCTATGAACTCTCCTCTGAGTGGGAATGAGAGTTTACTTCTCCACATTTATCAAGAGACCTAACTTGTCGAACGTTAATCTTATCAATTTTATGTCTGCTTCCACCTGTGCCTTGGTGTGGCCTTTGACCAACCAGTTGTTGAGGTATGAATCAACTTGTACCTTCCCCTTCCTCAGGAATGTAGCGACGACCACCATGCATCTGGTAAACACATAAGGGGCCCCAGATAAGCCGAGCAGAAGTACCATGAACTAGTAGTGGGTCTGGTTGACTATGAACCAGAGATACCTTCTGTGACTTGTAATAATCGACACATGGAAGTATGTGTCCTTCAGGTCGAGGGTAGCATACCAATCCTCCAGAACCAAGGAGGGAGTAATGGAGGTCAAAGAGATCATGTGGAACCTCAGCTTACTCATGAATCTATTGAGGTTTTGTAAATCTCGAATGGGTTTGAGACCGCCTTTGGCTTTCAGTATTAGGAAGTAGTGGAAGTAAAACCCCTTGCCCCTTAACTCCTGAGGAACCTCCTCCACTGCTCCTACCTTTAGGAGTGTCTGCACTTCTTGGATTAGAAGTTGCTTGGGAGAAGGGTTCCTGAAAAGGGACGGAACTGAATTGAAGGGAGATCTGATGTGATCTGGGCACACACATGGTAGAAGTTGGATAGCTGGTACAAAAAATATAGGAGTGAAGGATCTGAGTTCTCAACTGATATGCTGCCCTCGGGCACACCCTCAAAAGTTCTGTTTGGAAAAAACTTACCTCGTAACTGTTGTTCTTTAAGATGTCCATTCCCAGTTTTGGTGTGTGTGTGCTTGTCACATACACTGATGCCAGAAACTATTTTTCCCTTAGTGGTACCCATATAAGCTGGCTCTAGTGCTCCCTGCAGCAGCACACACATGCACCCGCATATAAGTGCCGACGGCTTCCCCTCCCTCTCTCAGTTCCTTCTTGCTGGAACTCCGACTAAGGGGAAGAAGGGTGGGTGTGGAATGGACATGAGCAACACATCTCAAAGAAGAAGTTATGAGGTAAGTAACCGTTCTTTCTTCTTCAAGTGCTTGCTCATGTCCATTCCTAATTTAGGTGATTCCAGAGGCGGAAAGAAGTTCGTGGATGTGACCCTTGAAGCACCACTCTACCAAAGCCAGCATCATCCCGAGCTTGCTGTATCAAGGCATAATGGGACTCAAAGGTACGTACTGATGACCAGGTAGCTGCCCTGCAGATAACCAGTATGGGGACGTGTGCTTGGAAGGCCACAGATAATTCCTGCACTCTCGTTGAGAGGGCTGTCAAGGACACCGGAGGCATGACTCCAGCGTGTTCATAACAGGCCCGGATGCAGGCCCTGATCCGCTTTGAAAGATGCTGCGAGGAAACCAGGAGACCCTTCATCCAGTCTGCAACTGCCATGAAGAGCCAACAGCGATGGAAGGGCTTAGTCCTGTCGATGTAAAAAGCCAGGGCCCTCCTCACATCAAGAGAGTGCAGATGCCTCTCCTCCCTGGAGTTTTGTGGTTTGGGGCAAAAAACAGGCAGGAAGATTTCCTGATTCAGGTGAAAATTGGAGACCACTTCACGCAAAAAAGCCAGGTGCGCAAGTAGCTGAATCTTGTTCTTGTAAAGCACTGTGTAGGGTGGTTCCATTGTTAATGATCTGATCTCTGACATTCACCTGATGGACGTGACAGTGATCAGGAAAGTGCCCTTCCAGGACAGGTAGGTAAGGGAGCACGAGGCTCTAGGTTCGAAGGGTGGTCTGGTGAGTCTGGAAAGGACCAAGTTCAAGTCCCACTAAAGAAAAGGCTCCCTTATTGATAGGAAAAGCCTTTCCAGATCTTTGAGGAACCCTAACCATCATTTCATGTGAGAAGACTATTTTACCTCCCACTAAGGGGTGAAAAGCAGCTATGGCTGCTGCATGGACCTTAACTGATGAGACGGTCAATCCTTCTTACTTCAGGTAGAGTGGATAAGCCAAGATTTTTGGGATCGATGCCTCCGTCGAGGACACGGCACACTTGACCGCCCAGCAGGTGAAGTGCTTCCACTTAGCTCTACTGTCCAAACCAGAAGTCCCGAGGGTTGGTTGAGACCAAAATCTCAAACCCCAGACCTACGGCCAATGGGCCTGCCCTAAGAAACCCAAGGTAATTCAAACAGCTTACATTCGTATTTTAGCTGATCCCTCCAGTTCGTCTCAAAATCTACAGCATCTATCAACTGCTCATCCAGGGAACACAGACAAGATTAAAGATTGAATATAAAAGGGTTTATTTACAGAGGATAATAGAACCAACAATACTTAAGTGCTCAGGATTGAAGCTTAGTCCCACATAACAATCATGGACTAACAAATACTGGGGTTATGCTCACGGCCAGGGACCAACACCAGAGGAACAATAACGATAAATGAGGACAGGATCAGGGATCAGGAACAGACAGATACCAGGAACAGGAACTGGGATTCAAGTGGACATCTACGAACTCTATCAGGTAAGTCTATTTTCTTTCTTCAGTCTTCACTCCGATGACAGGAACTATAAAGAGGATGCACGCATAGCCTGCCATTGTGATGGACAGCATGAGTGCTTCAGTGGGCAGGATATTTATAATCTACTTTCCCACCATATTATACACCACCTGCAACTAGTGCTGCACATGGCACCACAAATTTTGCACATGATATGCTAGACTTCTGCACCTGACACGCTGAATGCTGCACACAGCACCATTGGGATACAGAAGTTCACTCAGAGGTCAACTTAAACTCTGACAACCAAATAACACTAAGCCAATCTTTACAGATCTTTGACTAGTCAGGCTTCTCAGAGAGGTTTCAGGTTACACTATAGGCTGATCTGGTTGATGGTTTCCTGCTCTCCAGGAGCATGAGCTGAACTTGGGTCGAGCAGGCCTGCTCCTCCTGATTCAGCCACAGAGCATCCAAGCCGTCAGGTGGAGAGAGGCCAGCTCCAGGTGGAGCAGGTGACCTTGATCTTGGGACAGCAGGTCTGGGTTCAGTGGCAGGGTCCAATGCCTGGGTTCTGCAAACTGTAACAACATCTGGAACTAATGTTGTTCGGGCCATGTTGGTGCTACAAGGATGACCTGAGCCTTGTCTCTCTTCAACTTCAGGAGGACTTTGTGGATCAAAGGTATAGGTGGGAAGGCTGGATATGCCAGGACCAGGACTTGTCTTTGGGCTTCCTGTATGGGCTAGGCTAACGGGGTCACGGTGCTGAGAAAATGCACCGTGAGCCTGGCAGTCGGTGTTGCTCTGCTCCATGGTGGTGCTCCACTCAGTGCCAGTCCTCCAGAGAATGGCGGCAGGAGCCCTATCTGGCAGTGTCCTGACCTAGAGACTCCAGGGCCGCCTGCACACCAGTGAACTGTGCCTCAGTGATGAGGACTGTTGAGCATATCTGTCCCTTGATAAGCTGTCCCGAGATGTCACTGCTGGATCTTGGTCCGGCACTCTGCTGTCCCTCGGCGTCTGCAGTACTGGCAGTGCCAGGAGGTCCTTCATAGCTTGGAAGACCTCTGGAGTCAATGGCACCACTAAGTGATGAGGTCCTCTGCCAATATCCGGAGTCAGTGCAAGGACCCCGGTGTCGGAGTCGATGCTCACTGAGGCAAGAGACCCTTCTGAGGCAGGGATGGTTGGCTGCCCAGTGTGCGTCTCGCCAGGTCCCCCTTAGCCTTCTCCACAGGAGAGCAACCCCGTTCCGAGCTGATCTTCTTGGACCTCCTCTTCAGAACTGTGGAGGAAGATTGGTGCTGGGCAACTGAAGTGGGTGCGGGGGGGGGGGGGCAGTGCGCGCTGAGGCTGTCGTGCTCAGTGCTGAGTCTGATCTGCTGGGCTCTGAGGCTGGTCTAAGGGCCAACTCCATCAGGATGGCCCAGAGACAGATATCCCGGTCTTTCTTTGTCTTTTTACAGATTTTACACTTGTCACTGACGTGGGCTTCCTCCAGACACTTCAGTCATTCCTCGGCATTGGCTTCCTGCACGAAGCGCAGGGTTTAAACCCTGGGGAGCAGGGCATGCCCCAACCCTGAGATTCTAACTACTAACAAACTAGGACTAAGTGTAACCGACACAAGTAACTATATATACTGAAACAATGAATAGACCATTAGAGTTGAGAAAAGATTTGCGAAGGCAAAAGCATTCCAGCACCGTCACTGGTGGCAAGAAGGAACTCAGAGGGAGAGCCAGCAGTGCATATGTACGAGCGTATGTACATGCTGCTGCAGGGGGCGCTAGAGCCAACTTGTATGGTACCACTAAGGGAAAAGAGTTTTCTGGCACCACTGCGTGTGTCAAGCGCGCACACACCTAAATTGGGAATGGACATGAGCAAGCTCTCGAAGAAGAACTGGAGGATTGCCTTTCCGGTTCCAGACCTTGGATGGTAGAAGGCTGAAATGGCCTTCTGTAGTTCCTGCCCCACTTAAGTTTATACTCCTGACTGGGTTGGGATTGGTAAAACCAAGGTAGAAGTTGAGGCTTGAAATGCCTCCTTAGCAGTACAGGGTTGTGAAGGTCTAAGGACTTTAAAGTAACCCGAGAGTCCTTGGGGCTGTGCAGTTTTGAGTCCGTCTGTTCAGAGAACAGCACTGGACCCTCAAAGGGAAGGCTCAAGGCCTCGGATTGTCTGCTGGATCCCATGCGGGAGGCCTGGGGCTTGTAGCCAGGAGCTCTGACAAATCACTACTGCCAATGACATAGTGCAAGCTGCGGCATCCACCATGCCCAGAGCCACCTGAAACAAGACCTTTGTAGCACCTGCTTTGCCCTCCTCTATTAAGGCTGTGAACTCTGCGCTGGAGTCCAGTGGTACATACACCGAGAATTTTGCCACAGACCCCCACGAGTTAAAATTGTACCTACTCAAAATTGTTTGCTGGTTCATGGTATGGTGCTGGAGCTTTACAGTAGAGTATCCCTTTCTACCGAAAAGGACCAATTTTTTTAGCGTCTTTCACCTTTGGAGTGGGGTCCAGCTGACCTTGCTTCTCACATTCACTGACTGCTGCCACTATGAACAACCCTGGTGAAGGATGAGTTTACAAATACTCATGATCCTTAGAGGGTACAAAGTATTTTCTCTCTACCCTCTGCTGTGGGAGGCAGAGAAGCTGAACTTTGCCATAGTGACTTTGTTGTGTCACGAATGGTCTTTATTAATGGCAGTTCAAACCCGGATGAACCTGCCAGGGCTAAAACATCCACCATAGGATCTGCACACTTGGAGACCTCCTCAATCTGGAGCCCCAAATTCTGTGCCACACTCAAGAACACCTGATGAGCCCTGCTGTCATGCGCAACCAGCACCGCTAAGGAGCCTGCTATTGCTTCATGTGGGGATGAAGAAGATGAAGCTCTAACCAGGGCACGGCACTGCTCTTGATTCTGTGCCCCCAGAGGGTCTCGCTGTACCGACTCCTCGAACTCATTGCTGGGATCGACCTCATGCTTTGTCCTGGGCTTGGTGTTATGTTCAGTGCCGTGTGATCACTTGTCATCCAGTTGAGGTGGGTGACGTCTGCTCTTGAGACAAGCGATAGTGACTGTCCCGAGTGTGACCCCTGAGCCTGGTGGAATTCCCATGAGGTCCAAAACAGCCACTGAGCAGGCATCTGCCAAGAAGGTGGCCAAGACATGAGGAAGGGCTTACCAGCTTTGATCCTCTGGTACTGCCTCTCTGACTGGTGCCGGCTTCTTCTAGAAGAATACGATTCTGCTTCAGAGTTGGAGCCTCACAAGTTGCTTCATGGGGACCAGGGCAGTGTGGTTCCCATCAGTGCTAGGGAGTGGTGCAGGGGAGAAGGTGCCTGCGGCATCATAACTGGCTCTCCCCAGGACAACACTAGGTGCTTTTTTGGTACCAGTGGTCTGGGGTCCGGAGCATGCTCATGCTTGGGAGGGGATAGTGGTGCTGTTCTCTCTGTCAGTTCTCTGGCTGCTTCAAAGATCTCCAGCACGGAGGGGAACTGTAAATCCTCCTCACAATTCTTCTTGGGTGGGGAGTGCAAGGACACCCGACTCAATGAACCTGTCCCTGGGGCCGGAGTTGACGGTAGTGAGCCTGAGGTAACAGCACGTGAGTGGCCCAAGGCAGGATGCCCTCCATTTAAGCCCTTACACCCAGTTGTTTTGGGTGTCGGTGAGTGCCTCCTGTCCATTTTCTTCAGCTTCTTGCGCGGTACAGGGGATTGAAAGCACTGCTGTATCCAAGAGGTGTCCCTTGGTGCCGGTGATCCATGACAGTGCCAAGGATCTCTAGCCACAGAGTCCTTCCTCGGTGCCGTCTCCCTTATGGATGCCAGCATGCTTTGCACCAAAGCCAATATACTAGGTGTTGGTTAGGCTGGGCTCGGCACTGAGTGTGGTCAGAGAGCTGCCTTCAATAAAGGAATTTAGCCTCTGATTCCTCTCCTTCTTTGTCCTTGGGTGGAATCCCCTGCAGATCTTACAGAGATCCCTCTGGTAGGTCTCTTCAACACACTTGTTTACACAAGTAGTATAGAAAAAACTGCTAGCAGATGCTAGCACTACATGGAGAGTTAATCGCGGAGCACTTTGCATTAGGGAAGCTTTGAAAACCAGGTTCTACTATGAGATGCAGGACTGATTTCTGTTCCTGTTTCTTTTGTGCCTTTGATTACCCCTTTCCCCCCACCCCCCTTTGATATCCGTGCCCGTCAAATCCCTCCTGGACAACGTATGATTTAATAAAGAAACATATTTGATTAATGCAAAACTTTTTTCTTAACATTCAACTCATGGTGGAAGAAGGACAGGACATTTACTGTCTCTAGGGGCTAGAGTTGTAGCTTGCTGGCCAGCAGTCAGCATGGCCACCGCAGCTTTCTGCTTGCCTCCACTGGGGTGGAGGAGAGCACGTAATGCAGCCTGGACAATCTCCACCGAGACCTCTTGGGGACGGGGGGGAGGCAGAGCTCTTGGTTGAGGAGCATTATAGAGGAGCATTATGCAGTCTGTCCTGCCTCCGCTCCTCCTGAAGCTCCAGAAGCCGGCGGAGCTTGTCTACCTGGGTCTGCATGATTCGCAGCATTTCCTGCGTTGTACTGCGATCATGCGCCATACTTTCTCGGCTACTGTCCCTGTCCATGTCCATATTCCGTGACAAGGTCAGGCACCTCGCTCTTTTCTCTGCCTCTGCAGCTGCTGAGGCATTGATGAGCTCTGCAAACATGTCATCTCTGCTTTTTTTTTTTTTCTTTCCTTTTTCTAATCTGCTACAGTCTGTCCATAGCATTTGTTAAGGGTCGGTCCAGTGCCTAGGTATCTACAGAATAAAAGAAAAACAACTCGGTAGCAACAGATAGCATGCTGAAGAAAATGATACAAATGTAACTAGTTAGGTAATGATCCCATGAGACAATTCAGCCACAGTTAGCATACTGAAGAAAAAGATACAAATGTAGCTATTTAGGTAATGATCCCATGACACAGTGTCGCAAATCATTCCCTCTCTCTCTGGCTGTAAATGTAAACCCTTACAGAAAGCCACTGCAATGGACGTGGTGGTGGGGGAGGGGGGGACGGGGTGTGTGTGTGAAGAATCACTGCTTTTACTTTTAAACCCTTTTATGGAGCCACTAAGGACAGTGTGGTGGGGGAGGAGGGAAGCTCTGCTTGTATTTTTAACCCTTTCAGAAAGCGATTGCAGATGGCATGGTGCGGTGGGGTGGGGGGGAGCTCTGTTCCCTGGCTAAACACACAGTGCAGTCACCGAAACACCTGAAATCCACTTCAAGGTCCCCACACCCAATGTAAAAGGACAGAAATGCTGATAGGGAAAAAAACCTCACCAGATGTGCCTTCCCTGTGATCATTTGTGCTGTCCTGTGTGCCGCTGGACTGCTCAGGGGTCAGGAATAAGTCCTGACTTTCTGGGAGAATGGACACCCTGCTTTCCTACAGCCTGATCTCCACAGCTTCCTCCTCCTCTTCCTCCTCATCCACGGAGTCCTCATCATTGATCACGGACTGTGAACTAGCGGAGCTACCAGTGCTGCAGGGAGGCACCGTGGTGGGATCACCGCTGAGAATTTTGTGCACCTCATCATAGAACCGGCATTTTTTGGGAAAGGAGCCAGAGTGGCTGTTAGCTTCCCTAGCTTTCTGATAGGACTGGCGCAGCGCCTTGATCTTCACACGGCACTGCTGAGTGTCCCTCTGGTGTCCCTTCTCCAGCATGCCCTGTGATATCTTCCCATAAATGTCCAGATTCCTTTTGCTGGCTCTGAGCTGAGCCAGAATGGACTCCTCACCCCACAGCCCAATGAGGTCTAAGACCTCTGGTCGACTCCATGCTGGAGCGCGTTTGGGCTTTGCAGTAGCCATGCAGAGAACAGTGGCAATGCTTTCTCCCCGATAGCAGCACAGGAACTGAACATTCAAATCTTCCCAGGGCTTGAGGGGAGGGGACTTTTCCTGGGAGTGTGACCACAGAGCTGCACACTGCGACTGTCCAGAGCGGTCACAATGGGGCATTGTGGGATAGGTCCCAGAGGCCAATAAAGATGAATTAAGAGAATTTGCATCTATACTGACACTAAATCGAATGAACAAATTCAGTTTAGGCGCTATGCAACTTGCAGAGGTGGTCTTATTAATGCGATTTTACAGGCACCTTAATTTGAATTAGTAGTGGTGCCAGTGTAGATGAGGAGAAGGACCTTGGGGTATTGGTTGATAGTAAGATGACTATGAGCCGCCAATGTGATATGGCTGTTAAAAAAGCAAATGCGGTTTTAGGATGCATCAGGCGTGGTATTTCCAGCAAGGAGAAGGAGGTGTTAGTGCCGTTATATACGGCGCTGGTGAGACCCCACCTGGAATATTGTGTGCAGTTCTGGTGTCCCATGTTTAAGAAGGATGTATTCAAACTGGAACAGGTTCAGAGACGGGCTACTAGGATGATCCGAGGAATGGAAAATCTGCCTTATGAAAGGAGACTCAAAGAGCTTGGCTTGTTTAGCCTGGCCAAAAGAAGGCTCCGGGGGGATATGCTTGCTCTATATAAATATATCAGGGGGATTAACGTTAGGGAGGGAGAGGAATTATTTAAGTTTAGTACTAATATAGGCACGAGGACGAATGGGTACAAACTGGATATTAGGAAATTCAGACTTGAAATTAGACGAAGGTTTCTAACCATTAGGGGAGTGAAGTTCTGGAACAGCCTTCCGAGGGAAGTAGTGGGGGCAAATGACTTATCTGGCTTTAAGACTAAGCTTGATAAGTATATGGAGGGGATGTTCTGATGGGATAGTTTAATTTGAGCAATTGATTTTGGATTATCGGCAGATAAGTCTGCTCAATGGTCTGTGGGAATGTTAGATGGGATGGGAACTGAGTTACTGCAGAGAATTCTCTTTTGGGTGCTGGCTGGTGAGTCTTGCCCACATGCTCAGGGTTTAGCTGATCACCATATTTGGGGTCGGGAAGGAATTTTCCTCCGGGGCAGATTGGCAGGGGCCACGGAGGTTTTTCGCCTTCCTCTGCAGCATGGGGCATGGGTCGCTTGCTGGTGTATTCCCTGCAGCTTGAGGTCTTCAAATCTCACTTTTGAGGATTTCAATAACTCAGTCATGGGTTCGGGGTTGTTATAAATGTGTATGGGTAGGGTTTTGTGGCCTGCCTTGTGCAGGAGGTCAGACTAGATGATCATATTGGTCCCTTCTGACCTATGTTTCTATGTTATGTTTCTATGTAATTAAATGGACTTAAGTGACTTTAAGTTGACCTAACTCGCCAGTGTGGACCAGGCCTCAGTCTGCCTCTGGTTCTGGATCTGATCACCCAGGACAAGGGCCGCCTTCAGTACCCTAGTCTCAAGTCTCTCCTCCTCACAGCTAGAGTGCTCAGAACTAGTCAGAGCGGTTCTCCTTGGCAGCAGAAAGCCTTCTACTAGGGTCACTTATCTAGCTAAGTGGAAGAGATTCTCCATCTGGTCAATACAGAAGGGTACTCCGCCCATGCTGCCATCAATACCTTTCATCTTGGATTATCTGTTGCATCTTAAGCAACAAGTGATGTTGGTGTCATCAATCAAGGTCAACTTGGTTGCAGTCTCGGCATTTCATCTCTGGGTTGCAGGCCGTTCAGTCTTTGCCGACTCCATGGTATGTCATTTTCTTGAAGGACTAGACAGATTATGCCCTCAAATGAGTCAGCCGATTCTCTAATGGGATTTCAACCTTGTACTGTCAGGACTGATGGGTCCTCCATTTGAACCGTTAGCAGCATGCTCACTTCTTTATCTGCCCTGGAAGGTAGCCTTTCTAGTGACCATAACTTCGGCCAGGAGAGTCTCGGTACTCAGGCCCCTCATGTCTGAGCTTCCTTATATGATTGTCTGTAAGGACCAGTTTCAGATGCACTCTCACCTGGCTTTCCTTCCTAAGGTGGTGTCACAGTTCCATACAAACCAGGACATATTCCTCCCTGTTTTCTACTCAGAGCCACACACCAATAGCAGAAGCTGCATTCTCTGGATGTCAGATAGAGTTTAGCTTTTTATATCAAAAGGACTGAACCAAAGGTGTCAAAGTTATCTGGCCACAAGGGCCAGTTAAGTCAAAATTGTTCATTTGGCAGGCCGCACTGGAAAAAAAAAAATTAAAGGGGAGCACAATGGCACAGCTTTCACTTACTCACTTTCCATACCTGCTTAACACTCCAGGGGTTGGGAGTGCTCAGACTGGTGATGCTCCGGGGGTGGGGCGGACCAGCATTTGGTGCTGGGGTGGGCCGGCGCTGGGGCACCATGCAGCTGGCAGCACTCCAGAGACTGGGAGCACTCAGCCCACTGGTGCTTAGAGTGCATGGGCAACAAAAATTACCCCCGTGGGCCACATGTTTGACATCCCTGGATTAAATCCTTTAGGAAAACAACTCAGCTCTTCCTAGAAATATCAGACAGGATGAAAGGCTTTCTGGTATCATCACAAAGAATCTCTTCATGGATCACATCTTGTATGCAGACGTGGCAAGGATATCTCCCCCACTGCTGACAGCTGATTCCACAAGGGTGCAGGCATTCTCGGCAGCGTTTCTTGCTCAGATCCCAATCCAAGATATTTGCAGAGCTGCGACATGGTCAACTGTTCACAACTTCACCGCACATTATGCTATTACTCAACAAGCCAAAGATGATGCTGCATTTGGTAGAACGGTACTGCAATCTGCAGGTCATTAACTCTGACCCCTCCTCCTATGGATCTGCTTGCGAGTCACCTACGTGGAATTGATGTGAGCAAGCACTCGAAGAAGAAAATACAGTTACTAACCTTCCATAATAGTAGTTCTTTGAGATGTGTTGCTCATATCCATTCGAAGATCCACTCGCCTGCCCCTCTGTTGGAGCCAGCTGGCAAGAAGGAACTGAAGAGACAAGGGGTTGGCAGGGTCCTATATATGGCACCATAAAGGCGCAACTCCAAGGGGCTCCAGAGCCAGCCGTACAGATAAGACTAGGGGAAAAACCTTCTGGTGACTGTGCACGCTGCACACTCACACCTATTTGGAATGGACTTGAGCAACCCCTCTCAAAGAACAACAGTTATGGAAGATTAGCAACTGTTTTTTCCCTATTGTGTTCTGTTGGACCTTAACTTGCTTCCAGACGTGCTTTTTATTTCCACATGCCATTGCTACACTACAGTAATGCAACTTGCCTTATGTTGCCTTGCCAGTATATCCCATGAGTGAACTGAGTGGTTTCCATCCTTATCCAGTCCTTGTTGCTATTTAGCATTTATATTATGATGGTGCTATGATAGATATTGTACAAACATATAGCAAATGGTAGTCCCCACCCCAGAGAGTTTACAGTCTAAAAGACATGTTGTCACCCCTACTGAAATTGCCAGTAGTTGTGATGATGTTTTCTGAAATATGGATACATGTCTACTAAGAATGAATTGAGGTCATAAACACTAAACTGGTTGTTTAACTTTGAGAAAATGTGGAACCACATTTAAACATCCCTTTAGCTTATATTTAACTAGAATTCTAAACACAGTTGTTAGCCATTTTCATCTGTAAACTTTTTTTAAAGGGTAATTATTGCTGAAGCACCTGTGACAATTATAATTTGATTGCTCAAGCGTTTCTGTTAAAACCTGTTTTCAGTCACTCATGGTGTTCTGAAATCTTCACTTACTGGGCTGAAATTTTCCAGACATGGTCCCTGCCAGAGGAAAAAAAATTAAAAAGAAAGAGAGCATAGAAACACCTGAAATCTGTTTTGAGTGTGAAAAGTGTGTGTGTGTAAAATTTTTCCAGTTTTATACATATTACATAAACATTGCAGTACATATATCTTGTGACTAATTTTAATAGCTCTAGCACCTAAACAACTGAGTTAAAAGCTGACATTTATCAGAGAGAAAGTTCTCAGAGAAGTACTTTTGAATGTAGTGGGGAAAAATAATTATGATTTGGTCACATTATGTGCATTTGAAAATTGCATTTAATATGCACAGTATCTCATTGGTATAGAGATATAAGTGATATTTTTCACTCTGATCCATGAGAAAGGTAGGCTGCACTGTGAATGCATGCATACATGGCTAATGGACTGTATATTTAAAATAAATACATGCATTCCGTTAAAGTTTGCACCGTGTAGTCTGATCTAAACTCATTGAAGTCAATGGAAAGACTCCCATTCAGCAGGCCATGGATCTGGACATGTATGAATCAGTTGCATGTACTTGTCAGCTTTTGTCGACAAAACAGTGCTAGTATACACACTACAGTCACCTCCCTGTTGACAAAACTGCCCTGTTTTTTCGACAAAATAAAATCACCTCTAAGAGAGGCGTAGGGTTTTCATCAGCAGAGCTAGGGTGACACAGTGTCAGTGTAGAAACTGCATGCCCTTAGAGTGGTGGAAGCATGGGTGCCGGGTGAACAGCCCATTAAGGGAGGTTAATCCATAGCCCTGACCCTTCCACCTGAGGCCATGCCCCTTTCGCCCTCTCCCTCACCGCTGCCCAGAGCTGCCCCCTTCTGCAGCTGGAGGAGCCCTACTCCAAAGCCAGGCCACCCCGAGTCTCAAGAGGGCAACCCCAGCATCCCCTACTGCTCATGGCACCAGCTGCCCCATGTCCTGGCTGGATGGCCCCAGTGCCAGGTGGCCCCAGCTGACCCGAATCCCGGCCAGCAGTCCCAAAGCACCAGCCATGCGGCCCAAGCCGCCCCGGAACAACAACTGGGCGGCCCGGGCTGCGCATAGCCCCAGTCGCCCCAGAACAATGACCGGGCAGCCTGGGCCGCACATGGCCCCAGAGCACCAGCTGGGAGTCCCTGGCAGGCGACCCAGCAGCTGCCTCACATCTCCACTGGGTGGCCCCAGCAGCCGCCCCGAGTCCCCGCCAGGCAGCATAGCACTCAGCAGCTCCAGCCACCTTGAATCCTTCCTGGGTGGCCCAAACTCCCAGCTGGACCAGGTGGGCTGCCCAAGCCAGAGCGTGGGTGGCTGCTTCTGGCGTCCGAACTGGGGCACAGGAGGCTGCTGCCCAGCTGTGACTCTGGGACATGGGTAAGCCATAGGCGGCTGCTGCCCGTCTTCAAGCCAGGGTGCAGGAAGCTGCCATCGGGTTCCCAGCTGGGGCACAGGTGGCTTCTGCCAGCTGTGACCTCAGGACGTGGGCAAGCCGGGGCACAGGGGGCTGCTGCCTGCCTACCAGCTTGGAGCTGGGACTAGTTGGGACGTGGGTGGCTGCCACCTGGCTTCCCAAGACATGGGCATCTGCTGCCCAGCTTCCTGGGTCACAGGTGGCTGCTGCCTGCCTCCCAGCTGGGACCACGTGGGACCAGGGAGACTTTGTGTGGGGTTGGTGCGGGACAGCCCACAGGGAGCCCCACACTGCCCCTCAGGTCTATTGAAGTGCTCCTAGTGAGGACGTGCTCTGTCTACCTAAGCAAAGAGTGTACATCATCCACCACTGTAATTATAGTGGTGGCTGAAAATTGACATATTTTATGTCGACTTATTTTCCTAGTGTAGACAAGGCCTAAGACCACACCGTGTCAAGCCTAACTAGTGTGATTATCCTTCAGTCCGCTCTTCTCTCAGACTGGAAAAGACATGCAACAGCTTTTGTTACTGAGCAGTTTGTCTAAACACTTCACTCAAAGTTACCCTGCTTAAGATTAAGCCATTAAACAAGTTTATTAACTAAAGAAAAATAAACTTTAAGTGATTATATGCAGCAAATGTAAAGATATTAAAGGAAGTTACCAAATGAAATAAACATAAGATCACAGTCTAAATTCTACACACTAACAAGCTTAGCAATGCCTCACCCTTGTTAGCTGGTGCAAGCAGTTTCTTAGGTTGGGCAACCTTCCCTGCCTGGGTCTCCTCTCCCCCTTTACAAAGTTGTTTCCTTTTATCTGTCAAGGGACCCTTATTGTGTTCATGTGTTCAGTTGAATGGGAGTGGCGTGGAGGCAGGTGATGATGTCATGCATTGGTCTATTGTTTGAGTTTGCTGGAACAATCCATGCATGTGACATGGTGGCTGCTTCTCATTGGTCAAGCAACCTCATTGCGAACTTGTATCCTACATTGAAGCCTTTGGCTGTAAGCAATCCCAGGTAGTGGAATCTTTCCTTGATGGGCCATTAGCACATCTGCCACTGCATTGTTGTACCTGAAAAGCTGGTGTAGATGGTTCCCACCTCACAACATGTTCCAGTAGCATTTCCAAATATATTTTATAATTTCACATACTATGATAGCACATACAACCCAATAGGATATTAATGTTTCGTGGATCATCACTTTTAAAGTAATACCATACGAGGCATATTTTGTACAGAACATATCTGGTGACTATAGAGTTTCTGGGATGTTGTTTTCAGACACAGAATGTCACACAATCAAAAAGATTTTTTTAAAGATGAAAACTAAGGCTACGTCTATACTGATGGTGGCAAATTCGCCGCTGTCAGATCGATATCTCTGAATCAACTGAGCGGTCTGTGTAGACCCGCTCAGTCAATCCAGTAATCAATGTAGGATAACCAGTTCCGTAAGTGGCGCAGTGCAGTGTGGACGGCACGCGGAACAGACGCAGCAAAGTCGACAGGAGATACGCAAGTTTTTTACATCACTTGTGTATCTCCCGTCGACTGCTGCTGAATCCAGAAGGTAAGTGTAGACCAGGCCTTAGTTTCTGGGGCATAATTTTGCAGCAAAGGGTAGATTTTGGAGCCATGGTTTCAGAGAATATGTCTCATCTAACAACATTCCTAGTTTTTATCTCAGGTCTTGTCCAAATTAGAAAAATTGCACTGGTGTAATTAAATGAATTTAAATTCTCTCTAGTTACACTGGTGCAAAATCCTTAATGTAAATACACTTACACCAGCTTAAATTGTAAATATATCAATTTAGCTGAAGTTGTATTTGTCTAATACAAATTATTTGCCTAATTGTCTTAATACAAATTCATTTGCAGTCCCCTTTTTCCCTGTTCCCTTTTGGAGGACAACCTAATGCTTAGTAGTCAAATATTTTCCCAATCATAATCTTGACTGAATTTTGAAATTTTGAAACCACAGTCAGTGCTTCAGTTTATGCTGAATATTCTATTTGAAATTAAAGAAAGATAATTTGATTTATTTTTTAATATTATCTTTTTTAAAGAGATTATGATTAAATTCAATCATTTACATATACATGTATACTTTGAGTGTCTCTCTTGTTGCAATAGAAAAATAAAATGAATATCAGTAGACTTCTTAGAGTTGAAAGAATTTTAAAATGAAATACATGTCAAGAATGATTAGATGCGGATTGCATTATTTTCTTCAGTTGTGATTAAAAGAGGTTTGCCTATTGAATCCTGAATCAAGGGACGGAAGAAGGATGGTTTTGAAATTAAGCAATTGGATTGAGATTCAGGAGATTTGGTTGCAGTACTCAGATCCGCCAGAGGCTTGCTATGGCACTTGTGGCAAGTCACTGAGATTTTCAGGAATGCTTAACACTCACAATCAGAGTCAAATTTTCAAGATTGCTCATCCTCTAAGCACCAAAATAAGTAACCATTTGTTCCGGCTGAGCTGAGCATGTTGAGTGCTGAGCTGTTTTGAAATGCTGGCCATAAGTGGAAGCTGTTGGATTTGGAGCACTTTTAAAAATCTGGCTCCAGTTGCCAGGCCTGAACACTTGAAAACCTAGCTTTTAACCTCTCGGTACCTCAGTTCCCCCATCTGTAAAAGAGAGATGAAAATTCCCTATATTGTAGAGTGTTTTGAGAGTAAATGCATTAATATTTGTGAGATGCTCCAAACCTTTGGTGATAAGGAGTGTATCAATTGAAATACCCAGTCTAAACCATTCATAAACATAGAACGTAATATTGTTTTAACAACTACAGGTACTGGGAAGCTGTTCATAAATGGGATGAAGCACTTCAGTTAACTCCAGAGGATGCAACACTTTATGAGATGAAATCACAGGTAACTCATAAAAATTCTTTGTCAATTTAGAAATCCAAGTTATATTGTAGTCTTAAACAGATAAAACCCTGCCATCATTTGTGTGTGTAAAAGGACAACTGGATGTGGGTCACGGAATTGCTTGCTATAGGCTCAGGGATAGATCCCTTTCTCCTCTCCTAACACAACAGGGTATCTTCTGTGTGTGAAAGTATGTTACCCTTGTCAAGCAGTCCATGAGAACATCTCTCTCCAGGAATGAATTTGGCCAATGTCCAAATGTAAGAAAAAGCAATTGAGACATTTTAAAATTATATTTATTGTCATTTATTATCATTTATTTATATTTATTATCATTTATATTTACTATCATTACTCCAGATAGGTAATCTGTGAATCTGCCATTAAAAATCCATATGATCTTACTGAAGAATTAGCTTATTGCCACCTCCTTCCTCTCCTCTTCTTCCTCCTCCCAAAAGAGTATATGATCTGTGAAAGATATGCTCCATTTTTGTTGTCTTCTTACTTCACAGACAAACATTGGGAAAAATGCATTTAGTCAAATACATTAATTGATCTCAACCATCTGTTTCAGGGCTATTTTTATGGGTTAAAGCTCCAGCAACCACCAACACTGCACTAAAACCTTCATATGTAATGTCCTTTTTCTACCCAAGTGGCTAGTCAAATTGTGGGGTTATGAGGACGTTCCAGTTAAAAGGAGAAATTGATGGAGCCTGGTATTGTTTTAGATGCAATCTTGTTTATTTACAAGCAATGTACAAAGTCTTGCTTCTCTAAACGCAGGAGGAGCTAAGAACAAAAGGAGCAGTTCCTTAGCTTATAGCCCCAAACCTCTTTAACTAACAGACCCAAAGCTCTCTGAAGATTTTCCCAGGGTCACATAGTGGTCACAGGCTACTTGCTTGGGTTTCTTGATTTTTTTTCCTCTGCCTCTTTCTCTCTTGTCTGTTCTCAGTTTCTCTGTGTTCGGTCACATAGCTATGACACACAACTGATTGCAATACCCATTGGCCTCCCTTAAGCACATAGTGCTAGTTGCTGGGCAGACGGTTTTAGGCCTTGTTTTAGGTGTGGCTCCTTCACTGTCTCATACAACTATCTTAAATGAGAGATGTGTTCACTCACCAGTTTGAACAAGATAGTAATTCAACTCGTAACAAGGTTTCATCGAGCTACTAAGAGTATCAGCTGTATGGACTAAGAAAACTGCTGACCTCACAGTGACTTACTTTTTGTATAGCTTCAGTGGCAAAGGTACTGGATACTATTACTTTATGCATGTCCATGGTGTTTGTGTCCCCCTCTTGCTGAAGCAGAAAAAATGTAACATACGTTGAATGGATTTTTGAAGTGGAAATGAGAGAGGGAGAGCAGGTGAAATGTGTGGGTTCAAACATCCTATCACCTTGTTTTACTTTTAATTTAAGCTTTTGTTAAGCCATTTTCTGTTTTTTCATTTAGACGTTTGATTTTTTTTTCTGTTCACATGGCTGATTTGTTTCTTTTTGCTCCTTACCTTTGAAAACAGTGGTCCCCAAACCTTTTACCCTGCACCCCTCAGATCCCCCCAGCTGGGGCCAGGGGCGGGGCCCTGGTCGGGGATGGAGGCAGCAGCTGGGAGTAGGGCCATGGTCAGGGGCTATGGGAGCTGAGGCTGTGGCAAGCTCAGAGCAGAGCTCGCAGCAGACCAGGGCTGGGTGACGCTCCCTCCCCGCCCCCTGTTGGTGCTGCCCTGCTGTGCCCCCTCTCCCCCTTAGCGGGGCGCACCCAACAGTTTGGGGACCTTTGTTTTAAAACAACGTTAACTGCCAGACTGCTTCTGAATATGGGTACACCACAGTAGAACATAACTGCTGTGCTGCTGAAAATATTAGATATGTTATAATATTTCAGTGATTTCAAGAAATAGCAGCAGCCCAGCAGGTGAGGTGGAGGACCAAGAGAAACAGTGTTAAATGTGTTTCAGCATGCTCACATTTAATGAGGAATATTATTTACTGGACACCTACTAGCTGGAGATAGACAAATTAGACAGGGTGATAGCCCCACCAGTGAGGTCTAAGGCTGGGTCTACACTGATGGCGGCAAATTCGCCACCATCAGATCGATTGCTCTGGATCGACTGAACAGTCTGTGTAGACCCGCTCAGTCAAACCAGCAAGCAACACAGGAAAACCACCCCGGTAAGTTGCGTAGCGCTGCGTCAAAGGGAATGCTGTTCCCTTTGACGCAGCGCAGTGTGGACACCACGCAGAGGAGACACCGCGAAGTCTACGGGAGATACGCAAGTGATTTATGTCACTTGCGTATCTGCTGTCGACTGCCACCGAATCCTGAAGGTAAGTGTAGACCGGGCCTAAGAGAAATGCCCTGGTGCTTTCCCCCTAATTCCCATCTGCTGAGCAGAAGCCAGCAAGCATACTGGATCTACCAAGCTGCTGTCCCTGACTACTCCTTGGGAGTTCAGTAGCATCTGGCTTTTAGATGTCTTACATATTTGAAGCTCTGCCTCCTCTCATGGCTGGAAAAGAGGAGGCATTTTCTGTCTCATCTCCCCACTCCCAGAATTTCCTGAGTGCTGCAGAGAACAGTTCACCAAAACTCTACTGATTTCCTATGTCTCTGTGTTTTAGGTAAAGTTATCATATTTCTAGGTTTTCCCGGACATTGCTTCTTTTTTGAGCCTCCATCCTCTGAGCAAATTTTTCAAATAAGAAAAAACATCCATTTTTTTGCAGAACAGACATTGCAACTCTGATTGGCCCTAATTGGTCCGCTTCTTGATGGCCGTCCCCTGCATCTTCAGCTGATTGGTCCATTCCCCACAACTGTCAGATCCCACCCACCAAGGCCCTGGCTACCAGCATTGGGGTGGGGGTCCTGCAGGGAGTCGCTGACTGTTAGCTGTCGCTGCATCCTGGGCTTGCGACAGCCACTCTGCCACAGTAACAGGGAGTGACTCTGCCTGCCACCTCCAGTGAGTACCCCCGCCACAGGTACCTCCTCCAGTTTTCCCTCTCTACTCCTTCTTCCCTCCTGTTTTCCCCCACCCCTCCCGCCGGTGGCCTCTTTTTAGGCACCTAAAATATGGTAACTCTAGTCAGTCCTCCTCCTCCAGTATCTGTCTCTGCTGCTGCTGTCAGCTTTTTCAGGTAATGGCAGCAGCAGGAAAAAGTTATTTGTGACATTTTCACTGCTATCACAAGAAGTTCTAAATAGCTTCAGAGAAAATCACCAGAGTGTTGTTACTTTCAGTCTTCAGCGTGTTGGAGCAGTCTGTCTGAGAGTATGTCTACACTACAAATGCTCCAGCATCACAGCTGCAGCTATGCCAGTGTAGCACTATAGTGTAGACACTTATTACAGTAGTAGAAAGGGTTTTTCCATTGCTGTAGTAAATGCATCCCTTTGAGAGGTGGTGGCTAGATCGATGGAAACATTCTTCTGTCAACCTAGCTGCATCTGCAGTGTGGGTTAGGTTGACCTAAGAACATTGCACAAGGCATGAATTTTTCACAGCCTTGAGCGAAGTCGCTCTGTAAACCTCAGTTTTAGGTGGAGACCAGACCCAAAGAATTTTAAAGACGATACTGCATCAGTTTATACTGCTTGCATTGGAAGGTTGTCTTCATAACCATAAGCACTTGGAATTTACGAAAAGTAAAAGAATCCCAAAAGATTTAAATTCCACAGAAATTGATTCTTGGGCCTCACACTTGCCAACAGGTATTTTTTAAATTCCTGAATAAAGTAATGCTCTGCAGGGAAGAAAAGTCATATTATCTCTGTTTGACAAAGGGGGAAGCTGAGACGGGGGGGTAAATGGCTTTGGGTAAGAGTAGTTACCTTTGGGCAGAGAGAGAGTGAGTCTGTGTCCAAACTGGGATTATAATTTAGTCCTTTTTAAATTATATTGTCTCCAAAACACACCTGACAGCATGGTTATTTACACTTCCAAAGGAGACTGTTTGCAGTAGGAGCTGTAAATAAATAAGCCATTTGTCTCAGACTAATTAAGTTATCTGATTACAAGGCTACCATCATCCTATTTGATGACAAATGGCCATCCTTAGCAGAAAATTCCACCCTTTCATTCCTTGCATCCATGACAGTGTTTTCCCACTAGTCTGCACACATGCTGACATTTAGGAAAGGATATAACTGGTTTTGAAGTAGGTCTGACTGTCAGGACTATAATTAGCCAGTCCACCCCATTTACTTTTTTTAAATATTGGCACCACATTAGCTTTCTTCCAGTCTTCTGGAATTTCTCCAATATTCCAGGATTTACTGAAAATCAGTGTCAATGATTCAGTGAGCTCCTCAGCCAGCTCTTTTTAAACTCTTGGTTGCAAGATATCTGGACCTGATGATTTAAAAATGTTTAACTTTAGTAGCTGCTGTTGAACATCCTCCTGAGACACTAGTGGAGTGGAAAAAGTGTTATCATAATTATATGATGAGACTACATTATCTGTTTTTTTTCCCCCAAATACAGAACAGAAATATTTATTGAACATGTCTACCTGTTCTGCATTATGAAATTATTGATAATTCTACCATTTCCATATAGTAATGGACCAATACCATTGTCAGGATTCTTTCCCCCCAGTATATAAACAACCACTCCTTTTTGTCCATAACTCTGTTAGCTATAGGTTTCTCCTTATGTTCCTTTGCTTGCATTATCAAATTTCTCCAGTTCCTAGATTCTGATCTGTATTCATTTCTAACAACTTCCCTTTTCTTTTATTTATTATATATTATTTTTTTATAGCTACCTTTACTTTCCTTCTAAATTAAGTCATTTTTTTTAACCAATACAGCCTTTTTCCTAGATTGTAGCTTTTTGAGCATCTGGTAAAATGTTCTTAAAGAATTCCCCATTATCATTCACATTTTTCTAATTAAATTCTTCCTCAAAGCTGATTTATTTTAGTTGTCTTCAGCTTTGTGAAACTGGCCTTTTAAAGCACCATGTATCTATATATACTTTACTGGTTTGGACTTTATTCTGTTTGCATATTATAAATGTGATCAAGTCATGACCCCTTGTATTTAAGCTACATTAATTTTTAGTTCTATGATCAGTTCCTCTTTATCTGTCAAGACAAAATCTAATACGTATTTCCTCCATGTTGCAACATTATTTTGTGTGTGTTAGGAAATTGTCATCTATAATATTTAGGAATTCTTCTTCGAGTGATTGCTCATGTCCATTCTGTCCTAGGTGTATTTGCGCCGTGTGCACTGTTGCTGGCGATTTTTCCCTCAGTGATATCTTTTGGATGGGCTCTAGCTCCTTCTGGAGCCTCATAGACTTTAAGGTCAGAAAGGACCATTATGATCATCTAGTCTCACCTGCACAATATAGGCCACAGAATCTCACCTACCAATTCCTGTAATAGACTCCGAACCTATGACTGAGTTATTGAAGTCCTCATATCATGGTTTAAAGACTTCAAGGTACAGAGAATCCATCAGCAAGTGACCCGTGCCCCTAGCTGCAGAGGAAGATAAAAAACCTCCAGGCCCTCTGCAAATTTGCTCTGGGGGAAAATTCCTTCCTGACTCCAGATATGGCCATCAACTAAACCCTAAGCTGTGGGCAAGGCTCACCAGCCAGCAGACACCCGGAAAGAATTCTCTGTAGTAACTCAGAACTCACCCCGTCTCACAACCCATCACAGGCCATCAGGCATATTTACCACTAGTAGTCAGAGATCAGTTAATTGCCAAATTAGGCTGTCCCATAATATCATCGCCTCCATAAACTTATCAAGATCAGTCTTTAAGCCAGCTAGGCTTTTTGTCCCCACTCCTCCCCTCGGCAGGCTGTTCCAGAACTTCACTCCTCTGATGGTTAGAAACCTTCGTCTGATTTCAAGTCTAAACTTCCTGGTGGTCAGTTTATATGCATTTGTTCTTGTGTCCACATTGGTGCTAAACTTAAGTAACTCCTCTCCCTCCCTGTTATTTATCCCTCTGATGTATTTATAGAAAGCAATCATATCTCTCCATAGCCTTCATTTTGCTGGGCTAAAAAGCCAAGCTCTTTGAGACCCCTCTCATAAGGAAGGTTTTCCATTCCTTGGCTGATCCTAGGAGCCCTACTCTGCACCTATCCCAGTTTGAATCCATCTTTCTTAAACATGGAAGACCAGCACTTCGTACAGTATTCTAGATGAGGTCTCACCTGTGCCTTGCATAAGTGTACTAACACCTCCGTGTCTCTTTTGGAAATACCTCGCCTGATGCATCCTAGGAGCGCATTAGCTTTTTTCACAGCCACATCACATTGGTGGCTCATAGTCATCCTGTGATCAACCAATATGCACAGGTCCTTCTCCTCCTTTGTCACTTTCAACTGATGCGTTCCCAGCTAATAGTAAAAATTCTTATTAGTCCCTAAATGCATGACCTTGCACTTCCCACTATTAAATTTCGTCCTATTTCTATTACTGTAGTTTACAAGGTCATCCAGATCTTTTATGATATCACAGTCTTTCTCTGTATTAGCAATACCTCCCACCTTTGTGTCAACCATAAACTTTATTAGCACACTCCCACTTTTTGTGCGAAAACCAGTAATAAAAAAGATAAATAAGATTGATCCCAAGACCAGTCCTGGAGGAACTCCACTAGTAACTTCGCCCTAGCTTGACAGTTTACCTTATGGGCTGGTATAAGGAATGGCGCTGGCCCTGCACCCTCTCAGTTTCTTTTTATCACCCGTGACGTTGCTGGAACAACCCTTCTTGCTCTGCAACGCTTCTTCCCAGTAGTTTTGGACTATTATCCTTGTTTGTAGTTTTAATGGTTTAGTGTATATAGTTTGCAAAGTGGTGTTAGTGTATATAGGTAGTGTATATAGATAAGTTCCTATTGTCGAAGTACTTTTTGCCCCAGGGGCTGGCCATACCCTGGTCCCCAGGCTTTAAGACTTGTGCCTCCTGTAGCAACCTATTCCTGTGAGTGACCCACAGTCCAGCTACTTGAAGTGCTTGCGGGAAACTCATGTGAAGGACAAATACCAAATCTGCCAGGACTTCAGATTCCACACTAAAAAGGACCAAGATATCAGGCTGAAGGCTATCCTTATGAAAGCTGCCTTTAGACCAGTCTAAGAGGCAAGCTGCCCCAACTCAGCACCGAGTATTTTGGCATCAGTACAAAGCGCTCTACCAGCACTATTCACCATTTCTAGTGCAAAGGAAGAAGCACAAAAAGCAGTGCACCGATAGAGGGTGCTCACTGGTGCAGAAGAGAGACAAGCAGGGCAAGGGCAGTTCAGTGAGACCCATGCCAAACTACTCTTCTATTCCTGGATACATGTCAACACCGTCATGTTCACCTATGGCATTGAGTCTGGTACGGGACCCTCCGATAACACCAGGAAGCCATCCCTGATCCTGGCATCTCAATCACCAGTACATTGCCGGTCTACCCTGACACCGTATGGAGGCGGAAGAGGGTACTGCCTCACCATGGTTGCCAAAAGACTCCTCTTCAGAGTCCAAAGGGTAACCGTACAGACCACCCAAAGCCCACCATCGGTACCCAGCTTATGCACCACTGGACTTCGGTGCCAGTGGGTTACTGGCTGATACAGTGGCCTTACTGGAACCGCTGGGAGTTTCCCTCCAGCCCTGGGTCCTACCTTTCATCACTCTTTCTAAGTGGTTTCTGAGAAGCGGGCTACTGCTCCTTCCTATTCAGTACTGGCCCCTGACTCTGGCACCAACCCCGGTACTTACATCCCGGAGACTATTCCGATGGATGTAGTTGAGGCAGAGGAAGAGCAAGGACCCTCTCCTTTGATGCAAGACTCCTCATCATCCTCCACCAACAAGGATGTCACTGATCCCAGTATCCTGCCTCCTCGGAATGATTTCAGGGCTCATCAGGACCTTCTGAAGTGGGTCAGGGAGAACCTGCACCTGGAAATTGAGGAGCTCAAATAGCCTTTGTACAACCTGATTGATATCCTGGCTGCAGCAGCTCCATTCAAGGTGACCCTGCCCATCAGTGATGCAGTAATAGGAAAAACTATTGTGGCAAACTCATTGTTCTCTGCCTCCCACTTCAAAGAGGGCAGAGAAGAAGTATTAGTTCCAGCAACTGGGTGCGAATATCTATACTCGCATGCAGACTCCAGGATCCTGGAGCAAATGAAAGGACAGACAGGGCCAGTCTAATGCTACCTTTCAGAAAAAAGATGATAAAAGACTAGACCTTTTCAGAAGAAAGGTTTATTCGATAGGTAGCCTTCAACTACATAGCTCCAATCAGCAAGCATTGATTGGGAGATACGAGTTTAATCTGCAGAACTCCCTGACTAAATTCAAAGACTCCCTTCCCAAGATTCAAGGCAGTAGTTCACTTCCCTCTTGGAAAAGGATAAGAATGTGGCCAAGCTCTAGGCTCTGGATGCTGCCTGCTTGGCAGCCAGGACAGTGGCCTCTGCGCTCACCATGAGGCATTACTCATGGCTCTAGTGTTTTGGCCTTCCTCATGAGGTCCAACAGTCCATCTAGGACCTCCTCTTCAAAGGCTCCTCACTTTTCGCAAACTAGACAGACAGAAGACTTCGTGGCCTGAAGGATTTGAGGGCTACACTACAATCTTTAAGCGCTTCAGGCCCCAGCAGCCTCCTCAGTTCTTGGAGCCTCTAAGGCAGGAGCCCTTTGAAAGAAAAGGGAGAGGTTATAAATGGCTCCAGCCACTCCCGTCCACCTCAGCCTCCCAGTTGGGGTCTTAGAGATACTCTGGTGGGCCCAAGTAGGCCTTTGGAAGGTGCGCCTAATGGTACATCATTTCAGATCTGCCCCCCCCCCACTTTATTTTTAAACCGTCTATTGCTCTTCAGGCCGGCATGGTCACTCATAACATCAGAGTGTTGGGTCCTGAGTAAAGTTACAGTCAAGTATACCGTTCAGTGTTTATGCACCTGTTCCTCCCATCCTCTGTCTCCGTCCCTCTTCAGGGACCCTTCTCACAAGCAACTCCTCATCGAGGAGATACAATCCCCTGATATGTATGGGGACTGTGAAGGAAGTTCCTCAAGATTTAAGAGGGAAGAGGTTTTACTCTTGGTATTTCCTAATTCTCATAGACTCATAGATTCTAAGGTCAGAAGGGACCAATATGATCATGTAGTCTGACCTAGTGCACAATGATTCCATAATTCCAAAGACTAAAAGGGGCCTCTGGCTAACTCCAGACCTGCATCGCCTCAACAGATACCTCAAGAAACTGAGGTTCTGTATGGTCCCCCTGGCCTTCCTCCCTGGATCCAGGAGACTGGTACAATGCCCTCAACTTAAAGGACACACATCTTCACATTTTATCTTTTGTGGCTACAGAAAATTTCTCAGGTTTATAGTTGGTCAACAACTCTTCTGATTCACCACCCTTCCTTTCAGCCTCTTGGCAGCCCCCCTGGTTTTCACAAAAAGTCTGGCAGTCATAGCAGCCTTTCCAAGGCATAGAGGCTTACCCATACCTCAACAACTGGCTATAAAAGGTCAGTCACACGCTCAGGTACAGAACAGCATCAGCACAGTCTGAGCCATCTTCAGAATGCTGGGCCTGCTGATAATGAGCAGAAGTCATCTCTGGTCCCAGTCCAGGGAACAGAATTTATTGAGACAGTGCTCAACTTGACCCAAGCCAGGGCCTTCCTTCTAGAGGCCCGTTTCCAGACCATGTCAGACCTGATGTCCAAGGTCATGGTCCACCGAATCATGACACTTGGGTCTGCCTCAAGCTGCTGGGGCACATGGCGGCATGTACTTACGTAAATCAGCATACAAGGCTGTGCCTCAGGCCCCTCCAGATGCAACTAGTGTCAATATTGTCCCCAAGCAGACATCACCTAGACTTAGTGCTCATGGTCCTTCCCATGCTCCCTGGACTGGTGGGAAAGACCCTTGATTGGTAATGATGGGAGTGTTCTTTGTTACCCCTCAACCATTGGTAGCCTTAATCTCAGACACCTCAGACCTAAGGTGGAGTGCCCACCTCAAGAATCTCAGGATTGAGGGTTTCTGGTCCCGAGAAGATCTCTCCCTGCACATAAACATCAGCTCAGGGCATTAAGCTTAGCATGCCGAGTGTTTCTTTCCTACTTCTCAAGTGAGGTGGTGCAAGTCCTAACAGACAATACGGAAGCCAAGTTTTACATCAGGGAGTGCTTAATCTTCTGCCTTGTGTCAGGAAGCCATCTGTCTGTGGGACTTCTGTGCAGATCATTCCATTTTTCTCGAGGTGTCACATAAAATCATAGAATCATAGAATATTAGAGTTGGAAGGGACCTCAGGGGGTCATGTAGTCCAACCCCCTACTCAAAGCAGGACTAACCTCAGCTAAATCATCTCAGCCAGGGTTTTGTCAAGTCGCAGCTTAAAAACCTCTAAAGATGGAGATTCCACAAGCTCCCTACGTAACCCATTCCAGTGCTTCACCACCCTCCTAGTGAAAACGTTTTCCTAATGTCCAATCTAGACCTCCCCCACTGCAACTTGAGACCATTGCTCCTTGTTCTGTCATCTACTACCATTGAGAACAGCCTAGCTCCATCCTCCCTGGAGCTCCCTTTCAGGTAGTTAAAGGCTGCTATCAAATCCCCCCTCATTCTTCTCTTTTGCAGACTAAGCAAGCCTAGTTCCCTCAGCCTCTCCTCATAAGTCTTGTGCTCCAGCCCCCTAATCATTTTTATTGCCCTTCGCTGGACTCACTCCAACTTGTCTACATCCTGTTTGTAGTGGAGGCCCAAAACTGGACACAATACTCCAAATGTGGCCTCACCAATGCCAAATAGAGAGGAATAATCACTTCCCTTGATCTGCTGGCAGTGCTCCCACTAATGCAGCCCAATATGCTATTAGCCACCTTGGCAACCAGGGCACACTGCTGACTCATATCCAGCTTCTTGTCACTGTCCTTTTCTTCAGAACTGCTGCCTATCTCGTCGGTCCCCAGTTTGTAGCTGTGCATGGGATTCTTCCATCCTAAGTGCAGGACTCTGTACTAGTCCTTGCTGAACCTCATTAGATTTATTTTGGCCCAATTCTGCAATTTGTTACAGTCCTTCTGTATCTTATCCCTACCTTCCAAGATATCTACCACTCCCCCGAGCTTAGTGTTATCTGCAAACTTTTACCCCATCCTCCAGATCATTAATGAAGATGTTGAACAAAACCGGCCCCAGGACCAACCCCTGGGGCACTCTGCTTGTGACTGGCTGCCAGCTAAACATGGAGCCATTGTTCACTACCCGTTGAGCCCTATCATCTAGCCAGTTCTCTATCCATTTTATGTCCATTAATCCGACCCATACTTCTTTAACTTGCTGATAAGAATACAGTGGGAGACTGTATCAAAAGCTTGCTAAAGTCAAGGTATATCACATCTACCGCTTTTCCCCATATCTCCTGTGGGTCCAGAATGTACTGGTGGATTACCTTACCAGAGCCTTCTCCTCTCACCACGAGTGGTCCTTTCACCAAGAGGTAACCGGATTCATCTTCCAAAAGTGGAAGCTTCCCCAGGTGGACCTGTTTACTAGTAGGCAGAATAGGAAATATCATCAGTTTTTTTCGCTGCATTTGCACAGCCCAGGTTCCCTCTCTGATGCCTTCCTGCTCTCATGGGCAGACCAGCTACTTCACACCTTTCCTCCTCCATTTTGGTTCACAAAGTCAAAAACTGAAAAATCAAACAGGTCAAGGCACGAGTTATTCTAATAGCCCCAGCATGGCTGCACCAGCATTGGTTCAGCACACTGCTGAATCTTCCGTTGGCAAGTCCACTCTCGCTCCTACTCTGTCCAGATGTCGTTTCACAACACCACAGTCAGTTGCTTCACCCAAACCTTGTCCCTCTGCACCTAACTGCATGGATGCTGCACGGCTGAACCCTGAAGAACAGGCCTGCTCTAAACAGGTTTGGCAGGACTTGCTAGGCAGTAGAAAGCCCCTCACTAGGGCTTCCAACTTGGCCAAGTAGAAACGCTTCTCTTGTTGGTCTTCTGAACATGCTTTTTCTCCATCTCAAGCTTCCCCTGGACTATGGTCTATCTTGGACTATTTGCTCCACCTAAAGCAGCAGGGCCCTCTCATTTCTTAAGGTTATTTGGCAGCCATCTCAACTTTCCACCCTCCAGTGAATGGCAGGTTAGTGTTCTCCCATGAGATGGCAGTTCGGTTTCTCAAGAGCCTGGAAAGCCTCTGTCCTCAGCTCCACAAGCTGATGTTCCCATGAGACCTAGAGCTGGTTCTTTCAAAGCTCATGAGTCCCCACCTTCGAGCCGTTAACATCATGCTCCTGGTAATCCTCTCTTGGAAGGTCACCTTCCCGGTGGCAATCATCTTGGCCATAAGGGTCTCTGAGATCAAGGCCTTACAACAGAACCATCCTACATGGTGTCCTTCAAGAACAAGGTCCAACTACACCTTCCCTAGCCTTCCTGCCAAAGGTGATGTCATGATTCCATAACAACCAGGTCATTTTCTTGCCAGTCTTCTTCCTGAAACTTCACAAGAAATCTGAGGAACGACGGCTTCACTTGTTGGCATTAGCATGCCTTTGCCTTCTATATTGAGAGGACTAAACTCTTCTGCAAACCCAAGCAACTCTTCACAGTAATAGCAGAAAGTATGAGAGGGTTACCTACGTCAGCCCAGAGGAACTCATCCTGGATAAGGAGGCGAATGTGCCACCTCTGGCCATCATACCTGCTCACTCCACAAGAGCCTCAGGCATCAGCAGCAGTGTTCCTTGCACAGGTCCCAGTCCAGGATATCTGCAGAGCCACAACCTGTACATATAGGTCAGTACGCACCTTTGCTTCCCATGATGCCATCACCCAACAAGCCTGCAATGATGCCAGTTTCAGAAGAGCAGTGTTGCAGTCAGCATGCCCATGAACTCCGAGCCGATCTCCTGGGTAGTGCTTGTGAGTCGCCTAGCATGGACTAAGCATAAGAAAGCATTCAAAGAAGAAAACATGGTTAATCTTTCACAACTGTTTGTCTTCAAGATGTATTGTTCATTTCCATTCCATGACTCACTTTTCTACCTTCTTCTTGCCGGTTGGAATTAACCGGCAAGAAGAAACTGAGTGGATGCGGGGCTGGCAGCGCCCCTTATATCAGCACATAAGCGTGTTGCACCAGAGGGTGCTAGAGCTGACCCAATGGGTACTACTGAGGGAAAAATCCCTGCCAACAGTGCACGCGGCGTGCACACGCTTAGCATTGAATGGACAAAAGCAAAACATCTCAAAGAACAACAGTCAAAAGGTTAGTAACTGTTTTTTCCAAGGATGTTTTATTACTGGCAGCATGAGTCCTCCAGCATATGTCACTCAAACTGAAGTCCCCCATGATCATGCAGCTTTTTTCCCCCTATGTACTATAGATAGGTGCATAAAAATGCGATCATCTTTTCCCCTTTTGTGGTTTGTTACAGACACCAACTAATAACCCAACTTGTGTTTTATCTATTAGGACATTGAACCTTAAGCATTTAAGATAATTTTATTCCTAGTTATCAGTGACTTGGAAACAGGTAACACCATTTTTGATATAAAACAACACTCGCCCCCCTTTGTCCATTCAGTCCATCTTAAATAAGTTATAACCATTGATTTTATAGTGATAGATTCAAGGAGATCAATCTATTTAAGTCTGTGTCTTCTGATAAAGGCATCCATTGCATGGAATGCTTGCAGAGCTGGAACCATAGTTTGTATTTTAAAAAATACTGTAATGTATTTGTAAAGTGTCCTTGCCTATCTTCTTAATACCACTGGAGAAGATTGAAAATTGAAGGAATTTTTTAAATAACGTTTAATTTTCACCATTTATTTTGTTTCCTTCCTGCTTTTCACATTTACTTGGACAATTGTAATGCAATTGGTCAATTGCATTGTGGTGTTCCTAATTAGTTTTACTTTCTGGTCCTCTTGCAGTGCATAATACTGTTGTGATCACATTAACAGCACTGGAGGAGAATGTTCAAATATAAACATATTTTGAAAAATTGTAAAGAAATAATTTCTTATCCTGTGAGATTTTCTAAAATGTTTTAAAACGAAACCTAAATTTTGGGCCTTAACTAAATGGGCAGTGTTCTTAAAATGCAAGCAAATGGCTAATACAGATGTCATTTACAGTATGACCTATATTAACTAACTTCCAGTAAACATAGCTTTGTGTAATTTGATGCCCTTCTGCTTTTAAAGACACTGATCGGAGTGGTAAAAATATTGTTTATGCCAAAATTGGAACATGTAATTCATTCAAAAAATATTTTGTTAATATTTAAGCAGTATTTTCATACACTTGGGTAATTCGTTCCAACTCACCATACCAACAAAAATAATAAAGCTGCTGTTACTAGTAATTAGACAATTCTTTAATTCAAGATTTCAAGGAACAATAATGTTAAGAAAATGTTATGTTAATGTGTAGCAGCTTTCCAGTTCAACAGGATTAATTTAGTTGGCAGCAAAGTAATGTATTGTAAGTGTACAAGTTATTTTGTTGTTAAATAACCAGCTTAAATAAATATTCTGTCTACAGACACAGTAGGAATCTGTAAATATTTACACAAAGGACAGGAGCTAAACAGTCATGTATCCATATTTTCATTAACATATGTTTTGTTTTATTGGACAAATATATTTTAAGAATTTTTAAAGAGAGGAAATGAGGCTTAAAGGTCTTAATTATCAGTGGAGGTCATAGCATGAGCGTTTATAGAAACCCATATGGGAAGTGTGTAATTGCTTAACTAATGCTTCATTGAAAACCCACAGAAGTCAATGAGAATCTTTGCATTGCCCTCAGCTACTCATTGGCCCAGGCAAAACTGCATACAGACAAAACATAAACACTTTTGAAAGTAAACATATAATGCCCTCATTTGAAATTACGGTACAAAATGTCCAAGGAAAGATTTAATTGCGCAATTCACCAATTTCTAATCACTCACATGGCCCATTCAGAAAAAGTTTCAAGTGATGTGGTGAAATCTATGCAACAGCCTTTTTCTAAGGTTTTGCAAGGATTATTTTTTAGACCTCCTTCTATAGTAAGTTCGTTGAGTTAGGGTTCAGGGGAATAATAATAATATTTAGATACTTTTATTTGTTCAAAGTGGTGTACAAGGACCTTCATGTATTATGCAATTTAAAGTTAAGTGATATTAGTAAAATTTAGTAGGCTAAATTGGTTGAATTGTTTTATTGCTTCTTTGAATTAGAGATCTGAAAGAAGAGATATGGAACAATTTTATGTATTTAGACCCTGATTTTCAGGTAGCTCTGTAGGGGAAGATACTAGTACCTGATAAAGCACCCCTTGCCATCAGTGGAGTTCCATGCAAATGCAGGATTCCACCTCATGGCTTCTTTTAAAAGGTAGTTAATTCAAAACTGGTGAAAGGATATACTTTGTCACATAACACAAATTTAATCTTTGGAACTCATTGCCACAGGAAGTCATTAAGGGCAAGAATTTAGTAAGATTCAAAAGGGGATTGTACATTTATTTGGATAAATGGATAACAGTTAGGAAGGGATATTAAACCTCAGGCTTTGGGGTTTAAATCAGTCTCTAACTATTAGGCATTTAGAGGAGACCTAATGTATGTGTGTGTTGTGGGTGAGTGCAGGCAGATTATCACACATCTGCCTATTGTGGAATTCTTCTTCTGACAGTATGTGGTATTGGCCATTGTCAGAGCCAGAATACTGAATTAGATTAAATCTGTGAGATCATATATTAATGAAACATATACTAATGAAATATTTTAACTTCCACATGAAGTTTGAGAGAGAGGTAGGAACCAGCATGTAAAAATAATTTTTCGGGATATGTGTCAGAAAAGAGCTAGAGACTTAGATATATATGGTAGAAAATCCTTAAAGAAAACTATACAAATCATGTAGGCAATTTGAATCATACTTGGGAATTTTTCAGACATTTTGCCTTGAGCACAGGATTGTAGCATGGAGGATTTAAAAATAAGTTTGTGATTAGTAAGAAAGTTTTCATTGTTGATATATGGGGTCTGTTGGATCTGTAGAGAAGTGTGGTGCACAGTGGCATTCATTGTGGGATGAGAGAGAAGATAGAGAGATTTGGATATTCATGTGACTTTACTGGAAACCTAACGTTCTGAGGGATATTTGAAAGCTTAGATGTGTATTTTTGCCAAAAAACTAACTGGACCTAACTGATTTTTAGAGATTAAACTCTAAATCCAAAAATATCTTCTTATGAGGGTTTTAGAGTTAGTTTTAAATGGTGTATGCTCCCTTTGTAAAGCATCATGGACATTTGTCTGTAGAAATACAAATCAGTGAAAATATTGTGGAGTAGTGTCTGTGACTTGTCCATGCCTAGGGTAGACCATCTGAAAATGCCAAGGTCAAGGCAGGCTGCAAAAGGAGAGCAGATTCTCTCATCACTGGTACTGAAGAGTACTGAAGTCAGACTTCCCAACCAACCACAAACAATGCTTCTGATTCCCCACACTGGTTATCAAGAAGCTAAAACAAAATATATACAGCTCCCTTTACTGCGTTTCAGTCTCTAGGTCTGGACTAGGTCCAGTAAAGAGATGAGTTATTTAAAATTCTGTGCTGTTTACCAGAAAGGTTCTCCTGATCCTAAAAGGGCAGCCACAGTACCAGATCAACATAAGTTTGGATCTTACCCAAAATACCACGCTGCCAGCCAATCAATCCTTTAGTAACTAAAACTAAAGGTTTATTTTAAAAGGAAAGATACAAACTATAAGAGAAATGTTAAATCATTAAAGCAATCAGATATATACAAATGATTTGAAAGTCCATATATATCAGGTTTTCAGTAGAATTGTGAAGTTTACAGGCTTATATAGTCCCTCTGGTGTGCATCCAGTGCCTGGATGGGTCTCAGTCCTTTGTTCCACAGCTTCAGTTGTAGATGAGTAGTTGACCCCAGAGGTAGGTGAAGACTGAACGACTAAAGACAAAATGGATGTGGTGCAGCTGCCTTTTATGTCCTTTGACCTTTGCCATGCTGCTAGTGGAAATTTCCAGAAATTAGATGAAGTCCAGGGTCACATGAGTAAGTCTGGGTGACTCATTAGGTGTAACCCCAGCTTCTCTCCTGGGTCCATTTTACCTGTGAGCTTCCTTAATGTGCCATGAAGCATCTTATTACTGCTCTCATCCTCTCTGGGAATCACCCAGAAACACAGCACAAGTTGAAATACATATATATCAAACATATCCATAACTTCCAATACAAATATGACACAAACACATAAACAGCATTATCATCCGTAGCAAACTATAACCTTTCTAATGGTACCTGACATGGCATAGCTCATATGAATTATTGTAATTTTGAAATACTGATGTTAAATAGTATCATAAATGTACCTGCTAATCCAGCCAGTGTCACAGTGTCCTGGGGGTCTCTACTCACTGCTAGGGTGGCCTGCTGCTGGCTGCTCCGGGGATGAGCTCTTTCAGCCTGAATCCATCTTGTTGTGGTTCCTTGACTGGTTGCCTTATTCAGTCACTCTGCAGCCTCTCTCTTACTCCTCAGGGGCTGCAGCACCTATCTGCATGGCTCAGCTCTCCAGCCAAGTCACTGGAGTCGTTCCCTTTCAGGGTATTATCACAGTCTTACACGCTGTCCCAGGCAGTCCTTAATGCATCTGCCCTTCCTGGGCCACTCCTTCAGTGGCTAGAACATATGGACCTGGATGGTCTTCAAGTTCACTGGCCAGATTGTGTCATTTAGTGGTTGGTAGGAGAACTCAGGCCCACCCTCTACTCTACCAGTAGCCATTCCCTTGGACTACTTCCTATCTTGACTGTCCCACGGTTGCATTCTCCAACCTTCTAGCCAAACCCCTTTCTTCTGGATCTGCTAGACAAACCCTTCTTCTTGGATCTAAATTTTTCTATCTCTTGTGGTGGTGCAAGTGACTGTAGCCCTTTTCCTTGTAGCCCTCTTTCTGCTACCAGGTCCCTGGTCGTATAGAAGCCTGCTTGTTCTTGCTCAAATGAGCGTCCCTTAATTAGCGTCCTCTCAGCCTAAATATCTCCCTTTTAGCCTACTATGTTAATTGGCCCATCTGGCCTATGTTAACCCCTTCACAGTGTATGTGGGGAGCACAGCCCTTTTCAGGAAGAGACCTCAATATTGATGCAAAATGATATTAATAAAACTACTATAACTGAATATATTTTTAAGTTATTACAAACTTGTTTGCATCTTTACTAAACCTTAAGTTCTTCTTCGAGTGCTTGCTCATGTCAATTCCAAGTAGGTGTGTGTGTCCTGCATGCACTGTCACTGGAAGGTTTTTCCTCTAGTGGTATCCATAGGGTCGGCTCTGGAGCCCTCTGTACTCATGCCTTCATGGTGTCCATATAGAGCTCCGCTGACCCCCCACCTCCTCAGTTTCTTACCACCAGTGACGATCACTGAAATTTCAGTCTACTCTTGCTCTGCAAGTGTCCCCTTCTTTGGTGGTCATTCACATTGATCTATAAATAGTTATAATTCTAGTTAGTTGTAGTAGTTATTTAGGTAGTTTAGTAATTAGGACCTAGTGAGATCGCTTCACCCTCTCTTTCTCAGGGCTGGTGCATACCTCATTCCTACAGGTTTAAACCGTGTGGGGCTTGCAAGAAGCCCATGCCCAGGAGCTTTTCGCACACCACCTGTTTCAAGTGCCTTGGAGAGACCCTTCAGAGGGCTCACTGCAAAATCTGCAGACTTCTGCCTGAGGGTGAAAAAGAAGAGGATCTGGAGGCTAAAGTTTATCCTCATAGAGGAGTTCCTCCATCCATCTCTGGGCCCATCAGATCCAGTATGTAGCAAATTGGCCTTGATACAAAGCACACCGGCATCCGTAAGAGACAGGGTGCTAAGAAAGGACTCTAGTACTAGAGACCCTCCATGGATCACTGGCACGAGGGATACCTCATGAACATGGCACTGCTCACATTCCCCTGTTCCTTGAAAAAAACAAAAGAAAATGGACAATGGAGACTAGCTGACACCCAAATCAGGAGGTTGAACACAGTGCGACCCATGTCAGGCCACTCAGGCACTGCTCCCACGGCTATGTCACCATCGACTCTGGCCTCCGGAAGAGGTCCATCGAGTCTGTTGCCTTTGGACTTCCTGCCAGGGAGTTCCATGAGGAGGACCTCCCCTCCATACCAGAGACTTTCAGGGCAGCCAGGGAGCTTATCATGAGCACGGCACCACTACCGCCATCAAGAGAGAGTACTTTGGATGCAGGGTCTTCAGTGCCAAGAAACCCCCCAGTGCCATCAACTGAGAAACCAGCTATGATGCCCCAACTGCCTGTTCCTGGTACCAATCTCTGGCACTGACAGGAACTGCACCACCATGGTCCCTGAGAAGTGAGTGGTCAGGCTCCAACCCTGAGACAGAGACCTACATCTCCAGACGGAGCCACCACCAAGAGGGGGGAAGATACTAGGGGATAGAGGTGGCTCACCTCTTTCCCATGTCTTGGTTGCCACAGTGGCAAATACTGGCTCACTAGCCCTTTTGGACCCCTTGGGCATTTCACCAAGCCCAGGGGATCTCAATAGGATTGTTCTTTCTCCTTGGTCACTGGGAGCAGATAACAGCCTCCTTGATCGGAGGACATACTGCTACCAGACATCGAAGCCAGCAACGATTATGATGCTACTCCTGGCACTGAATGTGATGTTGACACCAGCACTAGGCCTGCACGCCCAGCACCACGGGACCCCCTTGAAGCAGAGAGCGGGTCAAGAAACTGCCCTGATTAGGGAGTCATCTTCTTCATCTCCCAATAAGGCGGTTGCAGGTTCATCACTGGCATCAATTGCAGAGGTTGGTAGAACTCATCAGGAACTCCTCCGAAGGGAGGCACAGAACCTGAGGCTGCAAGTGGAGGAGGTCTCAGATAATGCAGACCCAATGGCAGACATTTTAGCCCCAGGAGGATCAGTCAGGGTAGCCTTGCCTCTAATAAAAATTATACCCGCTATGATGAAATCTTTGTGGCAGACTCTAACTACAAAGGGGATGCAGAGAAAGCACTTGTCTTCTCTAAGGATAACAGGTATCTCTACACCCATCCCTCTCCAGGGTTGCTGGTAGTCACAATGGCTAACGAGCGTGAGAGACAAGGGCAGTAAAGGCCCACGCCCAGGGCAAAGGATGCAAAAAAGCTGGACAACTTTGGCAGGAAAGTGTGCTCTACTGCAGTGGGGGCTTCAATTCCATGTAGCAAACCAACAAGCAGTATTGAGTAGGTACAATTTTAATTCCTGGGGGTCCATGCTGAAGTTTGCTGAGTCCATTCCACCAGACTCCAAGGCAGAGTTCAGAGCCCTGGTTGAGGAGAGTAAGGCAGTCACAAGAGCCTCTCTTCAGGGGCACTGAATGTGTCAGATGCAGCGGCCCACACAGTGGTCTCAGATGTAGTGATGTGCCAGAGCTTCTTGCTACAAGCCTTGGCGTCCCCCATGTGGTCCAGGAAACAATTCAGGACCTCCCCTTTGAAGGTCAGGCCTTGTTCTCAGAAGCTTTCCAGGATTCTTAAGCCACCCTCAAGTCTTTAGGCCTCCACACTCCAGCACCTCAGAGCAACATTTCAAGCCCCAGGCCTGCCTCAGTTCTATCAACCTCAACAGAGGCAGGATTTCAGCCACAGGAGGGGCAAAAACTAAAGGAGGAAGCCCCCTCAGTCCTCCACCAGCAATCCAGTGAATCAACCCTCCAGCCCCAAACATAACTTTTGAGGGTACACCCAAGGAAAGTGTACCAACCTGGATCTCAGATCATCCACCTTGTTTCTTCTCAAATCTTCTACCATGTGTGGGCCCAGATCATGTTATATCATTTGGTACTAAGGATGGTAGAACTGGGATACTCCCTCTAGTTCAGCTCCCTGCCTCCTTCCCACCCATTCCCCTCACTCTTCAGGGACCTCTGTCATGAGCAACTTCTAGTTCAAGAAGTGAAGGCACTGCTAAAGGTACAAGCAGTGGAAGAGATTCCTCAGGAGCTAAGGGGAAAGGGGTTCTATTCCCAGGACATCCTAATACCAAAAGCCAAAGGCGGTCTCAGATCCATTCTGGACTTGCAAAACTTCAATAGATTCATGAAGAAGTTGATGTTCTGCATCATGTGCATCTTCCAGAGGTGGGGAATTCCTCACATAGACTTATTTGCGTTGAAGTTCAACAGGAAGTGCCTGCATTTCTGCTCCTTCCAGAATCACAGCCCGGGAACATTGCGGATGCATTCCTCATCCTGTGAACAACACATTTCCACCAATCCCGCTAGTCCACAAGGTCCTTCTGAACATCAGGACAGATTGGTCTTCCACAATCCTGGTAGCTCTGGCTTGGTCCTGCCAACACTGGAACACCATGCTTCTCAACCTCTCAGTGGAAATTCCTATCAGTCTAATCACTGGTGCCAGACTTAATCATTCACAATCACAACCTCCTTTGCCACCCCAAAGTAAAATCTCTCCTCTTCATGGCATGGAAGCTCCATGGCTGAACCCTCTGGACCTAGAATGTTGGGAACAGGTCAGGGAGGTCCTCCTTGGCAGCAGGAAACCTTCCACCAGGACCATCTATCTGGCCAAATGGGATAGATTGTCCATCTGGTCCACGCAGAAAGGTTCTCCACCCGAACTATCATCCATATCGCTTATCTTGGACTATCTGTTGAATCTCAAGCATCAGGGGCTTTTGGTATTGTCAATTAAAGTTTACTTGGCTGCGGTCTCGGCTTTTCCCCTTTGGGTAAGAGGCCGCTCGATCTTTGCCGATCTCATGGTGGGGCACTTCCTCCAGAGTCTCGATAGATGATACCCTCAGATGATACCCATCACCTGATTCCTAATGGGATCTTAACCTGGTGCTATCAACACTGACGAAGCCACCATTCGAACCATAGCAATATGTTCACTTCTCTACCCGTCATGGAACGTAGCCTTTCTGGTGGCCATCACTTTGGCTAGGAGAGTTTCAGAACGTAAGGCCTTCACATCTGAGCCTCCTTATACGGTCTTCTTCAAAGACAGGGTTTGCCTATGTCCACACCCAGCCTTCCTTCCAAAAGTAGTGTCACAGTTCCACTTGAACCAGGACGATATTTCTCCTAGTCTTCGATCCAAAATCACACACCAACAGCCGAGAGCAGAGGCTTCATTCACTGGATGACAGACGGACTTTGGCCTTCTACATTGAGAGGACTAAACCTATTAGGAGAACGACTCAAATCTTTGTAGTGGTGGCAGACAGGATGCCTGAGCTTCCGGTTTCATCTCAAAGAATCTCTTCATGGATTATGTCGCGCATCAGGGCCTCTTGTGATTTGGTGAAAATACTGGCCCCAGCCCTGACAGCTCACTCTACAAGGGCACAGGTGTCCTCAACAGCATTCCTAGCTCAGGTCCCGATCCAGGACATCTGTAGGGCCGCAACTTGGTCATCTATCCACACCTTTGCTGCACACTATGCCACTACTCAGCAAGCCAGAGACAACCTTTTGTTGGTCGAGCAGTGCTACAACTGCGATAGGGACTGCTTGGCAGTCACCTGCTTGGAATCGACATAAGTAAGCATTCAAAGAAGAAAAGACAGTTACTAATATTTCTATAACTATTGTTCTTCGAGATGTATTGCTCATGTCTATTCCAAGACCCTCCCGCCTACCCCTCTGTCAAGTCTGTCAGCAAGAAGGAACTGAGAAGATGGGGGAGTTGTCAGGGTCCTATATAAGGCGCCATGAAGGCACGACTCCAGGGGGTTCTAGAGCCGACCTTATGGATACCACTAGGGGAAAAACCTTATGGCGACTGTGCACATGGTGCGTGCACGCTTACTTGGAATGGACATGACTAACACATCTCGAAGAACAACATTTACAGAACGATTAGTAATCATCTTATATAGCTACAAGAATGTCATAGCCAGAATGGTTGGAAATATAGAAATACATATATTTATCTAGTTATGTTACAAAATGTTAAAAGTAATCCATGAAATTCCAGGTTTCCGCTTCTATCTCTGAAGGACAAGCAAACCTCAAGAAGACAGACCATGTAAAACATTAATGTTTTAAGTAGAGGCCTAATTGTAAAAAGGAGTATAGGACATGTTATCAGAGCAATACATCTAAGTAAAGTGGACTCTACCAACCCCCATCCTCTTGCAAGTAAACCTGATTATGTTCTTAAAAACTTAAGAGAAAAACATGTTTAGTTATAAGTTTTAAGCTTGTGTTTGTTTCTTAAATGTTGAAATGACAAATACCTTTGTAAAGGACATACTTGCAAATACGTTGGCTAAATGCAAAGCTTCTAATGTCATTGTAACGTAAATGGTAAAACACTTTATGGGCCAGCATGGAATCTAGTGACGTTGCCTAACTAGTATAAGAAGCCTTTTACGTATAGAATATTTATATTCCTAGAAAATTAGTAATTACTGGCAGTGCATAAGCAAACTGTCAACCAACTCTGTAAGATAAGAATCATGTCTCCAAAGGCAATAACTTTTCATTATATTTAAGCTACAAAGTTTGTAAGTTATTTAATTTTAAAAGACTTTTGAAAACTAAAAACTTTTGTATAAAGAAGTGTTCGGTATTTTTTAAAACAAAAATTCATTTCCTGTCAAACTGTAATAAAACTGAGAGATGATCTCATAAGCTGAACTAAATAAAAAGAGTTAAAACTGACTTGAAAAATTATTTGGATCTTTCCTGCCTCAAGAAGAGCAAAGTCAAATAAAGAAACATTCCATGTGCATTAAACAGATTGTATATTCAGAAGCTGAAAGTATCACCTAACTCAACCCCAAAAGCATGAAGCCAATGGAAGGGTGACAGCAGCTTGCTTTGAATCTAAACAAGCCTAAAAGGGGGTGTGTTTTCCTATCATTTTATTAAAATAGGAAGAAGGATATAAAAACTCGGAAGAGAGCACTGCTCATACATCCTTGGCTATCCTGCTCAAAAATAGTACAGCACTCCATAAGCAAGCTGCAGCAGACAGATAAAAAAACAGGGAAGTTCCAAGAAGAAACCAACCCAAAGAAAATCTCCCTAAGACTTCAGCATGGATTGGAGAGAGGAAGTTAACTAAAACACCACCAAGGGTCTAGATTTAAAACTCTTGTAATGATTTTGTTGGAGTATTGAAATGCTGTAAATTAAAAGAATAACAATTTATCTTGTTAATCACCATGTGGTTAGGCCATGTAATCCTAGAGAGGAGAGGGCTAAATAATAGTAAGTAGAGAACTACTAGGATATAATTGGATTTAGGATTCTTGATATTTATAACTGGTCTGTTTTAAGACAGCTTCTTCAAAATTACTAATTTAAATATCTTCTTTGATTTCATAGGATTTAGTTAAGATTCTTATTTTGCTCAACTATAAACTGTTTAGGTTATTATTAATAACTATATAGACTTCACTTGCCCTTAAATTATTTTGCCCATACGTAAACAATTTTAATTATCTAATTAAATGCTAAAATGGAATTCACAATAATTTCATGAAATAATATACTCTGGTCTTAATTTACTAAGAAAAAATCACCTCCCAGAAGCAGTTTGCTCTCAAGGGTATATCTCTGTTAGTAGGTCTCCACAGAGTGGCATACAGAAGATGTAATGGAAGTAACCAGTTTATTGTTTGTGTTTGATCATTTGTGTTCTTTTGTTTAATGTTTTCCATTCTTTAATAATAAAATAGCCATAGTTAATAATTGTCGTCATTTTTGCTTGCTGTTGATCATGGTGTCCTCTAAGGTATGTGAAACAACACCTATAACTAAATAGTAGGAGCCACGCCAATGTATTGGCAGGAAGAGAAACAGTTGGTTAAATCTGGCTTACCATTTCTTATTTCTCTGGACTAAGTATTTTTATTTGCAGTGTTATTGTACATAAAAATTTAACCCCCAGTTGCCCACTTCTTTTCAAATGACCACTGTTATGCCTGCTGCTTAATAATATGTCCCAACTTGTATTTAGCTCAGACACACTGCTTTCTTCTCCAAACCTGAAGAAGCGCTTTGTGTAACTCAAAAGCTTGTACCTTCTATCAGCAGAAGTTGCTCCTATAAAAGATATCACCTTGCTTATCTTATCTGTTTTAAATATTTTTAGTAATTTTTTAAAATAAAATTATTTCGTGTCTGACAATTTAAACTACTTCTTTTCAGCCCATAATACTTTGGTGAAAGGAGAAGGTGTAACATAACCAGTTTTTCATTAGAGTAAACAGATTTCAAAGAGAGATAGATACTGAGACTGAATAATTCAATTTATTCCAATTTGTGGCTGTTTTTTCTAAAAGTCCTTGTTTGTTCCTGATGATTGTTTTCCCTAGTTTCAAGTGACTAGTAAATGCATGAAAGATGAATTTCTTTGCCATTTGCCAAAGGCTGTACTAGTGTCAGTGAAAACATAACATGGCAAAGGAGTTGCACAGGTGTCTGTTAAGGCATAGTGTGGAATCTGCAAAAGGTTTTTAGCGGTGGTGATTATTTAAACTTGTATGTATTTGTGCTGTGTCCAAAGGACCCAATTTGGGATGGGAACCCATTGTGCTAAGTACAGTACAACTCACAAGACATGGTCCATGCCTAAAACAGATTACAGTCTAAGGCCTGATCTACACTTACCTTTGCAATTCGGCGGCAGTCGACGGGAGATACGCAAGTGACATAAATCACTTGCGTATCTTCCGTCGACTTTTCAGTGTCTCCTCCACGCGCCGTCCACACTGCGCTGCATCAAAGGGAACAGCTTTCCCTTCAACGCAGCGCTACGCCACTTACCAGGGTGGTTTTCTTGCATCGCTTGCTGGGTCCACTGAGCGGGTCTGCACAGACCGCTCAGTCGATCCAGAGCAATCAATCTGGTAGCGGCAAATTTGCCGCCGTCAGTTTAGACCCAGCCTAAAGTAATTCACCTTGGAAGTGAATTAAGCTGACTTGGGAAAAGGCCCTTTTATTCTGGAGTGAGAATCCGTAGGTGAGTTTATATTGAAATGCTATTTCAGAATAATTATTCCTGACTAGCAGTTATGACAAATTTCCAAATATAGACAAGCTGCTAGACAAAAAGTGAGTATAAGAGTAAGAGGAAAGAGGGGAAGAAGAACTAGGGTAATAGTAATAATAAATATTTTGATAGACCACCTATGGGCTTGGTTCACGGCCCATTGAAGTCTGTAGAAGTCTTTCATCAACTGCAGTGGATTCTGGATAAGACCTGTATGTATAGTTTGAGAGATTTTTTAAATTTAAAATAAATAAATAAATATCAGCAATCCATCTGTCTATCCATCTAGGCATTACCAGTAGGCAAATTCCTGTAAGAGTTGCAATAGAAATCGTTCTCGAAGAGCGATATGAATGAGACAAACTATTGCCTTGCAGACCAGTTCAGTGAGGCATTCCATGCGTAAGGGGTGAGAGAGAGCATGGAGAAGCAGACAAATGAGCTCTCAATGCCAATATTGTGGTGGAGCAAAGGAGGCAAGAGCAACTCAATAAAATATAAGAGCAGATCAGTAGGGAGAGCTATGGAACAGTTTTAAAGGTGAGGGCAAAATATTCAGACTTCATGCAATGGAAGTCAGGGGACCCGTGAAGGATTCAGTGAGAGTGACTTTTTTAATTGACTGGCTGGATTGATGAGTATGTCAAGAAAGTAGAGATTATTGTTGTAATCAAGACAAGCTTGGCTAGAGTTTCAGCTGAGTGGATAGGATGAAAAGGCCTCGATCTTAGAGGTGTTACATTAGGAGAGTTGGCAAAATTTGAATATGGGCTAGATTTGGGTGGGGCAAGACAGTGAGAAAATTCAAAGATGGTACCTGGGTGACAATAAGGGTGGAAGATATGTCAGTAGTAGAGAAAGGCGGAAGTAGGAGGGATTGGGATGGTAGGTAATAGGTTTAGTTTTAGCCATGTTATGTTTCAGTTGGTCATGAATCATCCAAAAAGAGATGCCATGACATGGAAAGAAATCTGTTTTATGGTATGTTTGAGGGACTGACAATTAGAAGTAAATATTTTCATTTGCAAACTGGGATAATTTACTATGGAAATCAGTGAAACGCAATTAATATTAGTACCATGCAGTAGTGTGCTTACAAATTCATTTTTTCAGGATAGAACTGCTCTTGAAAGTAGGTTTTGAACAGCTGCTCTTACATTCACCTAAAACACAGTCGCTAGGTTTTAGAGCATTTAGTGCCCCATTCAAATGTATATAAAGCTACAGCATTTCCTGGGCATGAAAACTTGAAATTGGATTTAGAAATTGGTAGATTCTGTCTTTATAGTTTGATATTCTTCTTCTTCGAGTGTTCGCTCATGTCCATTCCCAGTTTAGGTGTGTGTGCGCACTGCATGCACTGGTGCTGGAAAACTTTTCCCCCCCAGTGGTACCCATACAAGCCAACTCTAGCGCCCCCTGCAGTGATGTGTTTATGTGCGTACATGCGCCTGCATGACAGTCCCCATCATTGAGGCACCATTCACCAGTGTGCAGGCAATCCCCGGAGTTGAGACCATGCTCTCCAGGTCAGAACAGCGTCAGACGACTCCTGCCGCTGGTCTCTGGAGGACCAGCACTGGGCAAAGCACTGCTATGGACCCTTTAAGTGACGTAGGTCATCGGACTCACAGCACAGTTCCCTGGCACCATGACCCCGCTCACCTAGTCCATGCAAGAAGCCCAAAGACAAGAGCCGATCCCGTTACGCCCATGGTTCGAACTCTCCAGGCCGCTCACCAGTGCCGGGCACCAACATGTGCCGCACAGCACTGAGATATTCAGAAACAGCTCTACCTTGGCTGTTGGAGAGCAGCACCTCGTCCTCGGACAGTGAGGAGGTTATTCATACTAAGCAGGCCCTGACCCTGGTGCCCAGCTTCCTTACGGTAGCACCAATGGGGGTGTGGCCACAAGGACAATGGTCCAGGCCACAGCCTTACTGGTGGGGGTTTCCTCTGGGATTCTGCAGGCCGGTCCCGTGAGGAGCATCAGTATGGCAATCCTCACTCCAGCAGAGCTCAGCACCTCATCTGGACACAGATTCTAACCATGAAGGTTCAAGCGCCTCGAGCCCGAGGAGAACCACCCTAACCAGAGAACTGGCCCCTCCCCTACTTCAGCTATCGGCCTCTTCCTTGTTGTTGACAAACAAGGCAGTCGCAGGACCTTCATCTGCAATACTGCTGGATGATTTCAGGGCACACCAAGATCTGCTGAAAAGGGTCGCCTCCAAACTGGGTTTCAGAATAGAGGAAGTGAACAAGCCAGTGGACAAACTCTTTGGGATACTAGCCTTGGTAGCCCCAGTAGAGTGGCCCTACCAGTCCATGAAGGGTGGTTAAATTGGCCAAAGTACTATGGCAAACTCCGGCCTCCTTAGCCCCCACATCAAAGAGGGCAGAGAAGAAATATTATGTACCGGCAAAGGGGTTTGAATACCTCTACACCCACCCTGCACTGGGATACCTGGTGGTCACTGCCAGTGAGAGGGACAGATAGGGTAAAGTGAGCTTGACCCCCAAGAATAAAGAGGCGAAAAGACTGATGTGTTCAGTCGAAAAATTTATTTCACGGCTAGCTTGCAGCTATGAATGGCAAATCAACAGTCACTGTTGGGAAGTTATCATTTCAAAATCTGGCAGTCGCTCAAAAGGTTTGGAGACACATTATTACCTCCTCTAAACAGAAGTTCAAGGCTATCTTGGAAGAGGGGAGATCGGTAGCCAGAGTGTCTCTGCAGGCGGCTTCCGATGCAGCGGACTCTGCAGCCATGACAGTGGCCTCAGCAGTATCTATGAGATGGGCGTCATGGCTGCAATCTTGGGTCTCCCGTCAGAAGTCCAGCAATCGATTCAGGACCTTCCCTTTGAGGGCATGGCCCTCTTTGCTGAGCAGATGGACTCCAGGCTGCATGGCATGAAGGACTTGAGGGTGACATTGAGGTCTCCTGGCCTCTATACCCTGTCTTCCTCTAGGAGGCACTTCAAGCCCTAACATCAGCGGCGCAATTTGGGGTTCACTCCCACAGGGACTTGTAGGAGAGGAAGAATGAAGGATACAAACGGCACCAGGGCCACTTGTCATACGCCTCTGATACCAACAACGGAACTGTTCATGCCCCTTGAAGGTTACCCACAATAGCATGCCTCCTCTGGCATCATGCAACCACCATCCCCAGCCAACCAACTGCTGCTCCTTTAGCACCACCCTCCTCCGCCTCAACCTAGTTGACCACCTGCGCCTCTGGTTCTGCCTGATCCGATGACACTGCCCTTCCCAGAACAATCAGAGTCGGACTTGTTGTCGGGTCTGAGCCAAGCTTTCTCGCCGGTGCAATCATATAGTCCACCTACACACATGCCGCCACAGGGGTGCTGATTGTCATATCTGCAGGGTCTCCAACCCAAAGGAAACAAAAACCCTGTTAGCATGGATGGAACGCCTACTATGACCAGAGTGTGCCACCTCCAATTTCCCATTACAGGCCCCTGTCAGAGTATGTGGCCCCTCCATTCATTCACAATAAGCCGTAGGTCACTACTGCACCATTGTCATCGCTGGTACCGCCGGAACAACTGTTCCTAACCAATGCATCATCCTCCGCGGACAAAGCTCTTGTCCCTCCGTTGCTCTCTCCACTGGATGACTATGGCTAGTATCAGGACCTCCTGTCGTGAATGGCAACAGCACTCAACCTGTGGGCAGAAAACGTCACTGACCCCAGGACGAATTCCTGGATATTTTGCAACCAACGGGCCTCTCACGAGTTGCACTGCTGATTCACAACGCAGTCCTCCAACCAGCCTGAGCAATCTGGCATGTACCAGCATCATGTACCCCAACACCAGAGCAGGTGGAGAGACGTTACTTTGTCCTGGCTAAGGACACGGATTTTCTCTTCCTACACCCACCATCTAATTTCCTTGTGGTACAAGCTTCTGTTCAGTGAGTGAGGCAAAAACACCCCAGATCCACCTCCTGGATTGGGCGGTTAAGATATCGACCTGATCAGACACAAGGTCTCCTCTTCAGTGGATCTACAATACTGCATCACCAGTTACCATACCATACTGGCAAATATGACTTCACATCATACACTAAGCTAGTGGATTTCTAAGCCTTTTTGCCTGAGGACAAACAATTTAAGTTCAAAGAAGAGAGACAGTTGGTGGCTAAGATCCCTTTCCAGGTGGTGGTATATGCTGCAGATATAGCAGCACACTTCCTTTCCTTGGGAGTGGTGCTTCAGAGGGACTCCTGGCTCCAGACATTCGGCTTTCCTAGGGAAGTTCAAACCACTTTGGAAGACCTGCCATTTGACAACAATAAATTATTCAGTGACAAAACAGATGAGAGTCTTAATTTGCTGAAACTCTAGAGCCACACTCCAATCATTGGGTCTGTACACCTCGGCCCCTGCCTGCTATCAAAACTGACTGGCTTTCTGACCCCAATATTTCACCTGACCCTCCTACCAACTATACCCCCTGTCAACAGGAACAACCCCGCTGCCACCAATGTTCCCAGAGGCCAATATTCTCCTGCCTCCACCTGTACCACCTCCTTCCACCAATGTCCCTCGAGACAGCCCTTTTGACTCCTTATCAGAGAACCGTGAAACTCACCACCCCCAGCCTCCCCAATTACATTTGGAGGCTGTCTTGCTCTATTTGCCCACAATTGGAGCAAGATTGCCACCAGTCAGTGAGTACTAGACATCATACACTGGGAATACCTTACAGAGTTCCATGCCTCCTCCTTTCCTCCTCCCTCCTCCCCCCCTTCCCTGGAACAGATCTACAGATCCATTTCAATTGGACTGTCTACAAAAGAAAACAAATGCACTACTCATAAAAGGGACCATAGAAAAGGTCCTGTACCATTATCAGGCCATGGCTTCTATTCCTCCTATTTCAAAGAAAGGAAGGGACCTCCACTCCATCCAAGCTCTAAGGGTTTTAAACAGACATATCTGCAAATTCTGTTTTTGGATGGTCGCTCTTCAGCAAATCATCTCCTCCCTTCTCTTCGGGGGCTGGTTTGCAGTTCTTGATATGAAGGATGCATATTTCCATGTGGACATCCAACCTGCCCACCACAAATGCCTCCAATTCATGGTGGGTCACTGTCATTACCAATTCTGGATCCTTCTTTCAGCATAGCCACTGCACCCCAGGTCTTCACAAAGGTCTTCTCAGTGGTTGCAGCCTACATGCAATGCCTTGGTCACTCTCTATTTCCATATCTAGATGATTGGCTCCTGGTACATCATCCTGCGAACACCTCATCAACACTACCCAAACACTGTAAATACTCAACAGTCTGGACATCTGTATTAATGAGGAAAAGTGCACCTTCATCCCTACCAAAGAGCTCACATTCATAGGGGCTTGCCTAAAATCTTGCATGACCCAGACCCCCAGTTCAGCAAGGTACTCAAGCAAATGCCTAACTATAAGCACATGAAGCCCCTTGAGGTCAGGCACTCGACCTTGCTACACTAAAGAGCCTTAATGGCTAGGGCCTGATTCAGCAAAGAATTTAAGCACGTGCTTAATTTTATGTACATGTTCATTGCAGGGGAGATCAGAATGGAAGAATTTTCCCCATATCAGAAACTGCATAGCTCAGTAAACAACAAAGTAGAAAATGTGATGTTTTTGATTGATTATATGAAAAAATAATGAATACGTATGTATTATATCTCCCAGAGTTTATTCGTGGGAGCGGACATCTCCTAACTGCCAATAATATAAACTGCATGAGAACACACATATATATGTTTTGGAGTTATCTTACACTGGAAAAATATTGGCAGGAGGTATTGAATGCCATATTAATAAGAGTGCCCTGGTCAATGTATTCTCAGATTTGTACTCTTATAACAACAGACATATCAAGAGACTAATATTAAGACAAATTTGTTAATACTACAGTTTGGGCAGCTAATAAAACTAGATCACTTTGTAAACTGGAAGTCTGAATACCTGCCAACTAATAATTATTGGATGGTTCAGTTTACAAATCTACTGTAAATGGGGAGACAGGGAGGAATTGTGCACACAAAAATGTAAATATTCTGAAGGTTTCGGAAAATCAGTGGAATATTTTGCAAAAAGCAGGTCAGCTGACAACGGATAAGAAAAGGAAAGGGAAAAAAAGGCATGCAATCATGTATTTCGCAAAAGAATTCCAGCTACCCATTAAACTCTGTTCTAAGACTCATCAGGTGGGTTTAAACTGAACCCAGATTTCTGAATTGAACAATAGTGTAGTCACACTAGAAAACACCAGCAATTTTGATTGAAAGTGATCATTGGAATGCTGTGTTTTTGTTTCGTTTCTCTGGTACAAAATTATTACCTTTATTTCAGAAAGCTAATATCTGTCTAGGTGCTCAAAGTGTGCTTATCACAGTGCTATCAGAACTTTACAAGTCATAAAAATAAACATTTGAAAAATCTTTGCATCTTTTTTCCCCTCTATCCACAGTCAACTCAGTATGTGGTGTTGGTTTCATTTATTGTGGGACAGATAGGTGCAAGAAATGGGTGTCATTTTGATATGAAGACACTGTCATTCTAATCTACTTTGGTAATGATTTACACGGTCGTGGGCCAGGTTCTGAGAAAACAGTTTCTCACACATGATTATCAGTTGTGACATGTCCATCATTTCAGTGGAAAGTAACTGTCATTGTCTTATACTGGTGCCCGTCACCATAGGAAGGAGTTTCTGAGATAGTGACCTTGATAGTGAGGTTGTCATTCTGGTAGCATGTGCCAATTCCACAGAGGGCTTGGAAAATAAGAAACTTTGAACTTCTATCTGTTCAGTCGAGAGCCAGTGCAGAGAGCGGAGTTCTGTGGCAACCTGCTCTCAGTGGATTGGGCTGTGGAATAGGTGGGCCTCTGCATTTTAAACCAATTACAGCTTTCTTAAGTTGGTGAATTTTCATTTCTAGGCATAGTGCTCTACAGTAGTAAAGCCCAGAGCTTCCAAATATAATGAACATTGTTAATTACAATGGAAATTATGTATTTGTTGTTATGTGATCTGTGATTTGTTATGGTCATTCCCAGACTTATGTTACTCATGTTTGCTATATGTGTATTTGATAGATTTTAGCCTTCTAATAAAAAAAAATTTTTTTAAATGCCTCCAAAGATAATGTAAGAGTTTGATCTTTAAAATTTTTGCCTTTTAATGTATTAAAGTAATTATGTTACTAGTTTAAACACAGTTAATGGAGACTCTGTGGTTTAGGACAGTGATCACCAACCTTTTAGACAAATTTACGGAGGGGATGATATGATGAAACAGCCTAATTTGGCAATTGACTGATCTTTGACTACTGGTGGTAGATATGCCAATGGCCTGTGGAGAGATGTTAGATGGGGTGGGTGCTGAGTTATTACAGAGAATTCTTTCTTGGATGTCTGGCTGGTGAGTCTTGCCCACATGCTCAGAGTTTAAATGATTGCCATATTTGAGGTTGGGAAGGAATTTCCCCCTCAGGGTAGATTGGCAAAGGCTCTGGGGGTCTTTCGCCTTCCTCTCTAGCATGATGCACAGCTCACTTGCTGGTGGATCCTCTGTACCTTGAAGTCTTTAAACCATGATTTGAGGACTTTAATAACTCAGTCATAGGTTAGAGGTTTATTACAGGAGTGGGTGGGTGGGGTTTTGTGGCCTGCATTGTGCAGGAGATCAGACTAGATGATCATATTGGTCCCTTCTGACCTTAGAGTCTTAAGAGTCTATGAGTGAAATCCCCACTAGTTAACACTAGGTAAAACATATGTCCCCTCTCCCTTCCACCCGAACTCGCCCTGCCCCCTGACTGGCCATGAACACACATAACCCTTATAAACACATATGATGATGATGATGATAACGATAAATCGCATAATAATAATACAATAAATTACTCTTACCTGAGTAGGAAGCTAAGACTTCCCTGGCACAGCCATCACCACACTCCCCATGTGGCCCCTCCTCTTCCCATCCCTCATGGACTGAGGGTAATGGAGGTGGGCTCTGGCAGATTGGTCGGGGCTCCTCCAGGCCCCCACCGGCACAGGGCTGCTCCTCTCCGGCCGGACGCTGGTCAGTGCAGGGCTAGAGGGGGCTGCTCCTCCGCTACAGCTGGAGTGGCTCTCGGGGCTGCTGCTCCCTAGGGGAAGCTGCTCCTCTGCTCTGGCTGGAGTGGAGCTCAGGGGGCTAAGTGACCTCAATATTACTGAAGCCTCAGTATTCCCTGGAATCTTTAGGCCCCCCCAAGAAGGGACCCGCTCCCCAGGTTGGGAGCTGTTGGTTTAGGAGATCAGGCTGGAGATTTCCATTCTGTTCCAAGTGCTGTCACTGATTAGCATTTCAAAAATTACTATGCTATTGAGCAAGTCCCTTGACCTTTTTGTGCCTCGGTTTCTCCATCTGTGAAATGGGAATATTTTACTTGCTTTTGTAAAGTGCTTTGCGATCCATGAATGAAAAGTGCTATGTAAGAACTCAGTATTATCATCATTAGTGGCTATCCTATAATTCAATTCTGTCTACTCTTTATGTGAAAACGAAAATACCATCCCTTTTGTAGGGAAAGTGAAGAAGCTGAAATTGTTTAAAGATGATAGAAACAAGAAAGAAACCTAGGAAAAGTAACTAGTCACTAGCATGTCAGATTCAGAGTATTCTGAGGAAAGGTAGTGTTGTGTAGGAGAAACACCCAGTGCTCTGTTGTCGCTGATTGTCATATCCACTGATGCATATTTTGGGCAAGTATGTGGCCCGTTTCATGTGTAGATATGCATAGGAGCTAACCAGAATAGATGCATCAGTGCTCAGAGAAGCATAGATCCTGCTACTGACATGTTCCCTCCTGCTACAAGTTAACCAAAAAGAGGGCAGGCAGTTTATGCACCTCAGTGTAACTGGGAGACACCCCAGAGCTGATGTATCTATGCACAATCCCTAACAGAGGGCTCTGGCTATTGCATGCTAGCTCTTTATGATTTTTTGTGAACTGCTTGAGATTTTTGGATATCCCTGATTGACCTTCACCCACTAATTTTTCATAGGTTTTGATGGCTCTACATCAGATGTTCCCAGCAGTGAATGCAGCAGAAATGGCCATCCAGAGAAATCCACATTCTTGGGAGGCATGGCAGACTTTGGGACGTGCCCAGCTTGGATTAGGAGAAATAGAACTGGTAAGAAAACAGTTTTATCAGAGGACTAATACGCAAATCATTAATTCAGAACCACGTGTGATAGAGTAAAAATACCAAAATGTCAAAGTAATTCAGTTTCCTTATAAAACCCGAATGTAAACAAGGCATGACATTATTTTTCTTTTTATCTCCAGTTATCTCTCCTACTTTGTCCCTTAACAAACACTTCCTGTCTATCTTTATTGCTGGGTTTGTGAAAGACCTGGCCAGATCAAAGCCATATGCCTTATTCATGAGGGATTTATCCAGTAGTGTTGTTACACCTATCTAACTACACAAGTAGAGCTCCCTTGATAGATGCAGTGCAGCTTTCAATGGTTTGAAAGCAACATATGTTGCACCTGTGTAAGTCATGGTTTAGATTGCCTCAGCTTGTCTATACTGTTGGTTTGTACGGTTGCAGCTAAATCAGTGGCTAAAACACTCATCTAAACAACATTTGTGAGAGCAGGAGTCAGGAGTCTGGCAAAGTCAGGTATCAGGAGGTCAGAGTTCAAGACAGGCCAGTGGGCAGACCGAAAATCAGGCATCAGGAGGCAGGCCAGGTAGTGTTACCAGGAGATCGGAGTTGGGCGCCAGGTTACAGACAACAATTAAATAATGAAGTTGAGAATAAACTAGGGTCAGACGCCGGAGTCCAGGGTCTATCTCAAGCAGGGTCTGGAGCAGAGACAGGCAGGCAGTCTGTATTGTTCCTCTGGTCTGGTCTACACTGCCGCCAGCCATCGAAGGGAGATACGCAGGCTACATTGTGTCGTTGACTTACTTACGTTGCCACACTGCATCATCTGCACTGAGGTGCGTCAACATGAGATACCCTCCGGTCAACGCAATCTTACTCTTTTCAAGAGAGTGGATTTATTGCATCGACAAAAGAGCACTTCCAGGAGCAGCTGAATGAGTCTCCACAGCCTGCTCAGTCGATGCCGTTGCGTCAATCCATGCAGCCCCAGCAGCATAGCCATACCCTCAGACAACTCTCCTCTATGCTTCCTGGTTTAAGTACTGGGACTGGCCAATCAATTGGCTGTGAAGGGTCGCCACTCAGGTCGTGCTGGGTGGCATTTTCTGCCACACACAGCCACATAAGGTCCTCCCTTGGGAGCCCAACCTAAGCCTCCTGTGGTGATGTGGTGGCGCCAGAATCCCTATAGTCCCTGATTGCAGTCCTGAAGGTTTTTACATTGTGTAAGATAGAATGCACAGAGATCTGAAATCTCATTTTGCTGAAAGCTTGCAAGTCACAGATGTTGACATTTTTAAAAATGGTTTAAAATTCTTTAACCGATTTTTAGATACAGTAAAGCAAAATAAATTAATAAAAATAGATTAGAATCCTTAGCAGAGCCTCTTTTTTTACAAAAGTGTATACTAAAATAGCCCATTTTAAAAAAAATAACAACTTTTCTGGGCAATTACATTGTCCTTAAAGTAAATTTTGGCTCTTTAGAAAAGAAAATCTTGAATTTTTGTTTCATATATAAATTTTTTTAACTGATAAATGAGTAGACGCTCAATAGTTATATTAATCCACTCCTCAACTTATCTTGCCTTATTAGTGTTTCAGAAGAAGTAGTCTTGTGAAGGAGTAGTGGGTGATAGTCTTCTGGACTAATTCAGGGAGGTCATTTTATGCATAATGGTCAGTCTGAAAGAAAGCATGAAGACGTTTATAACAGAAGTAAACAAGTGGATAAGGCTAGTGAGTTCAGCACTTCTGATCATTGTGCCTCCGGACAGAATTATAAAGTTAAAAAACCAGTCTCCTAGGAAAATTTCACATCAACACATAGACTAATAAACTGGAACTACAAATGAAATGGTGGCTATAACTAATAATATCTATCTCAAATATCATTCAAACCAGCTATTCAGTAATAAAGAGCAATCTGAGTGAGACCCCAGTGTTTGTGATAATTAAACTTGTGACATTCATATCTGTGTACACAGTTTTCCAGCTGTGTTAATTTGAAAGCACAATCAAGCAGAATTATTGATGAAAACAAATGTAATGAAGGCAAAAGGCCATCAGTAAAATGATTCATAATGGATTCTGAAATAAAAAGATATTTGCTTTATTTTATTGACCTTTTGTAATACATGGAGTAAGCAGCTGTGTGATTATCCAAGAATAATACATTTACAAGGAATTCAGAGTCGTGTTGAAAAGAAAATCATTAAAGGTATAATGTTTGGGCTCACATTTCTTCAGCCATTTATGAGAAATCAATATTAAGTGTTTTCTTTTTTTTGTTTGTTTCTTTTGTGGCTGGATTACTCAAAAAAGATTTCTTATATTTTTTTTAAATAAAAGCATCAGTGAGGATTAGTGTCTTTACTGTATTTGAAAAAATGTGACATCTAATCAAAACTTGAAAGCTGTATACTTACATATGTGCAGTGTCTATTTTCTATCGTCTTGATATCACAAGATAAAGATATTTTACATATAAACTTATGCATATCTAAAGTATGGCACATTGAATCACTGTGAAATTCTATTGCCAGTGTTCTGCAGGAGGTCAGACTTTATAAGTCTTTTCAGTATGCTTTGAATTTAACTGTCTTGAGTAATTTTGTATCATCTGCAAACTTCGCCACCTCACCTCACCTTTTCCAGATCACATATGAATATGTTGAACAGCACTGGTCCCAGTACAGATCCTTGGAGGACTCCACTATTTACCACTCTCCACTGTGAAAACTGACCATTTATTCCTATCCTTTGTTTCCTGTCTTTTATCTAGTTCCTGTTCCATAAAAGGACCTTCCCTCTTTTCCCATGACTCCTTACTTTGCGTAAGAGTTTTTGGTAAGAACCTTGTCAAATAATTTTTTAAAATCCACATATGCTATCCACTGGATCACTCTGATCCATATGTTTATTGACATCCTCAAAAAAATTCTGAGAGATTGGGTGAAGCATGATTCCCCTTTACAAAAGCTGTGTTCCCTCTTCCCCAACATATTATGTTCATCTATGTTTCTGAAAACTCTCTACTATAGTTTCAATCAATTTGTCTGGTTGAACCTCCAGCTCCCCCTGCCATACTGATAAGCCATGGATTTCCTGTGCCATTGTGTTAAGCTATGGTCAGTTAGGACCACTTGATGTTTTCATGTGCTTTGGTGCACACTGAATTTTCATGTGATCTAACAGGAAGTATTTGTACAGGGAATATAGAGTTCAAATATGGTCAGAACGTTTGCACTGCTTGGGGGGAAGAACTGCAGTGAGACCAGGGTCTAGAGATTCTTCCTTATTGTTCCATACATCAGGTGCTCTTTCCTTCCTCCCTCTGCTAGGTCAGAGGAAGATGGGGATGTGATTATATGGGCTGATATTTGACTGCAAGAGTGGGTGAAAGTCTGTTGAAATGCAGGGAAATGTCTGGTCTCCCACTCTATTGTAGTTATTATAAGGGAATCATTACATGTTGGTTTCACTGTATTGCCAAAGACAGATTAAACAATAATTTCCCCTACACTTAAGGATCTTCATCACTGCAATAACTTCTCATGAGTGAAAACAAAGCAGGTTCTGAGTTTTTGTAAAACAAATAAAATATGAAAGCAGCATAAAGCAGAATTTTGCTAACTGACACTGTTACAGAAGTTTGTAAATTAACAAATAAGAGAACAAACACCAAACAAGCCAACACTAAGTATTCCTTCTTAATTTATTTTGATAAATATAATTAGTTGTTTAATTATTTGATAATAGTTCATGGAATACTAGTAAAGTTGTGTTAGTATATTTAGTAAAAGTAATGAAGTCATGGTAACATGAGACCTCTCTACAGCACTCTGCTATTCCTTCTTAAATTGGGAATAGAGCATCATGTCTTGTAAATATGCGGTTTGCAGAGCGACAAAGAGCAAATTATTGCATTTCTTCTAGAACTCACATATGACAGATATACTCAATATTATCAATCCATAGATACTGTTCATAGATCTAGCCAACTTTTGTGTTGCACTGGAAATTTCCATTATAAATTCTGACATAAACCATTTCTGGACTTTAAATGGATTCCTGTGTCATTTGCCAAATTTAGCTAATCAGAAATATAAAGATATAATAATCAGAGGGAACGCCAACATAGTGTGTTCCATTTTATAGTCAGTGTAACTTCAGAATTAGTGGTTCCAGTGTGAAGCAGTCAGATCTGTGATGTTTCAAATCATACTACTGTGATCCTGAGGGGACAAACCATAACACAAAACTGATTTTTATAGTTCTGCATAGGATTAAGGCATTACGTTTGATCACAGTGTTATAATATTCTTTCCTTCTAAGGAGGATGCAATATGCTGATTATTTTGCAGTTAGTAAAATACTGTTTAGAGCACAGTGTTGGAATAGTATAACTCTGCCATTAATATTAAAATCGTAAGTGGATACTTGCTTTTCTAATTAAGTACACAAATACAGAATAAAGACACAGTTCAACTTTCAGAAGTTACCATTTGCTTTATATTTTTGAGACAAGGTAGAAGAGATAATATTTTTATTGGACCAGCAGAAGTTGGTCCAGTAAAAGATATTAACTCACCAACACGGCTACAAAACAGCAAACATTTTATATTTGTGTCCACCAAAGAATTGGCATTGAGCTTTTCTTCACATTATTCAGCTTGCAGTTTTTCTTTTTTTTTTCTGCGTATATCTGTATATTCATCAGGTTTTGGTGTGAAAGACAATTTTTCTTGTTAAGACATATCTCCCCGACAACAATCACATTCTAGTATATAGTATTTAGGGAGTGTTTGGCCGGAAGCTGAGGGAAGTGGAGCTGAAATGAAGCTAGGGCTAGCAGTAAACGTTCAGGAATATAATGGCAGCACTATACTTGAGCTAGCCATGCTTCCAGTATTGATGTGGAGGTGGGGGTAGAGGGAGAGTAGGCACTACATGTGGATATTTGAGATCCATGGGGTAGGGCCTGAGCAGTTTCCCACATACGTTAGACTTTGTACGATTACATGATCATTTCAAGACTGATAGTCTTTCCAAAAAGGAGGAGGAGACAGCACTTTCTCTGCATCCACAGTATGGACTTGGTTTGTATGTTTTGCCAATGCATTGATTTTCCATTGGAGGCAGTGATACTATCCCAAGAGCCTTTCCCCAGCCAACCTGGTGTTGAAAGTGGTAGAGAGGAACAATGGAGTCTGACCTCTGATCTGAGGTAGCTAAAAATTGTAACCAAGAAAAACATATACTTGGACATCTATGCAGTGTTGTCTGGCAATGTTTACAGTGAAAATGGGAAAATATATCTGTAAGTAATAAGGATTATCAAGTGTTAAATTATCCATCAAAAATAAGAGAGAAGCACAGTGAAAACTTAATGAAGCAGTGCAGACATTTTGATGTAAGCAGAACAGAGGAAATGTGACTCAGTTTTAAATTGATGGCACAAAATATTCTTTCATTGCCAATCCATTAGTTGACTCATTTGCAACAAAATAGTAAGTTAGATAGTACATCGTTAATACTTTCAGTTTGTTTTTCAGTATATTAAAGTTGATAATTATCCAGTTAGAACTAAAATTGATTTGTTTTCATATTTTAGTGTGTAATTTACTTTAATATGTTACTAGGTGAATTAAACGTTGGCCATTTTTCATCAGTTCTAGAGCAAATATATAATAAAAATAACATGTTTCTTTGTATGAATTTGGTGCTCATAAAAATAAAAGGTTATAACCAGGAGATATAGGGAGCATTTCTCACAAAGCTCTGCCAATACACCTCAAGCCTAATCTGCTACTCTTCTGATACTCCAGTCATTGACCTCTCTTTAAAGTTTTAGATACATTTAGGTTCTCCTACCAAACTCACTTTTGCTCATTCTGTAACTTGAGGGACCACTTACCCACAGAGTTTTACTATTTTCCAAATCAATAAATTAGAAAATGTCTGCAGTTTTCTAAAACCCTAAATGTTCTTTTACAAATAATTTTAGGATCGTTCTAGATAGAATTGGTAAAACCACCTGCAGATAAAGGTTGCCTAATACTTCCCATTATAAAACCCTGTTTTCACTTATAACTGCAAACTTTAACAGTTTAATTTAAAATTTCCTATGCTGGGTGTCTACTTAATGCTGATTTAAAAAGAATTTTTTTTTAAGTTTAAGCTAAAATGGTTCCACTGTTTCTGATAAAGAAATTAAGAAAAAAGTGTTACCCATCTTAAAAAATTCTTACAAACGTTTTGCTGTGAAGCTTTAATGCCTCCATGTTTTGGAACAGGGACTTGAAATGTAGCAAAGGGGAAGGTTATTTTGATGCCTAAGATGTACCTCTTACTGGTTCCTATGAAAATTTGCTGAGATTTGGCTAAATTATAAAACTGAAAAAATCTCAGTCCATCCTTACTCAGAATTATTTTTTATTTATATTACCATAACCTTAATCATGGACCAGGACCCCAGTGTGCTAGGTACTGTACAAACACAGAACAAAAGGACCAACCCTCCCCCAGGGTGCTTACTATATAAGTTTAAAACAAGAGACAAACAGATGGATACAGACAGACAGGAAAGGGCAAGGGAACAATGAGGCAATATTAATCAGCATGATAGTCTGTGGTCTCAGCACGGCAGCGGCTTAACCATTGTCAAGGGTTGCGGGCTTTTTAAGCATCATGGAAAGGGGGAGTTTTGGAGGAGGATAATGAGGCAGCTTTCTGGATGTTTATATGGGTGGGGGGCTTCTCCCAAGCATGAAGGGCAACATGGGAGAAAGCATAAAGGTGCTTGTTTGGATGTTGGTGTTGGGATGGAGCCCAGAGTCAACATCTTGATAGTGAATGAGAGGTTACACGGAGAGAGCGGTTAGGCCCTGAAGGGCTTTGAAAGTGCAAATAAGTTGCTGGTGTTAGATGCAGTAGAGAAGGGGAAGCCTTTGGACGGATGCAAACATGAGTTGACATGTCCAAATGACAGGCTGGGAAGATGATTTGAAAGAGCATTCTGAATGAATATAGGGTGTGGGGAGGGAATTGCATTTGTCGAGGCAAGAAAGAAGGATGTTGCAGTATGTGACAGAATCTAGACAGTTCTCCCTTGGATCCTGATTGTCACACTGTAATGCAAGATGATGAGCACATGGACAAGAGAGAGTGTTTTAGCTGTGTGGATGGACAGGAAAGGCCATATCTTAGAGGGGTTATGCAGAAAGAATTGGCAAGATTAAAACATAGGCTGAATGTGGGGACCTACATTGAGGTCTGAGACAAAGATGTCACTGGCATGCAGGATGATAATGTCCACAGTAATCAAGAAAGAAGGTAGCAAAAAGTGTTTGGGAGGGAAATCAAAGAGCTCTGTTTTAGCTATGTTAAGTTTTAGCTGATGGTTAGTCATCCATGAAAAGATGGCAGACAAACTGGGATTTTAGTTGAGATGTAAGATGACAGATCTGAAGTAAAGAAATCTTTTAGTCGCTAGCATAGAGATGGTAGCTGAATTTGTGTTTGCAGATGAGTTTACTGAGAGACATGGTTAGAGGGGGAATAGAAGGGACCTAAGGACAAAGCTCTGTGGAATCCACACAGAAAATTGGAGGGGAATGAGGAGGCTCCTCTAAAGGATATCCTGAAGGAGCAGTTAGACAGGTGAGAGGACAGAGTCACAAGCTAAAGGAAGACAGGATTTCAGGAAGGTGACTGTGATCAGCTGTGTCAACGATAGCTGGCAAGAAAGGGGGACTAGGAAGGAATACTGGTTCTGCGATTTGGCTAAGGAAAGGTCTTTAGAGACTTCGGTGAGAGCAGTTTCACTGGAGGGCCAAGCGTGGAAGCCAATTTGGAAAGGGTCTTGGTTGGAACTCGAGGAGAGGATCTCCAGGTGGTGATTGAATGCAGAGTGTTCAGTGAGCTTAAAGATGGAAGGGAAAATGGATTTGGGGGTAGTAGTTGCAGAGGCAAGTGTGATGTGAGAGAAAAGAGCTAGAGAAGAGTGAAAGGTTAAGGAGGAGAGTAAGGTAGGAAATGAAATTGACATGAGGAAAATCAGGAGTTGGGGTGGGGTCAGTGAGACAAGTGGAGGGGTTTGTAGGACAGTGAGGATACATTGCTGCATCTGTGACAGGAGGAGGAGGAGAGTTGTAATGGAGAAGGATGAATGGAAGGGAAGGCAAGCCAAGGAATGGAGGAAGTTCGCTCTAGAGACTAGTTAGCATTTGTCAACTAAATTCTCTGAAGATTTCATCTGTATTGAGTGTGCAGCTGCGCAGAGCTTTCTCTGACATTTCTCCTAACTGTGAGAGGCCGTTGTAGCTGTAGATACCTGTCTCAGCTTTCTTTTGTCTTCACACCCTCTCTCTCCCTGCTGCATTCAAACAAGTCAGGCTGGTGTCATAGTAGAGGAGAGAATTTCAAAAAAAGTTCTCCTCAGCACTTGCGTATCTTGCAGTTTAGGGATGGAGCAAGGTTAGCTATTCTGTGGGACTGGCGCAAGCTCAGTCCATTCACCTCATAGAAGCTATGTGGGGATGGAGCATCCTTAACACAGGCAGAAACTTTGGAAAATAATGTTATCAGCCTCTAACAAACCTCTACCGAGCATGTGCAAACAGAGATTTGTAGGAGCTTAGAACTTGGTCAGATTTGAGTGGAATTTCACCGGCTTGGCAAAGGACGCATCATTGACACCAGGGCAACCCCTCTACTTAATTTCAAGACGTTACTCCAAATCATGGAGGCATTAGACATTGTCAGTGAAAGTAAGAATTTGTTCTTTTTCGAAGAATGTCCTGTGGGTGCTCCACTTCAGATGATGTTGCATCCCTGTGCCTTTGATTGGAGAATTTCAGCAGCAGTGCTCTCCTGGGTCATGCGTGTGCTGTCCCCGTCTCGTGCCATTGTCAGTGCCTATCTAGTGCCTTTGACCAGACCCCCTCCACCCCCAGTTCCTTCTCAACTGTCCTCAGCCTGAAGACAGAGCTCCCAGCAGTGTGAAAACCGATAGTTTTATTTAGTGTTTAAAATGGTTCCCTAGACGCGCAAACACCACCACTATAATTAAGCACTTTGAGCTTTGTGGGTCCACCTGTCTGGCTTCGCTACAGTGGAGGACCAGCACTTTGATGGCCAAAAGCTTTTCGCCTCAAAGACAGACAAGGCCCTCCACGCTGAAGGATTCTTGAATAATCCCTCTTCCCTTGGGGATATGCACACCTGCAATGAGAAAAAACAAGTGCCTCCCAGCGCACAAGATCTGTCCCATGTGTACAACAACAGAGACACTACGATACAGAGTGACAGAAACAGAGACTTCTAAGGTGTCCACCATCTCTGCCTCAGTCATCGGCGTCTCAACAACCCTTGGCCAAACAACAATTTTGAGGGTTTGGTCAAGGGCCTGAGCAACCTCCCCCATTCATCAGTGCTGTGACACCATCAACGATTATCCCCTGTTTCAGATCCCATTTGACCCCTTTCTATTCAGTGTGGAAATCCATCACTACAGACAAATGGGTCCTAGAATAATGCACACATTACTCGATACCATTCCTCCTACCCACCCTCCCTCCCCATCCATCTTCAGGGACCCTTCTCATGAACATCTTTTATGGCAAGAAATAAAACCACCTCCTACATCTGGGCGCTGTGGAACAGATGCCACCACAACACAAAGGGAAGGGTTTTATTCCTACTACTTGTTAACCCAGAAAAAGAACGGAGGCTGGAGGCCTATTCTAGACCTTACAAAACACAACAAATTCACAAAGACCCAGTGATTCAGGATGGTCATCCAATAATGATAATACCAGCACTGGAACAGGGGGACTGGTTCTCAGCCCATGGTCTCCAAGATGCCTATTTTCACGTAACCATACATCCCGCTCACAGGAGGTTCCTCAGATTTACTCTGGGAACAGAACACTACCAATGCCAAGTTCTAACTTTCGGTCTTCTGACAGCACCACAAGTGTTCTCCAAGATCCTTGTGGTAATGGCAGTGCACCCTCGCAAGCAGAGGGTGATAATATTGCCCTATCTGGACGATTGTCTACTAAAAGCCCCCATCCGAGCTGATGCCATCGACATTATTATGGACATGCTGAGCAGAGAATTTTCTCAGGATCATGAGTGGGAACTAAACAGTGTAGTCCTGCAGAACATATTCAAACACTGGGGTCACCCATCCATCAACCTTTTCACGGCAGATAGGTGCCAACAGTGACGTGAGATGGGTACAGCGCATGTTCAACTTAGACGAGCACTGCTGCTGAAATTCCCCCATCAAAGGTGCAGGAACACACCATCACCTGAAGTGGAACACCCATCTTGAAGCTCAGTTACTGCACAGAGTGACCAAACTTCTCTTAACATCAAAACCTCAAAAAAGCAGACTTTAATAAACTCAGAGAACTTGTAGATAAAGTTCCATGAGAAGAAAATCTAAGGGAAAAAGGAGTTCAGGAGAGCTAGCTGTTTTTCAAAAAGACAATATTAAAAAACGAACTGCCAGCTATCCTGGTGCAGAGAAGCTATGAAGAATAGTAAGAGGCCAGTATGGTTCCATCAAGAGCTCTTTAATAACCTGAAAATCAAATAAGAATTCTACAAAAAATGGAAACATAGACAAATGGATAGGGAGTAGTACAAAAAGAATAGGAAAAATATCAGAAAGGCTAAAGCACAACAGGAGTTACACTGAGCAAGGGACATAAAAGGCAGTAAGAAGAGGTTCTTTAAATATGTTAGGAGCAAGAGAAAGATGAAGGAAAGTCTAGGTCCTCTGTTTATTGGGGAAGGAGATCTACTAGCTGATTACATCAGTAAAGCTGGGGTGTTTACTGTCTGTTTTGCCTCAGTCTTCACTCAAAAGGTTAATGGTGACCAGAAGCTCAACATAATTGATACTAACAAAAAGAGAAAAAGAATGCAAGCCAAAATAGAGAAAGAAGAGATTAAAGAATATTTTTGATAAGTCAAGTCAGCAGGGCCTGATGCAATTCATCTTAAATTGCTATGAATGTAGCTGAAGCAATCTCGGAATTATTAACAATTATCTTCGAGACCTCATGGAGGATGGGTAAGGTCCCAGAAGGCCAAACAGAGTACCTATCTTTAAAAAGGAGAAAAAAGGTGGTATGGGGAATTATAGACCAGTCTGCCTAACTTCAATACCTTGAAAGATACTAGAACAGATTATTAAACAATCAGTTTCTAACCATCTGGAGGATGATAAGAGTTATAAGGAACAATCAATATAGATTTGTCAAAAACAAATTATGCCAAGCCAACCTAATTTCCTTCTTTGACAGGGTTAGTGGCGTAATGAATGGGGGGGAGCAGTAGATGTGATATATCTTGATTTTTAGTAAGGCTTATGATGCAGTCCCACGTGATAGTCTCATAAACAAGCTAGGTAAAAGTGGAGTGTATTACATGTCTTTTAAGTCAGTGTAAAATTGGTTGAAAGACCTTGCTCAAAGAATAGTTATCAATAGTTCATTGTCAAACTGGGAGAGTGTAACTACTTGTGTCCCACATGGGTCAGTGCTGGGTCTGGTGCTAGTTAATATCATTAATGACTGAAATAATGGAGTGGAAAATATGCTTGTAAAATTTGCAGATGACACCAAACTGAGAAGGGTTGCAAGAACAGGATTAGAATTCAGATAAGTCTTGAAAAATTGTAGAATTGGTCTGAATTCAACAAGATGAAATTCAATAACAAGTGCAAAGTACTTCATTTAGGAAGGAAAAATTAAATGCACACCTACAAAATGGGAATAACTGGCAGGTGGCAGTACTGTTGAAAAGGATCTGGACATAATAGTGTATCACAAATTGAATATGAGTCAACAGTGTGTTGCAGTTGTGAAAAAGGCTAATATCATTCTGACATGTATTAACAGGAAGACACAGGAAGTAATTGTTCTGCTCTGCTCAGCACTGGTGAGGTCTCATCTGGAGTACTGTGTCCAATTCTGGCAGCCACACTTTAGGGAAGATGTGAACAAATTGAAGAGGGTCCAGAGGAGAGCAACATAAATGACAAAAGATTTAGAAAATCTGACCTATGAGGAAAGGTTAAAAAGTCTGGGGATGTTTAGTTTTGAGAAAAGAAGACTGAGAGCCTTCTAATATGTTAAGTACTATTATAAAGATGGTGCTCAATTGTTCTCCCTGTCCAGTGAAGCTAGGACTTGAAGTAATGGGCTGCATCAAGGGAGAAATCTGCAGTAAGCAAGATTTAGGGCAGATATTGGAAAAAAACTTTCTAACTATAAGGGTAGTTAAACTCTGGAATAGGCTTCCAAGGGAGGTTGTGGAATTCCCATCATTGGCACTTTCTAGGAACACCTGTCAGAGATTGTCGAGGTTTACTTGGTCCTGCCACAGTGCCAGAGATCAACTTGATGATTTCTTGAGGTCCCTTCCAGCCCTTTGTTTCTTTTCTGTGGGCAAAACCACATATTTTCCCCTGACCTTGTTCTTATAAATGGATAAACTGTTAAAAATCTTTAAACTTTAAAACACTGCTGAAACTTAAATATATATATATATCATTCTGAGACTGGCACCTGGACTGGAAAAATGTGGCCTGAATGGCTAAAGTTAGAAAAAATAACAAGCAAATAAAAAGATGATGTTGCAATGGTAAGTTAGTAACAATCTTAACTATAGGTGTCACTACCATCTCTGCCTATAATAAACAACTCACTGTAAAAACAACAGTATGATTAAAAAAAACCTTTTATGCTAAAGACTGGAAACCAATGGAGCAGATTGCACAGGAGAAAGGTGTAACCTACAGAACTCATCAATGATAACAAAGATAAAACCTTTTGAAAAAGTGAGGTTTTCAGGTGTGTAATGGTGGGGAGGAATGGATTAAAATGGATATCAAAGAAAACAGTTTCCCTCTGGGCTCCCAGAGCAAAGGCATGAATACATGCTGACTTAAAACGCAATGGTGGAATCCCTAAAAAGCAGATGCTCTCACAGCACAGATGCCCGGAAAATAAAGCTGGATCTCGACTAGCTAGTGTAATTTTAAAAAAACAAAACCAATTAGGCAATTAGAATACACTAGAGGTGTATGTCCAAGCTGTTTCAGAATAGTCTATTAAAAGTAGCCCATTAACACGGATATGAATGGTTGTAGCATAGTAGTAGTATCCTGCAGCATTTTGTTTGAGGCAGCAATCTGTGTGATTACAGATGGAAACTGGATGAAAAATCAGAATAAAAATAGCGATTTACCTTCTGTGTGGGTGTTTCAGATTAGATAGGAGGGCACTAACAAGTGGTTACAAATATTTTAGGCAACATTGGATTGGATGGATGGGTGGATTCATGGATTGCTTTGTTTTCTGTCATTGTCAGTTCTTGATTTTGGCAGAAATTGATTAACATTAAAACATTTCTAATAGCAGCATAAAATGTTATTCCATAAATTACACTGCTGCATTTTTATGAGGCTCTTTGATCTATATAAAGCTAATCCCTCCAGTCTCTGCACCTTTAAACTGGTTTCAGCTTGCTTTACATTAAACATTATAATGTGCAAATACTTAGCTTTACTATCATGCTTACAAGGAGTGAGCATGCTCTGTTGTATTCATGGTATGTATCAAGGCTACTTTTCAACATATTGAGTGAAGCGTTGTTGACTCTAGAACATTTGTCTACCTGCCTACAATTATTAATCTAGATATTATTATTATATATTTTTACAGTGCCACAAACGTAAATGGCACTTTACAGACAATGATAGGCCCCATCCCTGTGAATTTTAAAATCTAAGTGGATGTTTTTGTTCTTATTTTGCAATGCTTAAGGGCATTTCATATTTATTCGCAGCTGAGATACCCTCTTGAAGTTAAAAGCTGGTTAAGATCAGCAAAATGACACTGTTTTGCAAGAATTAAACTGTACTGTTCCCTGTGTCTGTAATCTCTTCATTTCAGAACCTTTAGAATTGGCAGTGTGCTCCAAAATGAAAAATTATTTTTCCTGGAATTGAATGGCAGTTTATCCGAACAACGATGCCAATGACATATTCAGCATTTCTTAAAAGAAATCCTGGGTTCATATTTCTTGTGTGTTAAGACCGATTCGTGTCTCCTGGAATACACAGATTACTCAGTACTGTGACAAGAATAACTTGGCAGCTCTTTTAACCCGAAAGAAGGACCAAGAATTTTGTTTTCAGCTATGTTGTGTACTCATTTTTTTTTAAATTGCTTTTGTAGTTAAACAGCTGATCACGTCTTTTTTTTGTTGACTAACTATATAAATTGGTTGTAAAGCAGTTTGCTAAGCTACAGCTCAGCATTATCACCAGCATGGTAGCAATATTTTTGAGGCCAGTAATAGCTGAATTTGAGTCAGGTGGAAGCTTTCATAAGCAAAATACGTTGGTATGGTCAGCAGTCAGCTTTGGCTGACTTTTCATTGGCTTGAAGGTTTTGTCAGTTTTGTATGTACAGGTCCTGACTTTACAGTGAATTTAATTTTACTGTGAACTCATAAGATCATAAAAGCAATGCATATAGTAACTCAAAGACTATACATTATATCTTAAATTCATTTGTATTTAAAATCTAATCAGTTGTAATTTGTGCTCCAGCATTTTTTCAATATTTCAGTACTTTTCCCTTTATAACTAAGTGTAAGAGCCTTTACTTGATCTGACAGTCACACTTTTGACACTGCTATCTTCATATTGTCCTGGATAATCCTGCGGTACCTAGTGCTTCGATTTGCAGGAGACAGCCATAATTTAGATTAACAAAGGGGAAGGTGGGCAGTCAGAATAGATTCCTGCTTGTGAGGAAGGCTAGATCATTAGCAGAAGTTTGAGCAGCTCGTGGAGTTTGTCTTTTGCCACAGTTCCCTCATTAGATCAGGCTTACATGCTGTAGAAAGCTGCTTATTTTGTTGTCAAGATGGTGCATAGTATTAGATCTGTTTATGAGATATGTGCTAATTGAAATGGGCAACGTGACTGATGGTTATAAACCTAATAATCCAGATTTTTCTTTTTTTAATTAAACTACATCTGTCTGCTCTTGTCCTTCTGTATGTGTATTGTTGGGGGGGTAAGAGGAAGGATTAAGTCAACAAAATAAAATGTTTGGTTTGATTTCTTTTCCTTTTAATTGATAGTATACTTTTGTTATAGTCCTATTAGTGTTAAATGCTCTTACAGCCAGCATTGTCAAAATGCATAATTATAGGGAAATGACACTTTTAAAATAATTTTGGGTTAGCAATGTCTAACCCTTCATCTATATTGTGCTTTAGGGCATTTCATTATTCTTTTGTATAACAGTGAGATTTTGTGACCTGCTATTAAATGATGTTTCTGTTCAGGATGGTTTGTGTTTCCAGAGAGAGAAAATTAGTATTCAGTGTTTGGCATTATCGTTTTAGAAAGTTTTATATTTGATTTTGTTGGATTGGCTAATTTGTATGAAGATTTGTTGTTGCCTTGAAATATACCAAAAAACTATCACATTATTCTATTAGACTTCAATCTTCTGCAAAACTCTCATTTGAAATAATGGGAGCATTTTCTTAAGGGCTTGATTTTCAAATAGTTAGCTGTGCAATTGGAATCCTAATTTGCACTGGCAATTAACACAGTTGCATGCACAAATGGGTATTTTATGACAGTTGCAAGTTATGTACCTTTTGCTGCACTAGCACCTGATTTGTTCATGTATCATTGTATTTTCACATAAACTAGGCACAGGCACATCCAACTTTTCAAAAATCGGTGCTAAATTATATGTAAAACTAAGTATGGAAAAGCCTTTTAAGGAAAATGGGAGAATTGCTGTCACTTGATTTTAAAATTGGGCCAGACAGAACAGTAGAAACATACTGAAATAATCATCTGTTACAGATGGACTAAACAACTTAGAAGGCTGTTTTCATTTCTGTGATTAAACTTGTAGGCTCAAAAAATGCTAACTGCTCAGTTTCTCTGTTCATTTTTAGGCAATTCGCAGTTTTCAGGTGGCCTTGCACATCTATCCAGTGAGCCTGGAACTATGGAAAGAAGACCTTTCCTGGGCAAGAAAGCTGCATGAGCAACAAAAGAAAGCGATAAAGATTAAGGCGACACAATCTGAGGCAAAAGAAACAAATGTTGCCCACGAATCAATCCCAGACTATGATTTTGAAAGTGATGAGATCGTGGCAGTTTGTGCAGCTATCGCAGAGAAGGAGAAAACGCTTTCAGCAACTAAAACAGTAGTGATTGTGTCAGCTTCGGGCACAGTGGAGACCGTAACTGAGAAGGAGGAATGTTCTACAACTCCTGATGATACTGTTTTTATCAGAGCACGATAGTGTAGCATAATCTTTGGCTAGTATTCTTTTGAAATATAAAGTTTTTTATCAAATGCTGAAAGATTTTTTTTTTAGCAGCAGTGGAACAGGGTACAATAGAAGGGGTCATTATTTCTCAAGTAGCTTTTTCAGAGGAAAAGTGTTTTAAAGAAAACATGAAAAAGCAACAGATAAACAAAGACCCGAATTCCTGCTGCATCCATACTTATGGAGAAGAAAACTAGGCGTTGATATTAAAACCCATATTTTAAGATTGCATAAATATAATTTGAAAAAACTAATTATATTATCATAACTGCTTTCATCCAACTCCATTTCTTAATTGCAGTCTAAACAACATCTGCCGTTACTCGTGTAATTAATTATCAGTTTCTTAAAAAGAAATTGGAAAAGAGAAAGTTGATTGAAGTACAGCTCAAACCTGTTAATAATTAATATTATAAAGCAACACAATTCAAGTGTGACTCTGAAAGCTTGTTCCCAGAAGTTTTTATTTTCAATAGGAGCTAGGATTTTTTATGAAGAAGTTACAGATGATCACAGATATTTTTTGTAAACTTGGGGTCAGTTCCCAAGCCCATTGAGGTCAATGGAAAGATTCACATTGATGTCAGTGTGCCTTGGATAAGGCACATCATTATTTGGAGGGTGTTACAAAACCAAGCAACAATCAGACCACAAATATTCTGGCACTATTCAATACTTAACTTATGTCTACAGAAGAAAGATTCAAACTTGAGACTGAAACTGTTCTTACCTTGACCCATAGAAGTATACTTAGGTATATCACCTTATGTGACACAGTATATAAAATATTAGGAGTCCCCTGTGCACAGTGGGGAATGGATTAGGAATAGATCTTCAGATGCAATTTTTTTGTGGTATGTTTTACAGTAAAACTAACAAGAAGGGAATTGATTGCTTTGTTATGTGGTCAGATTTGCTGTGGTATGTCACTGCACTCACAAAGAGTTAGATGATTTTTTTTTTAATGGACCACTTATTCAGAGAAGCATCAGCTGGGTCTTTTTTTATTCCTGTTGCTTTGTGGTGACTGTGTGTGAAATCCTAGCACCACTGAAGTCGTGACAAATCTCCCATTGACTTCAGTGAAACCAGGATTTTGCCCTGTGTGTTTGCACTTTAAAATTATTTTCAGTAACGCTTAAGCTGTCTTGGACGTGCATGTGATAGACAGGTGCATTCAGATAGTTAGGTATCCAAATGACATTAATAAATGAAAATCATCTTTGAAAACCTGGTTTACCATGCTGTCCCAAAGAATCCAATACAGTCCATGTTGTGAATACACCTTTACATGTCCTCTTTGTTGCATTTCAGTACACATTTGATTAGCAAACAACCTTATGAAACATAGTTAGGTGTATAGACAGATAAAGCTCACTAGTGTCTCTACCATTTTAATATTTTTTCTTATTTTCAACTTGTCATTTAAAAAAAAAAAATTTTGTAGCTAAGGAAGCATAAGAAAGCATTTTGCAACAGTAAACATATTATGGAGAGACTCTTAACCCAGACTATGGTTATATACAGTTGAACCTCGTTACTCTCTCAAGACCATTTATAATCTGGGCAAAAATTGGTGTTCTCTTTCCACTTCTCAAAGATGTAATAGCTGATATTATACTGGAGTCTCATTACTTTTTTTTTACAATATATTCTTTACATTTTCTCCTATCCTATGAAGTTGTTAAAAATAATTATAATTAAACTACACATGCTAAAATAAAGGAACAAAATACAACTTACGCTGCACACAAGAAACACAGCATGCTTCATTTTTGTTTGCCTGCTGGTTAATTTTAAGATTTCAATAATTCACAATGGGTCTCTCTTTCCTTGGTGAGAATTAGTGAGGTTTAAATGCATCGAGACCTATATTTGGGGTTTGTGTATATGTGCATAATACAACAAATTTTTTCAAAAGTGTTGCTTCCTCAGAAATTTTTTTGGATTATGCTAGGCCACTTGAATCTGAACACAAATATGATTTCAGACTACTTGTATCACATAGGAATTTGGAGAAACAAGAAATTGACTTTTATTGAATGTAATGTGTTAATCACATAACGGTGCTGACACTTTGCAATAAGTCAACTGACCTAAAAATGTTTTGTTGATGATTTTCGTTTGTACTCAGTGTCTGAGGCTTCTTGTTTAAGTGTCCAACAATAATCGGCCAGCATTGATGGATTACAGTTGCCCTGATACCGTTTTTCCATGATCGCAATGTCCAGGTGAAACCTTTCACCATGCTCATCACTGACTGCACCAAGATTTGCAGGGAAGAAGTCTAAATGCGAATGCAGAAAATGAATCTTTAGTGACATGTTGCACTTCATGGCTTTGTATGCTTGAAGCATGTTGTCAACCAGCTGCACATAGTTTGGTGCTCTGTAGTTGCCAAGAAAATTTTCAACAACATCCTTGAATGCCTTCCATGCGATTTTCTCCTGCCCTCTAGAAGTTCTTCGAACTGCCTGTCATTGATGACCTGTTTGATTTGTGGACCAACAAAAATGCCTTCCTTAATCTTGGCATCAGTTATTCTGGGAAACATCTGTCTCAAATATCGAAATCCTTCACCTTCCTTGTTCATTGCTTTCACAAAATTTTTCATCAGTCCGAGTTTTATGTGAAGAGGAGGCAAAAATATCTTTGTCGGATCTACAAGTGGTTTATGTGCCACACTTTTCTGCCCTGGAACCAACTGCTTACGGAGTGGCCAGTTCTTTTTAATGTAATGAGACTCTTTAGCACGGCTGTCCCATTCGCAAATGAAACAACAGTACTTGGTGTATCCGAGCTGCATTCCTAGTAGCAGCGCAACTACTTTCAGATTACCATAGATGTTCCAGTTGTAATTGCTGTACTGTATGTGTTTCAACAAAACTTCCATATTTCTGTAGTTTCTTTCGTGTACTGCATAGCCGATTGGTACTGAAGGGTGGACATTGCTGTTGTGTAACAACACAGCTTTCAGGCTTAGCACTGACGAATCAATAAAAAGATGCCATTGTTGTGGGTCTTGCTGGCAACCCAAAGCAGTGAACAGCCCATCAATGTCAGTGCAGAAACACAGATTATCAACCTGACCAAAGAATTGTGTCAAATCATCTTGGCAGCTGAAAAAGACAAAAATGTTCATGTCTGGTGACAGCAGATCCATCCTTGCAGTCTTGAACCCAGTAATTCTGCTTTTGCCTTTGACAAACCCAAGTTCCTGACCAGGTCATTTACCTCAGATTGAGTTATCAGATGAGGCTCACTCGACGTAAATGGTTCAAAATCTGGATCAGAGTTGTTTTCCATTCCTGGCTCGTGCATCATGGCATCTTCATCTGCCTCCTCCAGGCTCCAAGTCTCTGGTGGCTTCGGTACTGGAAGACTGTTGTCATGCGGCACAGGTCTCATGGCTGAAGGGAGATTGGGATATTCAATGGATTTCTTGTTTTTAGCAGAAAACCCAGACACATTGGTCAGACAGAAGTAACAGTCTGTCACATGATACTTCTGTTCTGGCCATATCATTGGGACAGTGAACGGCATTGACTTCTGAGTACCTCTGAGCCAAGCTCTAAGATCGGCAGCACATGTTGCGCAACAAATGTGAGGAGCCCAAGTTTTGTCCTGATCACCAATTTTACAGCCAAAGTAGAGCTCATACGCTTTCTTAATACATGCAGTCATGCTCCGTCTTTGAGGTTTAAGCGTATATTCGCCATAAATGTAACAGAACGTATCTCGGCTGTTGCGACATTGGTGAGACATTTTGCTATCACGAATACTCCTGAAAATACAATTGCTTTATTATTGTGAGTACACCATATGCTATGCGCATAGAGCATGCGCATCAACATGCATGCAAACTGATATAAACGCAATGCATAGAACCGTGTGTGCAAAATGCTTTCATAGCATTTCTAAAACCTGTCCTGCCAGCCTCCACCCTGCCTAAGCCATAGCATTCCCACTGCATATTGTGTGGCCTGCACTAGGTGCAGTGTCACTGCATGCCCAGGCATGTTTGGACACAAGTTAGAAAACTTTTCAGCTTACATTGTGGGCAACATTTTATAGACTTAAATTATGAATTGAAATAACAAATACAGGCGATTTCAAAAAACTCTATGTGATAGGGAAATTTCATGGTGATTTTCGTAATCAGCAACCCAAAACCCATAAGATATACCCAAAAGTATTCAGGAAGCAAAATCTTTGTTGTCTAGTGTAATCTTTCCCTTCTGTGACAAAGAACCAGCTAAAGCTACTTGTTTTGTAATTTGGAAAACATATCTTTTCCAGAGCTAATATTTCATTGGCCATGTTTCAACTCAGATAAAATTTTGGTAGCCGCATCCTAAATCCCTCAAAAGACAGGCTTTATAATAGAACTACCAATAAGCCTGTGCTTGTTGCACCAGCAGGCACTGCTATAATAAATAAAAGTTCCATTCTGGAATTAGACTTTTAAATCCTTTTGGGACCGCTAGAGACATTTTGGGTGATAGAGGTTTAAATTGCCTCTATTTACAGAAATGAAAACTTTTTACTATTATGATGATAAGACACATTATTATCCGTACAGCCACGCTCCGTGAAAGGGTCATCTTTGTGCCACTAGGGTAGTGCTAGCACTGAGATGGATGAGAGCAGATCTCCTCAAGCACAGGGAAACTTTCCTACGTGAGGCAGATTTGTGAATGGGGCTGTAATTCCACTTGTATGCATTGGTAGGATATATTTGCTATGTCTCATTTGGATGGAATGGGACTAAAGCAGTGTTTCTCAACCTTTAAAGTAGCAAGTACCCCAACACTCAATTTTCCACTCTTGGAGATGGGAGCAGGAGGGAAGCGGGCAGCTGCCGCCTGCCTCCCTTCACTGGGAGTACCCCCTGCCTGCATCTTACGTAACCCATGGGGTACACGTACCACAGGTTGAGAAACTATGGACTAAATGATCTGATATGTATTTTCTGTCGGATTTCTGTGCCTGATTCAGTGTGTGGTACATTCACGGTGCAAAGGGTTTTCTTCCTTTCTCCTGTCCCAAGTTTATATAAGCTTTGAATCTGTTCTGAATAAGCCCTGAATCATTGAAATCAGCTGTAAAATTCCCATTGACTTACTGGTGTAAGACCAGTCTCATGAAAGGATGCCCTTGTATACCATAAACTTGGATGGATTGCTGGGCCAGGTATGAGAGATCAGCACTTAACATCCCAAATGTGGAGAACCTGTGCTTCCTGCAGATTAGATTAGGTTAGATGAGCAATAATGTCTTGTATGAGGGAGTACCTAGCACGTTTCTTGTGACTGGTATGTTATTCCCAAATTTGGAAGTTTGACATTTGGTGATATTGAACCTCTTTCTAACATCGTATAGTGTGTTGTGTTTTGCATGTGTAGGTCTTGCTTGTTGGATATCTCTATATTGTAAATAAAGTGTGGACTTCTCTGCCGGTCACTGCTGGCTGTTTATTGTGGGAGCTGGGTCATCGGAGGGAAGTGAGCCCTGACTTTTTAGCATGTTATGTACTTGATCAATCTGTTGTCTATTTTGTTTCTGAAAGTATTAATGATTTATTGTATATTACTCCAAAACATAATCATTATGGTAAAAATTGGTATTGAAAAAGTTTGACCAACACTTTAAAAAAAAAATCCAACTTCTAGCAAAGAAAGAGTTTTGGGTTCCAAAAGGGAAAGCATTTGATTTGAAAGGGAAGCATCTGCAAAACCTCCTTATGTTTCAACAACAGAAATTAATTGCCTCCAGCTATTACAGGGGGCATTGGAAACAAAATTGTTATTTTCCACTTTTGAAGGCTTCCAAAATCTTACCCTTTAATATGTCACACTTTCATCTAGTAGAGAAAGCATTTGTGGTTTATCTACAAGGGTGCAATTGTGACAAGATTAGACTGTAAAAGCATGTTTGGGAACAGTTTTCTTCTATGTATTTTCCTTTCAAATATACTATATACTAAATTGCTTAACATAGCTATATTACACAGTTAGGCTAGGTTCACACTGACGGCAGCAAATTCGCTGCCATCAGATCAATTACTCTGGATTGACTGAGCCGTCTGTGTAGACCCGCTCAGTCGATCCAGCAATCGACACAGGAAAACCACCCTGGTAAGTGGTGTAGTATCTCTGGTTGACTGCCGCTGAATCCCGAAAGTAAGAGTGGACCAGGCCTTAGAGTTAAAAATTAGAGAGATATTGAGATATAGGCAAGGGTTGCAGCACTTGCATGCCACCATGATCAATAACTTTAAAGAAACAAACCCTGAAACAGATTAGATCAGATCAGGAGCAAAGAGATGCTTTTCCCTTAAATTTGAAAAGAGATGATGTGTGGATGAAGGAGAACTGTTCAGATGACACAGGCAGCAGAGATGGCTCTTACACAAACAGTGGTGAGATAGTGTGAGAGAAGACCAGTCAGTGCTAGAAAAGTAGGGAGGGAATACAGGAGATTTCAGCATCACCTAGCAGTTTTCTCAAACATGTCAGACAGACCTCGGGATCTGGGTGAGAGAGCTAGCTATCTGAGGCTCAATTCAGTCAAGACACAGGTAATATTGGTAAGTGTGAGAAGGAAAGCAAGAGATGATATGACTGAGGTTCACAATTTTGATAGGTCATTTTAGATCCACATCTGGTCCTCGATGCCCAGATAACTGCAGTGGCTAACAGCATTTTCCCCCTCCTATGTGCCTAGAAGTCTGCCATTTCTTTTTGATGCAAATTTCACCAAGGTAATCCATAATTTTGTTACTTCATGAGTTAGTTTACTGTACACTTCAAGACCATTGTAACACAGGCCACAACTTCCCCAAAATAATTCCGAGAGCGTATTTTTTAGAAAAACATCCACATTTGATTTAAAAATCGTCAGTGAAAGAAAAGCCACTACAATCCTTGGTAAATTGTTTCAGTGGTTACTCTCTCTTAAAATGTACACCTTATTTCCAGTCTGAATTTGTCTAGCTTCAATTTCCAACAATTATATCATGTTATACCTTTCTCTGCTAGATGGAAGAGTCCATTATTAAATATTTGTTCTCCATGCAGATACTTACAGACTGTAATACATACCTCTCTAATGCAAATACTTGTGTGGGCAGGTTTACCTTTCACGTTCTACATCTGTTCATGCAAGTAAAACTCAATTGCTCCAACATTAGAGGAAAGCAAGTGCAGCAACTATGAGAGCACAGTGCTTCCAGTACTACAGAGATTCTGCAGGATGACTCCTCCTTGTTGACAGTGATAATTGTGTTTGGAAATGGAAGGAATGGAGTACACCTTTTGACAGCTCTGAAGTAGCATATTTTGAAAGTTGTGAGGGCCGGCGGGCTGGCACTGAGTGAATTACACACACAACTAAAGACTTGTGTAAACTTCTGAACTCAAGCGGAATGTTTCCATTTAATTGCAATCTCCAAAATGATTTTGGTCAGTACAATTGCTTTTTAAACATCTCAATATCAGGCTCAGGATTTTAATTACAATAAAAGCAATTCACATGAAAACACTTTAAGCAACAGAACATGCTTAATATGTCTTTGACAATTTTTTTTTCCAAATAGCTGTACAGAATTAATGTTTGATACAACAATGCTGCAAGAACAAGATCTATCTTTTAAAACAAACACACACAAAACTCCTTTTCATCACTGATTGTCAGTTATTTTTAGCGCTGTGTTTGTCACTACGTCTTAGTGGTGAATAATTCTCATTGGGGCTGAGTACAGGGCATGGGACCATACACATGTACTTTATAATGAAGATTCTGCCTTGCTTATTTCATAAGATTATTTGATGGAATAGCAGATTACACAATTATAAAATTATTTTTTACTCATTTAAAGTAAAATGGTAAATGTTACAAAAAATACCTTTAGTACATTGGTAATTTTAAAACTAGAGTGAATATTAAAAATATTAACCAGGGATTGAAAGTCTTTGCCCTAATCCCAAAAGCACTTACGCAAATGGATAATTTTATTCATGTGAAGAGTCCAATTGACTTCAGTTGGACTACTCATGTGAATGACATTAAGCATGTGTGTAAGAGTGCAAGGGTAGGGGCCTTAGTACTTAGAAAGGAGAAATTGTGTTCTGCAGATAAACATTCACAGCACATAAATAAAATCTGGCTTTTTAGAATGTACACACAATGGAAAGAATATTTTAAACTTAAAAGGTGTGTTTTCTTTTTACCCTTAATAGCACAAAATGTTCACATTTAATTCAAAAAAGTTTTATTTGTTCCCATCTAGAGAACTAGTTCCCGATCTGCCTGTGAACTTTTATGGAAAACAAACCTAACTCAAGAATGTCTATCATAGCCAGTGATATTGGAAAGAAGGCTGGCCAACATTTCTGTATACCTTGTATTAATAATAAACCTTCTCATAGAGAAGAATAAACTTAAATATTTTCAATCATGATATTTATAGCAATAAAAATTCACATTTTCACACTTAGGTGAGACACTTTAAAACTGTACACTAGGCAGTTGTCATAGTGTAGCTAGCCAGTTCCCAGTAACTGCCTTCAGTTCTCTAGTACCCAGAGGCTTAAAGCCTTAATGGGGATGGGAAGAAAGAAAATACATAAAATACATTTCTAGCAGATTTGGAACAAAAAAGTGACAGATCTTTCCAGCCATAGAGTCCCAGCAGCAATTCTATGTCACGGAGCAAGACAAGGCAACAACTGTACATTTCCAAACCCATTAGACTTGTATGTTTTGTGATGGCAGGGCCTGATTGTAGCAACTGCTCCATCGTATGATCCTCAGTAGTTTGGAAGAACTGTACCCATCACATGGCAAGAGAAATATAGCCCTTCAGAGTGTAGCTAAACCCCTGTCCCCTTTAGTAGGCAGAGAGTGTCTATTGCACCAGTTTTTCCAAGGTATTGGGAAAGGATTACCTGTATGTGATTCCTTTCATTGCTATATACACTTTTCTGATAAGTTCAACGTTTCACTGGGAAAGGTGACCTGGAGGGAGCTTCCTTTGGGCTCAGAGCTTGCTCCGCCACCCGACCTGACTTCATTCACCAAAAAGAGACTCTCGGAGTCCTGTCCCTGTGAAGAGTCTGATGTCTCTGAGCTGCGCAGTGTCCTCACCAATGTAGAGTCACACTGAGCCAGGCCAGCACTGGCTCCCGGCAGCAGCATGCGACCCCCACTGCTACTTTCACTTAGCTCTGGAGGGTAGAGCAGTGTCTGTGAGGTGCTACTGATCTCCCTCAGCTCCCGAGAGATGAAGGAGGGTGAGTGGCTGGACATGGCGGAGGAGGTTCGGCGACCATCCACACAGTTGAAGTTGCTCCCAGAGCGTTGCCTTCGAACCCCTCCAATGCGGCAGAAGAGGCACTTGATCTTCTCTATGGCTTTACTGAGCACTGTCTTGCGGAGGAGGATGTAGACCCATGGATCCAGGATGGGGTTCACTGAAGCAATGCGGATGGCCTGCAGGTCAGGGTTTTGCTTGATGTCCATCACTAGGTCTGGCCGGTACAGTTGGTTCACAAAGACACGTACCTGTCAAGGGAAGAGAGAGACCCATATTTACACTTCAGTCAAGGAAGCAAGAGAGAACATTTAAAAGCAGAGATGAGGCTTAGCAACTGCATATTACAAGTAGTGGAGAGGCTGGCAAAGCCAAGCTTCTCATAACGTTGGCAGCAGGTTTATGTTTGGAATGGTCAAAAATCAAGGAATGAATTCTGCTGTAAATTGACCTTCTTTCCTTGGTTGGCAGAAAAGAACCACTCTTTTTCCCTCCTGATTACTGCCTACCCCCCTGAAATATCCTTGTGTTCATGAACCTTTTCAGCTAATCCCTAAAGTTTTTTAATTTTCAAATCCCAGGTTGTTGTTTTTCCTTCTCTTTAGTTTATAGGACCCAGAATTCAAGATTTAGGCCCAAAACCTTATAAACCAAATCTCCTTTTGCCTGCTGGGGTGCAAGAGGAGACCCTAGGTCAATTGAGGAGACCTATCTAATCACTGCATATTTCTTGCAGCAAGCTCTCATAATTGCATGTTTAAAAACAAAATGAAACCCATATTACCAGTTATCAGGCAAGCTGGCCTCCAGAAACAAGCCCAGAGCTGCCTTTTCCCTAGTTTAGCAATATCTGTGCTGACAGATTCCATTACTGGAGCTTCAAGGCACTGTTTTAATATCTTCACTATTCTGCTTGTTGAAGCTGGTTTTAAGAAATGCTATCAGCTTCCTCTACCTACCAAATTTTTCATTGATTAGTATGATTCCAGCACTGAGCAGAACTATTTAAACCTTCCCACATGTGTCCGCATCTCGGTTTGGTTTCCAAGGTGCGAAAGTAATGAACCTGAAGTATTCAGGACATTCAGCGAAATTGCGGGGATACAGAAGTTTGTTTAAATAATGTTTCTAAGTAATCACTCATAAATTTTGTGATGACTTAACACTTGATTGGGATCTTGTTTATCCACAGCAGCATTTGACCACTCAGGCTCCGTACTTTAAAGAGAGGGAAAAATAACTCTTCCTCAGGCCCAAACTTGCAATCACTACTGTGCATAAGGTCCATCCAATCCAAAGCCCACTGATGTCAGTGGCTCTCTTTCCAGTGACCTTCATGAGTACTGCCTTGGACACACACAGCTTATTATGTTAAGCAGCACCAAGCCAAACAGTTTCAGTCATTTTAAGTAATGATCAAGACTTGAAATAGAATCATATGTCCCAGGAAAAGGGAAGCCATTTGAAAGCCTTTCCTGTGGAAGAACCTATCTGCTTCGCAAACACTATCAGGTAAGTTTAGGCACATGGTTAACACTTTCCGTATTTGAGATCATAAATATCTAGTACCAATAATAGATTTTTTAAAAGTCTCTTTGTCTTGACTTCTGAAGTGAACGTTTGTCAGGTTTTGGCCCAGTTGGATACGGTTGCAGACAAGGGTTTAAATGAAGTGAAGGAAAATATAAGCAAACTTCTGAAGTCATATTTACCAAAAGAGGTGTGTGTGTGAAACAATCCAAGTCTGGTGAAAAAATTTCACAATTCCTTTTTGAAAGATTTTTCTGCAGTACAGTACTGTGAGGTTTGGATTGATTCTTCCTACATAAGAATTCAAGACTTGAATCCATGCCAAGTGACTTTAAATACAGCATCCTTAAAAAAAATGCCAGGTCCTCCTCCTGAGCGGGAATCTAACATGCATCACTGAAAGATGGTATGTGAAGGTTCCTATGCTGTCCTGCTCAATCTGTAGAAATCTTTTTCTGAGTTCTCTCTGTGTAATGATGTACTTTTAAGACAAGTCTGTCATGTAATCTATATTCAGGAGTGCATTCTTTTATCTGCTTACAGTTAGATAATTAATAGGTTGAGGTACAAATATCAGTCATACCTGATATAAAAGTACTATAAAGAGTATCCCCATCACTATTACTACCAACTAGTTCCTCTTAAAGGAATTTTTTTTAGTTACTGTATTAGGAAACAAAATTGTCTCCTTTTCTGACATAAATGGTCCCCTTGTATCACTGATTGAGGAACTACTGCAATAAGACACTTATGTAAAATGCATTTCCTCTATATAGTAAAATACATAAAATGTTGCCACTAGTAAATGCTGGCCAAATTCTATAGAATTGTATTGAAGAAAAGCCGTCACCGTTTGGCTCTGAGAGCTTGCGCAATAAAAAAAGAAATCCCGTTATCTAGCTTGACCATAAATTCTGGTGCAAAATTTTTACCACTAGGTGGCATAGCTGTCACACTTTTAAAACCATGCAGGCACTGAAGAGTTCTGTTTAACTCCCATACCTGTGAACCTGAAGTGATGAACTTCAGCACTGAAGCACTGTCATGTCTCTTATACAGACTTTGTCTGAGAAGTGGCAGCCAGGACTTCAGAGAACAGCAAATTCAAAAACAGTTCAATGTTAGTTTGACATCTTCTCCTTGGCTTTAAATTCCACTCTTGGAAAAGATTCACTTAGTTATTTGTGTAGTCAGGAGAATAATGTTGATATTTTGAAAAAAAAATTCTTGGAAATATAAATTGTCAGAGAGGATTTTCTGTCTCATCTTTTCCATATAGGAGATTTTATTTTATTTTATTTTTTCTTAATGTAAAGGACTTCTTCCACAGCAAGTAAGTTTCAAATACACTTGCAAATGTATATACATCTGTCTGGACATAGACCATTTGATCTTTGCTGATATCTGCACTGCATTGATAGCTAGGGCTCTATAGGACAGTATATTGTGGGTAGATGCAAAATCTTTATTTACCTGCAGCCCTTTCCAACTGGTATTTATATTAATTGTAAGCAAGATCAGGAAGACTTCAGCAGGGGAGGAAACTATCACTGATACATTCAACTGACACAGGAAGGACTTCTTTGAAAGAATTTGCCAAAACCACTCATAAGAAATGTATTCTTCCAATTTTAAAAGTTGCTCTTTTTAATTCCATTTTTACATAGCTGTAATTTTGGATAATGTGAATGATTAAAGGTAAATTTAGTTACCTGTGTCTGAACAGGAAATTAATGTATTTGACTTCATGTTTACCTGCAGAGCCTACTGTAATATGAGAATCTACTATAGTGTTGATTAAACGGTTGATAATGATTTCCAGTCACTGACAAAGTCCAGTTACAGTGCAGCAAATCACTTTATGCTGTCTATATTCAAATATTCCACTGACAGATGTGCACTAGGTATGTATAAAAGACACTTAATTTGGGCCTCCTTTGTGAAAACTGTTACTACATTCCCAACAAGCTTTTATCACAAAATCCAACGGCATATCAGACTAGTTTTACTAGTGCATTCCCATACCAACTGCATGTATCATTTCTTAATCATACGGATTACAACACAGAAACTGAATGGCTCTGCCAGTTCAGTCATTTCTTATTCAATTGAATTGATATTCATTTACAGCATCTTCCACAGAGCAATCCTGAAGTGTATATAATGTTCTGCTGAAAAGTGCTCTTTTAGAGGATGGTTTGATGAAGCAAAATCAGCCTTGCTTCTTATAAATGAACATCCTGCCAAACCACTCAATTACCTTCAGGCAATGGACTACTGTAGGTCAAAGCTAGTCTGACACTTGAAATTTTCCAGATTGAAGTTCCAATTAAAGCAAGAGGCAAACTGGGACTGATCAAACTCTGACACCAGAACAGGTTCACACTAGTTTTGACTACAGGAAGCAGACAGAGGTTTTTAAAGGTATATTAACGAATTACTTCTCATGGTTGTGTTGAAATTGTGTTGAAGTTTATGCCCAACTGATTAGATTCGAGAAGCACTTGGCTGTTACTGCTTCTGCCCACACAGTGCAAGAATCTGTTTTTTGCTTTTCCTTCTGACTAAATGTAAATATAAGTGGCAATTTCTACCCATCTGAAGTACCATCAAGAGTCTTTATGATAGTTATTACGTAGAATAAACAAAGGAATAGCCCTCCACCTGTCCTCATAAAAACTTCCCCATACTATATGTTAACATTCTATATACAGACACCAACTGAACAGCAAGCAGGAAATAAATTCTGCAGCTGTATAAGCCAAATAACCTTTGTTCCTCAGGGACTTAGTATTTGTCACAGATGACCAAAATCTAGTCCATCGTCTCACTGCTGGCAGTGGACAGTCCCTGATACTTCAGAGAAAAAAACAAGCAAACATCATTAACCATTGGGGACCTACTATAAATTAAGTTTAAAAACTTTTCTGGCCCTTTCCAAGGATCAAATGTGTGCCGTGGGATATGATATTTTATCATCCTTACTACCTTAGCTTGCTTAGTGAAATTTATTCTTAGAGATCATTAAATGATCATGTCCTTTACAAATTTTTGACCACCTGCAGCAGTAAATTCCAAAGTTTGACTATCAAGTATCTCTTTATTCTTGGGAGAGTGTAAAAGCAAAAACACCAAAATACTAATTTCCACTATATTCCCCCCACCCCAAGTACTAATTTCTATTACGTTTTCAATCAGATCCCCTCTAATATAATCTTTTCCTTACTTTTAACTATCTTTACTGCCATTTTCTAAATGCTTGCAGTCTCTTAAATATTTATTTTAAGATGAGGTGACCAGTGAAGAATTCAGATAAAGTCTGGGCATACATTCTGTATTACTCCCTGTCTTATTTTCTTTCTTAACTTCCTTGATCAGACTCTTCACCAAGCCATCTCCCATGGCTTCCTGAAAGGTCAGAACATACCGGTGCATGTGACAGGTCTAGATTATTTTTCCCAATGTGCATGCCTTTTAGTGTTGTCTCAGGTACATTTTATTTGCCTTCATGCTATTTGGTTCTATCGAGAGTTTCTCACAATATTCCATAGATATTATTAGCCAAAGCCACTTAGAGTTGTCATAAAAACTTCACTGATTCATTGTCCAAATAATTAAAATATTGAAAACATTGAACTCTGGGAGCATCCCATTATTACTTTCCATTCACTAGGACTCAGTTTCCTATTGTTTAATCATTCTTTATATAAAGACAAGACTTTGTCTATTACACTATGGTTATTTGTTTTTTCTTAAGTTTTTTTAAAAACTTTTTGTAAACCTAAGTAAATAAAGTCCACTGGATCACCTCTATCTACTATTTCATTATCTCCTGAAAGAGCTCACCCTGAGAAAGTTAAGAGGGATGTGTATGATTCACTGTTAAGAGGCTGTGTTGTTAAGACCCTATTAGGTTTATTCAGCTTGTCACCATCAGGAAACCAGCTCATCAGAAAATCTCAAAGCCACAAAACCCTTTGTGTCTGCCTTATGTAACTGCACAGTGCCACCAACTGTATTTGGGTGCTCCTCCTCTTACTTACGAGAACAGACTATTCTGTAATAAGTGACACTCAATCAGTTCCCTGTGTAGCAAGGGCCCTAACTTTAATCACCAGGATCTGGACTGGCTCTTAAAATGTATTGGCAGGTTAATGATTTTCCAGTTTTTTCAGTGTCTGCTTTTAAGGGTAAATTTAATTCTCATACCTTTCCTCTGCTATTCCACACCTTATTTCCTTCAGAACTCTAGAGGCATGTCTACACACAAAGTTGTACCACTTTCACTATACCGGTGTCATTGAAGTAGTCCGACCCTGTGAGCGTGGATGCAGTTATAATGGTATAAAGGTATACAGTCATAAGACTGTAGCTTAGGCTTGGTCTATACTTAAAAGTTAAGTTGATATGGCTATGTCGGTAAGGGTGTGAAAAGAATACTTCAGTCCACCTAGCTAGCGTAGCTCAGGGAGGTAGTGGTCCACAGCTATAGAAAAACCCTTTGTGTTGGTGTTGGCTAAAACCCCGCTACAAGGTTATGCTGGCATAGTGACGGCACCATAGCTACGCCACTTACAGTCCCTGTAATGTAGACATGGCCTCAAACAGTTAAACCTGCACAACATCTGTGTGTGGATCAGCCCTTAGGTTTTGCCTATAAAAGGTGTGGTTTTTGCCTTAGGGTAACTAACAAGCATGAGCTATCCTGGAGGTAAAAACAGTGAAGACCAGGCACTTTAGTTTTACCATGAGGTAAAGTAGGCCTGACCTCACCTAGCTTACCTCCTAGTAAAACTAAAAGTGCCTTGTCTACACGCTGTTTTTAACCCAGGACGGCTCACGTGTGTTACCCTGAAGTACGAAGTACCACACTTTTGGCCGTGAAGACAAGATCTTAGACGGATTCACAGAAGGATTCAGCACTTCTTTTCTCTTGGCACCGGCCTCCTCCCATAATTTATGTGGTAACCAGCAGGCTGTCAGTGGGTTTCCCACCAAAACTGCTTCCCTCCCCCCCAACACCGTTAATTTTGATTGTCAACAATCCAGTTGCTTTTTTGGTGGCCACCCATCCCCACACTCCTTGCTTTGATTATTCTTTCTGCCCAAGATTCTCCAGCTCCTATTGAATCTGAACCACATCTCTTTCCACTAGGCACTGAGATTTCTTAGATCCACCTCTTTATCTGGTCCTGCAAGTGAGGCATGTGTCACTTCAAAACATCACTTCAGAGGGACTGTCACTGAAATCTTTCACCTACTAGTTTATATTTAGCTTCCAGATCCGTTCTCTTGTATTTATCTATATCCCATCAATAGGTATTAAAATATTTTGTCAGAGTTGTTACAATGTCAGCTTAATCTAATTAAGTGTGGTAAATCCAGACAGTGTTAGGAGGTTAGCCATTATGACCTGATTTTTGATTGGGTAGGAAAACAGAATAACTCTGCAGTTTTTTTATCTTGAATTACACAGATCTAAACACCTTTCTTTGATCTGAAGTGTGCATGTACACACACTATACCCTGATACAAAAAACATGCTTTAATTGAGCCAACCTTCCACTCCTTAAGATGTTTTGCAAGATGTTAAAATATTCTGCAAGCAGTAACACATGACAAATTGAGCAGTGATGCAAAACACAAGGCTGAAGGCTAAGTGTCTGCAGTCGAAGTGCCAGGATTCTACATAGCCGCACTTCACTGAGTTTTATACATGTTAGTAATGTGGCAAAACTGGCCTGACCCCTGCAATTATACTGTTTACTAGTTGACCATATTTCACTCTCATTATGTGACTCCCTGTTAAAATAACCCTGATACAGGGCTATTCCAGGATAGCTGCCACCTACCGTAAACTCCATTACAATTGTCTGTGTTCTGAAACTACCTCTTTCTAACACTCCTACCTGCTCAGCTCACAAGATCCGGTTTTGGGAGGGTGGCAACTATGTAATGGCCAATTGTATATTTTTTTAATGTATCTGAGTCAACAAGAGAAAGAAGTTTGCCAAGTTATACTTATAATTTTGTATTGAGTGGCAAGCACTGACTGAGCCCGAAACTGGAATTTTTGTCTTCCCCAGAGTTAAATTGGAGGACAAGAAAGTGTAGTTCACTAATCAAAGGTTGGATCCTGCTCCCTTAATGTGATCTCTAGATTACTTAGGGCCAGATTCTGCCACCCTTACTCTAGCTGAGAAATCAACAAGAGTCCCCACAGATTAAGGCACTACTCAAGGAGAGTAAAGGTGGTGGAACCTATCCCTAAGATTGTAAACTTTTCAGGACAGGAAGCTTGTTTTTGTACTTTCTATGAAGTGCACAGCAGACTGTTGATGCTATATAAATAATAAACCCACTCTCCTCTGTAGCTCAAGAAATGTCATAAACTTCAACAACATTGCAAATACTTTTAAAATGTGTTAAGCATCCTCAAGTGCAGGCCTGTCCCAAACCTCAGTCATTGGGAATTTGTTTGAAAAACAGATTTTAAAGTACCTTATGGTCTTGCCAGGATTTTGCTAGGGTGTTTCTGTGAGATATTGGGAAGCCACTAGTTTTTTGTCATTTTATTTTTAACACTACAATGTCAAAGGCACCTGGAGCTCAGGATAAGCATTTATTTTATCATTCTAAATCATAATAAATGTGGATCGCTGTCTGTGTGTGTGTAATCTCACTAATGTTATTTTACCAGTTTGTGAAACTAGAAATAGAAACCTTGTCGTACAGCCATAGACTAAAGGGAGGTGAGTGGGTTCTGCCCCAGAGGACTCGGTGGTGGGAAAGACAGAAAGGGCTGTGTTGTGTTACTCACCACCAGAGGAATGGAGCAGATGAGCACAACCAGGGAGGTGGCAATGAGCAAAATGACCATCTGGATCTCTGCTCCAGCCATGCGACGAAAACTCCTGCGCCGGCGAAAGTCGGACAAGCGGTTGGCAGTGTTGTCTGTGCCCAGGGAGGTGCGTCGCATGAATTGGCGGTGCATGCGGATCAGGGCCACACACACCAAGACGTTGCAGACTACTGTGACCATAATTAGGAAGGAGCTGAAGCCGGCATACATGTAGGAGTAGGCGGCATGGGTGGCCACCTTGGTTCTCCAGTCGATGAAGCACCAAGTGTTGGGGTACTGGAGGATAGATTTGCCCAGTCCCATGCTGGGCAGGGCGCAGAACAGCACATTGGAGACATAAATGGCAAAGAGAGTGAGCCCTGCCAGCTTCTTATCCACATAATGGTTGTAGAAATAGGCATGGTTAATGGCTAGGTACCTTTCTATAGACATGGCACAGATGATGCTGAGGCCAGACAGCCCGAAGAAAAGGAGGATGAAGGAGCTGTATTCACACAGTGCTTCTCCACCTGGCCAGCGGTTCTGCAGGTATGTGGCAATAGTGACCGGGCTCACCAGACAGGTCCCCAAGAGGTCAGTGATGGCCAGCCCACACACCAGTGTGTAGAAAGTGGTCTCCTTTTGCTCCTTCCTGGACTTGCAAAGCACCACGATGGCGATCAGGTTGCCCACCACCCCAAAGATGAACATGACAGTGGGAATGGTAGGGGGTTTGCTGCCATCAAGCGCATTGGTGGAACTGTTTGTTGCTGTGTATGTGGTGGTGAGGTCAAACGACATGATGATGAAGGTGCTGTTGTTATGGGTTGTTAGGGGAGATGAAAACAAGAGCGGATACAAAAATGCAATTCAAAGACAAGCCCTCCTACTTCCCCCCTCCAAAAAACAAAAGAAAGTGTCAAGGAACAAATTGCAGTCCAAGTCAAAAGAGATTCAAATAAAAAAAACTCTGCATTTCAAGGCGAGAGGGGTTGATCTTAAAAAGCAACCGAAGTCAAGAAAAAACAGATGCAATGGAAAGTGTAGCCACAAAACCGCTTTGTAATGCAGAAAAGCTGCACTGAATGGTTTGGTTTGGTTCTCTTTGTACAGGTTTTGTTGTGGCTGCTGTTCTGTCAGGTTTTGAACAGGTTCTTGCACCTCCCGAAGTTCAGAGTGGCGCCCGATCCCAGCTGCGGAGAGTGGGGACTTTCCCGGTGAACCCTCTTCTTTTCCTTAACTTTGTGGAATCCAAATCTCCCTCCAGCCAGAGGTTCCGACAGACAGATCCTGGGAGCCTGGCAGCTGCTTGCCAAGCCCTGTTCTTTGAGCCCGGCTGCCCGGGGCTGCTGATCCCAGCCCCCGAGTCGCGGGAGGACGGCAGGACGGGTCGGCGACGCAGAGGTGGGCGCTGTCCCAGCCTGCGGGGGGATCGCTCAGGGCGCTGGAGTCAGACAAGCAGCCGGCGGCGGATGGTGACGGCAGGTGTGCAGCCGCGCTCCCGCTCGCCTGCGACGGACGCTGGGCTGCCCGGCTGGCCGCTCGGCGCTGAGGGTCCCATGCAGCCCGGCCGTGTCTGTGCCAGTGGCCGGCCCCCGGGGCGCATCCTCCGCGGAGCCTGTGGTGCCCGGCGAGTCTCGCTCGCTCCCAGCCGCGGCGGGGCTGAGGGCTCGCCTCGCGCGCGCTCGCTCCCTTCAAGCGCCTCCGGAGGGGGAGGGGGAGGAGGGGCAGCGGGCCGGGCTCCTCCCCGCCTCCTCGTCTGATGGGCGGGGCGGGGCGCACCGCTCGCGGGCGTTAGCGCCGCGCCCTCGCCTGCGGCGCCGGCGGCACGGGCACCGCGCGGGGCGGGCGGGCTGAGCTGCGGGTTGGGCGGGCAGCGCCGAGCGCCGCTAGGAGCGGAGCGCGCTGCATAGAGCCCCGCGGGCGGGGGAGACCGGCTCCGGAGTGGGGCCGGCGCTGGGACTTGGGGCGGGGGGGGAGACCGGAGTGGGGCCGGGCATGGGGGGCGCTGGGACTTGGGGGGGGGGAGACCGGAGAGGGGCCGGGCATGGGGGGCGCTGGGACTTGGGGGGGGGGAGACCGGAGAGGGGCCGGGCATGGGGGGCGCTGGGACTTGGGGCGGGGGGGAGACCGGAGTGGGGCCGGGCATGGGGGGCGCTGGGACTTGGGGGGGGGAGACCGGAGAGGGGCCGGGCATGGGGGGCGCTGGGACTTGGGGCGGGGGGGAGACCGGAGTGGGGCCGGGCATGGGGGGCGCTGGGACTTGGGGAGGGGGGGAGACCAGAGTGGGGCCGGGCATGGGGGGCGCTGGGACTTGGGGCGGGGGGGAGACCAGAGTGGGGCCGGACATGGGGGGGCGCTGGGACTTGGGCCGGGGGGGGAGACTAGAGTGGGGCTGAGGCAGTAGGGGGCTTGTGGGGCCAGAGAGGGAGACTAGAGAGGAGCCTAGCCGAGGGACACTGGGAATGGGGGGCTGAAGACAGAGACCAGGGGGTGGTACAGGGCTGTGGGGATCTGATAATTGGGGGTGGAGGAGGGAGACTACAAGGGGGTTGGGCAGAACGTTAGAAAATTGTGGGCAGGGAGAGTGACCCCTGGGGTGGGGGACAGCAGCAGGAGGTGGGGACTGGCTCAGCAAGTGGTGGGGGGAGGCAGGGACAGACACAGGGAGGTGAGTGGATGTGGTAGGCACAGGCCACATCTGGTATGAGACATCCTATTCTCTGTCCTGAGAGCCCTGCTGCCATGCTGCACAGCTGGGCTGGGCTGAGGAAAGAGCGTGGGAAGGAGGAAAGCAATACGGCCCTGCAGGACATGGGGAAGTGGAGCAAGGGAGCTGAAGCAGAAGGACGAAGGAGTGAGGGGGAGCCACTGCCAGTGGAAGGTAGGGGCCTGCTGACGGGACAGGAGAACCTATCCACGTGCTGGCACGTGGGACGACGAGGCCAGGCTGCCTGAGTGTGAGGTGTCAGCAAAGGGTGACCAGATAGCAAGTGAGAAAAATTGGGGTGGGGTGGAGTGTAAGGGGTGCCTATATAAGCAAAAGCCCCGAATATCGGGACTGTCCCTATAAAATCGGGACATCAGGTCACCCTATGTCAGGGTGGTGCATCCCAGCAGTATGCATTGTGAAACACCATAGTTGGCACTTTAGAGGGTGGCAGCTGCTGGCCTGACTTTAGGGTGAGTGGGTTGGAGGGACACAAAGGCACTGAATGGTGCAGAGCGACCGAGAGGCATTCTTTAATAGACAGGAAACTGTAAAGACCATTTAGCGTGGATGCAATTGGCATAACAGACATCCCAGGCCAGCCCACCCCCATTCTCAGCTCTGTTTCTTTGCTCTATATGTTCAGTAGCTTCCCAGCCAAGCCACATAGGATGTATTTTCTCTCAAGTCCTTTTTGTATGTTCTGTCATGACTCCACAGTCTGGGGAAGTTTTTCTGGTTTTCCCCATTTCTAGAAATGGCATAATTAAATCAGATCTGGGGTCTTGTACTCATAGGGAAAAAACTTGAAATGCAAACTCAGGGGCCTTGCTGAGCAGCCCCTACTCCCATTGAATAAAATGGGAGTGAAAGGCCCTCAGTACCTTGCATGATCAGGCAGCGAAGGGCCCTCTTACTGGGGCAGGATCTCCCAAGAGCAGTTCCTTTTACAAAGCACTGGCAGTTTGCTCAGCAGTGTTTATCATTGAAGCCTCACAAATTTCCAGAATGGAACTTTGGGAGAAGTCCCATCTCTTCCTCCTCCAGGGCAATGTATAAAGTGCAGGTGTGCATAGGAGGTAATGAGGTGATGTGATGCCACAGCCCTTTACCATATAAGGAAGTGCCTGCCATGTAGAATTGATTTCACCTCCTGTTTATTAATAACAAGCTACTAAAAGAGATCTTACCTGGCCCACTTTCTAAGAATCAAGAGTATGAGTGCAAGAAAAGTGAAATGACATACCAGAGTACGAAATAGCAAAACCCCACAGCAGTTGTCTCTTGTGGCATACAAAAGTGCCCCTCCTGTAACTGCCGCAAGATGATCTCTCCACAGCATGGCATCTGTATTTTGGCATGAGTACTTTAGTACTTAAATGTTTACTAAACCCAGGAACGGTGGGCATGTGGGGAAAGGGTTTATACATTACTTTGAAGAGCTTGTTTTATCATGATCAGGAGAACTGGATGGCACAAAGGGTTGGCAATGGGATTGGTCATGTTTAAGGCTAAAGGGTAATTAGTTCAAATTTGGCTCAGGTTGGTAGTGGACAAAAACTGTTTCCACATGGTGGCTATTTGGTAACCTTTGTGAAAGGAGCTGATGGTCATAGAGTTCCTGATGCAAAAGTGTGCAGACACAGAAATCAAACAAAAATCACCACCACCACAACCGGAGTTCATGTTAGTTTTCTCAGCAGAGAGGCATTAATGACAAGAGCCAGTACTTCCAGGTCAGGGTTAAAAACATGGGAGCTGCTGTACTGGAGATGTTCTCATTATTACCATACCAATGTCTAATCCTTTTTTTGAATCCTACTGTGAGTTTGGCCTTTCTGAAACATGGCAATGAATTCCTTCAGGTTAATTATGAATTGTGTAAAAAAGTATTTCGCTTTATTATCAGTTTAGATTAAGGCACATTGACACAATAGAGGGTGTGTGTTAGAGAGAGAGGATGTTTATGTGTTGAAATGGGAAACGCTTCTGGGGATAGAAGACTTCAGTTTTCAGTGTTGAGTCTGCACTCATGTCTGTGTAGTGGGAAGGAGCATATTTTGTGGTTCAGTCACTTCAGTTTGTAGTGCTCTCATTCTGGCATGAAATAAATAGAAAGCTTTTCAGTAATACACATTATAGAACTAAAGAGCTGAGACTAACCTGATGTCGATCTCCCAGTTAGAAAAAACATCACATTAAACTGTTTATATGCTTTTCAGGTTAAAACTGTAATAGTTCTTCCTCCTTTGCACCTGCAAAATCGAGTAAAAAATAAATGACCTTTCATTGTTAACGTCTAATAGCAAAATGCTATGCTGTCACATCAGAGCAAAGTAACCTGGTGCGTGTGTAGGTGCGCACGATTTGCCTAATTGGTCAGGCAAATTGATAAAGTCTTAACTATCTTTTTATACAGTGCAAATGTATTTTAAAACTAAGGCATAGCATAGGGACTGGTTTTCTTTTTGTAATAACTTCTTCATTTGATTTTTAATATTAACATAGGACCAAATATTAGTGCACAAAAACCCGCTCTAGAATACAGAAGCCCCTAATCTACCCTTGCAAGATTATACTTGCCTGCTCAATAGACCTTTGCTCTGTCTGCATAAAGAGGCCTTTAAGTAGATGTAAAAGGAATGCAGGAGTAGAAGTCATCCTGTTTCCCCTCACCAACAAAGACCCCCTGCACAGAATCCATGTATAGAATCTAAGTGCAGAGGAAGACAGTTCTTTGTGTTTCCTTTCTGTTTCACTTCCTGCTTATTAACGATCTGATCATGTGAGGTGTTGAGATGGTTGCCTCAACTCCGGTTATTCTCTTTCTCTCTCTCTCACACACAAAATAGTATAAGAAAGTTCAGACGCACGTCAGTTTTCTTGTACAATTGCCCCATGTTTCATAAGAAATGTATGAAAAGTGTTTGTAAAATGCAGGGGAAATAAGAGAAGTGACTGAAAAGCCATCAGAAGTATACTTTTGAATGCAAAGATATGAAAATCAGCTTCTCAAATGAATATTGTTATTTTACTAGACTATCCCATGTGACCGCATAATAGAAAACAGTCATAAAATAGCAAGACAGATTACACACCGATTTGCTCTGTCTATCTTGTCTATTCATTATGTGAAGACTTGCAAAGCATTTGAATAATTTCAAAGTTTTAGTAAGCTTGAAACCAAAGTGGAATTTCCTTTTCCACTCAGTGTTCGGATTCCTCAAAATGCTAGTTAAGATAAAAATCATAACCACACAAAAGACTTAAAAGAAGATGCTTAAAGTGGAACTGAAAAATTGAAGACATTCCACTTGCAACATGAACAATCATCAGAAATTCCACTTGCAACATGACAATGACAGTGTCACACATTACAGAAACAGGTAACCACAAGAAAGTCTTCTGTCTGGAAACCACTAGAGTGACTAAATATAATACAGTGAATAAAAAGCAGCAGAGAAAATAAATAACCTTTGAAAAAGGATTTTGTTTGGATCAAGGGCTAAACAAGAAAAAAACTAGCACCTATGCACCTGCTAGTAATTCAAATGCCAGCTGCACTTGGAGAACAAATAAATCAAATACTCTCAAATACCTATTTGCGCACACAACTGCCTGACTGCCACATGTAATAAATAAGGTGAAGATTTCTAACACTGAGGGTTATTAACCACTGGAACAACTTATTTAGTGACCTGGTGGATTCTCTATCACTTGCAATCTTTATATCAAGACTAGATATCTTTCTAAAAGGGATGCTTTAGCTCAAACAGAAATTCTGGGCGTGGTGTAGATTATTAATTAAGATTCTTTGGTCTGTGTTATGCAGGCAGTCACACTGGATGACCATAGTGGTCCCTTCTGGCTTTGTATTACGATCAATGGATGTGTATTTGTGCAAGTGCACGTTTTTGCTATTGGAGCTTCAGTGTTGGTGTTGAAAACATAAGGCCATCTGCTTGATAGCAAGAAATAAACCGATTGTCATGTATAATCATTGGAATAATAGATTTGCATTTTTGTTCTAATTACCTTACTAGTATGCTCCTTTAAAAATAACCACAACAGATTTTCATTCTGATTTTGGTACTGATGAAAGTTAAAAGCTTATTTGCACTAACAAGAGTGAGGTGCAATGTAAGCAGAATTGCTATTTAGGCATATACCTAGAGCCTGCTATTGTTTCTGACTCAAGATCCACAATACTGATCTTGACTTCTCAGGAACAAAGAGACCAATTAAAAAAATTGTCTGGCAGATTTGCAATATGGACAAAATGTTCATGAGAAACTAGGATGTATCCACCACATGCGTTTTCAGCAGATATGAAACCCAAAACCTGCTGTTAGGACACCAGAGATGAAAATATTTGTGACTCCTAGCATCATGCCTTTTTTGTGTGTGATTAATTTTTGTTTTTATTGAAGATTGACAGTCTCTAAATATCTAGTAAAATATAAAGGCCAAACATTTCAAATGTGGGTGTCCAAATTTAATCTCTAACTTTGGAAATAGTTACGCAGGTGCTTAACTGTATCCAGGGGAGTAGGCTGATTGAATCCAGTGTGTATAAAGTTGAGCATCTGTGTAACTGTTCGTAGGATGGGAGACTTTGGCACCAAAATCCATTTTTAGGCACCAGAGCGGATAGCTTGATTTCCAGCAATGCTAAACATTTCAATAGAAGTTGCTAGTAGTCAGCACCCTTGAAAATCAGGCCACAGAAACCTAAATATGGATGTAGGTGCTTGACGTTGGCCAGCGAAGTTTGAAAATCTTCCAGAGCTGTGAAGCACCGCACACTCTCAGCTCCCACTTAAGATTTTAAGGCAGTGGTTCTCAACGTTTTCAGAGTACTGTGTACCTTTCAGGAGTCTGATTTGTCTCGCGTACGTACCCCACATTTCACCTCACTTAAAAACTACTTGCTTACAAAATCAGACATAAAAACACAAAAGCATCACAGCACGCTATTACTGAAAAATTGTTTACTTTCTCATTTTTACCATATAATTATAAAATACATCAATTGGAGCATAAATATTGTTCTTACATTTCACTGTGTAGAACATAGAGCAATATAAACAAGTCATTGTCTGTATGAAATTTTAGTTTGTACTGACTTCGCTAGTGCTTTCATTGTAGCCCGTTGTAAAACGAGGCAAATATCTAAATGAGTTGATGTACCCCTGGAAGACCTCTGCATGCCACCAGGGGTACCTGTAGCTCTAGTTGAGAACCATTGATCTAAGGATACTACACTGCAAACAAACAAACAAACCTGTGGCAGCACATCTCAGAGGCTGGGTCAATTGATTTGAGCTTCTGCTACGGGATTGAAAATAGCAGTGTAGACGTTCCCATTTGGGCTCTGAATCCACCCTGCCCCAGGTGCTACTGGGCCAGAGTCTGAGTTCCAGACCAAGCAGGAACAGCTGCACTGCTATTTTAGTCCCGTAGTATAAGCCTCACAAGACTGAATCGGTTGACCCAGGCTCTAAGACTCGGTGTTGAAGAGTTTTGGTTTTGCAGGGCAGATGTACCCTACGGACATGTCTTCACTGCACAGTTAACCCTGGAGTTTGAGACCCAGGTCTCAGCACCCATGTTAGGTTAGGCTGGGTGCAACCATCCTCCAGAGCAAAGCCCTACCCACTTGATTATGTCCTCACTGTTTTGTTCTACACTTGCCCATATGTGTCTGGGGGCACATCCTTTGTTTCTTTGTTCTGAGAGGCTTTAGGATTTTTTCCAGTCAATTGCAGGATAACTTGTCTGTCCTTCGAGGTGTCTTAATGATGATGTCTTAATTCTCACTACAAAATGGGTGGATTCCAGCCCAAGTTAAATTGCGGCCACTTTTCTAACATATACCCCCAGCCAAATAAGCTAGTCCCAGCTTAAAGTGCTGCCAAGCCTGGGTCAGAGGTTTTTCTATATGGCTGGTTGGGGAGTTTGGGCTAAAATCCTGGTAAGCGCCTGGGTTAACTGTGCAGTGAAGACTTACCTTAAATGCTAAGGGTGCTTAGTAACTGTCCTGAATTGCTTTGCACTTTGAAAAAACAGGACCCTGACATGTAAAATTTGGTTTATGGAAAGTTTATTTTCTCTTTTTTTGTTTGTCATATTTGTAGGACTAGTTCTAATATTTTAACATAATTTTCCTTTCTGGCATATATATCAAAAGGTTATTTATTTTTAGAAAAACACATACAACATTGATACAGAATATTACGGAAGCTGAGCCTAGATGCTGAAATAAAATTGTTATACAATGTAAAAAATAACAGAGTATGGAAATACTACTCTGATCAATCTTGTGTAATAGTCTTTCTTTGGTTCATCAAAAGGCAGGAAAAGTGCATTTAAAGAGTAACTAGAAAACACATATAAAAGCCGCTGGGAAATCTTGTGTTACATTTGAATGGATACATCATTGTAAGTAGGAAAAAATGTTAACTTCAAAACCTATGGTATGTTCATCATTCATCATTTTTCTTGCTAAAACATACTCAGCATAGTAATATTGTCTCTTCTGGAATCGATTAATCATAGTAATTTATGGTATAGATCTTGACACCCACTCCAGCAGATCTCGTCAGTTGGGGATTCCCCGAGGAGGGGGAATCTGGATGACTATGCAGGTTCCTTTTCCCTCCTCCTAAGGTAGTGTAGAAAGCCAGTCAAACTGTGATCAGATAAGCAGGCATGGCTGGTGCCCTGCTGCATTCCAATGATTCCGTCTGGGGTAAGAGTCCCCTGGAGGTCTGTTACTAGCTGGCACAATTTAATGCAGTTCCAAGGCTTCCCTGAATTATACCCAAGCCCAAATCTGCTCCCAATAGTTCGAGGCCATCTCAAAGCCACTTTTGCCTCCTCTTCCTCGCTGCTCTAAATAGCTGGGGGTTGTCGCTCTGTCTTTCAATATGGATAAACATCTATTAGCTGAAGCAGAACATGAACCACAGCAGAAGTGTGCGATTGTCATTTGCATGAAACTTACGTACCTCAGACAGAAGATACATTTGCTATAACACAAACGTTAATATCCTTTTGCCTGAATAGGTCAATAGTGTATTACATAGCACCTTGACACTTGTGTTAATAGCTTGCTTTCTTCCTCACATCTGTGTCATTTTTTAATCTTTACTCTGTGTTAAGTGAATTTTATCATTGATTTTTGTGGCTGCAGCTGTACTCATTTTCACTTCTTAAAATAAATGTGAAAGAAAAACTGCACAACCAAATGGCTTTAAAAAGCCATAAAATGAACCTGGGAAAAGTATGTACAATCACAGTTAAAGTTGCATTCCTTTAATGAATTGTCCTCTGTCAGTTGGCGTGGAACTGTATAGATTAGATTATCCCTTTGCTCAGCTGTAGCTCCCAGATCTATTTGTAAACAAAGGTAAATCCTTTAAAATCTATTGTATATCGTATGATTTGTTGTAATTGGCAGTGGTGTGTTCCTTTCCGATTACAGCACCATATATATTACTGTAATGAACTAATAATTATAATAATAATCCTTAATCGTTAACATAACTTTTCGCTATTTCAAAGTGCTGTGCAACATATTAACTAATTAATGATGTACACTAGATATGTCAGTCCACAGTCCATGCTGACAAACACATTAAGGGATAAATTCTCTTCAGGCCTAGACAGTTACATATCCACTGATGTCAAGGAATGTGATTTATTTATTTTTTAAATAAGGTCTGTTTTCATAATAGGCTGTAGTGTAAAATGTGTCTGTTAATATCTGAAAAAATGATGTTATTTTTTTCCACGATTTTTTAAATCAGACAGGTGCTTTTATTTCATTTTATTTAACCGTCTCCTTGTGGTTGCAGCATATCACAGCTGTAGTAGGGGAAGAACCAATGGCAGCATGGCATTGGAGGGAGCCCTACGGGCAGGGCATGATGATGGTCATTTGCTCCAGAGGCAGGATTAGGGATCTACAGAGTTGAGGGCTGTTTCCCATGGATCTTCTTCACTTCCTGTTCTGTGGGGCTGCCTTCATAGAATCATAGAATATTAGAGTTGGAAGGGACCTCAGGAGGTCATCTAGTCCAACCCCCTGCTCAAACAGGACTATCCTCAGCTAAATCATCCTGGCAAAGGTTTTGTCAAGCCTCAGCTTAAAAACCTCTAAAGATGGAGATGCCACCACCTCCCTAGGTAACCCATTCCAGTGCTTCACCACCCGGCTAGTGAAAAACCTTTTCCTAATGTCTAACCTAGACCTCCCCCACTGCAACTTGAGACCGTTGCTCCTTGTTCTGTCATCTGCCACCACTGAAAACAGCCTAGCTCCATCCTCCCTAGAACCCCCTTTCAGGTAGTTAAAGGCTGCTATAAATGCCCCCTCAGTCTTCTCTTCTGCAGACTAAACAGACCTAGTTCTTTCAGCCTCTCCTCATAAGTCTTGTGCTCCAGCCCCCTAATCATTTTTGTTGCCCTCCACTGGACTCACTCTAACTTGTCCACATCATTTTTGTAGTGGGGGACCCAAAACTGGACACAGTACTCCAAATGCAGCCTCACCAATGCCGAATAGAAGGGAATAAACACTTTCCGTGATTTGCTGGCAATTCAAAAACTTCAGGTCAGAAACTTCAATCAAACATGTAACTTTTTCCTCTCCTGTGAGTTTTTCCCTGGGATGGGATAATTAGATCCCCAAGGTCCGTGAAAGAGAGAGCTCCAACTATTTTACTCCTTTTGAAAGAATCAAGTTGAAATTGTTTAAGTATTCTTAAATGCTCTGGACCAAATTCAGCTCTGTTTTATGTCCTGTGCAGCCCCAGTGGAGTCAGTGGATCTTCACAGGTTGTGAATCAGGCTTTTGGAGTCAAAAGACTCCTTAAGCTGATCCTATTATAACATTTTTGTTATATTCATTAGCTTGGTCTTTCACATTAGAGTTCAATTTTTCACTTAACGCTCCTGGGAAATAAGCATATGCCTTCATGGAAAGCCCTGGCTCTGGTCTATATCTCCAACTCTGTGATGGCAAATGCACAGGACTCTCTAAACAGTCTCTCTTTGTAGAAAAGAAAGGCATAAAGAGTTCTCCATGTTAATGGAGGGTTCACTGAGTTTGTCTACAGCAGAACTGTGCAGTTCCTCTGTGAAAGGAGGTCAGGACCCTTTTAGGGTCTACCAGGTATGCATGCTGTCTTCACAGCATGAAGACCAGCTTGGGCATCGGGTGATGGCCAGCTGAAAGAGCTGTATGTACAAGGATTTTCTGGTCCCTGTCTCTTATGTGACTGGGAGTGTAATGGCTGTAGAGGCTACTCTAGCTTTTAGGCTGGAGTAGCAGTTCTAGTGCAGCTCTTTGGCAGCTTCATGGGCTGGTGGAAGCATTATTCTCTCCACATTCCTTTGAAGAATTCCCCAGAACCCAGCTGAGTTTCTCAAGATTGGCCCTGGGAGCAGGATTTCCCCACTTTTATAAACACTTAATCACAATCGTTCTACAAACACTTTGCACAATGATTTCAAGCGCTACTGTAACACTGAATCCTGCATGATACACAGTATTTTACTTCCCACCTTACTCCCCAAAGGCTCTTGGGCTGCAAAAAGGAACATGTTCCTAAAATCAGTATGTTACAAAGTATTGTTACTAAGTCAGCAGGCCAGCTTGGATTTTATAGAAGCTATTTGTACTTATTTGAGAATGCCTAAGTCTATGGGAGTGTGACTCATGCATTAGGTGAGTCAGTTACCTTTTACCGAGAAGATACTGGCTGAAAATAGCTGGAACAAACACTGGGTTTATTCAGCTTGTAGCAAAAGGCAAACTGTATCTGGAACTGCTGAGTGGTTTTGATTAAATTCTGTTACAACGATTTTCTCTACTTTAAGGAAACCATTTGTTGCATGTAGACTCTCTATTGCTCCAGCAGAGGGTAGTTTATCCTCTAGGAAGTTAGGTGTATTGAAAGAATGATCAAGAAAGGTAACATTACTTACTCTAACCTTCCTGTACTTGGATATTAGGGCAATAAAAACAAGCTGCAGCAGAGTGAACTCACTAAATTAACACACAGAAATGTATTGCTAGGCACACTGTAACATGTTCCTCAAGATGGCACTGGAACAGACAGCCAAGTTCAGCATAAATCCCATTTCTGTTCTGCTACCAGACATTTCACGTGACCTCTACATTTTTCTTCATATGCTGAGACTAGTTCCATCATCAGCCTGGTGCTGTTATGAGCTCAGTATAGTCCTTGACCTTCATTTGGCAGCTGATAAAATTCATATAACTTGAAATGTTTTATATTTCATGCATAAACTTAAACATATTTATTCAGTCTGTTTAAAGAAGTTTCAAACAACCCTATACGCACAATAGGAATGGGGTGACTGCTTCTAGTGGGCTTTTACTTTTGGGGGTATCTAGTTCCAGAATATAAATGCAGTCAGATGTCCTCCAGCATGTCCTGTTATCCCAGTTGCTGGTGAGCTCCTTCCTCTAAGATTAAGCAGCAAACAAGGATGTAGGCACCAGTATCTGTGGGCATGCAGTCCCTAAAAAGCAGCAGAAAACAGCTGATCTGGTCCACTGGTAGATCAAGGTTATTAAATCCTGAGGAATTGGAGAAGAGATTGTTGCATGGAACTGCTGCCACTGTGTGGGTTGGGTAGGGGTGATAATTCGTCTCCTTCCCCCGCCCCCAATATTGCATAGCTGAGCTGGGAACAAGATTGGCTCCAAAGTTCAGTTCCACTGGTTCAAAAGAGATGAGAGAAGAAGAGGGCAAAGGCAGCTCTTACTGTTTCTGGTAAGTGATAGGAACAGCACAGCAGCCCTGTGCCCTACCCTCTGATTAAGAGGAGAAAGTAGGTTGAAGCTTTCTTACTCAGGCATTGCTTAGGACAGCAGCAGGTGTGTCCTCTACAACACCTCACAAAGGTTAACATAGCTGGGTCCAACAGGAATTCTGGCTTTAGAGGGAAAGGTGCTCTAACAGCCTGACAATAGGAAGCTGGATGGGGTGCTGCATTTAATGCCGCACAGATCTCTGCAAAATCTTGGGCTAGCTCTGTGCATGCAAAGACTCAGCACAGCCACTGATAAGCCTCTGTCTTCACTTTCAAGGCCTTTCCCTTTCAATCCCCAGCCTGCGTAGCATTTCTCATTTACCATCGAGCTGTTGACATTCTCCTCTTTGGCCCACAAGACCAGCCTTCATTGCCCACTTGTTAAGTCTTCAAACAAGCACCTTTGCGCTTTCTCCCCTGTTGCCCCTCATACTGGGGAAGCACTACCTGCAAAAATCTGGAAAGCTACATCATTATCCTTCTTCAAATCCCCCCTCAAAACTTGCCTTCATCGTGACCTCCACAAAAAGCTTGACAACAATTAGGCTGCTGCTGTGGTGAGACCACTGTCTGCCACCAGTGTTGTGTAATTGCTGCCTTATATCCCCCCAATCTGTAGTCTCTTGTCATGTACTTAAGATTGTCCTTGCTGTACAACAGAGGCCCCAGTTCATGAATATTAGGTGCTACAAATAATAAGTCAATTTCATAATTAATACTTAGTGCTTTATTGTACATAGTCTAAGTGATTCAAAAGCATGAACTAATAAGCCCTATCTAGCATGTTTTAATTTTGAATCCCAATTTAATTTGCTCTGAAAAACAAAAGTTTGAAATACCCTTTTAAGACTCTTGTAAGTATAGTTAGGTTAAGTCATGCCCATGGAAATAATTTCACAGCCAGTTTGTGCTCACTGTTAATGTCACTCAGACAGAGTTTTCACTGTGGTGGATGTGACTATATGTTTGCTCTCTTTTTAAAATATTGCATCTGAGTCAGTCATGCTTGTAAAGTAAAGTCTGGTTGTATCCTTTCGCTTCCTAGATAAATGTTAAGGATTTTTCCCCCTACACTGACTCTGAATCTAAATCCAAAGATGCCAATTTAAATTGGTTTTTTGTTTTAATTAAAAATTCATTATTCTCAAAATAAAGCAGGGGTAGTTAATGCATCTAAAAGTCTTGTCTGATGTGTGACATTGATTTTACCAAAATTACTACTTTACTGTTACCATATACTATAATCAGTGTTAGGAAGATGCAAAGACGTCCTATATAAGTTGTCAAATCACACTCATATATAACAAATAAATACCTAGATATAATTTTTATTAGCATGACAATATTGCCAAGAGCCCTCAACCAAGATTGGGACCCCTATTGTGTGAGGTACCATGCAAACACAGTAAAAGACTATCCCTGCTCCAGAACGATTACAGTGTAAATATACAAGAGATGGGTGAGTAAGGTAATCTCTTTTATTGGGCCAATTTCTGTTGATGAGAGGGACAAGCTGTTGAACTTACACACAACTCTGCTTCGAGACAGACAAAGGCTGGGAGGGGAAACAGATGATTCATCCAAAGTGGCACAGCAGATCAGTGGCAGAGGCAGGAATATAGATAGTCTAGGTCTCCTGAGTCCCAATCCAGTGCCCTACCTACTGACCAGACTGCCTTGCCAGAAAGATCTAGCTTTATTTCTGTTTTAAGGTATTTAGATTGTGCTTTATATTAAGATACCATTTGTGTTCTAGACAGTTATAAACAACCTACTGATACATTGCACTCTATAACAATAGATGAGCCATTTATTAAAACATCGATGAACCATTTGCAAACCATTCATTAATGGAACCTTAATAAAACGCGTGACTGGTATTTATCTATATTGTCAATCATTGCAGCCACTAGAGGTACGTCTTCACTCATGGTTGGCACTGCCGGATCGATTTTGCGGGATCGATTGAGCGGCAGTGGACACCCGCTCAAATGATCAGGAAGTTGACTGAATAAATCCACCTTTGCAAAAAGGTTAACGCTACGCTGACGGAAAGGCATTTCCCATTGGCGCAGCATAGTGGGGATGTCGCACTGTTTAGAATTTAGGAAGTTGATGGGAGATATGCAAGTGGCTTTACGTAGCCTGAGTATCCCCTGTCGACTGCCGCTGAATTTCGCCGGCAGTGTAGACCAGGCCTAGATGTTGTAATACAGTCAAATAAGAGACTCAAACCAAAATGAGCTTCACTGTCTCTTTAGAAAGCGAAGCAGACAGATACACAATTAAAATGGTATAAAAATCTGATTTCTGAAGCTGTTTTCTTCACCAGCCCTAAAGCCTCTCAGTGGAGGAAAGGAAGTCAAAATGTTTGACGTGTGGGTGAGGGATGTTTGTTTCACTATAAATGGTAGTCTTAGTATCTAAACACACCCTTTGATTGCGACAGCCTGAACCTCCACCTGCCAAAAGGAATCTAGTTTTTCAAAAGATAACCCTTGACTTGTGTATCTTGGCTGTCTCCCTGCTCTTTTCTCTCTGAAGTTAGTAGCTAGTTATTACACTGATTTTACATGTGTGCACATGTTTCAAACCGACACAAGATGATCTGTTCTCTAACTATTTTTGACTAAGCCCTCAGAGGATCCAGCTCCTCCTTGTAGCAGTAACAGTTTGGGCATCATGTGTTCAAAGCTCAGATTTCACTCAATACACATAAAGGATTAGGCCCATGTTACACAATGCAGTGCTGCTGAGTCCCCCATAGTTTGCAGAAAGGGCCTCAAAAAGCTGATTGATTATTAGGGCCTAAACTGTCTCTCAAGAAACTTTGTGTGGGCTCTTCCCTGGCTTTGCATCAGGCAGGAGGTGAGTGGTCTTTCTACTGCATTGTTTCTGTTTACTCCCCATGCTTTGTTTCCATCTGGAAGAACTCTGTAGGGTATGGGGGTGGGTGCACTATACTGCTCTGGAAAGAAGACGGCGTTCCCCTGAAAAAGCAAATAAACCTCAGAATCAATTTAAGCCATGCACCAAGCACTTCTGTGCTATGGGATACCCCTGTAGAGGTACTGACAAGGGGGAAGGGAGGAGCAGAGCCTCCCTTTGGATGGCCCTGGCCTCTGGAAATCTCAGGGGGTTATGGTATCTTGCAGCCTCTTTAATTTTTTACATATAGCTGCTCCCCTACTTCTATTTCTCAAATACGCTCATTTAAATAAAGTCCAGTCACACCAAATTGAACAGAGGACAAGCTGGTAATGACAAACAACGTCACAGCTGTAAAGAATGTGTGTGATGTGTCTCATTTCATGGACATGTATGCCACAGAATGCTGCAACCCAGACTGCACAGAGCTCCCATGCACATGAAACCAGCAGACTGAGCCAGATCCCCAGGTGATGCGAATCAGCTGAGGTCATGGCGATACACCGGTCCACATCAACTGAGGATTTAGCCCATTGTCCTTGTTCACAGGCACTTGCAGTCTACGTTAATTACAATATGAAAGAGGCGGCGTGACGTTGGTCTCCAGGGGAGCCACGCTGAGATAGCTTAAACAGGGCAAACTGCAAAGAACGGGCAGGCAAAGCCCTAACTATTGGTTTTCTTCTTCCATAAGCTATACCAAGCCAGCAATAAGCAGCTTCTAATGACCTCACTGGTCACTCCGTAGACAAAAATACAGTTTCCTTAAAGCTATCCAGCCCTTTGGCTAGAACCCAGGCAGCCAAGTCAAATACGATGGGGATTACTGAAAAATCTTTATCCATCATATGTAAAATAAGTTCTACCAATCCCAAAGGATCGGACACATTCTAAACAGGTCAATGAATAGTTCAGATCTTACCCAAGCACACGCTTAAAGCCAGTGCTTATTAGCTAAACTAATATTTATTTAAAAAGGAAAAAAGAGTAATGGTTAGAAGGTCAGTGTACATACACAGATGAAAATAATGCTCTTAGGTCAGTTTCAAAGTAGAGATGGTAACTGAGTTGCAAAGTTCTTAAATTGCAAAGTCTCTGAAATTACCCAAACAGCTTGGAGGTCATCAGTCCTTGCTTAGAGCTTCTTTGTTAGAAATCCAGTCCCGAGAAATGGAGACTAAATGGTCCATATAAAGAGCTTGTTCAAATTCTCCCATGAGAATTAGCAGTGTGATTCCAGGCTGGTGCTGGGATCCTAATCTTGCGATCCAAATTTTCCCTGGCAAGCTTGGACAGATTTGAGACAAAAAGGAGTCCACTAGAGTCTTTTATAGATCCATGAAGGCTGACCGATATCTTCTTGGCAGCAGGTACCTCCTTGAACAATCAATAGGTGATTATTTGTGGCTCCAAAGTACTATCTTCTGTGTTCTGTGCACACCGGTCACTAGTGACATTAGTACAAGGTAAATGGCCATTTACAACCAACCGTTAACAGGTGTTTACTACTTAAAACGTCAAAGAGAAATACAAACACTAGTATTGTTACATTCAAAGTTCCATCTAAATGTTCATATGTTCCTTTTGAACTCTTAATAGACCAGTGACAGACAGGAAAGCAATTTATCAACATTGTTAACCTCTAACAATAGATACGTAAACAACATCAAATAACTACCAACAATACAGTTGCATATCAAAGCTCTAGTTACCTGTAAGGAATGACCCTCACTACCATTGTATTTTCCTCTAATATGTCTTTAAAGGTCAGATTTGGGCCATGCAATTTGCAGAGTTGCTTGATTTTTTCTGGCCTAGCATCACAGGTGGTATCAACTAACAGGTAGAGAAGCTTACACAAACTGTTCTCAGGATTCTTGTTTCAGGAAGGTACAATCTTGGTCCCTGGATTTTTAACATGTATTATTCATTTAGATTTTATTTGGTTGACATGAAGGAGTGTTGTGCTGGTGAGGTAGTAAAAGGATAAAGCATGTGAAGGAAACAGATATGGTGTGGTGGACAAGATGAGGAAGGTCTTTGCCAGTGCTGAAATGTGAAAGCATGGAAGTGGTGGTGAGAGGAAAAACTACCAAAGGGGCATATAGGGAAGCAGTTATTGTAGAAAGCTTATTTCTTAGTCTCATAACCTCAGTTTTCTCTTGATTCCTCTTTTCTTCCCTTACACCCACTAATCTCAACACATCTTCCCACAGATTATCTCCAGAAGCCATCCTTTCCTCTCTGTCCTCACTGCTAAAACTCTTCATAATAGCTCTCTTTGATTGTTGGCACCTTTCCTTCTCTAGCCGCCTCACTTCTCAACTCTCCAGTCTGGCCAAACCGCCACTGCTAAAGTCAGCATCTTACTGCTTTGATAGTGTCACCGCAGGTTTGAATCCCTTTGTTGACTGGACAGCATGTCTTAACTGTTACAAGTGCAAGTTCCTCATGTTTATTTTTAATGCCCTGCAGAGCTTCTCCTTTGCCTCCCTCTCTGCTGTGATACCCCTTTGCTTTCTGTGCTACCTCCATTCTTGGCTTCACACTTTCTTTCTTATTGCTTCCTATGCTGTCAGTTCCTATCTGCCAACTCCTCTCTCGCTCTCATGTCTGAACTCCCTCCTTTAAACACATTGTTTCTATACACCTGTTCTAGGCTGGTCAATGTCCCCAGTGATTTCTATTCTATATAGGTTCGGATACTACCCTCATCACCTTAGTTTCTGAGCACCTTCTAGTAATGTATTAAGTAATGTGAGTAACTGTCACATGGTTTGACATTGCAATGTGCTTTCTACCCACTGCTTTTCTGCTAGAGACCAGATCAGCCTCCCTTACCGGAACTGCTGTCTCATCTTTTGCAGCATCTTTGTTACAATTGGTGTCCTTTTCTGGAGCAGTACCAATCTTATTCAGTGCTTTGTAAAGTGCTATCAATAGCATGATGCACAGTTTTCACAATTAATGGAAATGGTTTGAGGTGATGAGTGATCGATTCATTAGACCCCAATGAACCAACATGCAGTGATGCGTCATTCCTGTGCTAGGTTCCAGCTGATCCACAAACCAGGAGCTGGTCTAGTGACTCTCAGGGCAGGCATATACGTTTCACAGGAGAAACAGCAGCTCAGTCTGCCTAATGTCGCTCTGCGGCTTGGAACTCTCCCCTGCCTGATAGTGGTGACAGACTTCACAGGTCTTAGCCTGCTCCAGTCCTGCCCTCTTCCAGCCCTACTCTTGCTTTGTTCTGATCCTGCTCTTGACTCCACTGGTTCTGGTTCCTGGCCTGGCTGCCCCTGTTCTGAACACTAGGCCTGAGCCTCCACAGCCTGGGTTTTGACAATTGTTGAGTTTGGGATCTAGATCTAACTTTTCCCAAAGTTTTGGGACTCTACAAATCATGAGTTTTGGTTTTCATACAATAATAATAACAACAGCACCTACACCATAAACAAGACATCTTATTTCAAACTACTACTAGTTCAGAAGAAAATGTGGTGACAGTTGAATGGTTGGTGTTCCAAATTGGAGCATCATGTAATGTACCGTGCACCCTCAGATGTCCTACGTTTTAAAAATAGCCTCTGGGGGGTAATGTTAATACCAGTTTGCTGGGAGCATTTTGCTAACTGATAGAGTATTAAATTGTTGTGGTGGTTTTCTTTCACTGTCTCCCAGATTTGCTGACTCTTTTAAATAGTTTTGTTTCATTAAATGGACACTAAGTTTAGTAAAATTACTCCAGCAGTAAAAACAACCCCCCCCCCCAAAAAATAAAAAATAACTAGGGATCTCTTTAATGTGTTTCTTTAATAAAATATGTTTCTTTATGAAATAGGTCTGGGTCTGAAGTCTAAGCCTCAGGAGAACATAGCTGAAAGCTCACAAGAATGTGCAAGGACTTAAAGTTGTGGTCATGTAGCCAATGTCTAGAAATTATTATTGTACAGCGAGATGCTGTAGGCCTTAGCAATTTCTGAAGCAGTCCATACCAAGGGAACTTCAAATGCTGGATGCATCATGAGATGATTAATATAACGATGCGTATTTTGAAAGTGTACATTTGTTATCACCATAGGACCCTGATTCCTGTTCTGAGTACCCTGCTATCACTGAACTAAGGGGAAAGCATGTTAGAACTTCTGTGATGCCATTCCTGGTACCTCCACACACGTTAAACCAGCTCTGTCGGCTTGGGAGGAGGAAGCTCTTTTAGCTGAGTGGAATATCACAGTGTGGCAGGTTAGTGGCTATTTTAGAGTTGCCTTTGGAAAAATGCAGGTGTAATTTGAATATACAGATGCAAAAGCATTTTAAAAGTACTGGTCGGGTCTAAAATAAATGCAGGCATTTATAAAATATTAGCTCACATCTCACTCTTACAATTATAGATTACTCTGACACTTCAAATGAGTTAGTCAAAGCAGCTTTGACCACTAATGTTTTTTTTTTAAACTGATTTATAACCGAAGTCAGTTTTCAGATATATTCTTACCATAGAACATTTACCTGATTTGTTTCCTTTTATGTTACAATACATCTAAGTAATCTTACTACAATGGGATGGTCTGTCTGTTTGAGGGGATTTTTTGTTTCTGAGCAGCACACCCTTTCCATTCTTCAGCCAGATTGAGTATTTTTGAAGTACAGTTGATGCAAAGTTTGTTGGATTCCTACCTCTTCCACTTCTGGATATCCCAGTAGTGTCACATTAGTCCATTAGTCACTTTTCAAGTTCAGTGACTTTCTTCTAGAATCTTATATCATAATCCCACTGTCTGCCACTGATTTTCTATATGCAGTATAGTTGTAGCTATGTCGGTCCCAGGATAATAGAGAGACAAAGTGGGTGAGGTAATATCTTTTATTGGACCAAGTTGTGTCTCTCACCAACAGAAAATGGTCCGATGAAAGATATTACCTCACCCACACTGATTTTCTACTCATTGTGTTATGTCTCTCTAGAGACGATACTCTATTTTCATCTGCTGCGGTTCTATTATGTTTTATAAAGTGTTTTTCCTTTCATTACTTAATGTACTTTATTTCTAGATGGTGGCAGGTTGCTGAATTACAAAAAAAATGCATTGTACATGAGCTCGCTGCTGGCATTTACTCCTATTTGTACTACACTTTGCGCCTATTAAAAATGGGATTCTTAAAAGTCTGAGATTGCGTATATCTGAAAACATTTAAACCTTTTAAAGGTGAATTGAGAAAATCAGGCTTTTAAACAAAGTTGATTGTGGTTGTGAAAAAGAGGGCTTCCTTAGGCAAAAATTACTAAGCCCTGTGCTGAAGAGATCATGCAGGTCTAACCCATTGACCGTCTATTTCAGTCATGTGGTCAACAGCAAAGAAACAAGCATATAAAATCTTCTATTTATTTTGTTAATTCCTTATTATTGTGATTACATATACATTTCTACCCCAAATGATGGTAGACCTAGTAAGCCAGACTTTACTCAGTCTGGCCCAGCTCAACTTGTGTATTTGATGTGTTCACCATTGCATTAGTCTCTGGTATTTTGATTCTGAATTGGATTGGGTAGTTCTTTTTGTGTCATCAGCAAAAAGTGCATTCATTCACTGCATAGTTATGTTCCTTCCTTCTGTTTACGGATTCAAAGTCAATCACTCTTACTGCTCATCTGAAAAATGGCTGAAAGAGGGATTTAAAAACACACACACACACAAAAAGTCCATCAGATCCAGATGTGCCTGGAGTTGCCCAGCCGCTGACTTCTCTCTATCCTTTCCCCCAATAGAGAAAAGATTAGATACAGGTAATTAGCAACACAGTCACGTCATGAGAACTGTTTTAAAGCAGATGAACTAGCATGCCCTTCTTTTTGTGAATTCATGCTGTGACTATCCATAATTAAGGCACAACATATTAAAAATGTGCCTGGCTAGTGTTTTCCTTATGTTCCAGATGGCAGAAGTCAGTATGGGTGGTATGGTCCAAGTGCAGTCCAAAATACCTTCAATAGGAGCTCAGGTATTGTAACCAGGGCTAGATAGACCAGCTATAAGGTCCTTTATCTCTTTTGCCACACCTTCAGAGTTCTGGCTTGGCTTCTCTGGAAGTTGTTCATCATTGATTATCTGCTCTGCTGTTTTGTCTGGACGTATTTTTTATTCCTTTAGGAATTTTGTGTTGTTTGTTGGCATGTGACCCACCTACCTTTTGGTGAAGAGCGAGTTGAATGTTACTCTTTTGCTGGAATGCTGGATGGGATGGGAACTGAGTTACTGCAGAGAAATC